>JAVJGI010000062.1:47577752-47598194 GCA_035590275.1 Ibycter americanus | reverse complement strand
AAAGGCTTCTTTAGAACAATAAAATGGCTTTTGTCTGATCACATTGATCTCTGACTGAGTCCGCTTTGCGGCAAAACTCACTGGATCTGTGGGAGAATAAATAATTGTAAGACTCTGGGGCTGCACACCAAGAATTTAGTTGAATGCGTTAACTTATCTCAGAAAGGATAACAGGAGTCCATAAGAAGTCAATGTCTTTCAGATACACCTGTCAGAATTTCTAGAACAGTAAGATTGCCCCTGGCTCTGATTTGCTCTTTATGGGAAAAGGTATATATATGCTTTCTGCTGACTCTTTAAAGTGGTTTCAACATATCTCACTTTATCTCAGAAAATTCACCTTGAGTGAAGCTATCAAAGTCAGAATCAAAAGCTATTAGCTGAGATACTGCATTTCAGCATGCTCATAAATCAGCTCCATATGCTTTGCAGGATGTTGATATTGTGACCTCTTTGTTTTTTTACCTCTTCTTCTTAGACTAGCAGATAAATTTTGTTTATCATTTAGGAGTTGTTATTAACTTTGTTTTATGTTCCCCGAAAGACTTGTTCCATATGTGATCACATTAAATAATTTGATGATTGAAAAAATAAACAGGTCCAAAAAGAGACAAAAGGGGAATGTTGAAAATGTGAAGTAAAGGCAAAGGAGGGACTGGAAGAAACAGAAACTTAGAAGGAGAAGGAAAACTAAAACTGAAGAAAAAGAGGTGAAGAAAGAGAAGATCAAATTCCTTAGTAAGAAAGAAAAAGTGATCCATGCAGAGTCAGTGGAATGAAATCAGAGTCCAGGAAAAGCGCATAGGAAAAGTCTGAAAAGAAATGTAAAGGGACAGAAAATTTCCAAACATCTTACTTAAAACAACTTTCATATGAAAGCTGTAAATGTAAACTTTTGCATGAATTCAGCTGAGTGACTTCTAAATGCAAAAGGACTAGTTTGATAATCTTGATAAACTCTTTAGTACAAATGGTTGTTTTTCCTGAATGAATTCCTGGTTCCTTAGCTTTATGGAAAAAAAGCCAAATATCTTAATGTAAAATGTTTGTAGTAGAAACTCCAACAAAAGTCTTGGCAAAATTTTTTCAAACGTTTATTACATTTATTTTTATATCTATTCTGGTCTAAATTGATCTAACTTTAACTCTCACTCAAAGCGCTATCAGATTGAAAAGCCCTCTGTCAAATTTCTGTCCTTATGAGGTACTCAGGATTAGATGAAGTAATTTCTATGATAAGAAAAGTGGTTGAAGTTTTCTGAGTCTTGTTATAGGGCAGGTTTTAAAACCTATTTAATGACTCCCTTCTTGCCCTCACTTTCATTCTTCCCGTTTGTTAATACATGTCTTCAAATGGTCAGAATAGTCTGGTAGCAGGCAGAGATGACAGTCTCTTGGGGTTTTTACTCAGCATCCGCCAGTTTACACACCTACAGACAGCACTAACCTTTTGACCAAAGATTCAGGTGCAGCCCAAATGCAGCTGGAGACAGCACTGGGTCTAGGATTTGGGTTACAGGCTTGGGTGACCATGGCAATGGCTGCAAGTGTGGCTATTGACGGAGCAAGCTGACGGAGCGGCAGTTCATGTTCATTTACATGTGCACCTGTATACAATGCTGCTTTCCCAAACCATTTACCTAGATAGTGATTTTGAAGTAGCAATGCTTGTTCTAGGAGTACGGCATCTAGACTCTATCCCTGAATAGATGTCTTTTCGCTTGAGTGTTCCTTTTTGTTGGTGTCAGGCTGACAGGTAGTCTACAGGACTGTATAACATTGACATTATTCTCTTTGTCAAGAAATTTTTGATTTCAGAGTTGATTAGTCAAATTAGTTTGACCATAACTTTTTTTTTTTTTCCATAAGCTTTTGCAAATCTTTAACTGTTACTTTCATTTGATGTATTTAGCCTGTCCAGTTTCAGCCATTCCATTTATTTTGGTCAGAATTGACTGATACCAGTCTGAAAGGCATACAGTTACCCACTCAGCCTAGCTAGCCTCTGAAAGGGATGCCTCAAATGCCACATATCTCCAGTGCTCTCGATTCTCCAGAAGGTTCAGAGACCTGCTGAAGGTCCCTGTTCCTGGCTCAGAAAGCTCACTGGCTGTCACTTCAAAGTTCGTCATATGGGCTCTCATGGCTAGTCTTAGTCATCATTGCTTTTGTATCCTACTGAATTACTATTAAATTACTGTCTTCATTTTCTGGTATTTTTGTCAAATGCAGAACAGAAATATGGAATATTTCTGTCTTTCTTTCATTTAATTGACAGTTTATAATTTCTGTTATAGCTATTAACATTAACTGAATTTCTTTTCTTTCTCTTAAACATAAATGTCTTTTATTCTCTTTAGCCTGGTTTCCCTTAGATTTTGTCTTTTCTACTTTTTTGTGTGATTTCACTGCAGCTGCAAGGCTTTGATAGTTCTGATTTTAATTTCCAGTTAAGTAGCTAAAGCAAACTGTTATCCTGTAAAGTCTGCATATGTTCACATCCTGATAGCCACCACTATCCTCTTTCTTCATGCTGAAATATATCCTTAAGTATGTTTTGCTGCAAAGTGGGGTTTTTCATAGCACGATTATTTTCATAGCTCCCTTGTCATGCATTCCCTTTATAGAAGAACCATCCGTGTTTCACAGGTAAGGGAAATTCCTCAGGTTTGAGAGCTGAACAGCAAAAAAACCAATTCCCGTGGAAACAAAACTATTGAATAAGCATCCTTTTGCACAGCAAAACCACAGGGCAACTTTCAGGACAGAATAAGGAGAAGAAATGAGGAACTTTTGCATGGAAGCCTCTCTGACAGAGGTACCCATGTCCTGGGAGGTGAACAAGGGTGTGCCATGATTTCTTGGGATGACATGACAGTAGGCTTAGGCATGTGTAGGCCCCAGGTGAACACAGGAGCTACCTTTGGCCCCCCTCCCTTGAAAACACTGTGGTGTCAGACTCGGTGAAATGGGTATTTTGAGGCTAGCATGGGAAGGGAGGAGAAAAGTGGGATAAACCACACTCTGCGTATTGCTGCCAACTTGCTCCCCACCTGTAGGAAGGAAAAATTGCTGTGTGGGTTCATTTTGGCTACAAGAAGGACTGAAGGCAAGTCATTTGGAGCACAAAGTGTCTGCTCATTCCTAGCCAGTAGAATAGGGAAAATTGTTTTTACTGGCATAAGCAAGGCAAACCTGAGGCTGTTCTTAAATTCTGCTGTGAGATACACAGGATGAGATGCATGAAAAGCTTGGAGGTTTTCTTCTTTTTCTTTCCAACCTCAGCATCAGATTCTGTTAATGTTCTAAACTATTGTTTTACAGGGAAAACTTATTGATGCTTCTATCAATTTTCTATTTATTTGTGTTTGTTACCACACACACCTCAGAACCAACCCACAAATAAAGAGGTAGATTATAAATGTAAGGTTCCTACTACCTGATATTGCTTATCTACAGAGTAATATTCCCATTAGTGAACCTCACAGGCAATTATAGAATGTAATTGTATGTGTAGATGAAAGAATCAAGTACCTAGTACACAGAGGGGCCATGAAAAGTGCTGTGCCTTGCAATCAAGCACTACCAGAGCTTAAGCTGTGTAAACTGTTCTTTTATAACAAGTTATCATAAAAAAACAATTAGCATAATTTCTAATTCTCTTTAAAATGGAAAGACCTGTGTGACATTTACAGTGTGCCCAGTCAAACAGCTGTACTATAATGACTCAGGAAGTGAAATAAGGGTCTTTTTATTACTTTATGTTAAACATGTTAATTTAAATTTGGAATGGGAATTCACAATTTGATCCACATATGATACTCATGCATTTAGCGTTTTAGCAAATAAGCACGTAGATTTGGCACACCTTTTAGGATGCTAGAGAAAGTGATTTCCAGCAGATTTGTTATAAAAACAAATTCATTTCGTCTCATTATTGTTGCTAGAGTGCAGAAAAGTCTTTTTTCTCTGAAACATGAAATAAGAGTGGATGAGATAAAAATTGCACTGACAGTGAGAAAGAAAGTGCTTTTTGGATGAGTAGAGCATTAATGTTAGCAGTAGAGTATTATATCTCAAATAAGGCAACGGGTAGGTTCCAAAATACGATAGATCATTTGTGAGGAAGGGGGGTAGCATAACCCATTTGGGAGAGGAGACAAAAGGAAAAATAATTTGGAAAACAGTAGCATGTGGCAAGTGATCCCTTGTAACCAGAGTTTCAACTCTGGATTTCACAGGTTAATTCTAAGAACGACTAGTTCTAAAATCCTAAGACCACTAAAGGTCCACTCTGCCTGAAACATCAGATAGGTTCAGCTCCTTCCTCAAATTCCAGAAGGTCTGTTCAGTGACAGGCTGACCAGGCTTTCATGTCTGTGTAGTAGCTTTCACCTGCAAAAAGCAGTCTAAGTTCTTCCAGAACCAGAAGCACTGGTGCCAGTTAACTACTGCTTCTCAACACATTTGTCTGCAAAGTGAGGTCAATAGAGTGTAAGAAGCAAGCTTCATCCCTGAATGGATATGCAGCAAGAAACTTCCAAATGTACACTACATGAAATACTCATGTACATTAAAAGGCTGACAGAATAGACAGGATAACACTGTAGGTCATCCAGTTTTGATAAATAAGCAGAACATCCTTAAACAATGATAGCTGTTCGCCAGAGTAAAGCAGTCAGACCTTGACTGACTGCTAGAAACACAGCAATCTATCACTTGATGAGAAGGACTTAATCACCTGATGAAGCTGATTAGGCAATCATCTGACAAGGTTATAAAAGAGCCTCTTCCTCCTTTAGCAAACCTATGGTCTGGAACAGTAGGAAGGGAACAGCAGAGCTGATTGAGATGCTGTAGGTAACCTTCATCTGGTGAAGTGCCTCCAGAGGGGATTGAAAAGAGACCAGTGGAATGGTCAGAGGTGGGTTTAGCATCTGTTTCACTATATACTCTTTACTGTCTCTCTTAACGAAAGAATAGCTTTTCAGAAACGTGATGCAAAACATATTTGTGTGATGTGCTTCATCCCCTGTGTATCTCTGAGGAGGATAACCTGTAAATCCACAGCCCCTTCAATCCCATGCCATGGATTCTTAAGTGTCAATGCTGCAGCTTAGACACCCCATGGGTCTTTGGAGATTAGGCAGGAAAAGCACTCTACTTGTGCAAGCTCAGATGCTGCCATGTGGTTATAAGATCTGACTTCTCAAATAATAATAATAAAAAAAAAATCAAGCTCTAATCTGTAAGAAGATCCACAGCCTTTGAAAACTTTGCACCTTTTTGTATGCAATTCCAGCTGCTGCTTGCGTACGGCCTAACTCCAATCAGTGTCTTCTGTCTCACTAGATAAGGAGTATCCAAAAGAATCTCTGACTTGGGGTTTAAACTCATTTGACTTCATTGGAAACGTGCATTTGCTTTTTAATTGGACAAAGTGCTTGGTTTTGGCTTGCTTTCTTACAGCTGACTATAAATATAGGGCCTCTTTGAGCAGGAAACCAGGAGGTGTTTCCCTGAAATGAGGGTGGTTGCAGCAGTTTAAATTCTTTTGTGGGAGCTGGATTGTTGCAGCCCAGATTTCACTTCATATTAATGATGAATTTAAGAGCAAAATTAAAGTTTAGTTTAGAATGCTAAGAGAAAAGCACTTGTAACTATCCCTGAATAAAACACTGTGCTGAAACCATACCAGCAACTCGTCAGCCTTGAAAGAGCAAAGCCAAAAATACTGCAGCAGCTGTCCTGTTGATCAGCTTGTATTTATTCAAAACTGTACAGATCTGACATTTACTACAAAAATAACTGTTTCCCAGTTCATTCACAATTACATGGGGAAGTTGGGTAAACTTTGCAATGTGTGCTTGTAAATAAAGCTCCTTACCCCTGGAGTGAAACATTCCTAATAAGTAATTAATTGAAGATTATGTTCTAAATCTTGAAAATATTAGTTTTGCAGGAGCTGACCATTATCTGTATCCTGGGTTACTTCCAAGTTTATCTCATTTGCTTAAGCAGTCACCGTTTTGAGTCTAGATCACATTATGTGTTCTGGGATTAATATTTTTCTAACCTTATTATGCAATGGAAATTACTTTCTTGACAGCCACACAAGAAAAAATGTTGCATTTTTGAGCAGAAGCACTGAGCAAAATTGCAGGATCTCAGGACTGGAATATAGCCTTGTTATTACAAATAGACCTTTCACTAACTTTCCTTTGCACAGGGGTATTTGTCAGACACCAGGCATCTTTCTTGTTCTTTCTGTTTACAACTTTGCTTCTTACATGCGACTTCTCTTTTGCAACTTCAAAGTCATTCTTCATCTCCCAAATACAGTTATTTTCAGTTACCTATTAGGCTGCAGTGTGCATTGTTCTGTCCATTGTTTGTGCTGTCTCTATTTCTCTTGAAGAACCATGTCAGTCCATGGTTGAAAGAGGAGGGTAGGACTGCCAAGTACAGTGTTTTCACTTTCATTTATCTGGTCAGAATTCACTCTTAAACATTTCTTTCTGTCCTGGAAGTATCAGTTTGTACAAGAAAAGTACCATCTGTGTGGTGATGAAGACATGAACATATGCCCAGTGACCTCCAAGAGCTGACCAGGAGTGTACTTTACCACAGGTGCTGAAGGAACAGTCCTTTCCCTATTAGTAATGCTTGTGTGCTTGGACTTGTGCACTTCCAACCTTCTTTTTTCAAAGTCCGTGTTAAAAATAGGGCAGTGGATGATCGAAGATCTTGAGAATTCTGCTCCTTTTTTCAGGCAACTATCACTTAACCCAAAATATGTTTGTGCATGAGACCATAAATCTGTATCTGACAGCAGAACCCACAGCTGCTTAGTAAAAGTTTGGGGCAACCTCATTGGAGTCAATAGTGCTGTGGTATTCAGCATCTCAGTTTTTATTTCCAAATGACTGCAAGCATCCTGATGTTATATCCAAGTATTCTGACTTTGCTTAATCTTTTTTTTGTTTCAAAAGATTAAGTCTGTTCCCAGCTCAGCTGAAGTCCAAAACTACTGAGCTTTTCCTTTTATAACCACCAAGGGCATGAAGGATAACTTTAACTTTCAGATCTGGTAACTCAAGAACAATGATTAGCTGTCTCAAAGACTGTATACATTTTTGTGTGTGTGACAGTGCAGAAAATTTTTCTGTTCTGTCAATTCCAACACCATCTACTTATCTGGAAACTGAAAAACAGTCCTCATGTATTAAGAAATGATGAAAATGCTTTGGGTGAAAAAGGATAAATGATAGATTCAGAGTGCAGTCAGATCAAACACTCTGAAGGGCTGTCCTAGTGTCTGAAGTCTTAATCAAAGCTGATGTTATGATTTATGTCCAACATCAGCGCAATATATGCACTGCAATAATATGTGAAATAAAAATATGTGCAATATTATATGACAGATATTCCACTTTCCTCTTAATTAGTAGGTAAGCTATAGCCATAGAGAACCTGTTTATAATAGGTTCTGGGATGTATACATGTTTCTTAGCTTTTAAGCTGGAAGACTGCCTTTGTTTTCTTGTAAAGGATTATGAAGACTGAAGTGTGTATCACAATGGGAGATAGCCATATAGAATGAGACAGTATGATTAAATGACAGTGAAGGTTGCTGTGTAATCAGAAGGCCTCTCATCCTTATTTATATGAAATATTTTTTTGTGGAAAGCCAACTTGACCTATTTTTTTTTCCAGTCTTTCCAGACTAAATTGCGTTACCAGGTATTTACCTCTGCTCATCAAAGGCATTATTTGAAACTAATTTTATTTTCCCTCTGCAACACTCCTTCTGTTTTACTCTGAGTTATCTCCTTACCCTGTTGCTGACTTGGAGATATTTCTTGCTTTGCATTTTGCATTTATCCCTAAAATCCATTTCCTTTTGTTTGTTGTTATGACTGGCCCTCATGTGCTGTTTCTTCAGCATTTCTGCCTTACTTCTACTTGCTTCACATTTTTTATTTGTATTTGATTTCAGTGGCCAGTTTTTGAATCAAACAATCAAAACCTTTTACTATCTACCTAGATATTTTTTGTCTATTGTTTGAAATTTCTTTAATATCTTTACCCTAAATGAATGCATCTGTGACTCCCAGCTTCCTGGTTTACCCCAAATGTATTTCTTTGATGTATCCTTCAGTCTTAGTTCAGCTAAGGCTTTCTGTGATAGTGTATGTAGAGCCTGTGTGGTGAAATATGGTACATGAAGTGTGGCAGTCCAGAGGAACCAGGAAACATGAAACTTTGGGTTTGAAACTGTTCCAGCTGCATGTGGCAGATTCAGAGCTGGAGAAAGGCAGCACTCATACTTTACAGTACAGGCCCATGTCCTGAGTCCTTTCTCTGCCTCTGCATAGCAAATGTGTGCACTGACATATTCTTTAGACTTGTTGCAAAGGCACAGAACAGCTGTGTGTTCATGGACAGCATGTCTGCTTGCTTTGAGTGTGCATGGAAGGGTTCCCTTGCATGTGTGTCTGATGACTGTGGCCTCTTCATATGTCTCCATCTGCCTGGGATTCAGAGCCTGTGTAAGCCTCCAAAGGCAGCCTTCCTTTAAAGAAAAAAATGGTGATGCCTGTAGCAGTTTCCTACGGAGTGCCACAGGAGCTGAAACATCTCCCAGGAAGCAGAAAACCAAGATAAAATATCTTTCTCTGAAAAAGTCAAACCCCATTTTTCTTTCATCCAGGAGAGTAGCCTACCTGCTGGCATCTTTTTCCTTTGGAAGCTCCTCTGGGAACATGACATTGATGGGGACAGAGGAAACAAGGTGAAGGAAGACTGTCTGTATAACACACCCCTCTGGGAGAGAAGATATCTGGGCATCAGTCCCTGTTCTCACTAAAATCTATCTTTTTATCCATTGACTGAGAAACTCCTTTTCTGTCTTGAGGATTAAAAACCTTGGCTTTTGTTTATGCTTTGCTTCTTACTGTTATGGCTAACTACATAGGAGTCTTCAATCAGTCTCCATTGTATTAGCTACAGCACCCAAAGGGAGAAATTGCAATTACTTGAATCCAGTCAGTGAGCGCTTTTGGCACAGCAGTTGCCATAATCTAGCAAGCAGCCTAAGCAGGAGACCTGAAGGATTCATCTTTTGCACAACAAAGGCAGAGGTCTGTTCTGAGCAATGATGCTTAGCCTGAAGCTTCCATGTACTTCCTAGGATACCCTTGGTTACAGTCCTCTGTGGGCAGACTGCAGATCTGTGGGATCATGGTGCAGTTTTCTCCTGGCCCTCTTTCTGTGGAAATGAGGGTACAGGAGGGAGAATTATTATGTAGTGGGACTTGCCCAAGCATGGGATGGGAGTGCATCTTGGGGGGTGCGTCTGGACCCTGAAGCTAGGAGGCACTCAATGGTCACAGCTAGAAATGAAGGAGGAAGACAGAGGATTGCAGCTGTGGGATGCTGTGCTCAGTTTAAATTTTAATAGAATGTAAATCCCAACACATTTTGGTAGTCAACTTCTCATCATCTAATGACAGGTGTTTGAAGAGACAACTTTTTCAGGTCTACTCTGACCCACAGGTCCTGTCTATATACTCACTTAGGGATTCAAAGCTGTTTGTGCCTGTGATGTTCTGCTCCCTGCCTGCTCTGCATTTCCCTTTTATAGACTGTGCTGTAAATAAGCATGCAGTCGGGCAGTGGAAGCCCTCTCTTTTGGAGCTTTCAATATGCTTGTGTTGCAGGCAGTCAAGCAGCCAAAGTTTGGTAGTGTTGGCAGACATTTTTCTCTCCCATTACAACAGGACAGTGGCAAGTTCAAAAGCTGAGCCTGAGGTCCTGTTGAATAAAATGCCTCATTAGTCCCACAGCTGATCACTTTTCTGTATGACTGTCTGGCATACAGCAGTCTGGTAAATTCTGTCATTTTGTCAACTTCGAGTGTGGATGTTGGAAATGCAAAGCCTTACAAATTTTCCAGATCCAAGCCAAGAGCAGTAAACCTTCCATAAACCTGTTTGCCCTGTTAAAAGGAGCTGTGCATATTTCCAAACTACTGGAAAGCCATGCGCCCTTTTTCTCTGTGGATGTGCAAAACGTTGCTTTCAGCCCTAGATGCAGTTTTAGCTTCTCTTCCCACGCAACACTAATACCTGCCTAATGAGCTTATCTGTTCGTTTGTGCTTGTGCTTGGTGACTTACTGTCAGCCCTCTCTCTTCCTGTGAGAAGTGGAAACTTAACTATAGCTTAGTCCTTGTGCTCTGTCACCCTCAGCAGCCCAGAATATTTGCTGTCATTCACATCCCCTCACTTTGCACTTTACTTGTCAGGATGCACATACAAACTGCACGTTGAGCACAGTTTTGGGAGAAGGCGAAATGATAAACAAAAGAAATCAAACTGAGTTGCAGAGGCTGTTTTTATTATGTCACTAGCAAAAGTTTATGGGAACAAGGTGAAAGGAAGCACAAAACATGTTTATTTCCAAGATCCATACATACTGACAATTTTTTTTGAGCCTTAGAGAAAGAGCAGTCTAACCTGTCCTTGAGTTGCAGCTGTAATCACAACTATAAATTACTGTTTAAAAACCAATTCCAGGAAAATCTCACATATTTGGAAAGGAAAGAACATGTTCTTTTGCACTTCTACCTTGCATGAGAGCAAAACTGAAATACAAAAAAGCAAGCAATGTATAACACTACATCATGTTGATCTGAAGATGTTGAGTTCATGGGGATGCTGTGTCACCTGAAAGAAAAACTGCTTCCACAAAAAAGATAAATCAAAAAAACACAAAACTGAAGTTAAATAAACAGATCATTCTTACCAGGACCTCCAAATGTCCAAGGGAGATAGATGCTCATGATGTATGATTCTGCACTAAGAAGAATGAAAATAATCAAGGGGCATAAAGCAAGCAAGCAGGTGTTCTGCAGTGCCAAAGAGAAGGAATGAAATTTACTTACAATTTGGATTCTGAGCCAAGTCAGAAAAGAGCTACTGGCAATGGTGCATGTCAATACTGATGAGAGAACTTCAGAGGATATCTTAAAGATTATAACTCTTTTCAGAGAGGAAGAAAAGGTGGCATTTTGGGGAATGTAGTTTAGAATCACTGAGAAACCTATCCTGTTAATTTTTCCTCCTCTTAATAGATAATATTAATAAATAACATTGGGACTGTGAATTTCCAATGCCTGTTAACTATTTATAAAGGAGGAAAAGAAAAGAAAATGTGTACATGATATTGGTTTCTGTAAATAAGACACTTTGACAGGTGTGAGGACTGACATAAAATTACACGTGCTTCTATTTGGACTGTTGTCTTTTAAGTGAAATGATTAAGTAGGACACTCATGCAGTTGTAAACAAGATGAGGTTTCTATGTGGCAGAAAATACAATGTGTATGGATTAGTTTCCTATAAATACTTTTCATAGCTGTTTCATCTGGGTTGTTTATAAATTAATCAGAATTTAAATAAAGGCTCTAGGCTTCAGGTACTGTATGTTCCCTTCTAAAGAGATTTCAGTAAGAGGTCTGGATCTCAAAGAAAGGAAATTGAAAACCAGCTGAAGTTTTCTATCATAGTCACAATCTAAGGGGAACTGTTTTTGTCCTGTGTTTACCGGTCAACTTAACCTTCACTTCAAGTTGGCACTATACACAGGGCCTATGAAAGACAACTTCTCTTTTTCAGTATTAGCTATCTATTTTCTGGGTTGCCAGCAATGCAGACAAAGCCAGACTCTTGCAGGTTCATGTTTGAAGGACAAGAGGCAGAGGATACAGCCTGGGACAAAGAAATATTTGTTTTCCTTTCCATGGGAGTGGGATGCTCTTTCCTTGGATCTTTTAAAAATGCAGCTGCAGAAGATCTTGTGCAGCCTGCATTTACTAGACCCACTATGAGCAGGAGATTGAATTCAATGAGTAAAGGAGGTTCCCTTACAACCTGCCTAGTTCTGTAATTCCTAATAAATAGTTAAAATATGCGTTACAATCATTTACCTGAATCAGATGGTGCAAGTGCTTGTTTAAATATTCTTTAACATCTGAAAAATGACCTTTTTATTAATGTATTAAAGCTTTCTTTTGGAAATAGCAAGTCATTTCGCTATAATTGCGTTACAGTGTAACTTTCCAGTGTAACAGGAGTGTCAGTGATAGTTCCTTCTGACAGGGAACAGTAATTAAAACATTTGTTTCTAGTTAAAGAATCTGAGAGTCACTGTAATGACTTTGACAAAATATCTGTCTAGTTCTGTGTTGTCATGCTTAAAGTGGTAAATAATAAGACTACGAGAACAGGACAAGTGCTTGATGAAGGCTGGAACGGTATCATCGCTTGATTCAGAAGCATTGTCTTAGAAGTTGTTTTTTTGCTTACATGTGCTCAGCCACTTTCTGAACTCGTAAGATTTTAGCATTCACAGTTTCCTAGGGTGAGAAGCTTACAGCTTATTGCACATTATGTGAAGAATTGCCTCCTTTTGGCTGTTTTGGACATACTTTCTGAAATTTCACTTAATAGCAACTAGTTCTGGTACTGGAAGAGACAGGGAACTCTTTACCTTTCCCACAGCATGCGTGGTTTTACAGATTTCTATTTTATCTTTCTTATCAGTAGTCTTTGTTCTAGGTTAAGGTATTCTAGGCTATTCTTTATATAAATATATATGTCTATCTTTGTGTGTATGTTTGATCTCTTGGGAAAGATGGTGACCACAGCTGTGGAGTGGTATTGATGTCTACCCAGCCAAAGAAAGACTGACGTGAGTAGACTTAAGTCCCAGAAGTCAGCAACTGCTAATACTTGTATATTTGTATTTATTTTCTGAAGCCTGGCAGGAGGTATTCCCCAGCCCCTAAGCCTTCTAAACTTATTTCATTGAAAGAGTTCCTCTGTATGACCTACCATCTCTGAGGAACCACTGAAACCTGCATGTGCTGGTTTCACAGTGGTGGTCTTAGCTCTGCAGCACCAGACAGACTTTCCTGTAAACAGAACAAATGCCTGTTTATCATGAATTAAGGCATTGGAGTAAGAATTTAATATATAGACTTGGCAAAAAAAAAAAAAAAGCATGAAATGAAGCTTTACTCTATGCTTACAAATAAGATACCTTTAGCATTTCTAGTGTCTCCATCAAAGCCTGCCTCCTTTCTTCCTCCTTTGATATGCCTTTCCTCCTTTTTTCTCCTCCTTTGGTATAACTTTCCCCCTCTCTCCTTTCCTTCTCCTGTGATGTACCTTAACTTGCATATCCCTCCACTCATGCAATGGGTTGTGATCACATCTTGACTAAATCTTAAGTCTCTTACCCCCACCCCAGTACTGTCTCTTTTGTTACAACAGAGATATTTTTTTTCTAAACGTGTTTTTTGTTTTTTTGGTGTCTTTTTTAGCAGCCATACTTAGGGTCTGGGACTCCAGTTTAGATTTTTCTCTTTCTACCCCTGCATGATGAATGTGAGCAGCTAAAACATAATAATGAGTTTTGTAAACAAAGGGCATGGCAAATCTGTTGAACCATTACAGCTTATACTGCAGTAATCTAAAACGTGAAGCATTATGACTTCTGAAATGAACATGAGCTTTCTGAAAGTTTTTCTCCTTATAGCAAAATATAAATAATTCTGTAACAGTAGGGTATATAGAAAATGTGTGCTGTTCTCTGGTAGATCATGATTTTTATTTTTGTTTAGGATTGGATGCATGATTAAAAAGCATGTCCTTTGGCAGATAATTGTGAAATCTGGACTTTTTTTGGTCATTGAGCAAAAAACTGTGATGGTCTTTAGGAGCAAAGGAAATATAATTTCTTTTGTTGGCTCAAGCTTGACCATGAAGTGCCACAGGACAGGATGGATGAGGGGAGCAGTAATGAGGTACACAGCTGTGTATTTCTAGGTCACTTACTTGAATCTGATCCAGGTCAATACCACCTGAAATTTCTTGCAAATTGGTAGCTGTTTAGTTAAACATGAAATGAGTTGGCATTGCCCACACTACATAATAATTTCTTTATCTTCCTTAAGTTTTGAAGCTGAAATTAAAGACTTTGCACAAATAAAAGCAACTGCTGGTATAGGTTTTGCTGCAATTGGACGGGTGCCAATGTTTTATCCCAGAAGTCATTCTGTCAGCAAGCACTATGTGCAAGATTGAGCCTGAAGCCAGGTCCTAACATCCCTGCAGAGATAGGAATTTTTTAATTGCTTGGATAAAAAAATCTCCTAACCACAGGGTGAGACACCAGTTGACAGGAAATTTCTTTTTGGTAGGCAGATAGGTAAGATCCCTAGCAGCTACAAGTGTATTCTCAGAGTAGGTGCTGTCTGGACCACCATTTCATATGAACTCTCTTGGGGGGAAACCCCTGTGAATTCAAAGCTCTGCACCTTGTTTTCATAGCACAAAGCCTAGTTATTCTCAGACCCCTCACTCCAACCAGTGTTTTCAAGACTTCAAGGTATTCAGCTGTACTGTCTACTAAGAGTCTGGGTAGGGTTTCTTTCAAACCCTGTTTGCATTCATCAAAGGTTACAAACCTGGTGATGTTTTGAATGAAATTTTGCTTCACTGGAAAATTTCTGACCAGCTGTTTTCTCAGCAACCTCTGTTTCTAATGCTGCCTGTAAGATCCCAGAGGATGGCTGAACACAAAATAGGGGAACTAATATGGTGCATGCTAATCTTCTTGGCTTAGGCAGTTTAGTTGTTGATGTATCACATCTTCTAGTCATCATCTGATAACTGTCTATTTTTGCTAGCTATTTCAGTTGTAAGCTCTTTCAGGCATAGGTATCTGCCTCATTTTTCATGCTCAGCACTTTTTAAAACTTTGTAAAATAATAATTGCCCTTGTTACTCCCTTCCATGGAAGTCTTGTGACCAAAAGGTTTTGCTCTAGCTTTGCGTTCCAGCTCCAACAGCACTCTGTGCCTTTCACCCAGGCACATCCTATTTACTCAGCCCATATGTAGATTAGATTACAATAGATGTAAGAGAATATTTATAGCAAATAATTAATGTCTAGCATGGAATGTACTTGTTCCTGATCTGATATGGGAGAACATTTTCTTCAAGGCCTTATTCAGGTGCAATTTAGATTTGTTGAGGTCCCCATAGTTACGGTTTCCTTTCCATTGGAGTAAGAATTGAGGCAATTTGCTGATGTCTTTGTGATAGGGTTCTTTCAGTGTACCAAAATGTAGTGGATTTGTGTGGCCAAGTTTTGGTAGTAGTTGGGGCTACAGGGCCGGCTTCTGTGAGAAGCTGCTAGAAGCAGCTAGAATAGGCTGGTGCAATACGGTTTGTCTTTCCCAAGATAGTTCCAGGTCTCTGGAGCCAAACCTAGTTGAACATTTAAGAAAGTGATGAGCCATGCTAGAGGCTCGTGATTCAACAGAGTATTACAACGTTATTGCAAAGCAGCATGCAGAGCAATTCACAATACCCTGCAAGTCCCTTGATTTCACAAAGAAATGGATCTGGTCATGATGTGTGGGGGGTGTTGGAAGGTTATATGTATCATCACGAGGGCTCAGCATAGCTGTGAATGATCTGATCCAAAATTGGTTTCTTTTTCCTACTCACAGAGAACTTCTTGAATAGGACTTTTCATGTTTCAAAATCCAGTAACCTGGCAATGACTGAGAGAAGAAATGCTGTAAAATTCTGTCTCATGCAGGGCTTCCTATCGAGGAGACACCACTATTCTGGGCAGAGAGGGCCTGATTTATCTTCGTTGGCAGAGATAAGATGTATTGGTACTGCCAGGCTACTTGATCAACTTTGTACAAATGAAAGGAGAAAGTAGGGTGATGCCCAAGTTGTGGGGAAGAGCTCCTGGCATTTTTCAAGGTCTTGGTGTCTTTTTCAGGACAAAAGCTAGCTTAGAAACACGTGCTGGCCAGTGACCTGTTACAGCACAGCTCAATCTCAAGTGTGGTCCAGCCCATGCCTACACAGTGAGGACCCTGTGGGCTAAGCTATATACAAAGATGTTGAAGCTGATCAAATATCAGAAATTCAGATGTCACTTCTACTCTGAAGTGCATTCCATCATTTTGTTAAAAGGCAGATCATTAAGAATCAAATAGCTGGGGAAAAATGTGAAAAGTCAGAAGAGAGCAAACCAAATGTTGTTCACCTTTTATCTTTCTTGAAACTATAAACTGTGCAAATTTCTCTAAATTTGTATGTGTCTTAAGCCCATATCAGAATATTGTCCTGCCGAGTTCCAGACTAATTCAAATGTAGAACAGAAATTTAATAGCTTGTTCTCTTCCACCCTCTATAGGCAATGCAGTATACTGATTTGAATTTGGTGTGAATCTCAACCTGCATATATGTTCAAACATTTCTTGGAAACACTAAATTGTGACCACCTGTTGGTTTTTAATCCCAGCCAGCAACTAAGCACTGCCCTGCACTACCTCCTCTGGTTGCATGGGGAGAAGAATCAGAAAAAAGGTAAAACCCATGGGTTGAGACAATAACAATTTAGTAATTGAAATAAAGTAAAATATACTAATAATAATAATAGTAATGAAAAGGGAGATAACAAAAAAGAGAAAGAAAACTCAAGGGGAAAAAAACCCCAACAAACAACCCCCCCAAAAACCAAATGGTGCACAATAGAGTTGCTCACCACCCACTGACCAACACCCAGCCAGTCCCTGAGCAATGATTGCCCTGTCCTGGGCCAAATTCCCCCAGTTTATATACTGATCATGATGTCATATGACATGGAATATCCCCTTGGCCAGTTTGGGTCAGCTGTCCTGGCTGTGTCCCCTCACAACTTTTTGTGCCCCCCAGTCTCCTTGCTGGCAGAGCGTGAGAAATTGAAAAGCCCTTGACTTGGTATAGACACTACTTAGCAACAACTAAAAACATCAGTGTGCCACCAACATTATTCTTACACTAAATCCAAAACACAGCACTGTACCAGGTACTAGGAAGAAAATTAACTCTACCTCAGCCAAAACCAGGACACCTTATTGATAAACAATCCAGTTAATAGCACTGTTGAAGTAGAGGACTTCACAGTTTAGCTGTGATCAGAGTGCTTCTGAGTAATTCCAGTGAAATACAAGTCAAGCCAGAAAAACAAATACATTAAACAAAATCCTATCTTCATCCTCATTTTCTCATTAGCAACTGACCATAATTTTCTGTAATATTTTGTTATCTTCCAGAAGAAAATGTACTTAATTTCTAAAGAATAGAGTAGGAAAAGGGGGAATTAATGTTTTGCAGAAGTATGTTGTTAAAGTAAAAGACAAATGCTTCGAATTATTAGGCCTCAACTCTTTTAAAAATGAATAAACCTTAAAAAACAAGATGAGAAAGAGTAACTCTGCTGAAAATTGCAGCCTTGAGAACAAAAGGAAAAGATGTCATAGTGCAATAGGCACTGCTCTTCTATGAGTTGTTGTATATACCAACTAGCAATGACATACCAGAGCATAAGAAAGATGCAGTTCTCATATTCGTAATGGGTATAGTGTAAGTTGTGTATACTGTCCTGCAAATGAAATGCAGTGATTTTTTTAATGAATTCTTGAAAGTTTATTAACTGCATGCAGCTACTGTGTGTCTTTTCTGTTGCTGATGCTCCACTGTCCTGAGGCATTCACCTTCACAAGAAAGACAGTAGGGAAACTTCAAACAGCTAACCCATTATCATTTTCAGGAGAAGCTATTCCCCATTTCCCAGCCAAATTCTGGAGGAAATAGCAGGGAGCTGATGAATATAGGGGCCTGCTGGTAGGATACACAGATGCTCAGGGTGGTGAGTGAACACCCTGGAGGAGGAAAGGGGTGAGGGGGAAAAAAAGTCTTGTAACTGGCAATGAAAGAAAAGGCAGTTACTGTGAGGGAAGGAGAGAAAATTTGATTGCATCTTTTTAATGCAGTGAAAATTCATACCTTTTCCTTATGAAAAGAAAGAACAAACCCTCATTCTAGTAATGATTCACAGTGGATTAAAAAGAATATCTGATTATACATCTCCAAGATAGTGAGCAGCTGTGCTCTTGGAATTATTTAAAAAGCTGAAAGGTATATTCAGATAGTCCTCTGTAGCTGAGTAATGGAGCTATTTGTATTAAACACAATGTTCCATTGATATATGCTATTTAATTTTATGTTAAAAGTTTTGTACAGTCATGATGAAGAGCCTAGGCATTTGTCTAGAGAAGGAAGAAAGGACCCTGTAGCAGGTGAAAAGACAATTGTAACAATTTGCACATTACAGCTCATAAGAATAATTGATTATTCTGTTGCTGACAGAGTGCAAGTAGAAATCTTAAAATGCTTCCTTTTGCAGTAAAAAAAAAAATAAAAATCTTCTTACCAGAACACCAATCCCAAAAGATTTTGTTCTGACTGAACTTTTCACCCTCTTGTTTTAGATGAAAATATTCAGTCCATTGCTAGCAATACTTGAGGATGTCCCAGTGAAGGTGGGATACCTTGGAGAAGATGGGGTCATCAGTGGGGATTTATGGAGGTGAGGGAGCTTTGAGAATCGGTGGGGAGACAGGGGCTAAGGGTATGGAAAGGAAAAGTCACTAAGCTCTTTTCAGGAAAATTTCAGAGTTGTGTACGGCTTTTCTTTATGGCTGATTTTCCCTGACAGACTGTACTCCCCTCCCTTGGTACCTGTCTGACCTTACCTGCTGCGGGAAGCCCCCCCATACCTTTTCTTCAGCATCTACTGCCCAGGAGCAATGCGGGGAAAGAGCCCAGGCTGCAGCTGGGCAAGGCTGCCACTTGCCAGGGAGAGGGCAGTGGGGCCGAGGGGTGCCCCTGGGCCCAGCCACCCTTGCTGAGGAAGGGCAGCATGTAGGAGGGTCCCTGCAGACCCCCAGCCCTTCTCAGGGCAGCGGACCCTGCCAGCACCACTGATGCAGGGTGTAGGGCTCCGCTGCTGCCTGCCCGGGACCACCCCGCTGCTTCCCGGGAGCTGCCCCGGTGCCCAGCAAGCAGCTGGCTCGGGGTCTGTGGAAATTTCACTTTTTTTAATTTTTATTTTAAAGTCTGAGTAATCCATGTCAAAACACTACATTGACCAAAATGTCCATTTGCAGTTCAGCAATTTGGCTGCTGAACTTTGTATTTTGCATTGGTTGCTCTGGCTGTGACTGGTTCTCGCTATAAGGACAGATTAGTTTGGTTTCTAGAGATAACATGCTGACTGCAATTTCAGCTGGCAAAACATCCTGTACCTATTGCAACCTATTTAATGCATCATCCTCATTCAAAGAACATCAACATTTATTTGTTTTGTCTTGTAAAGCTAGAAAGTATTTTAAACTTTCCAGTTAACTAAATTCCCCCTCTCAGAAAGGAGCAGGAAAGAAACTCCTAAAGAGTTTTACCTTAATTATTGACTTATGTTCCTGTTGCCTATCTGCTGCTTACCATTAGTTAAGACAATAAATACAATTTTGCTTGTACGGAATTGTTTTTACTCAGGTTCTTCCAATATTTACATTAATGAATAAGTAAGCTTCCAGTTACTTTTCTTTTAAGCAGGATGGAATAGCCATCTTTAATAGCCATAGATAATGAGAACCTGTGAGATTAAATATCCCTGGAGTATACGGCAAGTGAAAACAGCATTTAAGTGTCCTGGTTTTCACTGTTGTATGCACCAGCACTCCAGCTTGCTTAAATCTGTTTTTAATTTTCTGACATGTTAACGCTGTACATTATCTATTTTATTGAAAATCCAAACGCTGTCTGAGGGGTCAAAGTGAAGAAGGGCATAGCTCCACTGACTTTTGAGCTGGGATTTCACTCCCAGAGATTGTTAGATTTACAAGTCTTAGTGGCTTCTATGCAGGATGCAATGCTTGCTACAATCACCTTTGAACAACAGGTAAGCTAAAAAGGCTTTCTGCTGGGGAGCTGGGCAGACAGGGTGGTAAACAAACATGGTGAGCACTGGGTAAGGTCTGTGGTAATGGACATAATAAACAATGTGAGTATGAGATTGGTAATGTTATTTTTTTTTATACGTTGTCACAAGTTCAGTGCTACAGTCTTGAAACAGCTCCTGCCCCAAAGAATGCCCAGCATAAGGACAGAGGGAGGTTCCTCTAGTTGAATACAACTCATCCTTAAAGGAAAAAGATGACTGGGTGGATTTTGAGGAGAGACTTGAACTACCACTTAGGAAAAGAACTTAGCAAATACAGTTTGGCAGATACTAGTTAATAAAGTAGTTGTGCAGATAATGTGAATTCTACCCTCAAGACAGATTTTCACCGAATCATGCAGAATCCAAAAAGTGCTTCTATAAGTTACCTATAAATGAGATTGCAGAAGTGAATCCAAATTAAAAACTTCTTATTTCATAAACCAGAAACATGCAAGTTGCACCAGCAAACTCTTAGATCTAAGGCTCTGTGTTCTTAGTATATTAGAGATGCCTTGATTTT
>JAVJGI010000062.1:47557165-47577742 GCA_035590275.1 Ibycter americanus | reverse complement strand
TCATGTGTACTGCAAAATGCGTGGTAAGATGTAGTCATATTACTATATTAAAAAGGGTTTGCACATAGTTAATGCTACTAGCATCGGTAATTTATGGTTCTTACTTATCCAGCTGAGTACAAGAGTAAAAGCAATATGAAGGAATGTTCTTAAATCATACAACTTCATTTTTAAGACTTTATAAGATTATATAAAGAATCAAATTAACTGGTGATTGGATTAAATGGAATGCTTTGTATTTCTTATATTCTTCCACTGTGAGTCTGTGAATTTTAATTAGCTTATGAATTTTTTCTTTGATTAAAAGAAGTTATTAGACAGGGTGA
The DNA here is from genome assembly GCA_035590275.1 of Ibycter americanus. NCBI lineage: Eukaryota > Metazoa > Chordata > Aves > Falconiformes > Falconidae > Ibycter > Ibycter americanus. The sequence goes on along the minus strand of JAVJGI010000062.1, from coordinate 47,577,416 downwards.
GAATTTAATTTTGTGAATGTAATTTCCATTACTCATGAATAATTACTATATGAATACTTAAGGTCAGAATAATTATGTTTTTAAGAGATTATTTATTGCCTTGTAGATATTTTCTTATGGCTAATAAATAATTTTTTAAGTTGAATTTTTAGACATTTTGATTTCTGCAGCTGAGTTTGACTAAACTATAGTGGCATTATGTTGGCTACTAATTAGTAAATACCTGGAAGTACCCTTCCACAGCGTAGCTATTTATGACTCTTTTATTCATTGCAAAAATACTGATCATGAACAGAGAGAGAAATAATTTTCTTGATATCAACTATGAAGCTTATATTATCCCCAGTATTTTCATTTTCATGGTAATTTTCAGAAATTTACAGTCATTGAATGTCTTTGGGGAAAGGCTAATTCATAAATATTCAGATTTTTGAGTTAAGCAGAGCCAAAATTTTCAAATATTGATCATTCAGTCTCAAAAAAGCTATCTGCTTTCAGATACCTCAGAATGATAGTACCCAAAATCACCAAGAAGGAATAAAATTTTTGCTTTTTCAGATTTAGGAGAACGGTAACTTATTTACCTAGCAATGAATACGCTTTTAAAGTTTGAGAGTTCTTGGTTTAACTGGAACAAACAAGAATTTGGTTGGTAGTTGAGACCAGATCAATGCCAGTAGTCAGATGGGCATATGCTGGGAATAATGTAGATCAGAGGTCCTGCCCTAGCAATTCACAGGAGCCTCAAGTTTTCTGTGTCCATTTTTAAGTCAAGATTTTTTTTTCACAAATAGCTTTTAGAGGGTTGTAGACACTAGATGTATTAGTTCTACCATCTTTTCCTTTGGGAAAAAAATAACACAGTTGTACCCTTGGAAAAAATCAAGGAATATCTTTCAGAAGTTTCTGAAGGACTTTTCACATTACTTCAATTTACTTGCATTAATTTCCTATATTATAGCATGATTTGTGCTATATATCTGTGCTGTAAGCATAAGAATGAAACGCAAACGTGTTTAGCAATCAGTAGTTTGTGCCCATGAATGCTGAGATTAACCCATGAATGTAGTGACTGGTTGAAAACTGCTCTGCAGTTTGTACTGTCATCATTGCAGTGGGTGATTTCTGTTTTAATGTGTACTTATATATAGCACAAGTTGTGACGATGTGAAATCGTACATAACTTTCAATAAGATTGTTCTGGAAATATTATGGAGAAGATTATACTGGGTCCTATTGAAAGGCATTTAAAGAATAATGCAATCATCAGGCACAGTCAACATGGGTTCACAAAGGGAAAGTCCTGTTTCACTAATTTGATACCTTTCTATGACAAGGTCACCCACCTAGTGGACAAAAGGAGGGTGATGGATGCAGTTTTTTCTGAATTTTAGTAAGGCTTTTGATACTGTCCCTCACATCATCCTTCTGGACAAGTTGTCCAACTGTGGGATGAGTGCATTCACAGTGCACTGGGTGAAGAACTGGCTGAAGGGCAGAGCTCAAAGGGTTGCAGCGAATGGGGTTACATCTGGCTTGTGATGGGTTACCAGTGGTGGCCCTCAGGGTTCAATTCTAGGGCCAGTTTGACGTGCAGAATCGAACTCTACAACTTGAGGAGAGTTATAAAGCAGACATGTTTATTGCGGCGCCAGGTGCAAGGGGGATCGCTCCTCCCGACTTGCACACTTAGCTTTACTCACAATATGTATTTATACAGTGAAGTTGGTTAGTTCTGCCCAAAGTCTACACCTATTAACTAATTATTGGCTAGTTGCTTTCTCGCTTCAATTTAAGGGTACAGTTCATCTCAAATTTACTATGCTTGCTCCCCGAGTGGGGGATCCACCCTCTTCAGGGCGGCGATTTGAGTAGGAGGTCGTGATCTCCCACTACCACAATTATTTTACCCTAGTATCCTTGAGTTTTATGACTTCAGTAGTTTGTTTTCTTTTAGCAGTTAGCATGTCCTTGTCAGAAGGCTCCTTATTTACTGTCTTGTGGAGCTCATCTACGTCTGTACTGTCCTTTCTTGACGTGCAGAGTGGGCCAAGCTCCAGACCTTCTCTTGCAGACAGTGAGGCTCCTGCTTGCGTGTTGTTGGTTCCTGTTATCTATGCAACTCCTGCCTGCAGCAGAGTTTTGGGTTTCTCACTATATTTTCTCTCATCAAGTTCCATGCAATATATTTATCAATGATCTCAATGCGAGAGTTGAATGCATCATTAGCAAGTTTGCGGATGATACCAGACTGGGAGGTGCTGTTGACTCTCCTGAGGGATGAGGGGCTTTGCAGAGGGCTCTAGATAGATTGGAGCCCGGGGCAATGATTAATGGGATGAAATTTGACAAGTTGAAATGCTGGATCCTGCACCTAGGATGGAGTAACAACGGGCACAAGTATAGATTGGGAGAGCAGTGGCTGGAGAGCAGCCCTGCAGAAAGGGATCTGGGGGTGCTGGTCGACAGCAGGCTCAGTGTGAGTCAGCAGAGCTCCTTGGCAGCCAAGGGGGCAACTGGCACCCTGGAGTGCATCAAACCCAGCATAACCAGCTGGCCAGACAAAAGAGGTGCTTATCCTGCTGTATATCACACACCTTGAGTGCTGCACGAGGTTCTGGGCCCACAGGTTAAGAAGGATATAAAGGTCCATGAAAGCATCCAGAAGATGGCAACAAAGCTGATGAAGGGGCTGGAAGGTATGTCCGATGAGGAGTGGTTAAGGACTTTGGGCTTGTCTGGTTTGGAGAAAAGGAAGCTGAGGGTGACTTCATGGCTCTTTACGGCTGCCTGAGGAGGGGAAGTGGAGAGGGAGGTGCTGATCTCTTCTCCCTGCTATCCAGTGATGGGACAGGTGGGAATGGTTCAAAGCTGCACCAGGGGAGGTTTAGACTGGATGTTAAGAAGCATTTCTTTACTGCGACAGTGGTCAAACACTGGAACAGGCTTCCTAGAGAGCTGATCAATGCCCCAAGCCTGCCAGTCTCTAAGAGGCGTTTGGACAATGCCCATAACAACATCCTTTAACTTTTGATCAGCCCTGAAGTGGTCAGGCAGTTGAACTAAGATGATTGTTGTAGGGTCCTTCCAACTAAAATAGTCAATTCTATTCTGTTAAAGGTAGGCAGAAAGATGTAATAGCTGGAATTCAGTTAAATGATTCTACCTTTATTTTTAGGCTTTACTAGCAGCAAGGGCTTTGCTTTTACATCTGTCTGGGGTGTTCAATCAAATTTTTAAGAATGGAATCTTAAGACCTATGTAAAAAAATTTATGTACAGAAATGCATATGTCCATATTATACAATATGTGCAGATGTCATACCTATATTCACAAATTACATAAAAGAATACAAAAATTATATTTTTTGCTGCTGATACACAGGGTTATCTGATTTGCACTGAAATCACAATTACTATTCTGTACTGACAGGCTTTTTACCTTTCTCAGGTGACGTGGTTCTCTGTAACTTCCATCTTTTTCTTTTTTGATTGTTACAGTTTTCTTTTTCTTCTCTGCGAAGAAGCTTCCAGGGCAAAAGAAAAAGCGTCATCATCTCTTCTTACAGTATTAGAGTGTATTGATTCTTCCTGAAAACCATTACAGGTAGCAGTGCTGGATGTGGTGTTGTCTCATTGCTTTCTTACCCCATCCTTATCTTCAATCTGTCCTACTAGAATTGTGCCAGGTACTTCTGCAGTGTTTATTTTACCATATAACAGAGCAAACAATTACAAGTTTTCTTGCAGAATTTACTGTGTAAGTAAATTGCTACTATAGCCTGGCCTGGGTCTAGATGAATCAACTTAATAAACTTTATCCACTACTTTTTTAGAAATCTTTCTTAGTTTGACTGTCAACAGTTTTGAATCCCAGAATATTTCATAAACGGTAGATTATGTAGACTGTCTTCACCCTTACTATAATGCATATGGCATGAAGCAGGCCTGGGTTACAAGCTGGATTTCAGTATCACCCTGAAAACCCAGCTAAAAGGAGGCAGTTTTGCAAATAAATGCTTGGCGATTGCTGGTATGTGAGTTCACACATCAAAGCTTTCAGTAAGACTTTGGCATTGCCGCCACTCTTGGGTATAATTGCATCTTTCACATTTTCCATTTTATCCTCTCAGGTGCGTGCACCCAAGAGAAACACCGCTAACTTGATTTTAATGCCAGCACAGTTTCTTTCTGTAAGAAGCACTGGCTGGTCATTGCAGCAGAGCTGCAGGGGAAGAGAGGAAGAGGAGCTCCAGTTCAGCTGTTTGGATCTTGCTTTGTTTTGCTGCTCATCAAGGAGGCTGACTGCTTCTGGGCCTTCAGACCTGCCCTTTGCAAGGGACCAAAATGCAAAGATCTCAGAGTGCGCTGGTGTGTATGCCCAGCACTGCAGTGCTGTATGAAAACTCCAGTCCATTCCAAAACCATGGTGGTGCACCCAGTGAGGTCAGGAGCCCTGCCTCTTGGTGGGACTGGCTGGCTAATGGCCCAGAGGATGCACCAGCTCTGCTGCTTATTCCACAGCTACCTTGGCTTGTGCTGCATGGGGCATTGCTGCACTTCATTAAATCTCCGCATGAGAGGTTACAACTGGAGACAGCTTGAAGTGGAGAGTAACACTGGGCTGATTGAGTTTTACAAAGTTGTTAATATTGCACTACTTGACTGAGTTCAGATAGATTGTATATGCAATTAAACTTCCAAGTTGTGTTTTATTTGTTTTTCTGCAAGTCAGCTAAGCTGAAACAAATATGAAATGCAAGTGTAATCACCACAAACAAAGGCATGTTTACATTTTTTTGTTCCTGAAAAAAAAATGAAACATCTACTGCTAATTAAGTTAAACAACCTCATATGGCAAATAAAATTAATACATTGGAAAAAGTTGTGCAATTCTAAAAATTTACACTGTCATAGGAGAAAAATGCCAACAAATTAGAAATGCCCAAATCCACCAACTGCTCTTCCAACATACTATCATGCACAATTTGCTTTCCTAAAGTGTTTAAGTAAATTGGTTTAGGTGCCCATGAGACTTGGTAGCTGTACATGGATCCTGCCTGTGGAACACGGAAAACCTTTAACTGAAAGGTAATTCATCACATAAAGGTAATCCATCACATAAACTCGAAGAAGTTTTTTATATATATTTATATTTCTCTTAGATGCTTTTCTATCCAGTTGCCTTGCTAAGGCATTCTGATGGCATGAACTAATCACTTTTTGAAACAGTTTTTGAAATGTTTTTAGATCCATTTATTTAGCTGTAAGTTTTGCTTTTTGGGAAAAGGACAAAGGATCATAAAATTTATCCAAATGAATCCTCCTGGTGTGAAACATGGCGCAAATGACTAGGATCTTAATCTTCAAACATATAACTGGATAGGTTATGTATGAGGACAAGAAGGACAATTCATAATTTCAGAGTGAGATTGTGAAACAGATCACTTCCAAAGGATAGGTAGATCCATGAGCAGCCTACTGTTTCCCAAACCTGTTTATCACAAACCTAATATGAAGGGGAGATTTCTCAGAAAAAAATAAAAATAATCACATGCATCTCCCCTGTTTATTCTTTTGTTTGTTTTTTTTTGGTTTGGTTTGTTATGCTGAGATCAGGAACTCAGTTAAGGCTGGGAATAATGGTTGGATCCAGGTACAATGAGGCAGGAGAGAGCACTAACTGAAGAGAAAAGCACAGTGGAAGACACTTTGCCTGAGAGGTCCACAGTTGCCTGAATAATGCGTGGGAAGAATTCTCATGACAGTTAATGGGAATTTCTAATCCAAACCTCTAAACTGTGATTTAAAAAAAATCTCAATATGTGCTTCTACAGACCCTTTATAGCCAACAAACTGCCGTTACTACCTGCTGAGGGTGGGCCTGAGGTTGGTTATGCCTACACTGCGGGTCAATCACAGCATTTTAAAAGTGAAGCACAGGTCTCAGAAGAGTACGCCAATCTGCATTCAACACAGCAGGGGACATTTTTAGCAAGTTAGCTGTCACTGTTCAGGCATATGACAAAAACACTGACCCACTTTTGTCATGTGGTGCCATTCAGCGGGAGTTGAAATATGGCTTTTGAGAATGTCAGCAGTTGGTTACAGACTTGGAGACTGTTATTTTGCAGAACTATGATTATGTGAAGTTACATAGACCCTAATTCTTAAATATACTCACCCTCAGCTGGGTAACAATTTCTGAAGTTTCCATGTCCCAGTGGCTTTTAACAGGGCTTTTGCTCTTAAATCATCCACATATTTTTGAAAATATGACCATTTGGTGCCTAAATATAACTGTAAGGGTTTAAATTTAGCTCTGTTTTTTAAATGTTTACCTTCACCCTTTTAAGCCTTTGCTAAGGCTACTTGCTCTTTTAGCTTGAAAGTGTAGACCCCTAGGGTGAGCAGGTTCATCCCAGATACCTTCCCAGATTCACAACAATAATTGTGCATTTGTTTGTGCTCAGCAGTTTCTGTTGGATAGGTTGGGATCATGGCATGCTTTTTCAATGTCTATTTAAATGCTTTACTGTGAATTAATCAGTATCTACTCTCCCAGCTCCTACATGTATATTCTCAATGGCTCTTCCAGTCATTTAAAAAGCCAGGGACCACACTGATTGTAGCCTCCTATGGAGAAGCAGCAGAGGAATGGAGGATGGGAAGGACCTGTGGGTCAGTAGCTCCAGACACATGCCAACATGTCCTAAAATTCCCCTAGAAAAATTTTGAGCTATATCCTAGAGTCTGGATATGGGTTTTGTCCTTATTTCTTCTATTGGGAAGCTGTTACAAAAGGATGTATTTGAAAAGTTATCCTTTTAATTGCCAGTTTAAAATTATTTACGGCCAGTTGTTCAGCTGCCAATGTAGTAAATACACATTTGCAGTTGTATTGATTGCTATTTCAAACCATTTTTCCCCTGTCTGATTCATACCTGAACATGTTTACAGAATATTAAGTGTTTTTGTTTTATTAGACTGACAAGGTTCTCCTCCAGCTATTCTATAGCTTATTCCAGGGTCTATTGATTCATTATAGGCATATTCTTTGGATGCATAAGGTATGGTTTTAAATACCTATGGCTGTAGAGAGCTTAGGACCCCAGCTGTCTGGCCAGCCTAACTGTTGGGCTACCACGGGATGACTGGAAGCAGACACTGCTTTTCTAAAGAGAGAAAGGGACCAGTTTGAACAAAAAAGCGTATCAGTGGATCCATTGATTACTGATTTCTCATAGACATCTGGGCATAGACAGCTAAATGGGCAGGAGATCACAGGGGTGAATTTCAGGCACGTGCATTCTTCCATTCATCATTTTCCACTGACTAAGAGGCGTCCCACAGTTCAGCTGGCTGGATCTCAGAATCGCATCCAGCTCCCTACCTTTCAATGTACAGAGTTCAAGCATTTAATACAGCCTTGTGAATTTGATTTATGGAGTTGGGTATCCAATTTTGTCATTCTATTGAATACAGAAATGTATGAATTCCTGTTTGGATATCACCTTCAGGGGTGGGGTGGGGGGCATGCTAGGTTACTTGCTCCATCTTTGATGAAGGCAAGTCCCACATGCTTCATATTCTCTTTTGATTTACGTCTGCAGAACCTTTTGATGTTGGGGTTTTTTTTTTTTCCCTCTTCTTATTGCTTTTCTATTTCTCATCTACTTGGCATAATTAGTGATCAACAGTGTTTATTATTTTTAAAGATTTCTATTCCTCCTTTATTTCCCAGAACGTTTCCTCGGGGGACAATCCATTTAGTTCAGTCTGTAGCCTTGCTTACAGACTGAAAGTGGAAAATGATAAATTAATTTGAACAGAGGCAAGGAGGTTAGCTTTTGAATTTTATTATTTGATTATATGTCCCTGCACAAATTACTCTGTTTCATGAGAAAATTCTCTCTCTCTGAACTGGTGATAGTGATATTTGGGAAACAGGGGGAGTCCAGAGATTAATGACTATCTAAAAACTAGCTAGGAATTTACAAATGCAAAGGACTATACAAAATTAAAAAATGTGGGATAATTATGGCTAAAATTTCGTTGGTTTGTAACAGAATTTGTTCATATACTTGGCATTTTTTCTTAGCGTTCTGTGCCTTGCTTATGATGAAATTTCTATGAGATTTGCATTAATCCTGCTTAGAAAAACCCAGACTAATTTCTACAATGGTAGAAAACACTGAAGCAGTCTCCTGGAAGGCTGCCCCTCCTAATTATGCAGTGCTTATAGCTCTGTGATTAAACAAATATCAATTACCACATAAAGCAGTTTATTCTAGAATTTTTGAAGTTTCTTTTTCTTCTATAATGTCTGTTTTAGTAATGTGGATTGAAATGACATTAAGAAGAAAAGGCTTATGTGGAAGACACATAGTAGAGCACATGAAAAGGCTTGGAAGGGTCTATCATGACTGAATTACAGGTTTTATGCATTCACAGATCAAAACAGAATTACCCTGGGCTAACACCATGGTAGTTCAGTGCAGGATCCATCTTACGACTGCTTTGAGGCCAAGGACAAATTTATGTACTGTTCACAAGGCATTGCAGTGAAGGAGAGGTTAATTAAATGGCAACGAGACAAATGTATGGAAAGATGAGAAAACTTGATCGCTGTTTGTTGCTGGTTATAACATTTAGTTGTCTGTCGGCTGTTTCAAAGTAATAAAAATATCAAACCATTACCCTAAAGATGGACCTCATTGGGTCAGTGCTGCTGATTGAAATTAATTATCTTTGTACCAACAAACTTCAGCAAACCCTGACACAGATCGTAACAGGAGAATTGACCTGTGGATGGAAAAAATTTAATTTACTTCCGCTAGGACCACAGATTTCCTATTTGTTGTGTGGCAGTTAAGTAGCTGCTGTTCAACTGCACTTTGCAATGGCAAACCAGTTCCTTTCCTACAGTGACTGGAAGGGTCATTGTGCATCACCCATGTTCAGCTGAGAGGCCTCGCTTGAACCCAAAGAAAATTCAGTGCATCTAACCTGAACAAGAGTGCCTTGGTCCAGTCCTGTCCCTGCAGACAGTGTAATTCAGAGGCATGTCTACTCTCTGCAGGGAAATGAGATGGCTTTTACTGGTTTGTCTGGTTCTTTTCATTGAGACAACCAGAAATGTCCCTGGGTGAGATGTTTTATGGTACATGAACATTAATGAGGCTGCTTCCAGACTGGTGCCAGCATTCCTGAACGGCACTACATTGTGCTGTGGTGGATGTATTAGCTTGGTCTGTTTCTTGTTCCGTATCCTCCATTGGTGCTGATCTTTGTGACACAGTTTGGATACTGTTTATGTTAATTCCTTTTATTTTTCTGCCATCTCCAAAAAGCAATAAAAGGAAGAACAAAACAACAAAAATGGCATTACTTTTTAGTCTGTATAAAACCTGAAAATTAAATATTTCCCAGAAAAGTAGGAATTGGGGATAAACTAGGTTCAGTGTAGAGTCTTTAACTGTACTGGAGACTTAGATCACTCATGTTTAAGATTATTTCAACATATGGAATTGAAGCACCAAAGTACTACAATATCTAATATACTTCTTTGTCTCAGATTCACAGTATTTAGATTTATTTGCCATTGATGAGAGAAATTGCTTGCTCCCAACATGGTTTTCACTGTACTAGGGATAGTGTGGCTATTTATTGAGACAGTGCAATGGTTAACAAAATTAGGATCTGTTTCATCATTGCCTAGTCCTCTTTAGAGCTGCTGCCTCTGACTAAAATACAATGAGTATATCTGTACTTGTGAAAACGGCTTGTTAAATGTGAAACAGTTGTTTCTGGCTGTGCCCATGTTTTGGTAAAATCCTCTTGACCACTGGACTTTGCAACAAATTGAGCACTGGCACGTTCTCCACTGGCTTTGGCTCAGAAAGTGCTTGCCTGGAGCGTCAGGAAATTAGATCTACAGACCAGTTAAAACATTGAGTCAATATTAATGAAAATACATTTTGTGGAGTTCATTTATTCTAGAAGTGAGTGCACTGGAAATAAATTATGAATGGAAAACCAGTGCAAATATAGTTAATAGACTATTAATTTACTGCTACATAATAGTGACATATTTTAAAATAAATATAAAAATAAATTATGCGTCTATAAATTTGACAAATCCATTGTTGAATCATGTTGTATGGCTGGCCAAAGCCAAGTATGTCTTTGGAGAGCAAGGATCAAAAAGAGATGTTGGGAGCAGACAATGGCAGCATTAAATGAGCAATGCACCTAAAAGAGCGTAGTAGTCCAGGTTGCTCCTGTTCCATGGGAGGGAGTGGTCAGTGGCTATTCGGAAAGGCAGATCCCATAAAAAGCAGTCAGAAGTTTTGAGCTAAAAAATTCTGAATTTCAACTGTAAGTGCTATGAAATAATATTTCTTTTTGAATTACTTAAGGTTATAGCCTGTTAATTTTGTTGGATGTCCTTTCTGTCTTGTGACATGAAAAAAGGTGGATAACTATGGCTTATTTATACTTTGTCTACATGTAATTCATGTTTTTACAGCCTTCTGTCATGCCCCCCACCAGTTTTTTCTCTTCTCTAGGCTGTAGAAGCCGTCTTGAATCTACTCATCTGAGCAGTATCTCTGCATTTTTTTTCTGAGATGCACAAAATGATACGTGCAATAATAAAAAAAAATGTTGTTTTCCTCTGTTCCTTCCCTATTAAATCCTAGCATTTTGTTTTCCTATAGGCACTTTGCACAACAGTGACACTTTCAGCCTGCATCCTGCAGGATTCCTTTCTGTGTGTAACAGTTAATTTGAAGCTCACCGCTGCTAGATTTAGAGAATGTTGGTTTTCCACAGTTGTGTTTCTTTCTGTCACTGCAATGCTCATATCAGAAGATCCTTTGATGAATCTTTGCAGTTAGCTTTCATTTTCAGTACTCTGGATAGTTCTGATATAATTGATATGCTTTGTCACCTTACTATTCACTTCTAAATCATCTTCAAATATGCTGAAAGGTACCAAAGCTGACACAGAGCTCTTGTGGGATGTGGCCATTGGCTTTCCTCCAATGTGGAAACTGTCTGCTTATGTGTCCACTTCTGGATCCCTTTCAGCGGAGATGTGATACTGCAGCATGGCCAGCACAGAGTCAGCCCACTGCTGGAGCTGCTGCCAGGAGAAAGCACAGCGGACATGGCTTGAGGACGCAGGCAAAACTTCAAGTGGTTAATACTTTAAAAAATACGGTATTATTGTATGACACAATTGGTCATGGTTATTTTGTAGGAAAAACATTAGGGAAATGGTAGTGTGGGCATGGGAAAGGAACATGGGGAAATATAGGAATGATACAGGGGAACCCGTTAACATCTGTGGAATATTTCAGCAGACGTTAGTCTAGCAGAGCCACCAAGCTTCTTTCCAGCCTGAATTATCCTATGACCCTGGACACCTAGCAGTGATCTCTTGTGCAGCTTTGTCACTTAATCCAAATGTTTCTTCCTCCTGTGAGATGCTGGCATGAAGCAATGCAGGCTCTAATAGAAAGCCCCATGGTATAAAGGGGTGGAAAACAATATGTTCAAAATTAAAATCCTGGAGAACACTTTTTACTTGTCTAAGAAATTCTAAATGTCTTCATGTTGTGGTGTTGTTGCTGTCTCTCTGCTTGCTTCCCGAGTCCAAGATCAATTTCTTATCTTGTACTCTTAACATTAACGGTCACTCTATTTTATGTGTTAAAGAGTTAGCTGATCTGACCTTTTCAGACTGGTTGGTCTTTTAATCAAAATTGCATTCATTTCCCCATGTTCAGCATTTCCACTTAATTAATCTTTTCTGCTGCCTCTGGAGCCTGGTATGCTCTTTGTTATGCATTTGAGAGCACAAAATACTTGACAGGAATATAGTAATGCTCTGGTGGAAATCAGCCATTTTAAAAATCACCTCTTAGCATAACTTAATTTCATGCTCGTTTAACTCCCTACTGTCAAACTTGCTTTATACCTGTACTTTAATTTTGCTCACATTTTTCTCCTAAATACATTTCTGCCAAATGTACTCTTGCCATTAAATTGATAACATATGGTGTAATCATTGCTTCTGAGAAGCAGTAAGAAAGATTTTCTTCCTGAAAGGGATTATTATTTCCACGTGGTTTGGATATGTTAACATATATAGCCAATTAATATAAATTTCAAAGAACCAGGGAATATAAATTGCACTAAAATTCACATTCTTTCTTTCTTTCTTTTTTTTTTTTTTTTTTTTTTAATTTAAAGGTTTTATTATAGTTTTATCCTGATCACTGGTATTTTGGACCTGATGCTCAGGGGAAAATTGGAAGTTAGATTTCGTCCAGATCGAGGCTTATCTGGCTCCACATGCTGTCTTAGTAGCCCACAGCATGTTCTCAGGGAGGAGTAAAAGACTAAGGCAAACATTTCACTAAGTTTCCCAGAAAAAAACTTCCAGTTTCAAGACACCTGCAGTTTAAAGTTTTGTTTTGTTTTGTTTTGTTTTATTAGCTAGAGCTGGTATCCATACCTTTATTGGTCCCTACATTTTTTTGTGATACCCTCATCATTTTTAAACCACACACTTTTTGGAATCTGTGCAGCCTATGGCAATGTGTTACAGAATTTACGGTCCCATAGTGTGAAAATCTCTCTTTTCTTTTGATTGTTTTTTGAACTGCTTCTTGATCATTGAAGTGGCCCCTAATTCTTGTCTTTGGATGGTGAACAATCATTTTCTATTTACTTTCTCCAAGCTGTGATTTCATGAGCTCCTGTCAAATTTCTTTCCCTCCTGTTTTCAGTGACTCAGGACTACTGTCAGTTGATTGTCTGTAATGGAAAAAAGTAATAATTTACATTGGAAAGATGCAGAGGAGTGGCAGATGTCAGACGTAACTTGTACCTTTTCAGTGTCTCAACAATCAAGTCAGTTCAAATAACGAGTTACATTTTTTTATTCACAGGTTTGCTGACCTCAGGGTCTGTGGTGTGCTACGAGAAAGTGCAGTGGATATTGCTTTTGTGATCTGTGTGTTAATGAATACCATTTCATTTAGTAAGTTAATAGTGACATTAGAGAAAAAATCCCAAGAAACAATGGTTAGTAATTTCTAAGATGTCTGCTGGAATTTCTTTTGAAGCTTTACAGAAATTTTCAGATATATGAAGTGTTTGCACTTGCGTTATCTATGTGATTGGATTTAAACAGAAAAATATTATGTAAATAGCAGTATGGCTGTGTACATGCACTTTTGAATTTAATGGATTGAATGTGTGTTTCGGTAGGTACAGGGTCATCCTCCGGAAAATGTGCTTTTGAACTTACGGTTTATAAGATACAGCTAAAACTGGCCTGATTAGAAGTGATAACAAGTTACTTCAGTAAAATGGGCTTCATTCACTGCTTTATTAGTAAAAAGTATTTTGTTGTGTGTGGCAATTTTGATACCAGCTTTCACTTGTGATAGCAGCACCAAAATTGGGATAACAGACAAACCAGCCAGCATGCATCCATCCAGACCGATATATCATGGATTAGCTGTGATGCACTGCTTCCTACTGAAAAATGGAATGGAAACGTGCTACTTTACTGCTGGCTTCGTACAGCAATCTTCTGGATGAGTAAAACAATAACAATTTAAGGGCACACCAAAGTAAAAAAATGTTTATAGCCTCATCTTTCCAACAGCTCTGCTTCAGGCAAGGAATATGTCCCCCCAGGACAGAAAGTGCTGGCAAGCTTTTTCCAACTTTTTCTTTTGCACAGATTTTTCAGTCTTCCAATACTCTGCAACTTATATAACCAATCCCAATTAACCAGCACGGCTTGAATTTCAAATATCAAATTGTGACTATCTGTCCTAAAATATTTATGAGATACCCTGCTGCAGAAGGGTAAACCTGTTTGTGAAATATTCTTGTCTGCAGTGATTCTGGAAGCAGTTTTTCAACCAGGTTTTAAAATCAAAGAGCCCTGCACCACCACAAGAAACAAAAATAACCTGGAAGAAAATGTTGTATGCCCAGGCAGTGCCTATGAACAGATGAGAGGCAATTTTGCATTAATATATAGCTTGCTGTGAGTTACTAAATTAGTTTTACTATTAAAAATCATGGACAGCCTATAAATTTCCACACTGGCAAGGAAAAGGGACAGCAGAAGCACAGATTTAATCACCAGCTAAGTATCGGTTCAGTCCCTGTTAAACCAACTGATTTGGCCTGTTTTAATTAGGCACCAAGGGAGTAAGGTTAAATCATTAGCTGTTTTTGGCTCATCACGGAGTTGTTTGAAAATTGGTTTTTAAAGTCTGTGTGCTCTGCAGATAGAGGGAAAGTGTTCTATGCTTTTTTATGATATGTTATTACTTGCGTTCTGAAATTCAAGATAATATTTCATATTTATTGCAACAAATGTTGCCACAATAAAGCAATTATTGAAACTGTAATTTAAAATACAGTTCAGAAGTATTTAAAATTGTTTACATTAGCAGATGTTAATGTGTATGTTTTTTGTTTTAATAAATATAAAAAGAGTATAACAATTCTAGTGCTTTTATTGTATTAATTTCCAAGGTAGTGAATCTGAAGTGGTTATATGTACACACAGAGAAATGTGCAGAAGGTAGATGAGCCATCAGTCCATGCATCATTCATTCATAGGTACAACCACTGGGATTCGCTTCTAAGACTAACTGTTTCTCTCCAGCTTTAAAACAGCCCAGGGTGAGTGACACGGCTGTAGACACATCCCTGTACGTATCTGCAGTATGCGAACCCAAGCATCTGTCCAGTGTATGCCATTAGTGTCTTGCCTCCCTGAAGACTATTACCTTGGAAAGTTAAAGCTGCCCAACTCCTGTGGTTGTTTTCCCAACAAGTTCAACTCTTTGTTCTGCACCCCAGAGGGAACTGTGATTTCCCCACCAGGATATTTTTCATTCTCATTGTCCAAACTAACAACTAAATAACAATTCCTCAAGATTTCACACTTAATTCAGAAATGTTTGGGTGGGGGTTTTTTTTTGTTTGGTTTGGGTTTTGTGGTTTTTTTTTGGTTTGGTTTTGGGTTGTTTTAGAGATGTATATATGGTCAATGAGCTATCTGATCTTGGAACTATCCACCAGTCATGGGTTTCATTATTAGCAAATAATGTTTTGTCTAGCTATTTCTGGATACAATTGTAGAGGGATTTTAAATCTAACAGTTTCTTGTTGAGATGTGGCTTCATAATGAGAGATAGGAATGATGGATTTGTTCCTTAGGAGCAAATACCCCAAATCCAAAGTGTTTTGATTATTTTTTTTTTTTCCTTCTTTTTTTTTCATTTGTATTGAGCATCCTACTTTGCTGTCTTTCACAGCTGGTTCAAACACTGGTTGCTCTTGCAGCATAAATTTATGTTATTAATTTGATTAATTTGCTTTGCATATCTATGTCCAGGCTAGTAGCCCTCATAATCTATTGGGTGTATCATCTGAATTTATGGCAAAACCTGAAGTAGTGTTGGTACCTTAGGGGGCTGCCTGAAAATTTCTAGTTTTCTTATGGTAAGCTAACATACATGTTTAACACGTGCCTTCTGCAGTTTTGTTGGGTGAGCTCCCTAGAACATCAGTCTTCAAAATATTTGCAGCTTTTCCTGCAGAATGCTATGACTTTTGTCTTTTTCTTCCTCTTTTTTT
Source organism: Ibycter americanus (assembly GCA_035590275.1). NCBI lineage: Eukaryota > Metazoa > Chordata > Aves > Falconiformes > Falconidae > Ibycter > Ibycter americanus. The sequence goes on along the minus strand of JAVJGI010000062.1, from coordinate 47,561,733 downwards.
TTCCCCATTAGATCTAGCATCACACTTTGCAGCTGGCCATTTTAGTAGCTAATTCAGTGAAAGTTTGTTGATTCCTCTGGAACTTTAAAGGCACAGGCAAGCATGTAGAAAAGTTGGTTATAGTGGTGTTCACCTTTCCTTAAAAGGGATTAATCATATTCTGAACACCTGGTCATACTGGCCCCTTCAGCCTATCATCCACAGGTTTTTAATGTCTAAAAAGCAACATGTCTGTCTTTGTGTGACTGGTAAAGATTAAGATCTCTAAGGACTGTAATATGGGGGAATATCATAATGATATCAACTATTATAAAGACTGGCATTTGAAAGCCACTTCTATTTAACATGTAATGTGATGCTACCAGAAACTGTAAGTATTGGTATCCCTTGGTTGTTGGATTGTTTGGTTTTTCCTTTTTCTTTTTTCTGTCCAGTCAGCTATCTCCATAATGTCCTGGTTTCAGCTGGGATGGACTTAATTATCTTCTTAGGAGCTAGTGTGGCACTGTTTTGGCTTTGATGTGGCTTTTCAGTTCCTCAGGTCTTGCTAGCAAAAAGGATGGAGGGGCACAAGGAATTGGGAAGGGACACAGCCCGAACTAGCGGAAGAGATATTCCATACCATGGGATGTCATGCCTGGTATATATACCTGGGGGGTTGGCTGGAGTGGGCTGATCATTGCTCGGGCACTGGCTGGGCATCGGCTGGCAGGCAGTGAGCAGCGCCGTTGTGCACCATGTGTTCCTTTCTTCCTTTCCCTCTGGATTTTATTCTTCCCCTTCCCGTTTTTATTATAACTGTTATTGTCATAATTGTTATTATTGTTCATTCATTTTTATTTTATTTCAGTTATGAAATTGTTTTTATCTCAGCCCTTGGGTTTTACATTCCTTTCCAACTCTCCTCCCCATCCCTCTGGGTGAGGGGCAGTGAGCGAGCAGCTGCGAGGTGCTTCATTACCAGCCGGGGTTAAACCACGACACCTGCATTCCCTGAGCTGATGTGCTTCTTGGCTCCTTGCACACAGGCCACAGAAGTGGCTGACAGGTTCAAGATGTCTCTACCAAGTCGGTGCAGTGACCAACCTCCCCAAAAGGCCAGATATCAGTTTCTCATGAGCTAACATCAAAAGTTCCTAACAGAATGGTTTAGTTGCTGTGTTTCTCATCATTTATATCATCTTCCTGCATCTTCTTCACACTCTTCCCCATTTCACACCAGAATGATTTTCATGCCAATTGAAGCCTGGGTATCTCTGCCATCCATGTGTACCAACTTCTTTTAAAACATAACATAACAGACAAACAAAACAAACAAAAACCCCCCCAAAACCCAAAACAACCAACCAAACTAAAAAAAGAGTTGGACTGCTGTCTTCTGAGATGACTGAGACCACCTCAAGAGTGAAATGACCTTGGTCTACAGCTGTTTGGTTTATTTTTCTAGCCTAAACCTTGTCTCTGTTGTGCTTCTCAGTCCATCATCAGGGCCTCCCCCTCCTGCTTTTCAGCAAGCGTTACAGTCAGGTCTCTTTGAATTGCCTGCAGGTTATCTTCTGAGTTTTGTGCTCTATGATTTGACTTACAAATAAATCTTTACTCCCTAAGCAAGTGTGTCTGCCCCGCTTCTTAATTTGACTGTACAAACAATTTGCATTTGGCTGTTTCCAACAAGTTGAGACTGTCCCCTTGTGAGCAGAGTTTAAGCAGTAAGTAGTCTGCTAGACCCAGCAATTCTTCTTACAGCTCTTCCCTCACTTTCATACTTCACACAACTTGACTCCAAAATGCTGTCATGCCTGTATATTTACCTATGCTTTTTTTTCTTGCAGACTGTCTTTCACGGTCATCTTTTCTTGGGTTTACCCTCTCTTTCATCCCTAATGTGAGCTATTAGTCAAAAGCTCTCCACTGAAAAGCTTTCCCCAGAGCATCAGGGCAAGGGTAACAGAAAGGTCCCTCTCTGGTCCCTTATATTTTTTAAAAAAGCCTCACCAAGGCAAAACAGTGTTGCTTTTAAAATTCAGAAGTCTTTAACCACCAATGCAGGTAGTCACATTGCTGCCATATCTACATATACCCAGGGACAGGACTACTAGGGAGGCAATAGCTTGCTGAGAAGTTTACCAGTTTGAGTGGGTGGGTGCAAGTATCAGCTGGCTCCAGCTATTTACAGCACAGCTGGAAATGGGCTTGAAACAACCCAGTGGGAAAGTTTTGGTTTTTTTCATGATGGAGGTAGTATCTGTAGGTATGGTATCATCTAGATAATACTGTGTGATGTTTACAGAATACGTGTTACTGCTGATTAATAAAAATTCAGTCTCTTGCTTTCAAGTCAATGAAGAATTACCTAATGATTTCTTTTAACGGTTTCTCCTTACTTGGAATCTGAAGGTGGCACAAGAAGTAATATATCAAATTCCAAAATTAGATAACTATATCTAACACCTAATAGGTATTTTAGATATTTGGAAAACACCAGCATGTAAATGCAGTTACTCAAGCCCATTTCCAACTGATTTAATAGTGTTGGCATCTCTAGGTGGCAGTCCTGTGTTCATAATACTACTTTTCTACGAGATACAAACGCCTCCCTTTTCTGTATTTCTGAGGCAGTAGAAGTGTTAACCAAATGACTTAGGCAGTAAAGACGTCGTCTCTGTTGCCCACAACTGCCCTCTTTGCAGAAGAAGCAGACCTAATGAGGGTGGTGTTGGGTCTCTTGCTTGAAAGCATGCTGTCCCCAGCATACTGGCCCAGGTGACCCCATGGGCTGGATGGCCCTGGCTCGTCTTCCCCACGGCGCCCTGCCTGTGAGCGGCAGCTTTGCTCAAAGCTCGCCTTCGCTAACGCTGTGGTGTATGTATTGGCAAAGTGCATGTTCTTGTGGGTGGGGTTATCTGTGTGTTAATATCCTCTTTGAGGTAAAGTGATTCATTGCTGAAATTAAAGAGAAGTGGGAAATAAAAATTACAGGATTAATCTCCTGGAAAAAAAGTATTCACAGGTAGTGTATCAGGCTGTTGACTCCTACCTATAGCCGGTTCTGTCCTGCTTGTTCGCTTGTATTGTGCCGGAGGCTTTTTCTCTGTCGAACACAAACATGTCAGGATATCTTTCCTTTCCATTTCTGTCATTGGCAGTCCTAGAGTCTTCAACACTGAGCTTATGACAAATGTTTGTAAATGTTCATGGGAGGTGAACATTTAAAAAATGGAACACTTTTCCTTTTCAAGCTCTTTATATAGCTGTTATCCTTATTTAGTAATAGTACCTTTATGCTAGCCAGGAATTATGAAACGATCTGCAGTTTAGTTCAAACAAATATCATTTCATTGGCAATATTTCTTGTGGTCCTGCACCAGCTGAGTTGGAATAAGCTAAGCATTTATTTTGACACAATTCTATTTATATTCCACTTGTCATTTTGGATTTTCTACCTAATAAACCCCTATTTCTGAAAATTTATGCAGGTCCACATGTTATGCATAGAGTCACTTGCAGACTACTGAGATTTTAATTTATAATTGCTTCTTGAAAAAAGGGAATTAAAAATACATTAAAATGAAGAGAAAGTAATATGATATGTTTGAGGCTCTTTGCTGGCTAAGTTCCTCCAAAATCCCTTTAAATATTGTGTAGACAAAAAGAACTACAGTATACAGTTTTGTGGGATTTTTTCAGTGGAAATATGCTACATTTGTCTTTTTGGTTAGAAAATGTAAAACAAAAATTCTGGAAGTGTAAGTCTTAAAATATGTGATACATCTCTAATAGATGCAAAACATGGGCAGTTCTCGTGTTTTCTGTGTCTGAATAAAGGTAGTAAAGTTCACAGCATCCTCTGAAGCCTCAAAGGCCAATTGCTCTGTGTGCAACAGAGCACAGGTACTGTTGTCATTATGACTGTAATAATATTGTTGATGGGAACTTTATGTGAGCCAGTACCAAAGCAGAGTTTTAGCTTAGAGAGAGATTTTGGCAAGAATTTTAATAATGAAAATAAAGCAATTAAGTTTCCAGACATGTTCTCTGCTTTTACAGCTACAGCTTGTGGTTTACCTCCCTCTCTGCTTTCCCTCATAGTGAATCTCCAGAGCTCTTCTTTGCTTCTTGACAGAATTTAAGGCCATTTTTACTGAATTGGTGTCCACCATTAGGAGACAAAAGACTGTCAGAGGTGAGTTGTGGGCAAGATCTAGGAAGAAAACCAAAAGCACCTTGGTGCTAGCTTTTATAAACAACTTTTTTAGCCAAAGCTTATTAGCTTTCTCTTCCCCAATATCTCTGCGTGCCAAGGAAGCAAGAAAGTTTTATATAAAGATACAGCTGTGCCATTTCTGTGCTATTCAGGAGTCTCTCTGCATCAGATGAAAAGTCAAGGTGGCTTCACAAAGCCTCTGAGTCTCTTGACTCAGTCTTTGTAGAAGGGAAGATTTCCAAATTGTCCTGGTTTCAGCTGGGATGGAGTTAACTTTCTTCTTAGTTGTTGGTGCTGTGCTGTGTTTTGGCTGTGATGTGAGAGCAATGTTGATAACGTGCTGATGTTTTTAGTTGTTGCTGGG
>JAVJGI010000062.1:47522402-47557065 GCA_035590275.1 Ibycter americanus | reverse complement strand
CCCCATCCCTCTGGGTGAGGGGGAGTGAGCGGGTGGCTGCGTGGTGCTTGGTTGCTGGCCGGGGTTAAACCAGCACACAAATCTTTAATCTTGCTCCATGTTAGTGGGCCAAAACCACCAGAGTTTAAAGGGATTCATCAACAACAATGCAGCTGAAGCGATGGGAAAATGTCCTGCAGAAAAGACATAGCTTGATTTATGGATTTTTGTGCACACAGATACAGTTTAGGCCAGTAACTTCTCTATTTCTAATGAATACTTTTTCATTCCTACTCCCACTAACATTTATGAGCGCACAGCTAAGTAATAACAAAATAAAATCCTGAAGTGTTTTCCCCGGGACTGGCTATCAAGATGTTCAGTACTTGCTTCCAGTCACTTGCTGCTCAATGGTATAGCTTATTACTTCTTAGGACCCTTCAAACAAGCAACAATCCTTTAAAAAACACTGAGGAAATTTATGATGAGTTAAATATATAGGGTTATTTTTTCACATCACTCAAAATTCTGCATATGATCTGATTTGTAGCATCTGTCATAGACTGCAGTGTTTGAATAGTCCAATCAATGAATCCCCAAAATAAATAGTTGAAATAATCAATCCTGGCAATAACAAAGACCTTAATCTGCAGCATCCGTGGAAATTACTTGCTGACCACAGTTGGGCTGGCATCATTTCAGGGAAACAAAAGGCAACTCTTATGACACTTTCAAAGTGTTTGTTAAATAATAAATTCAAAATACATCCTGCCAGATTTCCAGACTTGACAATGGTTTAATAATAGTATTGTAACATGAATGCCAAAGCGGAAATATGCTGAATGTGCCCATCAGCCTACCACTGTGGTAGGGTGGTGCCTGTCTCTGTTAATGAATAGATTTTTGTGAAAAAAGAAGTTAGCATATAAAGCATCTGAGGTTTCAGTAGCTTGTGTATGGTCAGAAATCCTGTTCTTTACTGTTTTCAGAGTCTCTGGGACAAAATCCTTTCAGAATTTTCTACAATATGAGATGCATGTATGTTCACAGCAGTAACGATCCTCATCAGTTTTCTATACTTCTGTAAGCATCTTGCTCACGCTCATTATTTCCTCTTCCTTCCCAGTTTGTCAGTTGTCCTTCCTGCCTTTGTTATAATCTGGGATTCCAGGACCAGGTCAGCACTGAAATTAAATAGCTAGTTTGGGAAGTTATGTAGTCACTGTGGTTTATTTCTTATTCTGAGGGCAATCACCTGTCAGTACTCTACGGAGGAAGCAACATCCCATTGGCTTCTGCAGGAATGGCAATGACACATCCATTGCTGAGGCACAGCTTCCAGCTGGGGCTGCCCAGCTGGAAAGAAACTTTTCAGAAAAGGGCTTGGGAGTTCTGGTGGACACCATGCTTAGCATGAGATAACAATGACCATTCTGGCAAAAAGGTTAATGGTATCCTGGGCTGCTCTGGGAGAGTTGCCAGCGGGTCAAGGTAGGTGATCCTCTCCATCTGCTCAGCACTGGTGAGGCCACACCTGGATTGCTGTGTCCAGTTCTGGGCTCCACACTATAGGAGAGACCTGGACATACTGGAGAGAATCCAATGAAGGGACACCAAGATGATGAAGGGACTGGAGCACGTCTTCTGTGAGGAAAGGCTGAGAGAGCTGGGACTGCTTAGCCTAGGGAAGGGAAGGTTCAAGGGGATCTCACCAGTGTGTATAATACCTGAAGGGAGGGTGCAAAGGAGAGTGAGCCACTTGCTTTTCAGTGATGCCCACTGGAAGGACCAGAGGCAATGGGCACAAACTGAAACGCAGGAGGGTCCCTCAATGTCAGGAAGCACTTTTTCACTGTGAGAGTGACTGAGCACTGGCACAGGTTACCCAGGGAAGTTGTGGAGTCTCCATCCTTGCGCATATTAAAAAACTGGTTTGGATGCGGTTCTGGGCAACTGGCTCTAGGAGTCCTTGCTCGATGGTGGGGGGGTGGACCTGGTGACCTCCTGAGGTCCCTTCCAACCCTGACCATTCTGTGATTCTGTTACTTTCACAGACATTGCCATAGACCCACCATTGCCAGCACGGATCCACCTCTGTGACAGCTTTTTGAAGGGTCCTGCACTCCCTTACTTGTTTTGCTGAGCAAATCTTGGCTATTCCTCCATTTTAAGTGTGCTAATGGAGATGGCATAAGTATTTTTTAAGGAAGCTATGTTAGGACAGCTTGTTTTCCTGCAGTTTTGCTAGGATTTTGGAGAACCTGTAAAAATTGTTGTGTAATTATGTTCTGAAGGAAGAAAATGTGCTAAAAAAATTGGTAGGTTAGGCAAGTTTCACAGGTTATATATAAAGAATAGCAAGGTGAAAAATCTGCTGGAGCAGCAAATTAGTGTGCTTAGTAATGTAATGTAATGAATTTATGTTACCAGGACCTAAAATCTATCTTTACACTGGTGAAAATGAAATGTTGATTAAGAAAGCGTTCATGTTCCCCATTCCAAAACAGGTCAGCATCATGCTTGCTTTTATTTTCTGTGTATATAGACAAGAATGGGGTATAAGATAAGATACATCTATTTTGCTGATGCAGTCGGTGGTCAGTTCTTAATTCATGGTTGAGCCTGCCTTGCCATTACTGGACGAATGTATGCTGTAACACCTTGACATGGCTGTGCCTAATGAAAAGCTGGGAGCTGACTAGGTATTTTTCATCATCCAGTATGTAATGAACTCATCAAACACTTCTGCCAAGATAAGCAGTGTCAGCACAGCTTGGGGCATCTGTGGCTCCTGGAACTTGTATCTGCTGATAAGTAATAAGCAATTATAAACAAGAAAGCCCTGTGAAATAAAATTAAGTTGTTCATTCATGAAGAAATTTATCCTTGTACAAAATCTTATTGAAAATTCATATGCAAGTAACAATGTATCTGGGCAGCTTTCCGACCATTCCAGAATTCTGTGAGTTGATTAAATATTTTGTTTAAAGTAGTTATGGTTCTTTAACATGTTTTTTGGATTTCCAGAGTAATTTTTTTCAAAACCTTGTTAGTTCCACCTCTGTTGCATTTCACAGGACATTTGTGCAAGAACAGAAGCATACAGAAGGCGCTTGTCAAGGGGCTAAGAGGTGTTTAATTACTTTGAACTTTTGCATGCAAGATGTTTGTGCTAAAGTGCAAAGTCCTCTGAAGTACTCAAAAGCATAGCATAATGTTTACTTTTCTCTACTGTAACTGCCTGCCATTGCACCCATATGCTTATTCTATGTTAGTTTTCATGCTGAAGAGACATATCCCAGTAGCTTTTTGTCTTGCTGAAGAAGACCTATGGAGGCTATACTAATAACTTGAACAGAATAAATCACTTAAGAAAATTATCAGGGTTCCTCTCTAGCCTTACAGCTTCTAACACTAGGGTCAAAAATAAAATCCCTACCATAATATCATCTGGATGTAGTGGGACAGCATGTGGTCATTCACTAGGTCTGTGTATTAGTCCTTTCTATGTTCTAGTAAATACTTTCCTTAAATGTGAATATTTTGGAGAAACCTCACATGAGAATACTTCCCCAGTTTTAGCAAGTAATTTCCCTCACAGATTTCTGTTTTCAACTTTAGATCCTGAGTTCTTCTTTTTCAAATATTCTAATGTAATTAAATATTCATTACCACCATGGTGTTTAGCCTTCTTAAGTTAACAGGTTTATTTTCATTACATTCCACTAGGGTTTTATTAGATGCCTAAAAAAGGCCTGATAAGATATCTTACAAAGTTGGTTCTATTTTTCCATTGCTTTCTAAAAAATGTTTCCTCGGTTTATGTAGAAATTTTATGAACCTTGTAAAAATAGTTTCAACAAGAATGACGCATGAAATACATACATTTGCTTCTTTTCAAAGTGTCATCATTACTTTGACCAGTGAATGAATTCTTTCTCATTTGATAAAATACAGACTTTTTTTTCCTTCTCCTCCCCACCCCCCCCAAGGGAAGAATGAGAAAGAGAAGTGTCCTTTCAACTCTTAGGTTGGTTCTCATGATTTACATAAGTGGTCATAACAATAAAAAGGTATTCATATGAAATTAAACTATAGCTTTCAAAAAAGCCTGCTAAAGGACTGGCCAAAAGCCTCATCACATACAATATTTTCTTATTCCACAAGGCTGTCCATTTTCGCCTGTCTTATTTAAAAGCATGTGTGCTTCTATCAGAATAGATAATAATAAATTGTTACTTGGTGGAAAATTTACCTTATAAATGTCAGCTTCATACTTCAGGCACCTTTGAATTTTATTTTACTTTCTGGAAAAGATATTAGAAATATTAAAGTTTTTACTCAGTTTTGACTTGTATTTTCTATATGGTAAGTTAGTGGAGTGTGGTTTTCAGTAAGACTATGCAGAAGTTGATAACTTTCAGAACTAGGCAAATTAAAAATGCAACTGAAGAGAGTGAAGGATGTAAAGGAAGAGCTGCCACCTGTTTTCTTTTCATTTTCTGACAGAAGTGACAAGGTAATTCAGATAGAATTGGTACTTTCTTTCTTCAACCCTTTGTCCACCACAGCTGACCTAAAACGCAGCGTCACTGTATTATACATCTCCATATCTGTCCCTTTCTGTAATGGCAGGCTATAGGTGAGCTTTGAAAAAAGTGTGTGGGGAAAAAAATGCATATTTTCTGCAATGTTTCCAGATGTTTTCTAGTTTAGTTCAATGACAATTTTGATTCCCATATGTCAAATGTCCTCTCTTCCTTTCTTGGGTTTTGATCCTTGTCTGAAGTGAAAACCAGATTCTAAACAATTTTTCTAAATTAAGTATAATGGTGTATGGTAAATAATTACAAGAACACAATTTATACTACTATATATTTGGATATATAGGTTATTGTAGCATGATACTGAAATAGAAACATCTTAGTTCAATATCTTCATCTCAATAACTTCGTTATTAAATATTCTACTTTAAACATAAGTTGGGGTCTTTCTGGTTTTGTTGTTTCCAATCCTGCCAGCTCAGACAAGATTCTGAAGGCAAGCAGGATCTTTGTGTGCTGCAACAAGAAACTTTCTGCAAGTGCTACTGAACACTGTTAGGAAAGTGACACAGCATTTCGCAGTGGAATCTAGTGGATTTCCTTTTGTGTGCCATCTATGCAATGGTACTGCAAAATAATATCATGCAGAAAAAAATACATTATTTTAAATATTAAAATCAGCAAATCAGATGTTATATTCTGCGAGTATGTCTGCTGAGTCAGAAAATATCATGCTTTATAACGGTTTTGTGGTCCAGTTCTGTACCATAAATGCTTGAAATTTGTATTGTAAAATTGCATCTTTCCATTCTGTGCTTCCATCAGAATTAATTTAATGAAAGAAAGAAACGGTGCGTTATTGGTGACTTGTAACAAAGAGTGAACAGGATCTCTTCTGAGCATCCTGCCAGGATTACCTTCTGCAAACCAATATATATTGGTTATCACACATTTGTATCTAACAAATAGCTTTTGGATTAGAAGTACATGACAAACAGAAAAAAAGAAATTAATTCAAATAAAATTGAATGAAAGAATGGTGTGTAAGTTTAATAAAAGCTAGTGGGAGTAGCTACTTAGGGGCACAGCCAGTACATTTTGAGATAGGAAAACACTGGAACAAAGAAAGACCTTCAGATCAAGACAAATAAAGAATCAGAGACAAGACCAAATTACTTTTTTTGCAAGTCAATAGACCTCTTTTTAAGCTAAAAAGTACTTCTGGGTTCTTTGATTCTTCAAGTGATATACGAAGTACAATACTTAGATTAACTCTGCAACTTCTGGTTTATGATTGTCATATAGATTTTTGAGCATCAGAAATTAATTATGAGGGATATCTTGCCTTCTTAGAATGTGTACATCTTAAAAAAGGAAGCGGTTGTAATCAAAATGGGTTTGATACATGAAAATGCATTTAACTGAGAGTCCTTCTCATGCTGTGTTGCTATCAACACTAGCGGTCTCCTAAACCCATGAGGATATTAGACATTTTTGACATTGAATATTCATTTGTGGATATTGAATCAAGAATAGGAGGAATAGTACATAAAAAATATTTTATATAGTTGTCAAAGTCAGAACAATATAATTCAGCTTCAGTAGCTGTGTGTTAAAAGTTGACAAACAATGTTTTCCCTTCCAGCAACAAAGCGTTTGTGCACAGCATGTAAGCAGTGTTCTCCAGACCTACCATTAATATTCCGCATTCTTACACCTTAAAGGGACAATGACAACTTCAGTTATTTGTCTGGATCAAAATCAGGTGAATGAAAGCAACTGCAAATCTTTTAAACTAAGGTGGTCTATTAAGGAACACGTTTTACTTGCTGTTGCTATGAGAAAGTCAGCAAAACATCATGGCATACTGCAAATAAACTTTTTAATCTGTTTTCCAACCCTGCTATAATAAAGCCTGCCATAGCATTTACAAAAGAGAATAAAGGTTTATACAGGGTAATTTAGGTAAATATATAAATGTACGTAAAATGAGAAATGTTTCTTTCAGTTTCTGCATGCAGTCTTCTCTTGTGATGTATTCTCTCTGCAGCTCATCTTTCTGCTTCTGATGAAGCTGGGTTTTGCTGTGCAAAAAGCAGTTTTATATTTTTGGGGTCATTACTAATGCATTTCAAAAAGAAAATACACTATGTTGTCTCAAATACATTCCTTTTCTTCCTACCTTCTAGAAGTGCACTTCTACCTTTGTAATATGAAATACCTCCTTGATCCGTATTGGAAAAGTTAATTTTTGAGGATAGCAATGATGGCACTTTCAGACAAATCCTGCTTATTTTTAGTCATTCTAGCTGTTAAGCTTGATGGAAAATCCACAAAATAAAAGCCTCAAAAAATAACAGAATCTTCCCGGAGGTATCAGACAAGTCGTGGATTTGATAAATAAACACAAAAATATTACTTATTTCCTTAGTGTTAGAAGGGAATAGGGATTTGATTTGATCATATGAGGCATACTATGGATAGGATTATTAGATTTCATTAATGCAACTGTTTGTATGAAAATATCTCTGCAGGTATTAAAAGGCTGTTGCTAACTGCTCTGAAAAAAAGCTTGAGATTCATTCTCCCGGGAGAAAAAAGTTGTCTTACCATGCTAGAGGTGGCAGTCAATCAGTTAAAGGCAATAACCCTGACTAATAAGAGACTCATAGTCCATTTTTTTTTCTTGGGGAAATTTCTTGTTTCTTGGGGAAATTTCCAGCTTTCTCCAGGGACTGAAATAGTGTTCTCTTTCAGAGCAGACTGCTGACGCTCCTATCAAGAAGTAGATGTTAAAATGAGACTTGGAGCAGCAAATGATATCATTGACTAGATCACTGCCTTTTTAAAAAACCGTGTCATGCTGATCTACAGATGATTTTATGGACCATAATGGCCAACATTTTAACACTAACAGAGGCAAATCGAGAAATGTTTTCAAGCTACATTAAAATCAAAGTGGCATTTTATTGCATTGCCTTTAAGTTTATAACAGTTTCAATTCAAGGAAAGAAGATTAATTTTTATGTATGTATTATTTAGAGAGCATGACCTTTCAAGCGGAGAATACTTTTATGTGAAAGCAATGATCTAGAAAGTAGGATTTTCCTGTTGTTATAATAGTGACTCAGAAAAAGTTAGAAAAGATTACTGATTTCTTTCTTCAAAACATGAAAATCTCAGCCACAGCTGGAAGAAAAATAAAATTTACAATGTTGATACTTAACAGTGCTCAAACGTATAATATAGATAAAAGGTCAAGCACTTAAATATGGAATAAATTTAGACAAAGACCTTAGAAACAGTTCTAGGATGACTCAGCCTCCTGTTTTTGTCAAAAATGTTTAGTGAAGTTTTCCCTAAACTATCCAGCATTGATTGCCTGGTTCCTTTTAAGCCCATTCCTGCACTAGTAAATTTGACCATCAGACATGATGAGGAAGACCCTGCCTTTAAGCAACTGGATGATGCCAGACGTGTCCCTGCAAGATGTGGCACACATGGAGGTCCAGCAGGATGCTCTCAAAAGAGCTTTTCAGCAGCCAGATTTGACCCGGCTTTCATAACCTCATGCTGGTAAATGCCACTCATCATTTTTATTATAACTGTTACCAAAAGCAAATGAAGGACCACCCAGGTGGAAAGCCAGTGCCTGTGAAAGAGGATCAGTTAAGGGTTAGTGGGATGTATCCCCTCTCTTGGCTCGGACAGTAACCAACACAACCATTAACCATTTGGTTAATTTGCTGTAGTGCTCCCTGCACACTTGTCATTGCTGAGCAGAGGAAAGATAGACTATAATTTAACAGTATCATTTCTATAGTATTTCTGTGACTGGCTGTTTAATATGGAAGTCACTTGGGCTTGTTATTACTCTGAACACTCATAACTGATGTCATTGTGAGTTTGCCCCTCAAAAAGCTGTCTTCATAGTATAAGGCACAAGAGTGAAACATATCATTGGAAGGGGGAAGGTGGTGTCTCAGATTTTTCTCAGAGACTTGTTCAAACCCTGATTTTTGCACATCCTTGAGTATCTTTGGGAACTGGTCAGTAGTGCAATTCCTGGATGTAACTGACCCACCTTGCTTTTTGATTCTGAGGCTGGCCTTAAAGGTTAAAGCAAAATAGATTTGCTTATCTCCTTGCCTTTGTGGAGGAGCCCTACTGCAGTACTGAAATGTGTATGTAAGCTTTTTAAGGAGGTAACCAGAAGGGAATTAGGGTAGATAACATAACTCTTCTGAAATAAATCAATATTCCATTAACACCTGGACTACAAAATGCAGGTGTGCTTGGGCTAGAATGGCCAGTCAGTTACCACAGCAGCTAGCAGCACCATATGCTAAGTCTTTATCTTCTTACACTGTTCTCTGTCTCTCCTACCTTTCATGTCCTCTTTTCTTAAGTAGTACTTATATTTCGTGTAAGATTGCACTGCTGAAAGTAGGAGAAATCCACTCTGGGTGCCTCCCTCAAGCATATCACTCCTTCAGTTCTTCATCTGCAGTCACACATTCTTGTCTCTCAACTGAAGGCAAGATTTTGCCATCTCCTACCTCTTAAAAGCAGCATAGAGAAAGTGGGCAAAGTGAGACATGCACAGTGACTGCAGAAATTTCTGAAAATAAACACGTGGTCTCCATGAAAAGGAGTATCCTAATGGTGAAACTGCTTATAAGCATGCCTTCAGTCCCCCTGCGCAACGATGACAGCAGGGACTTCTTGCTGCAGGACTTGGTGTGGTTAGTTAAGACCACTGCTGGGTCACCCTGTGTCTGCACCGTGCGTGGATGTGCTCCTCTGCACACTTTGCGGGACGTAACAGTGCAATGTTTCAACTCCATTTTTCATTTCAGAATCTATGAACTTCAGCTCTCGGTGGAGGACTTCCAGGCTGAAAGACAGAAAGTGAACATGAAAGACCAGCCGGCTCACGTGGCAGCACTTGCAGTCCCGTGCTTGGTATGAAAGAGCAGACACAGCACCGGGTGCAAAGAGAAGGCTTGTGTGTGGAGGAAAGGCAACCCCTTTTCAGAGTTATAAATTTGTCCTCCTGTAGGAACTTCCTTTGCCTGAAGTGTCTGTGGCTCAGGCCCTTGGTATTTCTCCCCTTCCTAGAAGCAAAAATGCCACAGTGTAGGAACTACACAACAAATGGGGAAGTTCTCTTAAAAGAAGTAAAATGGCAAGAGACTCACCTGTAGAGACAGTTTTCACGCATTCCCATTCAGTTAGTTTTGCTTTGAATTGGCACATTCAGTCCCAGATCATTCATTTTTAGCTAGATTTTATCTTATAAGCTCTGAATTTCAGATATTTCTAACCAACAACAATTTGTTCCTGTTTTATTACGGTGGTTGTTCATGAACTTACCTAATACAGGGATTCAGCAGAGCTTCTATTGCTCCCTCATAAACCAGTCTGATCCTTTCCAGCAGGAGAACAGCTGGAAGCCATGTCCCAAAGCATGGGAGTGTTTTACGTTAAGTTCCAGAGCAATGCATGGGCAGAAGCACCACAAGGCCCGCCAGGGCGATACTTTTTTTCCCCTTCAGAAAACTCAGAGCTGCATGTGTAAAGGAGATACTTGGTCCAGGAGACCAGATTAAATTTAACCCAAGGCAAACCATCTGAATCACACACAAAGGAGATGAGAGAAGCCTCAGGAACGACCATTTGTATCTACTACTCTGCTCCTACAACACCAAATCACTTAGTAATGCAGACATTGCCTATAACATTTATGACAGTTTTGGAACACAGCCCAATTAAATCCAAACTACTATAGTGTTTTCTACTACATTAATATAAGAAAGCCTTGAAGGACTGTGTGGAGGTACTGATAAATACTGTTGAGACAACAGAAGTAAAAGCAAGGAAATATGGAAAAGCAGAGAGGAAAGTCTGAATTTTGGTCCTGTGACAGAATTATGGTTATTTGAAATGTTATATTTAATTTTAAATTTGGAACATGTTGTAGGATTGTTGGAATGTTAATGGATTTAAATATGAAAGTTGGAAACTGAAGTTCTTTCAAAATAAAGACCAAGAATTTTATTTTGAAAATGCTGAAATAAGAACAGAGGTTCTGTTACAAACCTCATATTGTCTATATTATTTTAATACATGTAAGATAGATGCAATATCTAATATATAAAATACATATGTATTATTAGTATAATTTTATTACCTATATTTTCCCGGATTTTTAAGATGAACTAACTTAAATGCTGTCTAGTCGCATATATTTTCACCAAAACTCATGATTTCTTTAGCCATCTGTGAACCAGCAGCATGGGGTGAAGCTAAAGGACGAATGTGAATTTCAAGCTGTATTTGGCATTTGCTTATCACTGGTTATTCATTCGTTCAGCATCTGGGTGTTATAAGAATCATGGGAAATGTCAAAAGTATGGGTAAATGACTGAAATAGCTTTTTTCCTTTACACATACTAAATGGTAAAGGAGTAGATGAAACAAGTGAACAAGGTAAAGGAATCAAAGATGGAGAGAAGATGGGATATAAAAAAAAAAAGTCAAAGGAAACTGAAAGGAGAAGGAAATTGACTGAAGTGTGTTTGACGTGGTCTAAGCAGCAAGGCTGCCGGCATGCATTTGAGACACATGAAAGACATTAGGACAGCCCTGGTGAGATCATCATGATGTTGCTGCTTTGAACATGTGGATCCCCAGGCACTGATGGATCATTGAGAGGACATCTGAAGGACAGATCAGTTAATAAGGATATCTGAATGGTCCATGAGGACATTAGTTGCACTATCTGCCAGAGTTGTAGAGCATCTGCGAACCTCTAAATACCTCAATTGCTTGCTCCAGGATTTGAACTCTGTTATTTCCTACAGCAATTGAACTGGAAAGTGCTGCCTCTGGGTAGCACCTTTTCAGATATCTAAATTGGAGATGAAGAGGTAGCTAATCACAAATAAAAGAGTAGAAAATGGAGATCCGCAGATTATTGGGGGGAAGGAAACTAACAAAATAGAGGTATATCTGGAAAGTAAAAGTTCTTGGGAAAAACCCTGAAGTCACCTGGCAAGCCTTGTGGCTCTGTGGAGGAGTCAATGACAGGTATTTCAATCCTGAGAGAAGTTTCTTTAATCTAGTCTTCGAGGCATCCAGTGATGGAACCTTCAAAGCCACCCACATGATCTATCCTGATGCTTCACCAATCTTTATGATAAAATCACAGTAATCTTCCTGACTGCAATTCATGCTCATTATCTCATGGAGAACAGATTGTTCCCTCCTCTTTTGTAACAACCTTTTCTGTTTTACAATATCAGTACTGTGCCATATAATCCCTCTAAATTTTTCTTCTTTAGGCTAAATGACCTAGGCTGATCCAAACTCTCCTCATGTGCACCTATTTTCCCATTTCTTTCCCTTTTACTGTCTTAGTTGTGCTATATTTTTCTACAGAATCCAGTAACTCAGTGCGAAATTGCTGCTGAGACTTTCCAATGCTGTGAGTAGGAGAACTATTTCATTTGTCTTGTGTGTACAATTCTCTCTACTTCCTGGAATAAGTTTTGCCTTTTTTGCAATGACATGACATTTTTCACTTCTGCACAATTTACAATTTAACTCAATTATCACATTTTGTTATTTTTTAAATACGTGATCTCCATTAACCCACTCTTCATTTTGATAGTTTATTACTCCTATCCAATTTGTAAATTAAATAATCTACAATACATTTCTCCTTGCTCCTACTGAATCACAAATTTCTTCCATGTATTTTTTGCCTACTTAAATTTTAATTCCATTTCCCAGGAAGCTTATTGTACTCTTCAACTCCGTGTAATCTACAGGTTTTATATATATATGTGTGTGCTCTATTCCTTTGTCTTCATTTCAATGAAAGTACTGAACAAAACTGGATCCAGAATAGACTCTGCAGAGCCCCATTCAGCATCCTTTTCCTTGAAAGAGAACAATTGATTAATATTTTCTTTGGTACAATTATTCAGCTGCTTTGTCACTGACCTTTCATCTAGGCTATATTTCACTAAACTGCTTGTAAGAATGTCATCTCCAACTGTATTAAAAGTCAAGATACATGACAGTTACTGTTTCTTCTCTATTCACCAGGCATGCTATTCCATGATAGAACCAAACTATTTTGAAGACAACTTATTTTTCAGAGATCCATACTAATTGCTGCTGATTTGTTTTCTTCCATATGCTCTTTTTTCCTCATTTTATATATGGGCACCATCTTGTCCCATTCTGCTCTCTGGTACCTCTATTTCCTCCATGAATTCACACATACATAATGACCCTAAGAGTCATTTGGATGATTTTTCAACAACTTAGAAAGAAATTAATCAAGCCTGAGCAACTTCATAAAAAGTATATTTCTTTCAAATTCTCCCTGCCATGTTCTTTCCCAATTGTACTATGAGACTTTATGCTTTTGACACTGATACTAAGTTGTACCACTCCACTGAATTTTAAGTAACCTATTAAAGACACTCAGAAAAATGCCCTTAGCGCTTTGGTCCACCATAATCTGTAGTTAGTTTGCCATTCCTGCTGCACAATGGATGAAGGTTTTTTCTACTGTTAACACACTACTTCTCATATTCTGTATTTTCTCCTGAAGGTCATATTTTACCTTTTCTGACTTTCTTTCTAGATAATCTACTCATTTGTGAAGTTTTTTATAATCTAACCTAATTTCCACTTTTGTACACTTCCCTTTCTGTAGCTGAGGCCATGGTTCAGCCGTGTTCTCCACACTTTTCTCTGCGCTGGGACAGCTTGTACCTGCAGTGTCATTTCCTTGAGGAAATGTCAGCTTTACTCCAAGTCTTTTTTCTCTTAGACTCTTCTCCTTTGAGATCTTACATACCAAATTTCTGAATTCAGTCTTTAAAATAATTGGGTTTATTTTTCTGTTCTCCTTCATTCCCTTTCTCTTAGCCAGGCACCTTTTCAGTTCATGGCCACCCTTGCTGAAGCTGATTCCTGCCCTGACTTTTTCCCCAACTGGGGACCCACAAGAACAGCTCTCCTAGCTGCTTTCTCCATTCTGTCAAACAACTATAGTGAGCACATCCCAACAATTAGGCAGATATTCTGGGCCAGCTGTTTGCCTTTTTAATATGTTTTTTAATGCCTAGTCCTGTGATTCAGATGATTCCTTGAGGCATTCAGGAAAAAATAAATCATTCAAATGATGCTTGTGAACAAGTGGTCTGTATATACCTCCATCTGAATAGTGTTCTTTCCCCATTTTTCACCATGCAGCAGATTTAGCTCTTAGCTTTCACCCCTCACATAAAGAGTTTGCATCTTTAATATGTGAGAAAATACCACCTCCCTTATTCATTCCCTAACCAGCCCTTCTTGGACAATCTATTAATATTCCAAAAACTGCTACGTATCCCGTCAAGTCTGTGTCATGCCAATTAAATCAGAGTTTTCCTCTGCTTGTTTATTCCCCATACTCTGTGCAGTGCTACACAGACAGCTTAGATGTTTGGCAAATAAATTAGTGCTCTGTAGTGACATATTGCCCCAAGCCAATCCACCAGATGCCATCATTACATAAGCTATAATTATACATAGCATGGGGGAATTGCAGCATTGCAGGCATGAAGATAACTTTATAAGGGAGGAAATGCTGCTGCTACTGCAATATTCAGGCTTTGCTATTTGTGTTAGGCTTTTGATGTACAGAAGTTTCAACAGATTGACTTCTCTTTGTTTTCTCAGAAAGGTAGCCCAAGGTGATGAGTCCATCTGAAGTGATGCGGTGATTTGCTGAAATCAAGAATCTTGGGGTTTTCTCCACCCCTTTCCCTTGGTATCTCTAAGGAGCCTTCAGTTTGTCACTGAACTGTGCACAGATGTCATGTCTTTCTTCCTGAAGTACCTCCCATAATCAAGCTATTTGTTCTGGTTCAGTTCAGCACTCAGTTCTTCTTCGGTAACATACTTTGGCTTGTGTTCCTGTCCTGTTTAGTTCAGCAGGAGTCGAGCATATGCTTAGAGTTAATCAGGTAGCCAGGTATCTGCCTGAATAAAGAGGGATCGCAGCCTTGGTTCAATAGTGTGCTGTTCTGAGGCCTCTCTGAAAATGTTTTAAACTATTCATTTTGTTTTCCAAAATCTCTCTGTCAAGTCTTTCCATGAGCGAAACATCCTGTTTCATAGCCTGCACACACTGGCCTGTTTTTACTAAAGCTGCACCAAATTTCTAACTATTTCTTTGCCAGGCCACAGTGTATTCGCCCACAGTGACCAGAAGCTTGTGATATGCAGAAGACCCCTTGTGAAGTACAACAACAGTGCTTCACTCAACAGCACGTACTCATTCTCCCTTACCTTTCTTTCTCTCTGGCAATATCAAAAGCTGAATGGTTACTGCTTTATATAATCATAATAGCAAACCACCAGCACAATCAACTGCATATGTACCTTACAATTTTGTGGTTTGTGTTTTTATGTTTTCGTGCTATTGCTTGGTGTACAGATAACTGCAGCTGTCCTGTTTAGATGGAGGCTAAACCGCTAAAAATCTGCATCTATTTGGGAACAACAATAAAAACAAAAGAGTGTACTTGTTCTGAGATTGCTCTCCCATAGAAACCAATTTCCATAATAACATGTGGGCAATGTGGATTAAACCTAGATTTTTATTTAACCTCCAAATTTGTCAAATCCCCTAAGTCAAGAATTCTAACTAGAGTAAATCAGCATAGTTAGGTGATTTTGAAAACTTGAAGCTCCATGGGATGGCAGTTACATAAAATGAAACAACTTTTTTTCAAACTTTCTCCCCTGCAGTTTTGCAATGCTACTTGTTAAGATAGTCTAATGTAAGGAAAAGATGCTGCAAAAAAACTGAGTACTTGTTTATGTAAAAAGCCACAAAACTTCTACCAGGCTGTGTGTTATACAGCTTAGGGCACGGTTAGGAATTCAGCACCGATTCATTGAAAGTAAAGAAACCAAAGGGCATGGTCCCCAATACACAAAGGTCTCTTTTTTTTTGTTGCTGTTGGGTTTTGTTTTTGTTGCTATGAGACTGACATACTGTACTACACAATACAGAATTAAAATGCAGTAATACCCATGCATGCATGTGAAGGCTTCCTAACTGTAACAAGAATTATTCTGGAATAATTAGGTACCTGAAAAATGCAAATTGCTCTATTTGTGAATGTTTTCAAATGAGCTTTCATTAAGAATTCTCAATGCTGTCCTTTCAGATAGCCACAGTATGGACCTATATCTGAAACTGTATTGCTAATGCGTTATGGCATACATTGTTTCTCAATGACATGTTACTTAGTCAATGTGAACAGAGTGGTGGCTGCAGAAGTGATAAGGACTTGGTGCTCATCCAAGACTGGATGACTTCTTCGGGACTACTGCACAAAGTGACAGGAGGGAACAAAGAGCTGGTCTGTATTTGGAAGCACATTGGAGAAAACTGTCTTTCCATACATGGTGGGAAAAATCTAATGTCATCTACCAAATGTTCTTGCATTCAAAGTATTATACAGTGAAAAAACTCAAAAGAACATATTGAACAACTTTTACAAATAAGTAATTCTGTACATCAGTTGTTTAGTTATGACTCTTTTCCTTCTATTGTACAGCATATTTGCATGCTTGAAAAACAATTTGAACAACAAAATTTGTACATAATTAGATGCATCTTTTTTTGGTATGCCATTTCATTGTTTTCAGTGTGATTCCAGAACTGCAGCTTGAGGTGAAATTTGAAGGCAGTGGAGTGAAAAAGAAATAACTGAAGATAGGACACTCCTGGGACAACACAGAATCATAAGACTAAATCAAAATGAGAAAAAAATTATATTCTAGGTTGAATTTGAATCCTTGAAGTAAGATTAATTTTTTTTATTTTTAAAAGTAAACATTCATCAATATATCAATTTGCCAGTTTTATAGACTATAATTTCATCATACTTGGAACATGATGGCTGAGAAACTAAGGTGTGGTCTCAGTTTATTGATTTCCCTGCAACAACTTTTATATCAGTTCCCTGAGAAGGTCTGGGCCACTATTTGATGTCTTACATCAAATGGCTGAATACACAATGCACTGCTTTTGTTTTTTAATGGAACATCTGACATCAAAAAAGGTAGTGACCGGTGTAAGACTGATAAATAGGTATTGTGTGTGCTGGACAAATATATGACTGTTGTTAAGTCTGTCCTCCACATTGTGTCATCCGTGTAATTGCTGTTCAGACTAATAAGAATGACATCCAAACACTTCCGATTACACTGCAGAACATATTTTACTTAGCAGCCAGGTTTTTACCCTTTTCCATGGGATTAGGTGGAAGTCCATCTTTTGAACAGTGGTGGCACAAACAGCAGACTTTGGGTTATATACCTTTATGTGTTTAAAAACCTTTAAAATTAAACATACATTTTCAAAACAAACAACAAAAATATAATCTGTTAGCATATGTTAAGATATTTTCAGTGAATGGTCACATGAAGTCTCCCAGCTTGTGCTCTGTGTAAGAGTATAAGCTGCACGCAGTATTTCCTCTCTCATGTGGTATATAACATTTATGGTTAGCAGCTACAGATACGCATTCATGTACACAGCACATTTTCTGCATTGTGGAAGAGTTAAGTATTTCTATGAAGACTTTTAACTTCTGTTGATGTTAAATTTGTAAGAAATATGAACAAAATACTTCCAGTTTCTATTATCTTCATTATAGAATGTTTTCAGTGCTGTTATGTGTAATGTTGCACTGAACAAAAATGACAATAATAAACATTCAGATAGAAATTTTCTTGGTGCAATACACAATACAAATGCAAAATAAAGCAGCATTTTCTTCTTTAACCTTGTTTAAATGAAGTTAAAAAAGAAGTAGAGTTAAGGAGAGAAATTATATTTCTGGTAAAACAAAAATGTCAGCAAGTCTTTGAGAAAGCTGGTCCAAGACTGCTGCAAAATCTATATCCTAGCTGCAAATTCGGTGTTGTGATGAAAAATCAAAATTTTACTTTTTTTAACATGGAGTAAAATAATCAGTAGATCTCATGGAAAGAAAACTTATTTTCCTCATTCCCTAATGGGGAGGATTAGCTCAACCAGGAATATTTATTTACGTATAATAATAATAATTAATGTAAAAATTAATAAATTTATATTCTTTTTCTCCCTATATTCCTAACTAGATTCAGCTGGAAAATGTACTTTATTTTTCTGGCAGTTCTAATATATTTTGATGTATACTGACAGGTAAAGGAAAGAAGAGCTGAGGAACACTGACAACCCTGTGTAAGAATTCCTGTCTCAGTCTCCCTAAGGTTGCAAAATGTTTTAGTACAGTTTTCCAAATTCGTGACACTTTCCACTCCTGTACACACATACAAAGACACACAGAGGAAGGATCATGTTTGATAACTTTATAACATCATCTTTTCTTTCCTGGTGCCTGTTCCCATACCAGCACAGATTTTAATCCAGATCCTTTCTTTTCCTTCCTCTGCTATATGCATCTCCCATGGTGTCCCTGCCTCCTATTAAATTCCTGCTTCAGCACACCTCTCTAGCTTCTCTTCCCCCAGATCAGCCTGCTCTTTCTGTTCTATTAGGGCAAATTCCCTTGAACTGTGGTTTTGTTGTAAAGAATAAAAATATAATGACAGATAGTAGGTGATCATTAATTTACGGGAGCAATTTAATTAAGGGTTTTATAATATATAAAAAAATAACTTGGACCCATCCTGTTGGAATGCAGAAATTATGAGTAAAAGTTGTGTTTTCCAGTGTTTAAGTGAGGTTTCAAATTGGGTACTTGAAAATGCAGACAAACTCCCTGGCCATATATTAAACCCCTAGAGTATTTGCAAATATTTTCATTATTTCCAGAGAGCTTTCCTTCCTTTCATGGAGCAGCCAAAGTCACCTAATCTATTTTGACTTCAGAGTGTATGTAAGATGGCACAGAACCTTGACCTGCTTCTCTAGGAGCTCAGCAAGTTGTTATTTATGTCTGTACAAACCACTCTTAGCAATGCTTTTACAGCCTGTTTAAAACTTCCACTCACTTCTCTTAGATCTTTTGATCATCTTGTGATACAGTGGACACTACAAGTCCATTTTTCATCAGTAGCTTAGCTCAGGTATCAAAATGTTCCACTTAATCACAGTGATAGTTTGTCTCTGCTGAGTAATGTTACTGCCACATCCTCAGTTTACTTCAATTGATGAAAAATGGTTTGAGTTTTACATGCTTGGATGAGCACAGAAACAAATTTACAGCTATATATGTGATATATTAAGCCACAAGAAAGTGAAATGTTGCTTGGCTAGAAGGTTAAATGCACATGTTTAAGAGTGAGACAACATCATAGCTGTTAAGGGTTATGTTATGTTCCACTGGATAGCAAAAAGAAAAAATACAAGCCCTTACTTTTAGTTGTACACTCACAGCTTTTTGAAATATTGGGTAGATCAAGAGACACAAGAAATGGCTAACAAGAAATAATTTCGACATTTGAAATAGCTAACATGTCATACAAACCAATATGAAAGAGTTCATCTTCCTCTTTGTATCTTAAGTTCTCCATATTATATGTATTCATGAAATGATAGAATATTTGCTAGGAAAAAAACTTTGGGGTTTCAACTACTCTTTTTCTCCAGTCACAAGGCAGTACTAATGTTACCTTTTACTGCTGATCGCTATTTGCCTAAGCTGCTTTTAAGATTCGCATTGCTTACAACTCCATGTCACCCATATCTTATTTACTCAAATGCTCTACCACTGACACCATTAGAAAGGTTTCTTTTGTGTTTCTTTACGCCACTTCAGGCTACTATTATTTTCTACAATCACACTTCACAGTAAAACCAGATAATTTTCTTCTTATTTGCAGCAGCTTTTTACCTTTACTGGTATTTTGTCTTCACTCAGGGAGTCTCCTTCTCTTGTTTAGATTTACCTGCTCCTTGGTTCAGTCAGTCTTTCCCCATAGGTCATGTTTTCTGAGCTTCTGATCATTCTCGTTCCTCTCTTCTGGACACTCTGCAATTGGTGAATGCCCTTAGGGTGCAGAACACGGTTCTCAAGCTGAGACCTTACTAATACTGAGCCAAGTGAAGGGGTATTGCTTCATGTAGTTGTAAATTACACTTCTGTTTGCACTCTGAAGTGATATTTGCCTTTCTTGCTATGTAATTATTGATGTGTTTAAACTTGTGGTCAGAAATTACCAAGATCCTTTGCCTTTGAAATGCTGGCTTTCTTATTATTTTTATCTTTATTTGTGTCGCTGACTATACCTGCAAAGATACTTTACTTGCACCTGTTGGACAGCATAGTATTTAGGTTATTTTTTCACTTTCTCATGAGTAAATTATCCTGTAATGTACCTCTCATACTTTCCAGGATCATTTAATCTGCTAAGGCAATAAGCTTTCTATTTATTCTATTCTTTAGGATGTTAATGAAAATCTTGAAGATATTGAAGTGAACAGACCCCCTGTACACACTCACTTGACCTGTTCTTCCATTTTGCTAAAGAATTATGTATGACACTTTTTTCAACATGTTTATGAAACCTGTTTTGAATCCTTCCTGTAGTTATGGGAGCTAGTGCATGTTATCCTGCCTTGATATTGGAATTATACTGTGTCAAAGGTGTCAAAGACAAAATATATGACATTCTTGTTACTCCTTCCACAAAGGCAGTTTTCCTGTTGATGAAAAAAAATCAGATTTGCCTGAAGTGATGTCTTTTTGACATCTGTCTTGATTTTTAGTCCTCCAGTTTTATTCTAGCTATAGTCACAACCATTTCCCTTCCTTATGTGTATCTTTCTGTGACTTGAAGGAAATTGACTGGTCTGTAATTCTTCAGCTCTTCTTGCCCTACCCTTTGAAAGACGGGCATTACAAAGCCCCCTTTTTTAACTGCTTGTTATTTCACCTTTCTTCCATTATTTCTTGAGGGTAACTTTGAGCCCTGAGATTTATTCGCTTTCCCTTTAATTTTCTTAATATTGCACCCAGCCGGTATGAAATATTTCGCTTTCATCTGAACTCTCCAACGTATATTTATTTACTCTAAGCCAAGAATTCCTTTTAAGGAACAGTCTAAAAATGATTTTAAAGACTCCAGTTTGCATGGCACTGCTTTTTGATAGATTTTCTCCTGTGTTAGGTTACCTTTTCCTTAGTTTCTCTAACTATTTCTTGATATTCTAGATGTCACCTGAGATGTGCTTCAGTTTGTGCCTTGGCGTATTTGATTTAATCTGCTCTACTTCCACGTTCTGTATGCTTCCTTGAGGTTGAAATCATGTAACAAGACATCCAGATTGGATTGTGAGTACACATCCCAATTCTTCTCTGCAGTAGGATAGGTTATCTTTCACCCCTGGTTTGTTCTTTTGAGGTACTGACAGCTTTCTTTAATCCCTTTTGTCATTAGACTTGCCTAACAACTCCCTGAGTTTATTGACATTTATTTTGCAGTAAATGTTCTGTTCAATTTGTTTGTAAGGACTAGCAGCTCTGCAATTTTTTTGGCCACTCCTAAAACTGCTCTGATTCTGATACTGTAATTCGTGGAGAGGTTTCAGTCTAGAAGAGTCTCCCATCTACTTGCTTTCTTAATCTCTGTATCAAAGAGCATCCTAGGATCTCAAGGGCCATGCTGTGTCAGGCTCTGCCTACTCCACAAGTACAGCTAAAAAGTCTCTCTCATTGGTATGCCCTCTTTGTAGGGTGATTCTGTTTATTCATAAAAATTCCTATCTTGCAGCTGTGGCAGCACTTTCGCCTTTCTCATGCGTTCTCACTAGTTACCCATATAATTCTTGCACTCTGTAATTGAACAGAGACCTTTTCTTGTTATATATTTCCTTCTTTATTGACCTCTCTATCTCCTGCGGAGATTTTGTGATCTTTTGTGTTACATGTGAATAATCTCATGAAGTTGCTGTTATGCCAATCAGATATAATTTTCAGAGTCTGTTATTCTTTCTAATCCCTCTCATATACCTTCTTTTCAGTTTCAAATGTCTACAAATTTATAAGATCTTTGGCAGAATGACATAATATCCTATTGATTCTTCTATGAAACTTTTACAAATAATCTAAAATCTCACTCCTACATTTAATAATCTGTGCTATATCAACATCAATAATGATAATACCTCTGTGAAATATGGCATGCTGGTAATGAATTTAGGCTTGTTAGCCTCATCAAAATAATGAAATCACTGTGATACTCTGATACAAAGTTCATAGCATAACTTTATGCAATACACTTTTCTAAAAGTAAACTTGACTTAGGGTGAAGTCTCCAAACAGTTCACTATCTTCTTGTGGGTCAGGCATGGACTTGAACCATTTTACATGTGGAGTCAGCCAGGAAATTCAACAAGTCAACAGGCAGGATCATAAGCACCAGACATCTGAACACTTTTAAGTAAAGCAAAGGCCGGAATTTATTTCCTGGGAAGTAAACACAGAGGAAGCATCTTTTAAAAAGTCCTTGAACACAAAATACTTTAGTTCTCTTTAAATCCAAACTAATTAGTTTTATAACTGTCAGTTTGATTAAGAACAATGTAATTTCTTGCCAGGAACTTCCGTAATTTTTTTTTTTATCTCTAAGACTAATAGTGTTAATGTTGTACTTATTGTTTCTTAATTTTATTCTCATCTTCATGACACTGACTAATCATCCAAACACTATCTGCTACTGTGCCAGAGCCTCCTGGGTAATAACGGTGCCAATGCTTGATAAGTGGCTGCCAGATAAAGTGCATGTTGGTTCAGCAGAAGCTGTGCTAACTGTAATGCAAAAAGCAATGAATAAAGACAGCAAAAGACTATAAAAATTACTCTAAGTTTTCATTATTGAAACTGTGCATGTTCAAGTAAATCAAATGTTTCAAGAAGAAATGCAGCCTAATTTTATTTTCCATCAAATGAGACAGCAGCTGAAGAAATGTTATTTTTCTATATATCAGGCACTCTGTTGGGACCTGTAGTGATTGTCTTTGCTATATATGGCTATTTTACTACTTGTGAAAGATGAGTTGGCAATAGAAGCCCGTTTCCAAATGAAAGAAACTATACATAATTTTGAAACAACACTAAGCCAATAAAGAAAGAAATATACAGAGACAAAATCATTATGTCTACATGCTCTCGATCAGAGTGTGGTGGTAATCAGAAAGAACTGTGGTGCAGTAAGATTAGAGCACTTTTTTTAAAAAAAATGTGCTTTGAAGGGAGGAGGGATATGAAGGGGGGGAGTGGACTGGATTCTGCACATGAGCAGAAGATAACTTCATCTGCAGAAGCTTATGAATCCTTTTTTGTCAGTTTTCTGTAGGCTTAATGAGGAATAATAAGCTTAGGAACAGTTCCTAATTTAATGTGTTTGCCTTAGAGAGGACCTATGAACTCAAGGGACGTTGATCATTCTGTGTATGAAGGTCACTTATTTCAGAACATCTGTACAGGGCATGAACAAATTATGTCCTGTTTTGACATACATGTTTAGGCCAGGAAGACGGTCATCCTAGATTCCTTGAATATCTAAATTACTGGGTAGTTCAGTAAATGAAATAGTAGCATGGACTCCAGGTTGTTCTGGCCAGCAGAACCGTGCTCAAAGGGATTGCAGCAGCAATACTTTGAAAACAGGTAAAAAAGAGAAGGACTGGGGAATGACAGCTGTGAGAGAGTTACTTTTGAAGGGTTTGCATTAGACTTACACTGCTCTTCAAATGTATCAGGGCAGACCGGTCAGGGCTAATCAGTGTCCTTTTAATAGCTGTTCCGCTGTTCTGTCAGTAAAGAAGAGGAACAGAAAGGGAAGTTTCTGCTATAAGCAGTGTTATGATTCGTTCACAGAAAGACAAACTAATTCAAGAACAGCAAAGTTTGCTATGGGAAGGCTGCGTGGCCTTTGAGTGAGGGCTTCTGTGGAGTCCTTTTATGTTCTCAGCCAGAGGAAGCTAGCTACATTTGTTTTGAAAATGTGTTCTAATATTTTCTTATTTGAGTTTTTAAATCAGATTTTTAAACTAAATCTCATTTGAGTTTTTAAATCAGGTGAAGCTGGTGCGCGGGGGTGGATCAGATCCACTTCTATCTTTTTAAGAGTGTGGAAAAGTTGCAGAGGCAGCATCTGCTTAACCTTTCCCACTGCTTTTGTGAAAAAGGATGATTTTTTGCATCACCCAGTGTGCTGAGTATTACATGTGTTAAAAATTTAGGTCTCCTAATCCTACTTTTTTTACAAATCAGCCACTCTGATATGTATATTACTAGGTAGCTAGGGTGATTGTTATGTTGGACAGACCAGTAGAATGCAGTAAAGCATGCGACAATAGCCACAAACATCCACCATTAGTTGTTTTATTACTGTATTGAGGCATTTGATTTGTTTGCCTGCAAGGATAGAACCTCCTCTAGACTTAGCAGAGTTTTGATTTTAATGCCTCTGGGGTCAAGTGTGTGTCTTGATAAAGTTCAGCGGCTCTATGAAGTCACCTAGTTTCCATCAATCAGTTTGACAGTGTGCAGCTTCCTCCACTACCACTTTTCCCTTACAGTCTCTGTACAGATATTGTTCAATGTTCTCTTTCCTTTTCTCTCCCCTATTAATGACTTCTCTTATCTCATCAAAACTGTAGTGTGTGGAACTTTGTATCTGCCTTCTCTTGCACTGGGTTCCCTAGGAACAAATCATGTCAAAAGTGCAGGATGAAGGGTGTATCACATCTGTCTGCAACCTTTTCCTCTTGCAGATTTTGTTATTACAGTTATGGAAACTTTGATAAGTCACATATCTGTAATACCACTGAACCCTACTGTCCTTGTGCTGCACATCCTTTGTGTCAGCTAGGTTAACTTAAGGATGGCAAAAGGGGCCCTCAGGGAACATCTTCGCTTTGTGAGGCCCCCTTTGTGTGTGTGTTCATGCTCATGACATACCCTGGTTCTTTTATGGTTGTGCAAAAATACCTTTAAAGCCTTTGGAAGTAAGGTACAGATTGAAATCAACATCAGACTGTCTTCTATTCTAGCCATCTCATTATAGACAGTTTTCACAGTGGTAGGAGGTTACCAGCAGGACCCCCTAAAATGAATATTAAATCTAATTATATATATACTTTAAATTGTCTTGAAAAGCAGTAGAAGGGTGGAATGACCTCATTTGTAGATAATATAACATTTTTCAGATGGTCTATCTAAAGCAGTTACCGAAGAGAGGCAAAAGTTTCTTAGAACGCTGATAAAATGGCAGGTGAAGTGCAATGATGAAAAATACAAAGATCATGGAACACATCCTATAGTGGCCTATCTATCTGTCTGTGAATACACACACACATTACATCCACAGCATGGGATCCCAGTTTTGCTTTCACTATAACCACTATTCTGTGATTGGTATTTTTATTGGTATGTTTATTATATATGATATGTTTATTGGTATTGGGGCTATTAGGAACAATAGCAAATTGTTCTGATTTTTTAAATCAACAATAGTCCAATTGTTTCAAAGGGTGATTATATTTAAATATTAAAAGCACAAAATAAAAATTATTTTATTTTGCTTGTGTGGGAAATCCAACGTTATTTACTTTGACAAATACAATTTTTTTTTTTTTTTTTTTTTTGGCCTTACAGACAGAATAAAACAAATGCTATCTAATTTACTACTCACCAGTACTGATATAATGTTAAGCATCTCTTTATATTGATTCTTTCTGTAAGGATTTCACTATTCTGAAAGTTACATTTGTTCTCTTGTTCTACACTATTGGAACTGACTGAAACACTTTATTTAGATGAAAATTAACAAAGACCAAGTGATTTTCTCCTCTGCTGCATTCTTTTGAATGCAAAGCTACTAAAGTCACTGAGTTTGCATACTCTCTCAACTCAGGTCAACTGAAATAAACTTGTTTATTTGCATTTAGCAGAAACTGCATAAAGTCGAACTGAAGTTCAGTTTCAACTGACTGGCTACTGTTCTGCTCTCTCCTTTGGGCCACACTTTTTGAAGGAAACTACTGAATATGCTTCTCAGTTTAGAGAAGACCTACGTTATGTAAGGCATCATGCCATAATGTGTTTTTTTAAAGTAATTTCAATGGTTACCCTTTGCTCTGAACAAGATGTAGCTGCTGTAGCCTCATAGGTGCAACCTGCTCTTCACAATGTCTGAAGGTACCAAGTGGAAAGCTGAGCATCAGGAATTTGGTGGTGCAGCTCTGATATTTTCCCAGTGGCATCTATCCCTGCTGCTCTTAACATACAATTTTTTACTGAGTTTGAATAAAATTTTCTCTGCTAACAATTAAATGTATTTGAATTATTTGTATTTAGGATGTAAACTCTCCTTCTGTTTGTATCTGAACACATAAGACAGGGTCTTCAGAGTCTGATAAACTGGCACTTGACAATTGGCTACTGGATGTCATAAAGTTATATTTTGCTGATTAATCCTCCTACTTGTCAACATAGAATCATTTATGGTTTTATATCTAATTGTGTATTAATAACCCTATAAGGTTTTTATGATATCTTTCAGGTCACTTCAATAATTTGTATCTGATGATACCATTTTTCCCTAATACTCTAGCAAAGTTTGGTGCTGGTCTTTCCCGGTCTTTCCCAATCTTTCATTTTTTCTCAGTCAGTTGCACTTTCTTTGTGGTATGGGAACCTTCTTGGTTAATCTTATAAATATACCATGTGCTGTGCTGTTTCTTTAAAACTACGGCAGCAGTCAAAGAGGAATCATTAGAGGAATACAGAAAAAAGCTCTACAGATAAAGAGAGTGGGTTAAGTAGATAGTGGCTGTTCCAAATATTTTCTTTACTCATAAAAGTATCTTGGTTGAAAGAAGTATCTCTTTCTGCACTTCTATGTTTTAATTTTTACTAGTGGCTGTTGATAATACTGGTTAAGCACCTCTTAAAAGATAGGAAATAGTCATTGGAAAATGAACTGGGTAAGATGATGTGTAGATCTGTGGTGCCAGAGCACCAGTGTTGTGGTACCTATGGTGCCTTGTCAGAGAGGGTGACACACTGTAAGCTAATTTTTATTCAATCCCAGGAATTCAGAAAAATTATCAATATAAAAAAAACCCAGTCAAATACAGGACTGAATAAAATTTTTATTTAAGATAACAACAGATACAGACTATCAAAGGAATGGTTTCCATCCAATTAGTTGTTAGGAAGCCAAAAACCTCACTGCAGCTCTCTGTGGCAAATCAGTGTTAGACCATGGTCAGCATACCTCTGATAATGTTGAATGCAGTGATTAATGTACATCTGAGGAGGTGACACTTTATGTCAAAAGATAAAAGCAATTTTAGTGTGTCAGTGCCTCTTTGGCTCAAACAATGGTGATGAATTCCATTCTCCAGGAACGCTTCCAGCTATCACAAATGAATGCCTGGCTTTTTCAGCGCAAGTGCTGAAATAAAAAATCTAAATAAAGTATCTAGTTGAAAAGAGGGAAAATGTGTTAGCTTTATTTCAGGTGGGACAATCATAGTGTCTTTAAAGAAAAAGAGATGATCTCACTCACTGATTACTTGTGCCGTGAGCTACATAGCCTGAAATTATAGTGGCAGTATGTAAAAGAACATGGTCATGTGTATGCAATGTAGAATGTAGAAAAGTAGAAATTAGAAAGTATAAAAAAGGTTGCCATAAATGTATATAAAGTAAGTTGTGGTTGTGTCCATGCTAGGCTCCCATGACAAATGACCTTTGTAAAAAAATTACTTGCCCAGAGTGAATGTAGATGATGTTATAATTAAAGAAACACACAAAAAAATTAAATGATCATGCTAATGAGAATACTATTGTTACTGCTGCCCTAGAAGCTGCAGCATAACATCTAAGAGATAGAATGAAGGATGTTGGTGAGATCCACAACGAACGTTGCAAATGACTGGCCATGGAAATGAATTTTCAGATATTTTAAACAGACTGTATAATTGTCCCAAAGTCGGTTAACGTATGGAAATATGCTGTTCTATTACCAGAGCCCAAAACCAGCAGGCATTTCGGTGGCATTAGTCAGAGACTGTGCTGTACTAAGATCTACACTGTGAACTGAGAGAGAGGTCTTCATGAAATTATTTCAGTATGGTGATGAAATATGGTCATTCCTTAGATTTGACCAGAGGCACCACGTAGCTGAACTAGGCAGAATTCAAGCTTCTTCTGGAGAAGGAAGATGAGTTAGACAATGATCCAAGTTTCCTGTATACACTTCCAGCATTTACCAGTCCTATGTGTGTTGTATGTCCATGTCTGCTACCAAATACTTTTCAGTATCTGTGTTAGGAGATTGTACTGTCTATTCCATGTAATCTGGATGATGTAAGAAGAGTGATTTACTTAAATGTGCTACAACACTATGATGATGTCCACAAATATTTGTCTATCCCTGTCTTTGTTGTTCAGCACAAGCTAAAAAACATGGCCCCTAGAAAATGGTAAAAAAAGGTGGAATACAAAGTGTAAAAATTGTTCATATATTTAGTTATCAGTATATTGTAAGAAATGGTGTTACATGCACAAACGGCAACATATACCTGTGTAGTAAGTACAAACACATCTAACAAATAACAAATCTAATATATATGTCCTGTTCAGCTGGTTCTCTGAGTCTTATATGGAAGTTTATATCAAGTGTTGAAAACGCATGTATGTGTGTACTAGGGTTCATCTTCAGATAAACAGTTGATGTAGCTTACAAACAGACAGAATCAACAGAAGAGCACTCAGTGCTGTAGAAATGTGTGGAAATCCACAAAGCCTGTACTTACAGTATTAGACAAGTTACAGGGGCTCCTTTCAAAATGCTGTTATGAAAAGAAATAAAAAATGCTTTCTAGACATTTGAGCAGATAGATTCTGGGATTAAGAGTCAAAAGAGATGGAATAAGATTTATGACATTCTTTACAAAAGTAGTCCCCCAGTTCCAACACTGTTCCTCAACCCATTGCCTTGTGTCTCTCCAAAATCAGGTCACAAAAGACTTGCTGAATGTTACAAAAAATCTCTGGTCACTTCCATGCCTGATGGTTTCGTTTTGTCTTCCTTCCTTCTTCTGCACATTCCAGACAGGCAGCATCTCAAAAGCCAACACACTGGCTCTGCCAGAAGGGAAGGAATACATCTCAGTCACAGGGAACATCAGGAAGGAGGAAAAGTAGATCCAAAGCACAATCCTGTGAACTTTTTTGAGTAACATACAGGCCAGAATGTGCGCAGGAGGTCTGATGAAATACAGGGAGGGAGAAAATGTGTTGAAAAATGTACCAAGAAACAGCAAATGTTTTCATATTAGGAATTTTACAAATAAAATCAGGTAGGAAATTCTGATTTGTGCGAGGCCATAGGGACCACCAGTTCCCTAAAGTCTGAGTGGGGAGTCATTAGTTAACAAGCAGACATAGTGGATACAGGGGAGAAATACAGTGACATATCAGTAAATGTCGTTGAGGGTTTCCCTAGGGCTGTTTTAGCACTGAGTGCTATCATCTTGGCCACATTTGCTGCAATTAGGTTTGGCTGGCAGAATAAGTTTCAAAGTATGTTTTTCATATTTCATGAGTATATCCTGATCTGAAAGACAATCTGTGGTTAAGTATGGACTACAGAGACCACAGAAGGTCTTGGTATACATGTGATATTGAGACGGCTGGGGAGACACCACTAGTATGATTTCAAGAGCAAAGACATGATGTCTGAATGAATCAGCCACACGGTTCATGCTGGTTTGGGGATGGTTACAAGATTCAATGAGCACTAGGTACAAACTGTTGCTTGTGATTCCCTCTGATGATCACATCATGCCCTGCCTTGAAATCCCTAACTCATAGTATCTTGGCTGTACGTGCATGTCCCAAGATTATGCAGACAGTGCACTGCTCTAGGCCTTACATGTTAAAAGCATATAACTTTCCCAGTTTACACAACCATACATGATCCTGCAGGTGGAGGACAGATCCCATGTCTCCTGAAGCCATTGTAATGTTCATGGATGGCTCTCAGACAGGCTTGTAGGTCTAGTCAGATGGCCACCACCACCACAACTGAATGACAGCTATGGTTTAAAATAGCCAGTTTCTAGAAGGTTATTGAAATCCTTTCTCAGATAAGCTGATATAAAAAGTCCTGAAGGCCCTGCTTCAAATTATACCCACTGTCTTGAAGGTATGGTACCTGTGAACATAGGGAGAAGGAAAAATAATATTGCACCTTCTTCACCTTTAAAAGCATGTGATTGTAGATTTAACATTAATGTAAATAAAGAGGCCATTATAAGCCACACTATGGGCACATGATAAGCAAAGTGTATATGAGTTAGGTGTCAGAGCCCATCTTACTTAAATCCCCGTGAAGAATGTACTTCGATACGCTTTCCTGCCCTGGTGCTGGCTGACTTCTTTGTTTTCAACTTCACTTTGATGTGAGTCAGATGTGGGTTCAGGGTCGCTAAGATGATGTATGCTTTTTGGCAGGGAGGAGTCAGCGAGGCACGGTCAGTGCAGCGGTAGGCAACGTGCCTGACTGCGATCTGCCTTATGTTGCTTCCACAGCAAGGCATCCCAACTCGCTGCTCGCCATTCCAGACACTAAATCTTCATACTGTAGTTCAGTGGCACTTAACAAGAGGTCGGTGTTACAGAACAGTTAACACAAACTGGTATTTAAGAAGGAAACGGGCAAGCTACCAGATATTACAGGAAAAAGCCTATGATGCAGCAGGAAAGACTTTCACCTCTTCTCTGGTTTCTAATCACAGATATGACCAGCTGTCTAAAATATTTCACCAAGAATACTTCAAAATGTCTGCTTGCAGCATTACGTGGCTGGATGTATTTTTCTTCAGCACATGAGCAATCAGTTACACTCAGAATATGGAACCATCCCATTTCCCATCAGTCTTGTCTTTTCCACCTTCCTGTCTGCTTCTGTGTGATGCTTGGTTCATCCAGCAGCGATGTGTGATGCGGTATCTTCCATTTTAGAACCTGGATATTCACTGTCCATTTCCTTTTTCCTGCTCCTTTTCTGAATTAAATTGAAGCTTAGCTTCATTCTTCCTACTGGACTTATGCTTTTCCAGTAACAACCTCATGGCTGAGTGGCAGTGGCACCGGAGACAGCTGCCTTTTGCATCTGTGGTCTCCCATTCTTCACAGGAATCCTGTTATGGCAAAAAGTTGTACCTTGTATCATACTTCATACTTTTTCTGATTATTTTCCCCCCCCCACAGCATTTGCACCCATACACACTGCTACAGTTTTTTTACTTAGTGACTACATGCACAGAAGTTATCGTCTCAGATTTTTGTTGAATAACCTTTCAGTTGATGAGTTTTACATTAAGGGTGCTGATGCATTCGTGTCAAACATGGGCATGACTGAATCACTTTCTAAAATCATTCTTTAAAGTAGGCTTTAATCAGATGGGTATTTTCTAGAAGTCTGTAGATATCCTGAATGCCGAATAATTATGGCCTACGAAATCCCAACAGTATACATCCAGCTGAATTTTGTCCACCTTGATACTTGTCTGGGAAAGTGCTTCATAGCACTTAGTGAGCAGAATACATTTGCCTGCAAAAATAGAGCTTCTTCAACCCCATTTGTAGCTTTGTGGCTTCTGGTGCCCATGTTACTGTTCAAGGTGTCATTTTTTGAGTAGGAAATGAAAGTTATCAGTGTATACAGTCTAAACTTCAGAAAATATTCTGCCAATGTTTTACAGTCATTATTTCTCCCTCTTCCAAATAACATATTACCAATACACAAGGTGGTTTGCAACCCTGGTTTTTACAGTCATTCTAAGGTAATGTCTCCATAGTACAAAACCCTTCATTTCTTCATTCCTGCTATATTTTTGTTGACTTATAGAATTGAAAATATTGTTTGGGCAACTGCAGTAGGTAGAGAAAAGCAGTGATTAATTTCTCAGTCAGGTCCACAAACCTCGGAAAAATCCATCTGTCAATTAGGTGTGTGCATGAAGTGTGTTAGGGTTTAGAAGTGCCCAGCCACCACATCTAAATAGGGGAGTGCTCGGTTCCATTATGAAAAATACAAGGCAAAAAGATGGTTTTATTAAAAGTTTGTGAAGGTGAATTTGTTTCACGTTCCAGCAGTAGAGAGACTTCTGAATGTTTCATTTCTCAGCTGCTGATGCTGAAAGTGCAAGGGAAGATTAACACTGCAGTCGAAAATCTCCTTCCTAATAGAGGGTATTTTGTGGCTTGAAACATCATAATGCTTGGAATGTTTTGCAAAGCTGTCCTTATTCAGCTAGGATCCAGCCCAAAATACCAGCTGTGCAAACTTATTAACACATTCTTTTGTTTATGGTGACTCATTACACAGGGGCAACGTATGAACAATTACCCTTGTTAAACAAAGTGCCATTCTGTTCAGTTTAATTATGTGAGATTTGATGTAGACTGATTATTGTTGCAAATGAGGATACAGGGACAGCAGGAATCTAAAACCACGAAAGAAACGCATGCACATCCATATAACTTCTACAAATCACTTTGCTGAATGGTAAGAACATTTCCATATTGTTTTGCATATGTATCGCCTACTCTACCTAAATGACAATGTAATTTCTGCTAGCAGTCTATTGGAGCCATTTGATTGTAATTTACAGCATGCAGTTCTGTGGTAAACTTGCATTAAAAAATAGCTTAAATTGTGGATTGTCAAGGTAACCACAAGAGATACAGCAATTGCTTTTTAAGAGGTGACTAACAGAGCAGGCAAGCTATGCTTACGGTGTCAGTCAGCCTAATCACAAGAATTCACTGCAGGCTTTGCCATGCCAGAGTAGAACAATTAAGTCTCCCATCATGATTTCAGCAACAGATAATGCCTGATACTTCATTGGAGACAAAAATTTCCCTATTCTACCTGGTTAGTTTAGCAATGGTATACAAACACCCTAAAAGAGTGTGAGGAAGACTTAGCCCTTCCTGAACAAAATTCAGCATGAATGTCTTCTTCTGAATCTTTTTTGGCTGAGATTTTCACCAGATCACTTAAGGTTACTTGTTGATCAGGTTATCTTTGGCTCCTGGCTAGCCAAGTGAGAATTCAATAGGCCCTTCTAAGGGCATGTTGCTAAGGGTTAGGAGGGATCAGTCCTCATTCTTCACTGGCTGGTACTCTTTATAATGATTCACATCTGTGTAAAAGCTTCGATGAGCACCCTTCTCAAGATATCGGTGGCTTATGCCCAATTTTTACATGCATTATGCTATACATTAAGCAACAGTAAGATGATGAAGATTGATGCCCTTTGGTTCTAATCTACAGGTAGTTTAATGGTAAGGAATAGATAATTTTTACTGCAGAGAATTTCTTTATACAAGAGTAAGCATTCAGATGAAATCTCTATCTGCTTGAAAAAATAAATTAATAGAAATGGAGTTGCATTTTTATGTTATTTTCCTGACTTTTGAAAAAGCTGGGCATCAGGAGATTCAAATTCATTACCACATTCATCCCAAGAATGAATAAAGCTATATAGGAATTATTTGAGCTTCCAACCATTCAAAGTTTCTTTTGAGTTACTTTGAGGAGTCTCTATTAGAAAGGGACCAGTATGTGCAGACTAACCAGGCAGCACATGAGAAAGAACTGAGCTCTTCAGCATGTCATTTCCTTCATACTTCAAACTGAGTGGCAAAATGGGGAACACATCAAATATCGTACTCCAGTGTACAGAGGTAAAACAAAAAATCTGAGCAATGTTTTGTAATGAAAATCTTTGTAAGTGCTTTAAATCCCACCATTGCCTCTGCTCACTGCACTCGTCTTCCTCTATGTGCCATCCCATTGTTACACTTTGTAAAAGCTTGTTCTCAGTTAGGGGATATTAGGCTATATAAGTCTTTTATCCATACTAAGCCAGTGTGTTCCCTTAATTGTATCTGATCCTACACCACTATAGTTAGAGAAGAACTGTTGCATGTAGGACAGTTCTAAGTCGTTGAGTCTAAGGAAATCTTTATATTAGATACTGTTACTACTCTACAAACTTTACGTCATACTGGTGGAATAATTCAATTAAAAGCCTTCTGTCTGGAACCTCCTTAAATTCCACTATAAGCAGAAGTATGTATCCATTGTGGCTCAAAATTCAGGAAATGGTTGCTGTGATACTTGAGGCAACCCATTTAGTAAGAAGGCTTACGTAAATCTAACAGCCCTTTAGGCATTAGGGCTGTCTGTCCTTTCATTTAGGGTCAACTAAATCACATCAAATTGCTAATCAGACAGTTTAAACAGCTGTGATAAAATCCCTGTGCTGCTGCAAAAGAAACTATAGTCACAGAGCTATCTGAAACTATGTCAGCGCTAGTTAGTGGGCAAGATGTTTCCATTGGTATAAAATGATGTATCAAAGGATGTCATTAAACACAACACCATAATGCACAGACAGAAAAAGAAAATTTCACAGACAGTATAATTCTGACATTTTCTAACTTCTGTGATTCTCTTAGAAATTAATCTCTAAAGAGTATTTGTTTGTTTATTCCCCTAGGCCTGAAAGCGGTAGTCCTATTGCAACGTTTCCTATGCAGAGCAAGGACAGCATGCAGGTACTTCATAAAGTATACAACGACTTGTCTGCATTGTATAGGAATAAAACAAACAAACAAAAATAAAAACAACCAGCAGAAACATTAAGGGATCAATTAATTTTCATATGCATGGAATTTTTGTACAAAAATAAGTTAAAGGGCCAAGTGTTTCCCCTGTCAAGGAAAGAAATAAATGATCTGCAGTAGCCATAAAAACAAGTATGGGAGAACCAGTCAGACATTGTAGAATTGTTTCCACAATTGGAAACGATAGTGTTGGCACTTGGAAGTGCCAATTACTAACATACTTAATACTATTTTGTGCTGGTTTAACCCCGGAAAGATGTGCTGGTTTAACCCCGGCCGGCAACCAAGCACCATGCAGCCACTCGCTCACTCCCCTCACCCAGAAAGATGGGGAGGAGGATCGGAAAAGAATGTAAAAGTCAAGGGTCGAGATAAGAACAATTTAAT
>JAVJGI010000062.1:47506103-47522302 GCA_035590275.1 Ibycter americanus | reverse complement strand
CATCACAGCCAAAACACAGCACAGCACCAACTACTAAGAAGAAAATTAACTCCATCCCAGCTGAAACCACGACATATTTTCATAGGGTAGCTATGAGTACTTGTGAAAGTTTCTCTCTGTTCAGATACAAATGTGTTATGATACATTTCTCAGATTATTTTATATATATATAAAAATAATGAAAAATCATTATTTTTCATTATTGTTATTTCAGATTTCTGCTTTGAATATATAAGAATCAAAATATGAGTCTTTCCCTGTC
The DNA here is from genome assembly GCA_035590275.1 of Ibycter americanus. Lineage (NCBI taxonomy): Eukaryota > Metazoa > Chordata > Aves > Falconiformes > Falconidae > Ibycter > Ibycter americanus. The sequence goes on along the minus strand of JAVJGI010000062.1, from coordinate 47,522,040 downwards.
CCTACAGACCTTTGTTTTTATATTTGATTTAGAGCCTTTACCTGTCTTTAAATTGACAGAGTCACAGAATGGTCGGGGTTGGAAGGCACCTCTGGAGATCATACAGTCCAACCCCTACTAAAGCAGGTTCACCTAGAGCAGGTTGCACAGAATCATGTCCAGGCGGGTTTTGAATGTCTCCAGAGAAGGAGACTCCACAGCCTCTCTGGGCAGCCTGTTCCCGTGCTCTGTCATCCTCCGGGTAAAGAAGTTTTTTCTCATATTCAGATGGAACTTCTTTGGTTGCAGTTTGTGCCCGTTGCCCCTTGTCCTGTCACTGGGCACCACTGAACAGAGCCTGGCCCCATCCTCTTGACCTTAAGATATTTGTAGACATTGATAAGATCCCTGCTCAGTCGTCTCTTCTCCAGGCTAAACAGGCCCAGCTCTCCCAGCCTTTCCTCATAAGGCAGATGCTCCAGTCCCCTCATCATCTCTGTAGCCCTCTGCTGGACCCTCTCCAGTAGTTCCCTGTCTCTTACCCTTGTTTCTTATACCATGTCCAACTTCCATGCTGCTTGGGTGGCACATGCTAATGGAAATGGTTGTGGAAGTGTGATAACTGTGAGCAGTGGAACTGATGTAGTCTGGCTTCCTATGGATGGACTTACTGTTTATGGAGCTGCTAACTCCTTATGAAGTTTTTCATGCTGCTGGAGTGCTCGTACTAGCTCTCTCTTATACAGCTCTTCAATGTCTATAATAAAATTCATACCATGCTCTTTTTCTTGTCAGAGCACTAATAGGGTCATTCATTCAGCTTATTTTCGTGACACTTGTAGGTTGTTAATGCCTCTGAATCCACTGTCCATTTGTCAAATTGGCTGAAATTGTTCAGAAGATGTTAAATGAAAAATGAGGATAGACAGAGATGTATGTTTGTGTATAAAAACCTATGGAAAGTATGATTTCATGAGTCTCATTCCTCTTGATAACTGGGCTAAAAATGCAATCTAAGGTAAGATACACAGTACATTTTTCAGAGATTTCGACTTTAAGGAAACATTAAAAAATGGGTGAGGGGGGCAGGGTGGAATAGCTGACTAAATGTAAGGATCAGATGTTATTTTAGAAACCCAAGCATATTCTACCTGGCTTCAAGCAGCCTCTACCTAAGTGTCTTACACAGCTTCTGTTTATTACTACTCCTGTATCTGTCTTTGACAGCCAGGTCATCTGAAATAACAATAAATGCCTATGTTTAGGTAAATGAATCACTCGCTTAGAACTCTGCTTCTCCAAGACAGTGACTATCTTCATGGAGATAACTGCAAAGTGCCTGTCTGACCATTACTGTTACAGAAATGATAGCAGTAGTCATCAACGTAACTTTGTCCCCTATCATCTCAATAAGGACATTACATTTGAGGTTTCTGAAAACAATCATTTACAGATTTTATAAAGCCAAGCAGTATAAACGTCTGATTCTGTTAATAGCAATTTTCTGTCCCCTTGTGCAAGCTCTTAATTTCTTCCCTTCCTGTGAAGGCTTTCCTCCAAAAATTAGAGCACTTAAGTACAGGAAAAATTGTAAATCCTGTCGTTCAGGCTGAAAGTGGATGGTGCCAGCCATATAGGATATTTCCTTATTTATTATCTCTTCAGGTTTCAAGTAAAATGATTAGAGAGCAGGGACATTAATCAAGTTGTCATCCTCCACTTTTCCCTTGACATGATGCCCTTTCTTTTTGTGGGCTAAGAACTCTCTCAGGAACTCTCCAGGGACAATGGCTCTTGGAGAGCTTCTTTGCTAACTCTGCCTCTATTTAAATTGCAGTTTTTTAAAAAAGAAAAATTGAAAACTGTGAGTGTTCAGATGAAAACGGAAACATCTTTTTCAGAAATAAAACAGACTCAAACAAAACAAAAAAATAAAACAAGCTGCCCTTCCTGTTGAAACGGTTCTTATTTGGGGAAAATTTCTGAAGATCACTGAGTGAGAGGAAGGAAGAATAAACAAATAAGCCTGACTTTCCAGGCTAAGGGAGTCATCTTGTTGATAGTTACTTGAGATATGTGGGACTCGAATGCTCTGGATAAAATTTGTAGTCTGTAAAATTTGTCAAAGAAGGGTTGGAACACAGGGCTGCTTCTCACCCTCCTAGCTAAGTGCCTTAGCACTGGTAACTCAACCCACCCAATTTTTGGTTTAGATTTGTGGATTCCATAACAAGAATCAGGCAACAAAAAGTTACATGTTATTTTGCATAAATTCCTTTAGATATATGAGCCTATGCATTATCTGAGACCAAATCTTTGTTAAAATATTCTCACTCACAATACAGTCTCTCAAATCATGGTTGAGGAGCCACATTTTTCAGACAGTGATAGACAGTCCTCTTTCACATGACTTATTTTTGAGAAAATACAGTCTATGTCTATGAATCATTATGACAGTGGTAAACCCACAGCCTGGTCTCCCTTTATTTGTGGAGCAGCGATGTTTTGATAAATCAGCTCTACAGATGCAAGGACATACTAATATACCCACATACTAATAAAATGTTAAAATTACAACAATGAAAAGTTAATTCTTAAGCTATGTTATCTTTACATTTAAGTCAGTAAGAACATGTATAAGAACAAAAAACATCTCGTGTCTGTAGGTCACTGATGAGTGCTACAGCCTCCCTCCCGATTCTCATCCAGACAGCATATATACATGTATTCTATAGCTTGAAAGCATCTCCAGCAGTTTATGTATTCAGCTGTGGAGGGCCACAGGCCTGTCTTCAATCAGGCAGTGAAGAGGAAGTTATTGTGCAGAATTTTCTGAAGCAAACCCAGACTTACTGTTTCCAACTGCTTTTGGCATTGTTTTCGTGGCAGGGATACCTGGTGATGCTCTTCGGTGCTCCTGTCCCCATTTATATTTGACCTTCATTACAGAGCTGTTTTGTTCGTGAAAACCACTGCAATATATAGTTGGAAGCCGTAATCCTCACAACAACTTTCTTATATTCAGGTGCTTTCATACAGTCTTTCGGGTTTGCTCATTGTTTCATAATTAGGCCATATGCTTTCCTTTCCTCTTCAAAAATCTCATTCTTTTTTTCAGACTTGTTCTGTACCCTCAGCTGGTCTGAAAAGTTTTAATTCTGTGTAGCACTATTTTCTTCTCTAAGGCTCCATCCTGGCTTTAAAATCTGTTCTGCTGATATTTAACCATATTACACTATTCTTTGCTGATGCATAAAGCACAGGCTACTTCTTCAGTTACTCAGATGTCCACTGTCAACCAATGGGACTTCCACTATTTTATTGTAGGCCCTAGCAAAACACTGAAAGCTCATGAGTCTTTGCTTATCTATAAAGATCACTTGAACTTAAAACTATGACCAGTCATTCTATATCATCTTGAGCTTACATCTCTTGAATAATTTAATGTTTTAGCTGAAAACGTACCTGACTAAATAAGCTGTTCACTGCTCAACTAGAGTGCAAGAGGAAGGCCTACAAGTCATAGAAACAAGAAGAGGAAATGAAGAAGTATAAAAATACTGTTTGGACACTTGTGGCTGAAATCAGGAAGGCCAAAGCCTTTTAGCAGGAGAAGTAACTTGTGACAGACAGAAAGAGTAACAGAAAACTTTTCTACAGTAAGTCCAGAAAGATTTTCAGCACTGGACAACTTGGCCAGCAGAAATCATGTTAAGCTCAAGAAGCTCAGATCTCTGCACCTGGGACAGAGTTAACCTCCTGCATCAGCCAGGCTGGGAAGGGAATGCTCAGCCTTGCTGAAAGGGTCTGGTGTTTACAGTGAACACAGATGAACATGATCCAACGCTGAGCTCTCATTGTGAAAAAAGCAAACTGCACACTGGTCTACAATAGGAGGTGTATGGTCAGCAGATTGAGGGAAACTATTATTTCCCTCTGTTCAGTGCTGGAGAGGTGACATCTGGATCCTGGGTCCAGTTATAGGGTCTCCAGTTCAAGAAAGATATTGAGGAATTGAAGAAGGTTCTGCAGAGGGCTATATAGATGGTCAGAGATGACTTTCTGAGGAGGACATGAGGGTGTGGGCCTCTTTATTCCTGCAGAGAGGAGGCTGAGGGTTCATAGAAGCATGGAATCATAGAATATCTGAAGTTGGAAGGGACTCCTAAGGGTCATCAAGTCCAACACCCTGCTCCTCTCAGGACTACCTAAAACTAAACCATATGACTAAGAGTATCATCCAGATGCTCCTTGACCTCTGACAGGATCACTTCCCTGGGGAGCCTGTTCCAGTGACTGACCACACTCTCAGTGAAGAACCTTTTCCTAATGTCCAGTCTGAACCTCCTCTGATGCAGGGATGGGAGATCTAATAACCTAGGCCTACTAGATGACACTAGATTACAAAGATGTTGGATCCAAGCTTTCCTGAATGGTGTCAAATGATGTAACAAGGAACATGGGCCACAAATTGCAGCTTGAGAGGTTGTATATCCTCCATCCTTGGAAGGTTTCAAGATTTGGCTACACAAAGCCTAGGGTGACTTGACAGCCTTGGCGATCCTTCTGCTTTGAGTGGGAGACTGGCACAGATGACTGCCAGCATTCCCTTCCAGCCAGCATTTCCATGTGCTCTATTGCTATATATTGTTTTTCTCTGCGGAATGCTGAACCAAGGTCATGGATTTTGATGTGTTTTATCCTGAATGTGTTGGGGTTTTTTTAATTGCCCTTTTCATTGCTTGACAAAATGCTATTTAATGAGAGAAATACACTAGTCTGCACAATTCAAGAATTCCTTTTTCTTTTTGCCAATTAACATAACAAAGCCAATGCAATAAGGCTGTGTATTCTTGTCAGACCCTGAGTGTTGAGTCACGTCCACTGTTTAACACATGATATTGAATAGATTCTGTCACCTGAAATGTAATTACCTGATGTGATAGTCAGGAAGACATATCAGGTAATTTCTCAGTAGTGGAAATAAAATTGCAGGTGATCTTTTCTCTAGCTGAGACAAACAAGATATTTACATATTACTTTCTGGGAAATCTGCACAATTGGATGCCCCTCTGAAGTGCCTGTGCACTAATGCATGCAGCATAGGGAACAAACAGGAGGAATTAGAGATCTGTGTGCAGTTACAGGGCTACAATGTTACTGGGATCATAGAGGTGTGGTGGGACAGCTAACACAACAGGAGCATTGCAATGGTTGGATACTGGCTCTTTAGGAAGGACTATCTGGGATGGCGAGAAGTAACACTGTTTGCGAGAGAGCAGTGTAAATGCATGGAACAGTGCCTTGGAGTAGATGGAGAACCAGTTGAGGGCTTATGGATCAGGATTGGCAGGAGGATCAGTGTGGTGGGTGTCTGTTGCAAACTGCATGATGAGGAAGAAGAAGCAAATGAAGCTTTCCTCAGGCAACTGGAAGAAGTCTTATCTTTGCAAGCCCTGGTCTTCAAGGAGTACTTCAACTACCGCAATATCTGTTGGAAAGGCAACACAACAGAGTATGAGCAATCCATGATGTTTCTGGAGCGCATCTAGGATAACTTCCTGAAAAAGATAATCAAGGAGCCAATGAAGGAAGGTTCTCTGTAGGACCTCACACTTACAAACAAGGAAGAACTGACTAGGGATATGAATGCTGGGAGCAGCCTTGCCTGCAGTGACCGTAAGATAGTGAAGTTCAGCGCCTCTTCAGGGAGTTGCTTGGGAAAATTACATGGGAGATGGCAAACGGTTGATTGTTAAGGATCACATCCTCCAGGTTCAAAAACTTGTCCACCTGGACATGAAGGAAGTCAAGCAAAGGTAGTAGGATGCCTGCATGGATGAGCAAGTCCCTCCTGACAGAACTGAAATGTGAATGGGAAGCACAGAAGATGTGAAAGCAACAGGTGACATGGGAGGAATGCAGAAAGACTGTTGGGGTGTGCAGCAATGGGGTCTGGAAAGCCTGGTGAGGGATGCAGTGAGCAATAAGAAGGGCTGCTGCAGGTAAACTGACAGCAAAAGGAGGACTAAGGAGATATGGGGAATGGGACAGGAGACCTGGTGACAAAGGACATAGAGAAAGTGGAGGTGCTCCATGACTTCTTTGCCTTGACCTTTACTGATAAGTTTTACTTTCAGCAGGCCCAGGCCCCTGAGCCCCTTGGGAAAAGCCTGGAGCAAGGAAGACCTACACTTGGTGGAGGAGGATCAGGTTAAGGAACATTTAAACAAACTGGACATACACAACTTCATGAGCCCTGACGGGACACACTCAGGAGTGCTGAGGGAGCTGGCTGGCATCACTGTGAGGCTACTCTTGATTATCTTTGAAAGATGGTGGTGACCAGGGGAGATACCTGAGGATTGGAGGAAAGCAAATGTTGCTCCTGTCTTCAAAAAGGGCGAGAAGGAGGATCTGGGAAGCTACAATGTAGTTTCACCTTGATCCCCAGGAAGATGATGAAGCAACTGATCTTGAAAACCATTTGCAAACACATGAAAATCAGAAAGGTAAATAGGAGTAGTCAGCATGAATTGAAGAAGAGGAAAGCATGCTTAACCAACCTGAAAACCTCCTATGATGAGATGACTGTCTTGACGGGTGAGAGCAGTAGATATTTTTTATCTTGACTTTAGCAAGGCTTTCAACACTGTCTCCCATAACATCCTCATGGAAAAACTAAGCATTGACTAAATAAGTGGAGAGCGAGGTGGATTGGAGAGTGCAGCTGCACTCGGATGGTTGTGATCTGTAACACAAAGTCCAGCTGGAGACAAGGCACTACTGGTGTGCCACAGGGCTTGATACTGAGGCCAGTACTGGTTAACATCTTTGTTAATGGCCTAGGTGAAGGGATGGAGAGTATTCTCAGCAAGTTTGCAGATGAAACAAAATCAGGAGAAGTGGTTTATATGCTGAATGGTTTTGCTGACATTTGAAGGGACCTTCAACAGGCTGGAGAAGTGTGCACAGAGGAACCTCATGAAGTTCAGCAAAGGAAATGGCCAAGTTCCACCCCTGGGGAGGAATAACCCCATGAATCAGTACAGGCTGGGAGCTGAGTGGAAAGCAGCTTGGAAGAGAAGGCCCTGGGGCTCCTGCTGAACAGCAAACTGATCATGAGCTAGCAACGTGCCTTTGCAGCAAAGGCTGCCAACAGCCTCCTGGCCTGCATTAGGAGTGTAGGCTCTTGAGGACCTTATTAATGTGCATGAATGAATACCTGAGTGAAGGTGTGTGATGCAAATAAGATGGAGTCAGACCCTTAGTGGTAGCCAGTGCCAGGACATGAGGCAATGGGCACAAACAGAAATACAGAAGGCTATGTTTAAGTATAAGCAAAAATTTATTTACTGCAAGGGTGATCAAACACTGGAACAAATTACCCAGAAAGGGTGTGTAGTCTCCATCCTTAGATATATTTAAAGCCTGATTGGGCACAGACATGAGCAAGCTGCTGTAGGTGATTGTGATGTACAGGGGATTAGACTGGGTAACCTCCAGGGGTCCCTCCCACCTTAGGAGCTCTGTGATATCTGTGATTACAGGCAGTGAGAGTCTCCCAGGGAAAGCAAAAGAGATGACTGGCAAGTTTCCACTGATTCAAACCTAGTACAGATCACTGTTGCACAGTCTAAGTTTGGATAGTCACAGTACTGCCATATATTGGTGCCATATTCACTAGAAATAAGTGAAAAAGAGAAAATTAAGCCATTGGCTTTGGGGGTATTGACACATGAATACATGTCTTAAATGCAGGTTGGTGTCTGATTTTGCAGCGTATTAGAGACTGCAGTATCAGGCAGGGTATGTTTTCTCTGTAGCAAACATATGATTGGTTGCACATTTCTGATAATGGGCATGCATGTAGGCAACAGCCAAAGGAAAAAACAATGCAAGTCCAAACCCTTGCTTGTCTTATGGTCACTTAATCAAGTAGTGGAAGAATTTTACTGTGGGTATTGTCAATTTGAGGTCTAGGGCTAGCACTGAAAGGCCATGAGGACAGAATTACATCCTGTAATGGCTATATGTAATTGCTACAGAGGCATTTTGGACTAAATGTCTGGAATGTTTAAGATTCAGAAAGAATATTTTTGCAAGTCATTTGCATGTATTTGACTGCATCAAAAATGGTTCTTAAAACTGCAGTGAGCAGGTTGTCTAAGACAATTTTCTCAATGCCTCTTGTAAGTGCTCCTGGGGATACAACGGGGAAAAATATATTTCAGAGCCAATCAGAAGTTCAGCAATAGCTGCACACATGCTGGGCATCAACCCTTTACTCACATAGTGGTGCTTGCAATTTCAGTAAACACAGAAGAGGAAAATAGAAATTAGGCTGTTATGAGAAAAGCTGATTTCCATTTGCAGTCTAGATAGTCCTGCTGTTTTCAAATAGTCATTTTAAGTAGTTGTTTTGCACTAGGAGATACTGGCCTGTTATGATCCCAGTAAGAAAGTCACTTGGGCTCTGTAAAGCCTTTGAAACACTACATATTAGAGCTAACACTCTAAAGAAAGAAAGAAGTGTGCAGATAATCTTACATCCCTTTAGATGCTGGGAGCCCTGAGATGTGCAGCTTTGAACAGGGCTCTGATCCATGCACAGCACACCGTGCAGACCTTGACCGTGGGAAGAGTGACCCCATTTTGCTCATTCGAGCTATTATTGGATTTTCTTACATGAGAACAACTCTGTTCATAATTTCTACTGTCAAACAGAAAGGATACTCCCATAATAAATTCTTGCTGTACTTTTGGATAAAGGCAAGAACAGGAATCACTGGTACGCAGTAGGAGCAGCCTGTAGGGTTCCCTGTTGCAATAAACCCGCTGATGTGATCCTGCAGTCAAGGGATTTGTGCAGCCCAACACAGGCACGAAGACCCCGCTGGATGTGCAGCACAACACGGTACAGGACTGGGTGTACTCAGATTAACTTTTTTGCTGATCACTAACCTCTCAATGTGTGATGGTCTCCCGACTGGGGTCACCACAGTACCAGCTTTTAAATATTCACCATAAATTGTTCAGAAACCATTTAGAAAACTTCTTATCTTGATTTTACTCAGGAAATGTCTATTTAATTTTGTTGGCACAGTATTACTAGATTGTGCTGCATGGTATATAAGTTTCCTGGGCAACTCCTTTTGTCTTTAAAAAGGTTGGCTGTTTGCTAATAAAACTTGTTTATGAACATAGATTTACATTCAATATTTTAAAATTGAATTTTGAAAATGTGTTCTTTTCAAAAGTAATAGGTAGAAGAAGTAAAATATCAAATCCTCCGATAATAGGAAAAAATATTGAGCATTCTGTGAAATATTACAACTTCTCAGTGATTTTAAAGCCTGGCAATGATGTACTTCTGAGGTAAACATTCACAGATGTTTTGTACTCCCTATACAAAATACGTATGAGAGAAAAAACCAAATACCTCAGCCAAGATTTATTAGCTTATCACTGTTAACTGCAATAGACACAATTGTTCTTTGAAAGACTGAGAAAATCACTCCAGCGTAAGGACAGATATTTCCAATGGATGTCAGTCTAGGTAACTTCATTTTAGCTTTTTTTGAAGATTTTTCTTAAAAGCTGAAGAGTAACAAACAAACAGAAAGATCTAAGCAGGGAACAGAAAGGCCAGAGGGAGGACTGAAATAAATATGATATTCCCCATGCAAAGAAAGGACCCTGAGCAATCAGTGAAAATAACTTTTGTAAAACTTTCCCAAACACAGAACAAGGAAAGCCTGTGCAAGGAAGCAGTCAAGCCAGAGATATCAAAAGCAAGGCAAATGAGTATGTTGATTTTCACAGTTGGACTTTTTTGCCACTGTGAAAGGACACTACAAAACCTGAGCTGTCTTTATTGCTGGTTTAAAACAGTGACCTTTCAGAGGCTGGGGGAACATGCCAGTTGCTACAGAAATGGAAGTGTTCAAGCTGTGTTAAGCAGGATGAAAGATTTTATTTGCTATGAAGGTGATTGCAGAAGAGGTGAAAACAGATAAAAGGTAAAATCTCTAAGGAGTACAGCTGTTGTTATGTATGAAGCAGGAATGGGCACGGGTGGTTTACAGATAGAAGTCACTATGAAGACTTGTGAGTTTATTTCAGGCCAACTTAGAGATTTCGGGATGCCCTGTCACTTTTGAGGCTGCAACTGGTCTTACAACACAAAAAAAAAAAAAAAAAAAAAGGCTATCCTGTGCAGGAGGTTGTGGTGAAAATATCTGTGTTTGGTTTATTCTTTGGCCTTTTCATGTTGCCTGACGCTGAGCAAAAAAACAAAACCCCACTGGATGGTGCAGTGTCGAAGGCCTTAATTATACTATTGAGCTTTGGTATTTTTTTCCTCTGCTGTCCTGGTCTGGAAGAGCTGAGAGGTACTTGACTGTGGACATGCTGTCTTGGCTGAAGTAGTAAATCTGTTCTGCAGCATCTAGACTGCTGGCACTCAAATAGGAAGTCTATTAGAGGATGCTGGTGACTAAGTTTAATCAAACCGTTCACAGTGAATGCCTTAGCCCTGAGCACAGTCCACGGCCAGAGGTGACATTTCTACTTCATTATGAACATGAACAAACTCCTTGAATGAATGTCCCTGCCCATCTTTTGACAGTTGCTTTACTGGCAGGCAGATGGTAATGTATCATTTTTCCTTAACACAGCAAAGGAAAGAGCATCATGGAGCGGTGCAAGAGTTTTGCATTTGACTTAAGTTAAGAAAAGTGAGTGTCCACTCTCACTGGGATTATGTGGTGTTTTTCTTAATCCAGGGAGCAGATCTTCAGAAAGCTAGAGGTCATGAAAGAGTATTATTTATTTAGCCATAGTTAAAGCTGATGGTTTACAAACTTGTTCTATCAGCTAAAAACTTCCATAGGAAGGTGCCTCAAATAAGAGATAATCATAAGATTATTTTTTCAGGCTTCTGCAGTTACGCTTTAAATGAGCCCTTTCTTGTACCTACAGGAAGCCTGAAGATGTGCAGTACATCAACATAAAAAAAAAAAAAAAAGGTAAGCTGTCTGCCTGTGGATGCAAAATAAGCCTGGTGTTCCAGCAGTCTTTGGATCCCCAGTGAGATGAATAATCTATTCACTTTAAAATATGTATATCATGGCCAACAAAAAAAACTCCTTGAAATTAATCCTCTTGTCACCCAATACCTATGTTTTCATTGACAAATCACAACAACAATAAGAGAAAGTGCCATGGTTAGGAGGTCACACCGTTGTCATATCTGACCAAGGCCCAAAAGCAAGGTACTGATCCTTTTGTCTTTCTCCTAAGCCAGAATTTCCTACCCTCTGTATAGTAGACAGAAATAAAGCTGTTTCTTTCAGGTTTCAAAATAGAGGTCTTTGGTATATGAATCAAATTAAATAACTGCTGGCATCCAAATTTCTCCTAGCAGAGTGTAATGACTGTGAGGAGAAAGATCATTATTCATCACCAAAAAGAGTTTGAAAGAAGGGCTAGTTGGGAAAACAAACGGCAACTTCATAGACCTGAGGTGACTTCAAGTCTGATGTTTTTTGGTCTATGGCTGTCTGCTTTGGCAAATGTAGTACAAGGGAGAATGTAGAGCGAAACAGTTGGTGCTGAGGACTGAGTCACAACTGTGTATTTATGTTGGATCTGGTTTTGGTCTATATTTGAGCTTTGATCCCTTGTTTGGATTCTAGTCAGATCCCATGGACTGACTGTCCATTAGCAGTTGGAGAGCATCCGTTGCACTCCTGGCACACATTTTACCATTTATTCCCGCCCAAAAGAAATACAATTAGTGCACTTCATGACTCACTTTATGAAGTGAGTCAAAGCATGGTAATGCAAGTGGACCCGTTGACTTCTGCAGACAGGGGCTACTTCTTTCCCCTCCATAAATTAGCTCCTATGCAGCTCAACTTTTCCCTCAGCTGCAACAACCACAGTAATGAAAAATGGTGGTAGGATCTGAGTGTGACAGTTAAGTGTGGAAGAGCTGGTGTCAACTCTTCAAGCATTGGCAGGTGTGTAGACCCTTGTCCCCAGCCTGCAGTCTTAGGCAGTTGCTTCCTTATCCTATTCTTCAAGCTTAGACTATCATTATAATTGACTTCTTTTATAACTCAGGGTAAATAATTGTCATTCTTAACTCAGTACTGCCATGGCTGAACTGATAGGAAATGTAATAATCCATATCATTTATAGCTTTCTATATCATTTTATGATAATTTTCCTGTCTTCTTTGCAATTATAAAATCAACAGCCTTGCAGTGAATGTTTTGTCAGTTTCAAAGAGCAAAAACATCCTTTCATAGCTGAGACCAATTCTTTTTCATCTGTTTTATTCAAGGCACCAGTCACAATTTCCACCTTTAAGCAGCTTCTTATGGCTTTAAATGTTCAAATTTAGCAGTGTCAGTTCCCCAAACTCCAAATTTTCTAAACTCTCACAGATCAAATGAGTTGCTGGATTTTGTTTAATACTCATTTGAATCAAAACCTTCATTAAAATTTTTAGTCAACATTCCAACAACCTTCTAAGCTTAATTTTCTGTGTACCTCTAAACATTTAGTTCTCTGTGAAATGTACGATTGTCAAAATGAAAGCTTGCTGACAGCTTTTTTTGGTGTGACTGAAGCATAGGTTAATTCATTTGAAAGTGCGGTTGTATTTAAAGAGCAATATCCAGCCAAATGAAGTTCAGATAAGTTTCCATAACTATCCTATTTAGTTACCTAAATGATTTGTTTGGAGATGGGTCTGTATTTTGCAGTAGAAAAGGAGAGTGAGAGATGTATTGTGTTGTTATAGGGTTTATAACTATGTAGTTTCTACAGATCTTCAAAGTTGATCTCATTTGGGAGCTAGGGAATGGATGCCTTTATCTCTTGAAATCTTACAAATATCTGTTTTATGGTTTTATTGAACAAATAAATTTGCAATGCCAGGTCTGTAGAGGTGGTTTGTAAAGGACTGAAGAGAGAAGTTTCTTCAGTCCTTCTTCTGCAATAACCACCACACTGTAGTCTCTACTTGTTTCTCTTTCACTGACCTAGGAAACAAAGCAAAGGAAAATAAAAGATGGTACTTTTTGTACTTTTTTACCTGAAGGCTGTGGCTGAATGGATGATTTCACTGTACTTCATCCCTGGGAGTGAGAGCTCATGGCACTGGTGTGCAGAAGCAGTGCAAGCAGCTCAGTTTGTGAATGGGAGCTGGGGGTAGCATGTTCTGGCTCCCATGCCCTGGAAAAATGACACAATCTTCTAGAGAGAAAAGGATGCCTCCCAGTCTGTCTCTGCAGAAATGAAAAAATAAATATCCAATCTTTAACTATATTAAACCTAAACTTTAGAAAATCATAGAAGCAGACTGTGATGCTTCTCCTATCTACTTGTCCATAATTATTCCCACAACAGTTCAACTCTTTCCTTTGTTAATGAAATAGTTTGTTTTGTGCAGGTAGACAGGAAAAGGTGTAAAGGACTGGAAACAAAGCAGACAGGGAAGAAGAAAGCAGTAAAGGAGGTAAAACAGAGATGAGAAATGACAGTACAAAGAGAAGAAGAGGAATGATGGAAATTCAAGGAAAAAAGACAAGGAATATAATGAAATAGTACTGAAAATACATTTTCATTAATGTGAAAATATTTTGTGTAAATATTTATAAATGTAAAAATATTTTTTCTTTTTGGAACAATACACTAGGTATTAAGTAAAAGAGTGAAGAAAATAAGTGGCAAGATCCAATGTAAGGGAAAATAACTTTGGGAAGATTAAACATTAAGAGAACATGTAAAAATATAAATAAAATGTTTTAAAATGTCAAAGTTGAGTACATAGTGTAACATTTAATTAAGAAACATGAAACACAGATGTTGTGTTTTGGTGGCTTTCAGAGACCTCAAAACAGTTATGAATTTTGTGAGGCAAGACTTTGGGGGTGCTCATCTGCATGAAACTAGTGACAGAGTTGGAGAAAGCAAAAAAGCTCTTTGACATATAAACACTTCTACAGGTGTAACTGTTTTCAGACTTCCAAAAAAAATCAGTAATTAATTTAAGTCAAATAAAATTTGAAAAGAAGCAAAAATGAAAAAGCTTATCTTCTTATTTGTATTTGCACTTTAATTGATTTGATGAGTAACACTGAAGGGATCCTTCACAGAGCCAGAAAGGGCAATAAAACGCTGGGGCTGCCTAATCCTTGCCAGAGCAGCCTGCCTGCCCTTGGTCAGCTTGAGTGAGAGCATCAGTAGCCGCAGCCTCTTCCCAGGACAGCCTTGCAGGTACCACCACAGCAGCTCGGTGGGTGCCAGGGGCTTCATGGGCATGTGTTTTTGTGCAAGTCACAATAGCACAAGAGAGACTGGAAACCCAGGGGTTTGGCAGTTCAGTGAGGACATGCCAGTAGAAGTGTCAAGGCACCCACTAAAGAAAGGATCAGGTTTTTTCTCTAAGTGCTTCAACTGGAGCATCAGCAGTGAAATCAGTCTAGATGGGTTTCCTCTGCTGTTCCTGGCATTTTCATTGCAGGTCCAGCCTTCCCAGAACGAAACCTTTTGCTTCTGTCTTTGTCACGTGATGCATTTGTGCCAGATGCAGAATTTCTCTAGTTCACAGCTGGGAGAAATTTGCCATGCTAATGCACATTTACTTTCCAAAAGGCTCTGCATATGTGAAGCCTGTGCTTTTCCCCCGCTTCTCCCTCAGTTTGTGAACCCAGCCAACTGAAATGATAGGATTTCATTTTCTCTCTCTCTCTTTTTCTTTTTCTTTTTTTCTTTTCTTTTTTTTTTTCTGTTTTGTTGTTGTTGTTGTTGTTGTTGTTACAGAGGCAGAAAATAGTGCTGTCCAAAGGGTGAATCTGTCCTGACATTGTTGCCCAAATTTGCCTCTAGGGATCTCCAAGCTTCCTGCAGCTGCTTGCAGCTTAATTTGAGTCTACTTTAAATACCTAGAGCACCTTCAGATGGAGACAGCAGGTTTTCAATTGGCAATGCAGAGGCCAATCATTCAAGCACAGAAGTGAAAACCCTATCTCCAAACAAATACCTTAAAGTCAGACAGATGAAGTGGGCTGAAATGAATCTCTTTTCCAGGCTCCCTATTAGGTCTGTTTGACATTGAGTTAGCAGAAGTCCTGCTCAGCAGCACTGCAGTTCCCACTTGGAGCTGTGGCACCATCCTGGCGAGCTGCTGTTCCCAGATGCTGGGTCTCAGTTCCATGGCCTTCTACGACAGGGTTACAGCATTGGTGGGTAGGGGAAGAGCAACTCACCTCATCTGCCTGGACTTGTGCAGAGCGTTTGACACTGTCCTGCACAACATCCTTGTCTCTAAACTGGAGAGACATGGATTTCATGGATGGACCACTCAGTGGATAAGAAATTGGCTGAGTGGTCACACTCAAAGAGTTGTGATCAACAGCTTGACGTCCAAGTGGAGACCAGTGATAAGTGGCCTTCCTCAGGAGCTGGTATTGGGACCAGCACCATTTAATGTCTATGATGGCAACATGGACACCGAGATTGAGTGCACCCTCAGCAAGTTCGCTGACAATACCAAGCTGTGTGGTGCAGTCGGCATGCTGGAGGGAAGGGATGCCATCCAGTGGGACCTTGGCAGGCTTGAGATTTTGGCCTGTGCAAACCTCATCAAGTTCCACAAGGCCAAGTGCAAGGACCTGCACGTGGGACAGGGCAATCCCCAGTATCAATACAGGCTGGGTAGAGAATGGATTCAGAGCAGCCCTGAGGAGAAGGACTTGGGGATGTTGATTGACAAGAAGCTCAACATGGCTTGACAACATATGCTCGCAGTCCAGAAAGCCAACTGAATCCTGGGCTGTATCAAAAGAAATGTGGCCAGCAGGTCAAGGGAGGTGATTCTGCCCCTCTGCTCTGCTCTCATGAGACCCCACCTGCAGTACTGCACTCAGCACTGGGGCCCCCA
>JAVJGI010000062.1:47487598-47505869 GCA_035590275.1 Ibycter americanus | reverse complement strand
GAAAGAGGGTAGGTTTAGATTAGATAGTAGGAAGAAATTCTTTACTGTGAGGGTGGTGAGGCACTGGAACAGGTTGCTCAGAGAAGCTGTGGATTCTCCATCCCTGGAAATGTTCAGGGCCAGGTTGGAGGTGGCTTTGAGCAACCTGGTCTAGTGAAAGGTGTCGCTGCCCATGGCAGGGGAGCTGGAACCAGATGATCTTAAAGGTTCCTTCCAACCCAAACCATTCTATGATTCTATGAACTTATGTTTTCCATGAAAGGAAAACATGGGGAAACAGATCACGAAAGAGTTGTTCAATGGTCAGGACAGATAACTGACTAGATTTGCTTGGCACGAGCACTCTAGGCCATGTGATGCTTTCCAGCTCCCTGAAGTTTAGACATTACTATTTTGTAGAAGGTGGCAAACGATGCTTACTATATGCCTGATGTCTCTCTGCTCAGTGAGTGTTTGCAGCCCAACATGATCTGAGGGTTTTTTCTTCTCATGCTGGAATTATAGTTTCAAAGGAAGACTCAAACCTTTTGCAAGCAATTTGCATTTCCTCAATCATCATGAAACTCAGTAACAGCTCCTTTTTTTTTTCTTTTTCTTTTTAAAGTCCTTCTGGCAAATTTCTGAAGTGCTCAATTTACCAAGTATAACAACCTCAGAAAGAATTGATTTTATGTTACTTCTATAACTGTGTCTGTTAACTGACTGATGCCTCATTTCCCAACATTTTTGTAGTTGGTTCGATGAATATAGAGGGGCAAATTTAAAAAAACTAAGCTATTAAACCATGCTGTCCTCTCTAGTCGGCAAACATTTTTTTCCTCCCCAAAATTTTAATTCCTGAGTTCTCCAGAAGAAAAGATGCAAGGGAGTGTTGCCAGCCAAAAAATAGTGTTGGCTTATGTTGGAACAACGAGATGTTTGCTGCAGCCTGAAAAGAAGGGAGCCACATTTACCTTCTTACATTCCCAGTGCAAAGGGATGTTCAGAGAGGAAAATCCTCTCAGGGTGGTTCAATTCTGTGCTTGTAAGGATGTTTTTCTCTGCCTCTTGCAGTCAAAGCTGCACCAAAAGATCCACCTGGCTTACTAGAAATTAATTAATTGTTGAACTGAACCTGTGAAATTCCTATTCATAGACTTCTGGTTCTTGTAAACCTAAGTCTATTACCTATCAGTCTGTGACACGTTATTGTGCGGTAAGGAACTGGCTGAAATAAAAGCTTAGTCCATTGACGTGCTTGATGTTAGTTCTAAATAAGGGAAATAATTCTATAGGCTTCATTTGAATCTTTGATCATTTTAGAACAACTAGAATTGAAAAACATTGGGTGCTTGCTAAATTTCAGTTATAATAACATTTCTTGAAAAAAATTCTCTATAAGTCTTTCATAGTCCTATGCAATTTTCTGTTTTGATCTCGTCTCTATGTGATGGCTGCCTCTGAGAAAAAAACCAACAAAAATCACACACAAAACCCCCACTACCATTAAAATAAAATTATATTCAAATTTCCAAAGTCCTACAGACAGATTCTTTGTACTCTATAAGTATCCAGTCACCATTTCTTTCTCCCATAGAAAGAGCTAAATCAATGTATTTTGATTGCATCTTTCTTTCATTAACAGGTACCCCTTTGTCTTTTCCATTCCTAAATTTAGGAATAATTTTCAGATTCTGTTCCTGGTACCATACTTATTTTGATAAAAACTCAGAAAATTCACAAGGGCTTTATAGACTAAGCTCTAAGGATCAGTAGTGCACTTTTCATTTTCCTGATGTGGGTCTGGAAACACCCACTAGTATATTCCAGTTCAGCAGAAGTTTTTCCTCATTTTTACATATTCTAATAACATGAATGACAAGGGACACATGAACATTCAAGCAGGTTCCAAGCAATTCTATTTTCATCTGATTAAATGCATGTTTAAGCACCAGTTTACAGCTGTTCCATATGTAATTAAACTTTCTTCTATCAGATGTTCCAATATCAAGGCTCAGGTTCATTAGCCAAAGTGGTAAAGTGTATTATAACACTTTCAAACAGCAGTGAACACTGAAATCTTGTGGCTATCCATACTACTCAAACTAAATAGAGCCCCTTCTGTCCAGAGACATTCACATGGTAGATTTACTGAGCACCCAGCCAGGCAATTATCTGTGCTAATGCACATGAATCTGTATCAAGGTCTGCAGATCATCAACAGAAATGCTTTAGGCTAAAATAAATATGTACAGGCAGCTTGGGGCAGGAGGGAGTGCCTGGAGACATGCAGTAGCGAGACAGCTCACGGAGTGTTGGAAGCCCATTCATTTATACTGAACAATAATTTCTGGGCCAGATAGTAGCTGCTTACTAAACTGCTATCACCCCACAGCACCAGCAGCTGTTTTACCACCACAAAATCCCAGGGCACTAGTGACATATGAGGGCTTCTTCCAGAGTGTAATAAAAACCTGCATCTAGAGAAGGAAGGCCTTCAGCATCTGGATGTGCAGGCAGCAGAGCAAGCCCCTTCACACAGCCTCATGGTGATGGTTTTCTGCAGTCACTGATGGTCATTGTACGTTTGTGTGATGAAACAGTCCCACGACAAGGTGCCAGTTGCTGACTGACAGTTGTCACAGCTTGTGCCCACTCCACCTCATCTGTGCATAGTCCCTGCCACCTCCTCGTCTGGATTGTCCACTGCCCTTTGAGAACGTGGCTTCTGCAGCATTTCTTACATCATTTTCAAATCAGTTGTGTTTCATCTACAGCTAAACGAAGAAGTGTGCGGAGAGCAAAATATCTTAGTTTATGGACTTACTTTACCTCTCTCCAGAGGGCTGGCAGAGACAGACAAATTTGTATCCCCACTGACACCCCACACACCCCCTGCTGAGTTAATTTATCAGATCACATAATCTTTCATATTTAAATGCCATGAAGACAATATATGTGACCAATCTTTAGGTGAAGGAAGTCCTTCCAGTGCAGCATAACTATGTTCACAGCAGCATTCAGTTGGGTCTGAAATAAGACCATATGTTTCAAGTAGCAGAGAAAGTGAAATACTCTAGAGAAGGCCTGAAAATGTAGATGTTGACTTTTCCTAAATATTCTGCTTAATAAAGAGAAAGGGCCACCACTGTGGTATGAGAAAAATCCTGAACTGACCATAATTCTGCCACCAAGCATTAAGCAAAAGCACCCTAAACTGTAGCAATCCCAAAGATGTAAAGTATGTAGAGGTGCCTTAACATGTCCTGTTACTCCCATCTTCCACAAGTTTATTATAGAATGAAAATGAATGCTCAGTCATTGTCACATGACTCCTGGGGCTGAAGTCCCCAAAGTAGCATGGATTTTAGATAAAACTGGGAAAACAGTCAGTGTGCTGGGCAAAAGAATCAGACTCTGATGTGAAGGTGGTGGGGGACCATCATGTCTCCCATGTCTGGTTGCTCAAGGAACAGAGCAAGGCATTTTGCTAAAAGAAAGGAAATCTGAGATTCTTCATCAAACCCCAAATTTCTGCTGGCAGAGGCAGGTGTTAACCCCTCCCAGCACCGCCATGGGTCACTGAGCACACCAGGCAGCAGCCTGCCCGAACTCGGGTGTCACACAGGTTTCTCCTTATTCAGCTTCTGCATTTTCTTCTTGCAGCTTCTGTCATCCACCGGATAATAATAAAAACCTGCACCGCTCTTGTCAGAGTTTCTTCTTCCCTTTCTGCTAAATAAGAAGAGAAGGTGGGAGCTATATGGCTCCAACAGACTTGGTAAAACCAAGACTAGAGAGAGGAGCAACATCAATCTTCAAAAGAAGTTTTGGGGGAGATAGAGAATGGATGAGTGCTACGTAAGGATAATACCTGATGATAACAGACTTGTGGAGCTTGTGCATAGCTGAAACCTCTTTGTAGCTGCTTTTTGAGCACATCTGGAGCCATTCTTTAGCAGGAAGCATACACATGGCAATCGTAATAGTCTACATTAGCCCCATCAACCAGCCTGGCTAACATCTGGTGTCAGAAGGAGAGGTGATTAGTTTTAACGCTCTTCAGAGGTGCAGGGGTCTCGGGGTAGCGGCTCTGCAGCAAAGCACCAAGCGCAAGTGCTAGCTTCATGACTGTAATAAAATCTTCCCAAGTTCTCTGCCAATAGGCAAATCAGATCCAAAAGTACATTCAGTTTGGAAGAGAATACAGAGATTTCCCACAAACACGATAGCTATATTTCTAACACTCCGTTATAACATTTTAAACATGCTCTGTTTGCTTGGTATTTGCAAAAACAGAAGATTAAAATCTTCATTAAGCTGTGTGTTCAAAAAAGTGAACATTTAAACAACACCTGAGCTTTTGCTTCTTGACTTAAATATAAGAAGTAAATTCAAACATTTATAACCTTTCATTTTCCTGGTGCTATATCCCATGAACTTTTTCCATGCTTGGTCACTGGTGTTAAATCATTGTTATGGTACTTTATCTAACATCACAGCATTATATCAACTTTCTCTGCAAATTTATGAAGAAAACAGATAAAAGTAAATATTTTTATATTTAAATGACATTTTGCATGCATCTTTATTTTATAGCTCAGAGTAATAATTACTTAACTGGATCTTGGAAAATTTTATAAAGCAATTAATTACTATTTTTTAATAAAATTTTTACAATGTCTGAAACTTGTCTCCACAGAGACAATGATAATATCATCTGTCTCCTGGTTTGTGGGAGACAATAAAAAGATAATTTGATTGAAGACGGACCACAGATTTATAGAGCAGAAGTAATTTCAGAAGAAATTAGACCTAGCAGGAACTTTTCAGGGGAAAGCATTCAGTTCATCAGAAAATATCACTTCATGGAAACCAGGAGCTGTAATGAGAAAAAAAAAATTAGCATACTTTTCACATCAATATTTTTACAGGGCTTTGTCTTCTTAACATGTCTGCCTGGTATTTCAAGACAAGCTATTTTATTTAAATGTAAACTAATTACACTTTATTCATATTTAATTATAATGGAAATCTTTAAAAGTAAAAATTGAAACAATGCTTTGAAATTGCCTGAAAAAATGATTTTTGCCATAATTCCCATTTCATTTAAATTTAGTTTTGACTTAGAATTATTTTTATGATAAATAAATAAAAGATAACATTTATAGCCAATGAATTAGCATAAGCATTCAGAGGACACTTTCCAAAGAAAAATTATGATTACGTAGGAGTAACTGGAATTGAATTGGAATGAAATAATAACTGCCTTTTTCTTTGTAAGTAAAAGTGTGCTTTTATGATAGCCATTTCTTATTCTCAAAGGAAGATGTCTGTGTGAAGCATAAAGTAAAAATGTCCGTTTAAAAGTAGTTCTTTGGTGGGAAGCCAAGGAAACTGCACATAAAATGATTTACCGGGTCAAGATGAAATTGAAGAAAATGAACGTATGCCTTATATAATCTTTTTATAATCTTCAGTAAACATCATAAAGTCAGCTCAATAATCTACTTACTCCTTAGCGTCTCTGATTTGATTTCTCTCTGAGGCAGGGTTCTGGGCAGTGAGGACCGAAGAGCAGCTGCATGGCTCTGTGGAGCTGAAGAAACTCTTCCTTTCCTAAGAAATCTATTTAAATCACAATGATTTGTACACCTAAGCCCAGGGAGAAAATAAAACAGGCTTCTCTAATGTCTTTGGTAGGTGGGTGTGGAAGGTCTGTCTATCGTTTTATCTAAAGCTCTAGCTGAATAGGATAAGAGATATTACTGAAACATATTTCTCCAAGGGTTTCCAAAATGGTTTAGTATCATGTTAGATCCTTTCTTATTTGCTGTCAGTGTAAGAGGCAGCAGAATAAAAAAAAAGACAGTATTTGCCTTCAGAGAACGCTTCACTTAAGTGTCTACAAGGATATATGGGTTTGAAATCAACTCTGCTTCATCTTGAGAAAGTTGAATATTCACCAGCACAGTCTTCGATCCAACATACTGTGTTTGATCTTGTTCTTACAGGATCCTGTTCATCAGAAGAAACTTTGAAACAAATCAATTGATAAGGGTTAAGAGAGGAAGGCCTTCAGTTTGCAACTGGGCAAGCAAGCAAACACACACAAAAAACCATCTTCCATGCTACCAAGGACGTGTGTGTGTGTGTCTATGTCTGTGCTGGTGTATGTGTACACACAGAACAGACACCTATAAAATCTGCCCGTACACTTTCCTCTAGCTCAAGGCCAGTAAAAAATCATGCACCATACCACACTTCTAAGAATAATGAATGTCTACTACAGCTTTTCAAAAAATGAAGTACAAGCAAATAGATTGCAGAATGGGACTTGGAAACGTTCTCTTAATTTCCAACAGAATAGTATGCACCTAAGTGAACTACATTAAAAGCTTACTGGTGTACACAGCAGTTTACTCCCAGATAATCTTCCCCCATCTCTAATCATCCATTTGTATCTATATTGTATCCCAAGCCTAAATTTCCCTCTCTTATCTGAAGATTCTTCCTCTATTTCACAAGGAAATTACTTCCAGCAATTAGATGCATGAGTAGGTTCACTCTCTGGCATAGATATCCACAAGGCTGCTCTTCCACAAATTTTAAGCTTCTGATCTTTACCAGCTCTGGACCACATGCAATCATCTGTTTGTTGTACAGAAGGCAAATGCAAAGCTTTTAGCATCTTAGCTACACTTTTCTTCAAAAAAGAAGAAAAATAATGTTATTAGTATAATCCATGTCCTATCATTTCAGCGGGCCTCCACTGAATCAAAACGCTTGCTCTGCCTGCTTTCATCCCAGTCAATTTTTATTTTTTTGCCCCTCATTTACTGTGTCCTTGAGTTACTCTCATGTCTATGACATATTAGGCTAAATAAAGTGCTCTGTGCAAAAATAATTAGATTTCCATGCAGCAAGTGCTGCTGCCATTTAAAGTGCATAATAAAGAATAAAATGGGCAGAAATTTTGTATTGAAGAGGAATCTACTTTTGCCACAGTAAATTCATTTTTCATGTTTCATTGATTACTCAAGAATAAAAGAGATGGAAAAATGTCTGGATCATAGAACTGCATCACTTACAATAATGAACACAACCAAAAAAGCCCTCCCCTTTCCCAGTCATATACAGTAAAGGAAAACTATGGCAGGCTCGGATCTTTCCTGAACTCTTGGAAATATCACCACATGCATAAGAATTGTTAAAACTGAGTTTTATGATCATGTTGGATTCACTCTGGATGTATAAGTGATCTGCCTCATGAATATAGAGTAACTCCTCTCTTCATCACACATATCACTTAATTCAAAAGTTGTCACTGCACAACAGCTCTCTGATTATTTTTATCTGCTTTATAATACAGGTTGAAAGCCTTTTCTGAAGTAATTTCTAGCTGAATGCTAGACGAGTAATTATCAAACTAAGAATATTGACAGTATTGATATGCAGCCAAGGGGAGTGCTTACCTGATGAAGGAAAACAGCATATGTATGACAGCAACTGTCACCTTCCTTGTAGATAAACATGTTTCAGCAGATAAATAGTATTTAGAATTCTAAAAATGTTTGTGGCAGCTTCCCTCATTAGAGATAGTTGAACAAATCAAGATACTGTTGGAGAAAGGGAACATAATTTTTGTGGATTCATAATTCATGAAAGGATGGCAAAGGAAGAGCAAAAGTCAAGTTTATCAATAAAGAGAAGTTGCTAGAAGGATTTCAGAGATCTATGCTTTTCAATGTATGTATAACTGATCTAGAAGGATGCAGACAGTGAGAGGACAGAATTTACTGTTAGCATTTAAAAATGTTGCAACTAATTCTGTCTTTGAAGGGATGAAGACCATGCTGAGTGAGCAGACAATAAAATGATAGAAACAGTGTAGTCCACTAGGAAATACTGTAAATGGGGAAAAGTAGTCCTAACTAAAACCAAACAATAATGATGCTAAAATAGCGGTTCTACTGAAGAAAGAACACTCCTGGTCAGGGCAGGTAGTTCTGTTCTGTGAGAATGTCAAGAGAGCCTTCAGTTCCTGCTAAAAGAACAGCAAATACAGTACTGTCAATGATTAGAAAGGGACTGGAGAACTAACTCACAACACCATTGTGCTATTGTAAGTGCCTATGGTTCAACTGAATGTTCTTCATATTCTCTATCTGAATGAGGCTATGGCTAAATAGGAAAACCATACAGAAGGACAACAAGAAAATAACTTCTAAACTCCTAAGGAGTCTATTTTTGTTAAGAACTCTTCAACCTGGCAAAAGACCCCACAGCTCAAGCTAGAAATGACAGGAGTCTTTAAAGCAAGAGGAGACACTGAGGAGATGATGGGAATGCTTGTGCACTGTTTCTCAAAATACAAGAAGTGAGGGGTAACACAGCAGGTTTACAGGGAAGGGCAGGAAATACTGATACATGTAGTCTACGTAGCTCTTGACAATTTTTTTGCTTTAGGATGTTTTGGTAGATCAACGTGTAAAGAGATCCAAAGAAAACTGAGGCCATTTCATAGACCATATGTCTAATCTGTCTATATTTCAATGCAGTGGTTTGGATGCAGCTTCCACAGCAGAAAGTGCTGCTGCATACTGCTCTTCAGTCTTTCTACAGGCATCCAGTTTGCTGTTGCCAAGGTCAGGATACAGTCTGTGACTGACTGCTTGTTGGGGCAGCGGCTTTTCTACCACTATATACTGTCATCAAAGACAGCATAAAATTCAAATCATGTTTTAAATTTATAGTATAGTAGCGTGCTATTGCTTTGCTGCTCTGTAAGATTAACTCTAGTTAGGGCACAGAGTATTAGGTGTGAAAGGACTCATCACAGACTGACTGATACAGCTGCCCATTAGTGTTAGTGAGAACAGGGAATGAAATAGTATGTCACACTGCAGAACAGAGACCTCCAGAAAAGCTGTCTTTTCTTTGCTGCAAATACTTCATACCACCATGGAAAAATTTGAGAAAATTATAACACAGAAACAGGCCATCCATTAACATTTGTTCATAAAACTTATGAAACAGTCTGCTGTAACACAAACAAGACAAGAAGTATTTGTGTTTTAAAAGATGTTAATAGGAAAGATATAAACCAGTTGAGGCTTTAAGAAAGTGTTTGATTTTTTTTGTCTTTCACCCTTGCATCCTTACTCTGGCATCTCTGAATTTATAAAAATACTTTTTAATTGGACTCTTAGCATCTGCTGAGAGCTCCTTTCTCTGGCAGTAGTAAACAGCTAACAGGTTAGCTCAGAAGTGATGGATTAGAGAAATAAGAACAAAAGACATTCCCAGTATCACAGCTATTAATGATAAAACATATACTGCTAGCAGTAAAACACTTCTGTAAAACTGAATACTTTTTAACTTGGGCTTGTGCCTCAAAGTACACCCAAGTAAGCTTATTTAGATGAAAGGGATACTGAACATCCTCTGCTGATGTTTGCTTTAAGGAGTCTGTGGGAGCAGCCCATGATAAGCAGGAGATTGCTCCAAATACCAGCTGAGAACAAAAGTAAATCTGGACTTTTGAAAGACAGTGTGTGAAAAGGGTGAATAGTACTCAGAGTGGTCTCCAGGGATGCTTTTAGACAAAACATACATAGTTCCCTGCAAGACAAATAATTCTTTTAAAATGTATTTCACAAGAAGTAAAAATTCAAAACAAGTGTTGAAGTGGCCCTGACGAAGCTTTAGAAGCGAGTGGCACATCCCCTTTCTTCACAATTTAAGAGGGGATGACGATAATAAAGCACATGCAAATGTTTCAAGAAGCCTTTATAACCTCTTAGGCTACATGTAGCTGCCCATGTCCTCTTAGAATATTGGTATTGCAGAACAAAGCAAATGACAGTTTGGTGCCAAGTGTTTTCATATGTGAGCAACTGTGTCAGGGCTGTATTCCTCTTCCACGCCCCTCCTCAAGTCCAATGCAGGCCCATAACCGTAACCCACTCTTGCTATGTGCACATCATGGAGATGTGTGGCCTGAAATACTGAATGCATGTATTTCTGCTGAAAAATTGCCTTTATTTCATTATAACTTCATTTTATGTTCCATTACCCAACAAAACTGAGCAGTGATATTATAGGATATATCTTAACCACTAATTTTTGCTAGCTAAAAAGTCTCAGAACTAGAAACGAAAAGCTCACTCTCCATCAATTAACACATAAATTAACACTTAGGAAATCATTTGAGATTACACTTGCATTCTCTGAGCTGCACTGTTCTTATCACAGACTTCTCTTCAATGTCATGTACTCTGGACAAGTTCTTGCAGGAAGCACTACGAGTTTGCTACCCAGAGAGTTTGTACAGAAAATACAATAAAAATTTGTATTGCAATGTGATCCAGAGATTTGGGCTCACTAACTAGGAGACTGTTCAGGGCTGACTGATGAGAATGAGAACTTTTACTGACTTATTACTTGTTAGAGCAAGTATGGTTATAGGCAATGGAACAAGTCAACTAGGGAATGTGTTTAAAAGCCAGAAGAAAATAGATTTTAAAATATCCTGTCAATAGTAGTTTAAAAAACTGTGGAATTAGTTTCCCCATAAAACCAAAAATGAATTTGAACTGGTCCATTGAAAGTCAGTCTGCTCTGTGTTTAGGATTCAATCAGTTTGTTAAATCACATTTTGGATGCAACTCTGCATATGTCATTCAGTTGTCACTAATAATCTGGCCAGCATGAAACACTGTTATCATATTGCAGGAGGGAGATTAAAAACTAAATGAAGTGAAAAACCATATTCCTTCCACTAGGGAAATCAGGGAGGAAAGAAGTACTAGTTTTTGTGCTGTCATTCTCTGAGCCTCCAATTTTAATAAAACAGATGTTTTACAAACAGATTTGAAATATAGCTCAAAGATCAGACTTTTGCCATCTTCTCAAAAAAATAAATGTTAACAGCAGCGTTAAATTGGCCACATCCTGAATCCTTAACATAAACCAGAAATATATTATATTATGGAAACCAGTAAAGTAGAAATAAAATAAATTACAGAAGTACAAACTGATATTTATCATGCAGAAAAACTAATTTCTGAGAAGCAGTTCCTAACATCCTATGAAAATCACTGTTCATGCTTAATACCAACAGACGTTCAGATTTATATATGCACAGGGTAACAGCCTATAATTTTCTATTAGATGACTGTGTCATTCCAGAAGTACCTGGGGCTTCTGCTGAATGAAGGGTCAAGGTTTGAGCCCAGTGTGCTGCACACACACTTTGAGGTGTACCATGCTAGCAGGCAGATGCCACTGGTTCCCAAGGGAGCTGGGACTGGCCTTGGGGGAAGAAACAACTAAAAGCCAGTACAGAAGTGCTGCTACAGGAGACAAAGTCTTCCAGGTTTTAGACAGCACAGAGAAAGTTTGGGTTGAAGTGCATTGCTACATGACTTGACAGGAATTGGAGGCTGGGGTAGAATAAAACTGGTCTGCTGTGTGAAGTCCTGAACCCCACTGAAACCACTGCCTTTTGTTAGTGATGTGAGTATGTGTTACACTTAAAATTTTGGTTATGGGCAAAGCAGAAATACACATTTTATACACATACATAAAGCCAATAATTTATTGTTACTGTAGCGAAAATTTTCAGAATCTAGTCATTATTAGTCCAAATCTGAATGTTACAGAAAAATAAATTATATAATAATAACACAATTAGAATTTTTATACACACAATTCATAGCTTCCACTCTTTTTCCTGGCGTTTATGCTCGCCCTTCACCTGCTTGTCTGGGTCCTAACATCGGTGGTTTCAGTCTGGTGACAGTGGTGGGGTGTCATGGCGAGCTGCCAGCACCTGGAGTCCTTTACTGGGAGGAATGTAATGTTCATTTTGACAGTTTCTTTTTCCTCACTCTAGGATACTCCTAGAGTATTTTCTATGTTTGCTATCACACTCTTAAGCATTTTTTCTTTCTTGTTTGATCTGTAGCTCTACATTACACCTTAATTTTCTATATATGATGTCTTTTACATATACTAGATACCATTTCTTTGTTCTCTTTGTGACATTTAAAGCAAGTTTTGTCCAGCTCAGCAGTTTTTTTTAACTGACTATAGGCGAACTGTTTATACCTATGGGATTTCTAGTACCAAGCCTGTGCCCTAGCGTCTGCCCTTACCTGTGCCACCTCTGTCTTCACTACTCAACAGCCCTGCTGTTCTACCAGGCCTGTATTTCTCTACACTACATCATTATGTCAGTCATAAATATCTCATTCTACATAGAAAACTTCCTAGTTGCTGCTACCTATGTAAAACTATGGTTGTGCTGTACAAAGACGATAAAACCAAAATAAATTAGCCATAAACATCAGGTCAGTTACAGAAATTATTTTCACAGCTAAAACAAGTAAGACAAAGCTGCAACAGGTGAAGAAAAGTTTGGACTGAGCATGCTGGTCAAGCCTCAGTCCTGAGAGCTTGAAAATTAATTACAAAGCTTGTGGCCTGTTACTGGTCATGGCAATATTGTTTTAGATGGCCACATGGCTGCACGGGGCTGAGATACAACCCACTTCACAGAGGTTATGTTCTGAGCAGGGTGAGACTTTTATTTGTGTACTACTTCATTGGGCACTGGTATTTGTTGTGGTTTTTATTTCATGGTTTAATTAGCTATGGAGACTACTGCATAGAAAAAAGGTTTTGCATGCAAATTAAATGGCTGTTTGGGAACTGTAATAGCTCTGCAGGATGCAACAGGTAGCAGACTTTGTGCAGTTTTAGTGAAGAGAGGAGAGAGAAATGTGAGGGTCTCTTTCAGTGCCATCACTTGCAGGTGATCAGTGAGAGAGCCTAAACTCTACAGCGGTGAGCCCAGATGATGAAGCATGTCTCCCAAACGTGCAGCACCGCTGAGGCCCTGGCTAGCACCGCACTAGCACATCAGGTCCCGAAGCAGGAGGAGTCCATCTCAGTATGAAATCAGCCAAACTGATTTACTCTGTCAGGTCTCAGACCACTTCTTGCTCCAGTTAACAGAAAGCCTTTTATCAACTTCAGTTGCATCTGGATAGTTCCCACACTGACACTTGTGGAGATTCGGCAGTAATATTTACTAATCCATTTTGCACCAGCACAATGAAAAATAATGACCAGTTATTTGCTCTTCACAGTCATAAAACTAAATCATGTAGTAAACAGGTCTTAAAGGATTTCCAGTAGTAACTGATGTGTGGAACAAGGCTGAAAATATTTTTAAACCTTGAAAATAAAAATCTAACTGAAAGACTTATAAGGCTGTAGGATCTTAAGATGTTAGCATAGAATTTGTAAAACAGTATTTTTGTATTAATATACAATAAAGAATTATAAAGAAGTAATAAAGGAACAAACCACCATCTACTTTTTAATCTTTATTGCTCAGTTAACACTAAGGAAGTATCACAGCTCAAGATATGCTCTAAAACAATGTCCCAAAGAAATATCATGCACAAATATTTAATATTACTCCCTGATTCTTTCTGTTCCTTTCTAAGGAGTCTGAAAATCCATTTCTGTCATAATGATTTTCAGAAGCTTATTTTGATTTCATACAAGGAATTTACTTTTCATCTTAACTAACTACTCTTTGTTCAATGGATCAGAATTCCTATGCAACTGTAAATCATAATTAAAATGTGTTGCTGTAAACAAAAAGCAGTTCAACTGGGTGTTCCTGTTCTCTTCTTACTCCTTCAGGCATGTTGCAAATTCAGTCATCTTTATTTTATTATCATTATAATGATATTATGATCATTATAATAATATATAATGATAAAGTATTATCATTACTTCATTGGCATTGAGATGTTCATATCATTATGTGAGTTGTTTCCCAGCACATACTCTGTTCCCTGGTGGATGAAAGTTTGGTGAGGTGAGTAGTAACACGAACTTTATTCCTGCTATCGGAGTAACACTGACATAAATGGTAAACGTAGCTTATGGGGTTAATGTTACTGAAATACAAATGCATACAAGCAAAATTACACCTAAACACAAGAATGTACCATTTTTACATTGGCTTCTGCCAGAAGAAATATATGAGTGGAGTCTTTGAGTTTAAAATTTTGCCTGTTCAAGTGGGAGCAGAAAAAAGTTGGACTTTCTGATCTGCTGGGGTATCTGGTTACAATGCATTTCTCAGGCATTGCCTAGAAATCTTTGGATTGCAGCAATTCCCAAGACACAGTGCCAGGCTCCCTGGCTGCTGTAGTTCTGTCAGAGAAGCATTTTGAACCTCATCAAGAAATGAGTTGAGGTACTTTCAGAGAACAACCTAAGTAATTTTTTTTTTTTTAAATTATTATTCTTGAAGTTATCTTTGCAGTGGCAGATAGGACCAAGTGTCTAGGACAATGGGGACAAGTGAGCCCTGGAAGACTGAAGACACAGCAAAGGCCAGCACAGCAGACAGGCAGTCCCTGAGCTGCTGCACACACCAGCGTAGCTGGCTTGGTGCTTACTGCTGGCAGAAAAGCAAATGATGTTGGCCAGAAGCCAGAGGGGTTTTTGTTTTGTGGAAGAATACTGATATTAATTTTTGAAAGAGAGAATAAGTAGCTGTCCTGTCAGCAATGGTATGAAACCAAAAGTCTGTTAAGATAAGTTTCCATCTCAGCATTTCTCTTAAATTAAGGAAAGCACTACCTTTCTAGGACTTAAATGTTAAAGAGAGAAAACGTAGTGTGATCTCTTTGCTATTTGTTGCTGGAATTTGACCATGTGCTCTGTGGTCAGGACTATAGAGACATGCCTGTATAGCAGCCTCTGTTGTCAGTTTAGTAAAGATGTGAACCTGAGATGACATTATGTGGTACATTTTTATTCAGATCTTGGAGTTTGACACGCCTCTTAAGGTCTCGTCACTACAATCTTACTCTGTCTCCACAAGATATTTCTGATGCCTAGCCACTTACATTAAAAAAAAATGTCTACCTGAAATGCAAGTAATTTTTTTGAAGGTATTTTAAGATTTATTTTCCTGAAAGTTTCCAATTGGCTGTAAAACAGGTGTCATGATTTAACCCCAGCCAGCAACTAAGTACCAGGCAGCTGCTCGCTCACTCCCCCTCTGCCTCCGCTGGTGGGCTGGGGAGAACTGGAAAAAGGTAAAACCCATGGGTAGATATAAGAACAGTTTAATAATTGAAATAAAGTAATAATAACAATAATAATAAAAA
Organism: Ibycter americanus; assembly: GCA_035590275.1. Taxonomy (NCBI): domain Eukaryota; kingdom Metazoa; phylum Chordata; class Aves; order Falconiformes; family Falconidae; genus Ibycter; species Ibycter americanus. Next base: position 47,490,684 of record JAVJGI010000062.1, on the reverse strand, counting down.
ATAACGACAACAATAATAATTGTAATGGAGAGGAGAGGAGAGGGGGAAAGAGGAATACAATCCAAAGGGGGAAAAAAGGCCCCACAAAAAACCCCACAAACAAACAAAAGAACCCCAAACCCAAGTGATGCACAATACAATTGCTCACCACGCACTGACCGATGCCCAGCCAGTCCCCAGGCAGCGACTGGCGGCTCCTGGAGAACTCCTCCCAGTTTATATACTCATCATCAAATTCTATGGAATGAAATATCCCTTTGGCTAGTTGGGGTCATTTGTCCTGGCTCTGCTCCCTCCTGGCTTCTTGTCCACCTGCTCACTGGCAGAGCATGGGAAACTTGAAAAATCTTTGATTTAGAGTGAGCACTGCTTAGCAACAACTAAAACATCAGTGTGTTAGCAACATTATTCTCACACTAAATCCAAAACACAGCACTGTACCAGGTACTAGGAAGAAAATTAACTCTATCCCAGCCAAAACCAAGACAACGGCCTAATCAGAGTCTGTCCTGTCAGGAAAAGGAGTCTATTGACTTCACTATGTTTTGCAGCTAGGCTTTAGGACTCAAACCAGTGATATACCAAGCAACTTTTAAAGCACAAATACTGTTTTCTCTTGGAGTCACCTGAAGATGTGGCACACAGAAATTTGAAAGTGCACAGGCCATTATTTTTCAAACCTTCTAAAAAGAATCTTCAAAGTACTATGCCACAAATGGAATTAGTTTGGCCATTTGTAAAGCTGCAATTTTAGTGCAAGGAATGGAACATGGGATTGGGATGGTTTTAAATGTCATGAACCATTCTGTTTGATGGTAAATCCTCCCTCAATTTCTCTTGGTTCCAAACAAGGAAGGCTGTAGAAGTTAAATCAAAGATTACTCCCACCAGCAAAAAAATCTTCCATACTACCCACAGCCCTTTGTTTCTAAAAAGAAATTATCTCGCTGGAAAAGAATAGGAAGCTGCATTGTTAGACCAACACTTTTAAATCTTACCCTTTGGGACGCAAGTGGGTTCTGGCAGGAATAAGGAAGAATCTTATTTTCTCTTGTGTACAAGTGTTCTGCGATGCTTCTTTTGTCTTTTTCTCCATGTCTTTCCCAAGTGACAGAGACTGTGGGACTAGTTGGCCAGGGCTCTGATGTGAATCTGCCTCTTCTAGAGTGGTTTCTAAAGTCTAAAGGCCTTTAACTATAAAAAGCCAAATTCTATCACATGAAGAACAGAACACTTTTCAAATAGCAAAACCTCCAATTAAGGAAGATAAAATGGAAATTAAAGTCATTAAACTTTACACATCTCCAGCCCACAGTGCATGTCCTTGCTTCTGGGGAGTTACAGACCAGCTTCCACATGGCAGCAACTGCTGGAGCAGTCACTGACTGTGCCTTGCCTCGACCAAGGCCATCCCTGACAAACCCCAGGTGTGATTCCAGAGCCAGCACAGCTGGAAGCCATTCCCAAAAGATGCACCGGACTCAGCGCACCCGGCTTCAGAGGGCCAGAGAGTCTGATAGTTCAGATGAGCTGCTCCATGCCAGCTGAATGCAGTGCCAAAGAATGGTATCACAAATACTAACACAGGCTTAATCTCTCAAGAGGCTCTTAACTTGCTGTGGAGCCTCTTAGGCTTGGCCACCCAACAGGAGCTGGTGGATTTCAGCCCCACATTGTGCCTCTCTGCTCATCACACCTTGCAGCCCCCGTCCCCTCCTGAGCAGCCTCCAGGGCAATCTCTGTCTCCAGTCTGGGTGCTTCCAGCTCAGTCAGTCTTTTTAAAATTGACCTGCAAAAGTAGTGGACAAAAATCAAACAAGAAATTATTGGTTTTATATATATATACACACATACATATAAACCAAGGTGAATAATGAGTAGTGTGGGTCACCTCTGCAACACGGAGAATCTCTGCAGTGTATAGCTCGCTTATCCGTGCTAACTCCATGCTGGCTTTGCATAAATAAGAAAATTTTCTACTGGGCTTGGTGGACATTGTATGAGGAAACAGAGAAGGAGGGAGAATTGCTGTGTCAGACATTATTTTCCTGCTGGGATCATCTCACCATAACAGTTTTCCAACCATGAAGAAGGTTAAGACACTGATTGTCCTTTGGTCTGTCTTTACCTCTACCTACAGCAATCTGAGAACTGAAACCTCTGGCTTAAATAAATCTTTAAGTATTACGAAGTATTTGTGTGAACCATATTGACCTGTGGTATATAGAGGGTCAGGCTACATGATACGATGTTCCCATCTGTCTCTTACTTCAACAAGACTAGGAAAATATGATTGTTTCAAAAATGTTTGGTTCAAGGTATGTTTGAAGCATAGATGAAATCCCCTTGCCATGTAACTCTGACAATGTCTCTGGGCCAACCTGCAGTTATATCTCGTATGATTATCATAAAAGAAGCATCTACTTGTCATGAATATTCAGTTAGGTGAGAACACACAACAGAAGAAAAGGCCAACACACCTGACTTTTTAAATCAGCTACTCACTGTGAAAGCTAAATAACACTTTTTCAGGACTCTGAATTTCTGAATAAGCAACTATAATAAAGAATTCAATATAGAGGACAGAATCTTAACATGACTTCTGAGCATATGTATATGCATTTTATATTCATTTTTCTTTTTCATTTTCCTCTTTCCTGAATCTGCTCTGACATTTAATGAACATAAAAGAATTTTCATTAAAAAGGAACTTTTAGAAAAAATGAAAGGGTCTTTTAACAAGTTAAAAGAGAGAAATAGCACTTCAACTGTAGCAAAACATAGGTGTACCCTGCATTTTAAAGAAGAAGAATTATGTAGGTATAAAGAGAAAGCAAGATGAAATGCTGACAGAACTGTCTAGAAACAAGTCTTTTTAAAGGTCAGTCTATCCATTCTTCAGGGAAATAGGTATTAACTCTATTTTTAAATGGTCTCGCTTCTTTCTTTTCCTTATACACTTGTTTTAGGTTAATGGTTCTCTAATGCTGGAATGAAGTACAACTTTTTTTCTTTTTTCTTTTTTCTTTTCTTTTTTTTTTTTTTTTTTAAATTTTGCCTATATTTCCAACCAAACAAAAAAAAAA
>JAVJGI010000062.1:47469404-47487498 GCA_035590275.1 Ibycter americanus | reverse complement strand
TTATCTCAACCCTTGAGTTTTACATTCCTTTCTGATTCTCCTCCCCATCCCTCTGGGTGAGGGGGAGTGAGCAAGCAGCTGCGTGGTACTTGGTTGCTGGCTGGGGTTAAACCACAACAGATCAACAAGTCAAAGACAGGAGTACTCTGCATGCAGCTTTAAATGGAATATTTAAATAACTTTTATGTAAAATATTTGTCATATTACTGTTGTCATTTGATGCAATCTTTCTCTATATTGTCTAACTATGTGATTCCTTCCTTCACTGATTTTGCCTTTAGCAATTCAAAGCTAATTCATTACATGATATATATTCAATTTCCACATAATACTGATTTGAAACCATTTATCTGCATTTCTAGAAGATCTACAAGCTATTCATCTACGGTCACATAATTGGGGTTATTCAGCTCTACACCACTCAGATGTGAAAGGTTACCATGGAAGGGAAAAAAATGCCTACTGAAACTTTTATTCAGGTGCATATTCCAGCATATTCAGAATATGCCTCCCACTATGAAACGTGTGGTCATGTTCTTCCCTTCTATTCCTTGTAGATCAGGAATGAGGGATTAAAAAGAAACTCTATGGAGAATAAAACGGCTGCACTTGCTCCAGGTTTAAGATAGAAGGTAGAGTGTTTCATTCTTCTTCCCTTACACATTCATCAAAAGGCTAGCCCTAATTTGCCCTTTGTTCATCTCTCTTCACATATAACTTCAAAAATATCACAGTTAGCTGATGGCAGAAAAAAACCCAAACTGAGTAAAGGGTTAAATTGCCAAAGTGAATTTAACCGAAAATTGTGTTAAAAATCAACGAGATCCAGAAATAATTTCTACTTCTCCTCTGTCTTCTACTCTATACAGAACACAGCTTGTGTTCAGCTAAGCTCTTGCAGAAGCCTTTCTGCTGAAAATAAAATTACTTTTTGTTTGAGAATTTACAGGGTTTATATTCTGATAGCAATCACTTTTAACCAAAATATCTAACAATTTGATATCTGCATAATTTGATTTTTAGCTATATTAACATGTTCCTATTTTTCCTTATCCTGAGCTGGCAGACAGATCTTAGTCTTGGCTCAATCAGTTTTCCTGTTAAGTCACTTTAACCACAGACTGATGGCTCTCTTAATCCAGCTAGTACCCTACTGTGTCAGATTCTAAGAACATTTCCTAACTGGCTCCAGGTAAAAGCCATCAGTTTTATATTAGATTAATTTTTTTTACGTGTTTTCAGCTGATTTTTGCTTGAAGCAAATAGAAAGTGCTCATAGGCAGAAGGGAGCAAGGACAGCCCACTAGCCAGTGTTAATCTAGAAACCGAGCCAAAACCAAAAGGTGCCTTCTCATGACCTTCTGAAACAATAATGAGCTGCTTATCTCCATTCACTATATGTATGACTGTATTTTCAATAATTCCTTTGAAAATTTCTCCCTGTAACCTGACTCCATTCCTCCCTATAATAATATCACGGTAATAGCTTCCCTCCTTGGAAGTTTTGTTAAATTAAAATAATGTGATAAGCACGAAGTGGTCAGTTGCAGTGATGAGGGTCATGTTAATAAATAGATAAAGGGGATGGGTTGTACAGCCTGTATTTGGATAGCAAGAATACTTGCTAACACAAGCCATTCACATTTTCATAAATCTTCATGTAAAATAGACCTTTTACCCACCACTGTTACACATAGCAACAGCTGTAAATCCCTTAGTATAGACCGGCTGTGCTACACAAACCACAGACAGCAGTTAAGGAACTTAAGCTGAGACCTCAAACAGCAGAGGAAAACAGTAATTTGAAATTCTGTATTCAGGCAGGCTGGCAGCAAAGTCTTGTGGTCCTTTTTCTTTTTTTTTTTTTTTTTTTTAAATTTAGCCTAGATTTCCAACCAAACAATAAAAACAGAGCAGACTTTACATGTTGTGGTATAGAGAATGGGTAAGATTCTTCCTATGGTAGAACTTAGTCTTAAAAAGGATATAAAGCAGAAAATAGGAGAGGACTTAAAAGGGGAAAAGAAGGGAATTGAAAAATCAGAAAGGGCCCAAAGGAAGGAAAAGATAGTGAAAGCATAGGCAGAGACAACAATTTTTGAATATGAGAGATTTACATTTCTGCAAAAGAAATTAAGTAGGTACCTGAAAAGAGAAGAAAATAAAAACTTTATTAGGGACATAACAGAACACATTTTTCAGGCCTTAGACATACTGAAACTGAAGAGTTTTAAACAGTGGATATATTTTCCTCAGTGTAGATCAAATGCGTAAACCTTAAAACACAGCTGAAAAATAGAAGATGTTCTAACAGGTCTGAAAATAGTGCCAGAGAAGTCATGTGGGTTCAGACTGAGGGACTAGGTTGCATGTGAGGACGTGTTTTGCAGGAGTTATTAAAAATAATTTTGAAAAAAAATCAAGGGGGGGGGGGGAAGTTAAAACCCCTTGTTAAAGAAGATCCTGTGTTTTGGAGGGAAGTCAGAAGAAGCTTTCAGAAAGGTAAATTTGGTGGGAGAAATCCCTGTACCATATGTGGGAGCTGTACAGCAACAGGACCAGCTGATCAGTAACATCCTCTCTGATGCTGCTGACACCATCTCTAGAGAGGGACTAACAGCAGAGGGTCTGCTGCTAGGGATGACACATGTCTCAGGTGCTCCAAATGCCACTATATACTGAGAGACAGTGTTAAGAAAGGAGGGAGGCACTGTGGCTTAAGGAAGCTCTTGAGGTCTGCTCTCACAGGGACACTGGGAAGGCTGTAGGCAATTTAGTAGTCAATGCTTTTGAGCCCCTGCCTGAAACAGGCATTGATGGAGCACTAAGGCGAAAGAAGCCTCTTTGAACAGAAACACTGAGCATTTGGGGAGAAAAAAAAAAAGTGAGATGAAGCAGGCAACAGGAACAACAGACTGAATCATACAGTACTTAGAGACATACACCCACTGAATTTGGCTTTGTAAAACTCTACCACCTTTGCTTACTTCTATTCTATAATCATCAATGATCATGTCTTCACTGATTTAAGCCTAAAACGCCTCTTTTTTATTGAATTCTAAGGGATCTTTTGTTGTGAATGTCTCAGTGGGACATCCTTCAACACTGTCTAGTACTTAATCTTTCATATTTTTAAATGGAGGAAGGAGACGAGATAACAAATGTTTTGTATTGCAACACAGAAGAGAAAACTTGTCTTCTGTACCTTCTAAATACAAGGAATAATTCCAAATTCCCTGGAGCAAGATGCAGAGGAAAAGTCGTCTAGTAGGAGATAGAATAAAAGGAGAAATGGAGTGAGCATAATCTAGAATTAATCTACTTTTATAGAGAGGACGTGACCATACTAGTTATTTCATAAAGCTAGTTGTAGATTTAATATATGTTTAAGTTTAAAACCCATGAAATTAGAATACATAACTAGGAACAAAAAGGCCTAAAGGTTAAAGACTTTTCTGGTAGACTCATGAAGTATAACTGAAACATAGTATCTGAAACCTAGGACTACAGATAATTTGTAAGTCACAACAGCTACAACACTTAAATCAAGTCTAGGAAGAAAGAAATTGAATTAGTTAACACGATGCTTAAGGTACCTCTAGTCAAAATTAGTGTAATCATGCCTGTACCACAGGGACTGAATGCAGAAGAGTTGGCACTGTATGTCATCTCCTGAGGATGCTTATCAAATATCAGCACTGCTGCTAGAATTAAAAATTCTGGCTTCTCCTGATATATCCCCTAAAGGCAAACAACAATGACTTAAACTAACACTGACCAGAAAAGAAAAGTGGAAGGGGTGAGTAGCATACTCAGAAAAGAATGCATAATAGACATGTACTGAAGGCTACTTTTATTCCATTTTGCTGTCTTTAACTTTTTTGATTGATTGCCACTGGTTTCTTAAAATGCTTATATATGTCTGTGCATTGTTCAATAATTAGAATTTTTCTGCCTATATTTCCATGCTTACTCATGGTTTTATCAGATTTAACAAGATACACTGTTATTTCCCTGACATTTGAAAGATGAACTGATTTTGAGCTCACTGCAGATATCCCTCACAAACTGTGCATAACAAGACCCTAACTTCCAACAGCCTTGTGAAGTTATTTTGATGTATTTAAACTCTGTGGAAAATGCTATTGAATCAGAATAATGCAGAAAACTAGAAAATGTACAAGGCTGTGGAGGATCAAACATAGTGTTTGACATTTTATTGAGCCTTGTAATCAAGAAAGATATGGTTGCTATTCTACCATATCTATAGAAACATCAGAGTTCTTCCTGCAGAGTATTGACTAAAAATATACTTACCCAGTCAAACACAATTTAGCAGCAGCATGTCATCAGATTGACTCTTACCACTTGATTTCTGATTCCTAGGGCTAAAATATTAGACTAGAAAGTAGTCAAAGTTGTGATCAACCCTGTCTACTGAATCATTCTGAATTACTGTGACCAGAACCAGGGACTTTTCCAGTCCTGTACACTTTTTTGCTTTAAATTACATACACCTCCAACACACTTGAAGTGAACAGTGTGAGGAAGAATACATGTCTCTTTTGACATAAACATTCATTAATCCTGTAAAAGAAAAGCAGTGAACTGTACTTTACACATCGTATTTTAAAGTATCGAGATGTTGATACTTAGTCCTAAAAAGAAAAAGGTAAAAGGACACAAAATTCTGTTGCTGCCATTTTTCCTGGCTGAATAGCAGTAGGAAGGATTCATCAAATCTTTTGCAAAGCACAACAATGAAACCATAAGAACCATTATCCAGCTGTGGAATTTCACACTTTAGTTTTGGGGCAAATTTGTTATGAAACTGAATTCAGTGTTATTCAATGTCCATTGCTCTAAATTCCTTGTCAACTTCATGTTTAATGGAGGAAATCATTATTATGCAATTAGTTTTGATAACTCAGAACTGTCCATCAAGAAAAACAAAGCAACTTTTATTGTTTATTATATTTTTCCTTTAAAATGGTTACTCTCTATAGATGTCTCTCAGTTATGAATGTTTACCTTTCCTGGTAATTCCAAATGTCAAAATACCCTGCACAGAATCAGTGACTTAATCAATTTTTGAATGTACTGAATTAAAGCCACATTTTGAGCTTGCCTTGCTCATGAACACTGTTATTAAAGGTATCATGTACAGACCTTTGACAGTTAGTACAATCCATGTCATTCTGGCTAAATTACTATAATCCTGATTGAGGCATATAATGTATACTGGTCTTCAACACAGAAAATAAATGAAGATTTCAGGGTTTATTACCCTTCCATTGTTAAAAATTAATTCATATAGTCAAGAAGAATGTCCTCATTACACTGAAACCGTACTGCTTTGGTATAACCCTGCCTAATAGTACACTTCAGTTATACTAATTCAAAATAAAAGGACAAAGATAGTTTTGATGGTCAGGACAGAATACCAGGGTATCCTTTTCCTCGCTTCTCTTTCTGGCACTGTTCTCATCCTCTGACCCTGCTTACACTGCTTAATTTTTTTTAGCCCTGAATTTCCTCTGCTGGGCACAGTGTCACTACCTACATCCTTGAGGAGAAGATTTAAGGCAGAACTAATGCAGCCATACTGGACATGAAAGGTGGGAGCGGAGGCAGGTTAAATAGCCACAGAGCTGATTACCCTTCATGCTATAAGGAAGGTGCGTTCTACTGCATTCAAACGCAAGGGTAAGTCTCACTCCTACTGGAATTCTTGGCTCGCACCCAGCAGTAATGTTACTCTGTGTGCTCTCTGCTGTATGTAAGTACACACACACCATCAAAGGCAATTTCTAGCCCTCAAGCAGTTAGGCTACCGACAGTCTTGGCCAGCTGAGGCCCTGGCTCCCTCAAGATGATGAAGGACCCTCGGCTCAAGGCTCATGACGTGCACCTAACTCCTTTGGCCAATGAAGCAGGCAGGGGGGATTTCTAAAATGCAGATGTAGTTGGTTTTTTTTCAACCACAGAGAATTAAAAACCTCCGAGAAAGAAACAAACAAATTATCAAACAATAACTTCTGCTGGTTTATATCACTGTCAATGTAAGTCCTGGGGTTGGTCAACAGTTAAAATTTGCAAAATCCTTTCCATCTTCCAGATCTGGTCTACTGACATGCAGCAGCAGAAGAGCTTCCTTCTCACAGATAGTGATGTATTTTTTTTCAGCCAGTTAAAGTTTTCCCTAGCCGTGGTCCTGAACAACGTAATATCAACCTTCACTGACAATTAAAGACTATTTTATTTCACTGGGGAAAGGTAATAAATAAATTAAATGCTTTAAAGAGTGGTTCATTTGTGGATACCAGCCACAAAATAAGAAGTTTGTTCTCATGTAAAAAAAAAAAATATTACAATGAAGAGTGCAAGAGAGTCAAAAACTGAAATGATGCTCACAGCTGCATTCAGATGGTTCCCAGCTTGTTGCTCATGGCAAACAGAACAATGTCACCATTGCTAATGGAGTAAGTAGCAAAGAAATAAAGCTCAATTTTGCTGGGGAAAAAAAAGACCATATATAATTAACTGTAAAAGTCATATTTTTCTTTTTAATTTTGCTAGGCAAGGAGAGTAAAGGCAATCTTCATCTTTTCACTAAGATATAGATCTAATAACAATGAAACAATCCAAACTGGTCTATCTTTATAACAAACTGCACATTTTGCTCCTTTCTAAAATATAAAGCTAGTTTGATCTTAGTTAATTTGAATGCCATAGCAGGAAAGGAGAAATATTAATCCATTCACTTTTCTTCACTGGAGTCTGGATGTGAGAAAGATAATGCATGTTCTCTGCATATGACTTTATGGCTGTGCAAATACAGTATAACGATCCAGGTGCCTGTCAGTATGATATTCAGAAAGCATGTATTAAATGCTTTTAGAGAAGGGAATGGTTATGGAACCATGTCTGGATATTGATTTTCTTTCTAATTGCTTACTAACAAGCTATACAGAATGATTTTTTTTCTGACAGTCTCTCTGTTCAGATGACTCCAGCTGTGTTTATCACTGTCATTGCATTTTAAGAGCTGGAGTTCTTCATTTTTTTGGTGTCCAATCACTGATTTAAAAAAAAACGGGTGGGGGGAGGGGAAGAAAAATATAAGCAGAAATATTATCTTTGGTACAAAGAATTTACAAGTTAAATCTAAGGGATAAAAAAGGCAGATAATGGGTGTTGGGAAATACTGAGACAACATTGACTAGTTAACTTTAAAAGTCTTAGAATGCTGGTAGGTTGATACTTGAATTATACAAATATCTTGGACACTTCTTGCTCAAGTTTCATAACTGGCATTAGAAAAGAGAATCCATGCATGTCAGTGGTTATCCCCTGCCTGTTACAGGTATTTCCCTGTTAATACTATTCCAAAAATAAGAAACTGTTGCTGTCATTGTCCAACTATTTTTGTTAGTTCACTTTGGACAACATGTGCAAATGTAGCTTTGTTGGATTATTCCTTATGGTGAGACTTCCCAGACATTACCCTTTCCCCAGTGCTGTCAGTCAGTGAGCAGTCACAGTGGAGTCTGCCACACAGATAATCTCTACTTTCATTAGCTTTTGTAAAATTAACCAGCTAATTTTGAGCACAGTAATCTGAAATTTGTGGGATTTTGAAGAATACCTTGATCCCAGAAGTATTTTCTTAATCTTTCCTTTCAGATCTTACTGCTACTTCAAATATTGTTCATAATATTTTTTTGTATTGTGCATGAATATTTTTCTTCATCTAGGTTCAAATGATGAAATATCTGTCCTGATCATTCCTGTGTTATTATGTGGAATGCAAACTACTTTCAGTTCAGTTATATATATATATATATACTGCTTTATAAACTGTATAAAAGGCAAAACCGTGTCATGGCTTTACCAGAAAATGTCTGTATCGGTGTAGATATAAATCCAGTGGAAAAGAAAACCCATCAAATGTTGTTTTTTAAAGGCAATGATGTGAGTTAGCTCTTCAGAAACCAATCTTTCTTCCTTTGTTGCTCTTCTCTGTATTTAAAATTCTTTATCACTTCATAGCATTTTACTAGACAAAACCAAGATTAGACTTTTGCCCCCATACTAAGATAGTTCTGGGGCTGAAGTGCAAATGCAATAGCTGATGATGTTTTTCGAGTGCTTTCCCAAGACACATATTATGTCTTTCTGAAGATTTAAAGATTTTTCTCATATTCTTATTTCAAGAACATTATTCCAATTTAACTTTAGGCACAATCAAGTTTAAAGATTTTGGTTGCTATTGAAAAGATGTATATGCCTTCACTGTACAGTCCAAGTATTTCCTCAAGGACGTTTCCAAGAATTCTAATCACAAGGAATAATCTATGGCTCTGGAGACAGTTGTCAGTCTGTCCACCCAAACAAGTAAAATAAAATAATAAGTTAGCATTACCAAGCATTTGCTTTTTACTTTCAAATTCATTTCCCCAAACAATAATTTCACGTCTTAAGTTCTTTCAAACATGTTGTATTTAGCCACATAAGATGCTCTTCAGATGTCTTTTAGAAGACATTTTGCAAGAGTGACAATTGTCAGGAACAAAATGGTGGAACCAGAGAGATTACAGAAGGGCTGAAGTGGGAGGGACCTCTGGAGATGGCCCAGCCCAGCCCCCCTGCCCCAGCCCCAGCCACCTGCAGCAGGCTGCTCACTGCTCTGTCCGGTTGGGATTACGGATTTTTGGAGGAAAACCAGCGCAAATCATCTCAAGACAAAATTAAAATGTTCACAGAGGGATAACTTGTCAACCAGCTCATTGTTTCTCATATACTTAAGCCACCTTTTGACAAAATACTGTGTCTCTTTTAATTAAAAGCTTAGTGGGGCTCAGGGCCCTGTTAGGTAAGGATGCCTCTTTCAGGGATTTAAAGTTCTATCTGCATGAGACTCAGTAGTGGGTTGTGGTGTTTTTTTTTTTTAATTTATTCACATGTGCTCCAAAAAAAAGGCTTAAAACAATTTTCTTTTTACAAGCACTCTTTCTCATAGAGAGTTTAATTATCCCTATGAGAAATGGATGACAGGAAAAAATGTATACTCTCTACAGAAAAAGGTAAATCCACACATTTTATTAATCATACTCAGTTATTCTCACTCATATGAAGGTATTTACTTTGTCTGTACTGAAGATTGCTCTGATTACCATGAGAACTGGGCCTTTTCCTTCTGGGACTGAATTATTAGTGATAATAATTGCTTTTTACCACGTGGTTTTTTGACTATGTGAATGGATGGATTGAACTTCACAAAGCACGTTATGTTCTCCGTTTTGCTCAGTATGAGTCCAGTCTCCTGCAAAAAAGACTAGCAATGAAGTTACTTGGTGCCTTGTCATTTCGGTGTCTCTGTCAATTGCAATAATAATCTATGTCACTTGATAAGGAAAAAGTAAGAGTTGCCTGTATTAAACATAAATGACCTTTTTGTTCCATAGGTAACTGATACCTGGCAATAAGTAAATGCCTTCCACAACATTAAATTACCTTAGAATCAACCAAAAACATTAAGAAGAGGAATAAAGCGCAGGAAATATTTGCAGTTGTGAAAGGTTCTGAATTAAGGAATATGTACAGTGTTTAAAAGAATGGATGGCTCAGAAACAAGAACCACCTCCTTTCATTGTTCAAGATTGTACTCTCTTGACAGCTGCAGTAGTCAAGGCTGACAACACAGAGATGGTGTAGCTCTACAAAATGCATCCTGCATTGTTCCACCTGGAGCTTCCTTTTCTCAGCAACATCTGCTTCACTCCCAAACGGCCCCCCATGTGCAGTGTGTGCATCCACCTAGGAACGCATAAGGCTCTGGTTCCTAGTAGCAGTCCTGCAGGCTATACACAGACTCGCTGAGGGAGGCTTAAACGTTAAGAATTATATCACAAGCTGGATAAACCTGTATTTCTGTACTTGTTATACCATGTTTCCAAATTAAAAAAGAGGGGAGAAAAAGCCCACAAAACCAGAAAGAGAGACAAAAGGGTGAAAAAATCCTGTAGAAAATTTCTAAAACTAAATATTACTTAATTTGAATAAAGCAGAAGATTACATACCAGAATCTGACCAAGTGAAGAGTTGGGTTTTGAGAGCAGAAGTGTTTGTAGAAAGAAAGATAAGAAAGGGCAATCTTTTCTCCCTGTGCAGGACCATTTCACACTCTAAGTGGAAGCTCAGGGAAGTAAGAAAAGGGAGAATTCCAGGAGAAAAAGATCACTGCCTCGAGGGAACAGAGTGAGAAACCGTAGCTCCCTGAAGCTCCCTGAAGTGCCTCTTTACTTCCAGAAGAGCGGTGTGCCATGCTCAGCTGAGACCTGGTCACTTCTCACAGGTTCAAATATTGAGGCAGTACAAAAAACTACATTTTCTCCTGTTTTAGATAGGGAATTGTAGGCACAGAAAGGCTAGGGTGGAATTAATCTCCCCCAATTTTAGCCAAGAAACAGATATCTAAGCTAAGCTGATTTTATAGGCTTATTTCATTCTCAGTGATGAAATAGAGAAGGGAGGCATTGCCCCAATACAGAAGTGTCTTTACTCATAGAGGGTGACTACGTGATGAATCTGACTTTCAATGATTTACCATCTTTTTACTTTGATTGTCTTGCTACTTTTCATGTAGGTTTGGTTTGTTTGGTTTTTTAATTCGCTTTGGTCTTATGTATATGCTAAAAGGTACACATGATAGGACTAGGAAAAACACATTAATTTTAAAAGTCTACTAAATTCAAGGAAGTATTTGAGTTTAGGCAAGTAATCTTGAAGATGCCCATTGTGTAGGATTCTCATTCAAATCAATGGAAATTGTATGTTTGGGGAGCTGGAAAAAATCTATGAGGTCTAATTATAGGCAGCTGAATCATTTCTATTAACAGCACTCTGAAAAAAAAATTACAATTTTTCTAGGACTTCAGCAATTAATTCAAAAATCCCACCAGAATTTGTTGAAATAGAAAGGAGAGCTTTTGGTATTTTTTGGATTAGGAGTCATTTATAATTAGTGGCAGGTTATGTTACATGGAAATAAGATTTTCATAGTAGTTTTCAGACTCTTTCCACTCTCCAAAAGTAGAATATAGCTTTCCGTAAGTGGATTATAACACAAGTGTTATATGTTAGCAATGGCTTATTTATCACCAAAATTTTATGTACTATGCATTATGTACTATCCACTATAACAAATTTTAAAAGGTTTATAGAACTATTCTCTTGTGAAGAGTGCATAGTTTTCAAAGTAATATTTTTCAGGACCACATGCAAATGTGCCTGTTGCTTATATGGAATAATAATAATAATAATTAATAAATAATAATAATAATAATAATAATAATAATAATAATAATAATAAAGCTGTGAAAAGGCAAACTCCCTGAAAGCTTGTCTGTTTTGTCCAAATAAATAGTCTGGTTTAATAAACCATGTTATTTCTGATATAAACCTTGTTATTCTTGTATATTTAGGCCATTACATCACTAGGCTAATATGTAACTTTCTCGAACCTTGTAGCTAAAAATAGACACAGAACTCTGACTTTGTAAAAGTTTTGTATTTGTTAACAGTAAATATTTTGATTTTTTTTAATGGTACAAATACAAGCTATCTCATAAAAAGTTAATACCAGTTTTATGAGAAAAATGCTGTGATATGGATTGATTTGAGGATGAAGCCCTCACTCCTCTCTCCTTCTGCCCTCTTCCCTATAAAGGGAAAATACGTTTTGGCAGCAAGATGTACCCTACTAATTTTCTTGGATAGTAGAGCAGGTCAGGAGCAGGGTTTAATATTCAGGGCATAATTCTGTTTTATATCCACAAAAATAACAGAGGACGAGGTCCTACTTCCCTAATGAAAGCTACTCCAACTCCACTTTTTGATCATTAAGACTACTATTACAAATCCCCATCATATTTTAACTACGGAAACAAGTAGGCTGAAAGGGAGACTAAACAAGGAGAAACAAATATTTATGCAGGATTTTGTTTTCTTTGTTACTGAAGGTTACAAGTAATTTTGAAATTTAAAAATTTTGATTGATTTCTACATTATTTTCTATTTAATTATATATGTCATGCTATAAAGAAGCTCAAATCTAATTGTTTTTTAAGAACAAAAACATGTTTTAGAGAGTCCTTAATAGGTGTTTATGCCATTAGTTACCTAAATATTTGCAGGAACATCCCTAAGATCATTTTTGCGATGAGAAGTAGTTTTGAGTCCATTAATTCAGTTGTAACAGGTTTTTCAAAGGTCTCTGTTAAGTAAATTCAATCAATCCAACGAAAGTTATCCTTATGACAGGCTCTGTAAACAAGGCAGGTGATAGATTTAATCTGACTTCAGTAACACTTGTGAGACTCTAGGTAAAGTTTATATGAATATATGTAGACACCCACAGTCTAGACAACCATATCCAGTTCAATCATCCTTTTCAGAGTCAATGGAGAAGGATAAGAATTTCTAGAAAACAACTTACATCATCTTAAGGAAGTAATTTAGAACAGAGCAGAGGAGTTGTGCATTTAAAGTGCCTGATCTATGCTAACTATAAAGGCAGCATGGAGTGAAAAAACATCTGCACTGCAGACATTTAAATTGAAACAAGGTGAATTGTACTGTGCCTCACATGATATTCTTATAAGGAAACGACAGCGATATAGTCTGAACTGAAGAACTGTTCAGGTATGGGAATGAGGCAGAGAAAAAGGAGTACAAAAGTTAGTGAAGAACTGTGCCTTAAGTGTAATTATTAATGCTTTTCTGTTAAATTGGATTTATTGACATTCTGTGTATATTTATTATCAAAAGAGTACTATTCAGCATTTTCCCTACCGACTTTGTGGTGAGCTAGTGGACGTTCATTAAGTTTGCAAAAGATGCCAAGCTGGAAGAAACTGCCAGGACAGTGGCAGAATTCGAAGTTACCTTAGCAAATTCGGAAGTGGTTTGGAAAAACATAGATATTCAAAAAGGACAAATGTGAAGTTCCACACTTAGGTAAGAAATCATGCACCAACGTGAGCTGCACAACAGCTGGGTGGGTAGCTGGCCATCACAATAAGATGTGGTGACATGACTTATAAGCTGAAGATGAATCAAAAAGATGCTACTCTTCTAATGCAAGCACAATCCTGTAATATTTCAACAAGACCCTTGTTTTAATTAGAAGTAATATCTGCACTTCATTGGCATGTGTTTATCTGGGGTAGTGTGCAGTCTAGAACAGCTTGGAAAAGCCTTTCCAGCAAGGGCATAAACCGACTGGAGAGAGTGCAGGAGAGATAAATAGATCGTAATCTAGAAAATACGGTCTGTGAAGGAAGAATGAATGAACTCCATATTTAAAGGTAGGCACTTAACTTATTTATGGAACTTCACGTATCTCCCACGAGTTCTTAGGATAACAGCTAAAGGCATAAAGATTGCTTTTGTCAATTCCAGAGACACCTCCTATTTTAGTGACAAACTGCTCTACTGTGGAAGTTTGCTATCAAAACAGCTTTTACTTGTGCTTTTTCTGCAATTTACAGATTATTTCTGAGCAACATATCTAGCAAATAACATAACTGGAGGGGGCAGGCCTTGGCAAATTCCACATGATGAAAAAACTATGCTGATGTTAACTTGCTCTTAGTCATGAAATTTTGAGATTACTCTTAAAGCAAAGAATTTTCTCCAGAGCACATTAATTTCTCTTCACAGGTACAGAATGAACAGAATGGTCTCCTCATGATCACTGTGTTTCAAGTAGTTTCTGTGATTTGAAGACTGAAAAATAAAAACCATCATGAACTACAGCTAGAAGTCTTTGAAAATGGACAGAACAATTATTAAGTGATAAAGCATGTCAGCATGTACCAATATTCACCACATGGCTCCAGCTACCACCTCTATTTGCTTTTATGGCAAAAAAGATTTCAGTTTGCAAAATATCACATGGTCATAATCAGACGCCCTAAGTCAGGTTCCCTGCTGCTGGGAAACAGCTGGGTGTTAACAGAAACACAGAATGAGCAGTAGCAGTTGTTTCATTTTCACCCTATAAAATTGAAGTACTTTAGAGAATTTAGAAATAGATAGACAAAATGTTTCTGATTTTGAAAAATTTCCATAAAATAGATGATGCGTTTTGCTGAAAATTGCTGTAAAAGCTCTTTTTCTGTTTTGTTTTGTTTGAGTGGATCTAGACTACAGGGGCTAGATAATGCCATGGTTATTCATGTTTAAACAAGGAACTTTTTCCAATGGGAGTGGTACTGGAATTATTCCATTTTTTTGGTTAGGTACAAGATTTTTTTCCCAAGAGTATTTTAAGGAATTGTCAAAAACCCAAAGGGAATAATTGTATTATATAATTTAGGAAAAGTGTTATCTAGAAGTCAGAAGACAATGTTACATTATGCTGCTATAGTTCTATTTACAGCTAGAGAAAATCCTAAAGTACTCACACAGGGAAAACTGTTAAGATAATGGCAATTAGTTTGTTCCAAACAGAAAAGGATAAAGGGAATTCTGATTTGTTTGTGCTGGACAGCTTCTCTTCAGATAGACCAAACCATGCCTTTTCCTCCAAACTCTCCAGGTAATATAAAGCAGGAAAAGGCCAACACATTAAAGTTCTGGTCTCTGCAGTTTCTCTTTGGAAATATAGCCCAGTGACAATGTGGTAAAAGTCTTCTTTTATTTTTGCCTCATTTTGTTGGAGAATCTTGAATGGCTTTAAATGCCCTCCCTCAGCCTGAAAAGCCCTGTCCACCTATTCTCTCAGCTTTATAATTCCTGTCTCCCATATTCCTGTATGACAGGGATTCAAACAATACTGCCATTGACCAGAGAGAATTAGAATTTCTGAGGTCTGGTGGCAGCTTTTACTAAGTTCAGGTGCATGTCACAGGTGCTGAATTGCATCCTTTGGCAGTTGATCAACTGGAAAATTTAAACTTCCCTCTCAAATAAATACAGGGCACGAAGAAGAAAGCCATAGCATCTCACCATGGACAGCATTTCTAGACTAGTGGGTACAGCTGCTTCCCCAGCAAATCACCTTTACATACATAATTGTTCATCTGTCTGGTGATAGAACAAGGCATTTCTAGGCACATGCCTTGCTCATGGCCCAATAGCTTCACAAACCAGCACAGTGCAATCATACCAGGGACCCTGAGCACAGCCGCAGATATTTGAAGTCTTTCCTGATCGGGAATGAAATTCAGTGAGACACTGGCAGGACACTGTTGTCTCTAGACAATAGAGGTGATTCCATCTCTAGACAATAGAGATGTTTCCTTTTGTTTCCACCCACCTCACCAATTATATACTGAATAACTTTGGTCATTTCACTCCTCACTCGTTCAGCAAGTCTAGATCTTTCCTCAGTTTTGTATTTGCAGAAAAAAAAACTTTCAGAACAACAAATTGCTACTACTTTTCAACAACTTGCTTTTCACAGCTGTTTTGACATGTCTAGAAATTGCTGGGTTTACTTTGTTGTAATGCCCTGAATCTAGATAGCGAAATAGTTCAATGCGGTGGTTTAACCCCAGCCAGCAACTAAGCACCACGCAGCTGCTCACTCACCCCCCGCCATGGTGGGGTGGGGGAGAGAATTGGAAAGTAAAAGTGAGAAAACTCATGGGTTGAGATAAAGACAGTTTAATAAGTAAAGCAAAAACCACTCTCGCAAGCAAAGCAAAACAGGGAATTCGTTCACCATTTCCCATCGGCAGGCAGGTGCTCAGCCATCCCCAGGAAAGCCGGGCTCCATCACGTGTAATGGTTACTTGGGAAGACAAATTTCATACATCCGAACATCTCCCCCTTCCTTCTTCTTTCCCCAGCTTTCTGTGTTAAACCTGACATGATATGGTATGGAATATCTCTTTGGTCAGCTGTTGTCAGCTGTCCTGGCTGTGTCCCCTCCCAGCTTCTTGTGCACTCCCAGCCTGCTTGCTGGTGGGGCAACATGAGGGGCAGAACAGTCCTTGGCTCTGTGTGAGCCCTGCGCAGCAATAACGAAAGCATCCTTGTGTCATCAACACCGTTTCCAGCACAAATCCAAAACATAGCCCAGTACTAGCTACTATGAAGAAAATTAACCCTATCCCAGCCAAAACCAGCAGAGACAAGTGAAAGAATAATTCTATTTTCATCTGTTTTTATACACAGCTCTATATTTGAAAATTTTCTCCTAAAACAAAAGAATTTGAAACTGTTTTGTGAAAGTAAAAGAAGCTGAATTAACCTAATGATGAAACATTTCATGCTGTCATTTTCATGAATTTAGTCACAAGATACCTATGTAAAAGTATTTTAATTTTATTGTTGCACATCACTTTTACAGTTGGCATAGAACGAAAAAATGTCATAATACTCTAGTCTTTAAAAAATAAGATAGTGTCTGCACAACACCCATTGGACTTAAGGCAATCTGTGGGTGTTCAAAATTTCATTGAAAGGGAGTCTACAGGATCTGTCTCTCACAGAAGCAGCAAAGAAAAAAGTGGCAGTTAAGGGAGAAGAGTAATGTTTAATCTGAACATTTCATCAAGGAATACATACAAAATTAAATTGTGCTGCATAAAATTCAGAGTGGATACAGAATAACACTAATGTTCATTCAGGTACAGAGGAAATCTCAGAGTGATTGAAAAACAAGAGAGTGAGAGAAAGAGAGAAGAACATTGGCAGTTTCATATGGAGGAAAGATATTATTCTTAATAGTTTAAATAATTTTTTGAAATATTCATTTTGAACAACATAAAAAGGAAGCTAAGAAAGACTGATAATACAAGCAGTTTGCTCAATGAAAAAGCTTTGGGGAAAAAAGAACCAGGTTTGAGTCAGCTGAATTCTAAGCCTTTGCAAACTACATTTTGTAGTAATTTTAGTACCAATAGTTTTAGCAATTATCCATCAGCATTTTGTATGAATGGAAAACGTGAGAGACGTAGTGGAGTGATTGAGATGTGTCAAGAAGGAGGGCTCATTCTAGCAGTAGCAGCAGCAGGTAGTAAATGGCAGAAGACCTCTGCCTCATGCTCTGCTCCTGATGGTTCTTGTACATCAAGTAACATCTGGCTGCTCACAGCTGTGGTGCTTCTGGACAGACTGCAGCAGACAGAGCAGGACTCATTCTTCCTCTAACAGCTTTACAGGCATGTTAGCAATTCCTCTTAAAGACAATGCATTGCCTTACAGGTCATTCTTTTTCCTATGGATGGCACTGTACCATCACCTTGCAGATGTTTCTGGGACTATAGACCGGTACACCTACCCAAAGCTAGTCCTTCAGTTTCCAAGAATACCCCTTCCTGCAGTGTAATCTTCAGGATTTTATTATAATATTTTTCCCAAGAGTAATAAGGATCACCAGCTTAATTTCTCCTAAATCTGTCAGTCTCCCTTCTTTTTTGGGGATTATGATCCTTAGTGAGATACAACCATCTTGGCATTCCTCTTAGGTAGGAGAGCACTTGGGAAGTTCATCCACTAGGTAAGAAGACAAGTTTTTACATTAACTGTAATATTTATTGAGTTTTCCTGGATGTAAGTGAATCATTTTGGTAAAAAATGGGAAAATTTAGGTTCTTTAAAATTGTTATAGGAAAGAATCTGCTTGTAAATAGAAAGCTATTACAAAACAATGAATTATGTTTTAAATATGAAGGAGATTAGATGATAAACATAATGGACTTTTGTGATCATAACATTTGTGAATGTTTCTTTTTCCTTGAAAAGCAAAGCACACATTGACTGATTCCAAACATCACTGTAGATTGTCATTCTTATGCTGCACCTCTTGTTCTTTCTGGACATGTGTTGCCTAGATTGTCAGCTTTGTGGCATTTTCCTAGACCATCATGGCTCTTCCTGACATCCATTTCAACTTGGTTTTCTGTGGGTTTTGTTTTTTGCTTTTGATGTCAGTGCTCAGAAATCGAGTAAGTCAACTCTATTTAAACTTTGTAAGGAAGACATAAGTGCCACAATACAGGCTCAGTCAGAGATCAATGTGATCAGACAAAAGCCATTTTATTGTTCTAAAGAAGCCTTTTTATACATTTCTTAAGAA
>JAVJGI010000062.1:47451261-47469304 GCA_035590275.1 Ibycter americanus | reverse complement strand
ACTCTTCAAGGATACACGGGTATCTGTTCAAGGCTAATATTAACAAGCTCGCATTCCGATCCCTCGGAGCAGCCGAGTTTTCCCATATGTAAGACTGATATCTTGATATTTCATGGGCTGCCCAAGATAAGTTTTCAAATAATTTCCTTTTTGTTATACTATGTGTACACTTTTGTGTAAAATCTCCAAATTATAAACTTCACACACATAAATAAGCCATCTTCAAAGACCTCCCTCCCAGTTTTTATTCCCTATTAAATCAATTATTTGTCCCATTTCTTCTGTTCTCTCATATTTTCTGCCTGAATTCTCATTTAAATAATTGCGGTGTTAACTCAAAAGAGAAGTTTGTTTTCTGAACTGTTTTAAACCAGTTTTACACTTTTAGTGCCTGAAACCACTAGAGACTGTTCCTTTTAACCTTCTGTACATCTTTTCCCAAGGGTAGTTTGGAGCAGGTTCCCTCTTGGGTTCCACCAACGTTACAAGTGTATTTGGAGCTGCCTCCTCCCGGAAAGATTTACCATAGAAAAGGAAAGTTATAAATCCCAACCAAGTGTTATCAGGACGTTAAGTAACAAAAGCCAGAGGCAGTAGATCTTCCAAAAGCCTCTTCCAACATTTTCATCCTCTGTTACCCTTTTATATCAATCTTGCTGCCATCAAGATCTTCAGTCCACAGAACAATCTTTCTGGTTATCTCTATTGATTTTATAGAACTTCTCATTTTTTTCTCTAGATCTCTTATTTACCTAGTTTTGGGGTCAAAGCATTATTAAATCTAGCATATTCTTAAGTTTCCTTAGCAGCTTTTTTGACCACTCTAAGGTACACAGCAAGCTTTTGGCAAATAGATTGGGAGCTCCCATGCTGAGTGCTCACCTGTTTTCAAGACATCTTTGAGAGTTCTTGAACTGTTGTTTTCTAAAAGGCAAGTGCGCCAGCATTTGTAATTTTCTCCAAATACCTCAAGAAAAGATACAAAGGCTTTTGGGTGCCTGGCAGAGTTCCTCTAGACGTTAATCATCATATTAATCAGGCTGTCCAACACTTCCCAACCCACAGACAGCTGTGGCAAATGGCACAGCTAGTGCCTAGGCAAATCCCTCCCAACCATTTTAGTGTGACAAAAGTAATTAACTCCATTAGCATGATTGGATCTGTCTACACTTAGAAATAATCAACTTAATTGTCATGCTAAGAGAATGAAACCCTTTCAATGAAAAAAATGCATCTCAGAGGCACATGTTGGTTGGTAATCTGGGGAAAAGGATAACCTGTTAGGTACAAAATACAGTGGGACAGAGCTGAAATATGCTTGTAATAACCTCCAAAAGAATGTAATGGAAAACATTACATATCTTCCTCTGTCCAGAACAATTGCTACAAACCTCACCTTTTTGCTCATCTTGCTTAAGAGAGATGATGTAAGGTAAAGATGTCAACCTCAAAATCTTGCTGAACTAAAATAAGATATTATAAAATCCGGTAAAATGTTGTACCCAAAACACAGGCTCTGTGTTTTCATACTTACTGAGCTTCATATTAAGGCTACCACTACCAGGCCTCTTGCAGTCCTGCTCCACCGCTTCACCTGTCACACATCATCTGAAAGCTAAGGTGACTTGTGAGGATGATTTCAGGAAAATGGGTATTGGGGGACCAATAAATTGACAGTTGTGGATAAAGGCCACTGCAGAGTCCACAAAGCCATGAATATGGTGGTCATGCAGAAGAATAAAAAAAAAGTGAGAGTATTTTTCATAACTGAACACTAAAAACAGGCATTAACAATTTTTAAATGTTTACTTTTTTATCATAAACCAACTAAAAGGCAATTAAAAATATTTTTGATCTGCCCTAACTTTTGTGGCATTTTCCTTCATTTGCAAAACAAAAAATTTTTAAAAAGAAGGTGGAGGAGAGAGAAAAGATAATAAAAAAACCCAGGAAAAAACCCTAGATATTAAAACGATCATATTCAGGAAGTGCTGCAAAAATTTCATGCTTTTCCAAACCTCACCATTCATACATGTTCTTTTATTTTCCTTGTTCTGAGTAATTCACAGCATCAACTCAAATCACAGGCTGAAAAAACCCTACTCAGTAATAGAGAAAAGCTTTCAGAAATCCCATCCCCAAACCAAACTCAAACACATAATATCAGACAGGACTCAGAAAAGAATTTTTTCTGTTATCTCCTCACTAAACACCTGGTTATGCCACCTTTCATTAAACTGAAAAGTTATTCATTTCAGAGGCACCCTCAGTAATACATTGAATTACCAGCATATTAGGACCTCACTCACTATGAGGCAAGAAGATAAAATGAGGCTGCTAGAAAAAACATGAAGCTGAAGGAACAGTCATGGTATATTATTAACTCCAATCTTCTTCTCTTCAGGCTACGATATGCTTAATTGCCCTGTTGTCAGGAAGCATTATTTTTCTCCTTTTCCTCGTTGTATTTTGAGTCTTCTACCTCTGATACACTTCATTATTTCCTTTAATGACAATTATAGTTTTTAAAAACTTTGTTTGCATACCTTCCTGGCTTCTGTCTTTAATAGTTTGGAATTCTGTAAAATGGAGAGAAAGAGAGAAAACACATAGTTAATATATACGAATATATATATATCTAATGGAAGAGAAATCACTATGATCACTTAAACAGGATTTAGCAAGAGGTAATTTAGCTGGGGCAAATGATGTAAGTGCACTACATTCATTTTGAAGCATCAGTCATCTAAACTCGCTATGTCACAACCGACAAGTCATGTAGAATAAATTAACAAATATCAAATACAGCTCTCCTCACATCAAAAGAAATAGCTGAATTAACATCAGGCTACTGCAGCAAGGACAAGAAGCATCCAGCTGGCTCTTGAATTATACAAAGACACATTATCATCTCATTATGTCTGTGAAGTAATAACTGAGAAGAGCTAATTTCAAGTGACAATGCATAAATATTCAAATTTTATTTGTATGTCCTGAAAGTAGTGATGAATAAGAAGCAGGAGAGATTGGACTCTATCAAGAAAATTATTTTAAAAAAGAAAAATTACATTTATGTCTCAAAATTTTCTTGAAGTACTAATCAGATTTTCTGTAAAAAATCGAATGTTTTAAACCTCAAAGAATCTGTTTTTAGCCAAAAATCAGTTAGAAGGGAATAAGAACAAACTGCTGTGAACATTTGCTTAAGCAAAATAAGCTTTTTTGTAATGTTCTTTAGGACTAACCTTATTCACACAACATGAATAATGATTTTTGATCAGAAGAGTATGTCTTGCAGGAGAAAATGTCATAAATGTTTGTTCAAGCCTCAGTCTGCATTGGTTGCGTATCTAGTCTTAATCTTTTCCAAAGATGAAGAATATTCCAAACAGACAGCAGAAACACTATTAAATTAAGCACCACATAGCATAAACAGCAGATTGCTAAGTACACGTTTAAAAAGCAATAAATGTGAGAGGTATCATGTGAACAAATCCCAGGCTAAGCTCTACAGGCACAAACCATACCTTGAATCACAGATGATAAACAAATGTATCATCAAAGCATAACCACTAATTATTCATGACTAGAAAACGTGATTTTGTTTGTCAAGCTGACTGCTATGAGTCATTTGATCACTGAGTGGAAAAACATATTCAAGGCTTTGCTGCTTAACTTAAACCAGTGTTTGCTGAAGTCAGTGGGATTGTGTGACTGAAGGACGTGAGGAGCCGATCCATGTGACACTTTCCTACAGTTTTTCTATTTCCATTCATTTCTAAAATTGCGCCCTCAATTTGTGTATATTGATTGAATCTTGGGACTGTATTTTGGACAAGGTTATATTTTGTTGTTTTCATAGAATTGGAAACTCATTAAAAAAAAAACAAGAGAGCTCTACGAAAGGCACAGATCAAGCTATGTCCCGAAATGCAGCAATCTGTAAAATTATCTGGATTCCTGTGTGTTTAAAGGCAAAAGTTAAACCTGGTGTTTTGCTCTCCTGGCACTGTCCCAAGTCAGGGGTGTACCTGAGCTCTGAGTGCTCTGGTATTCAACCAGGGCATACTGCAATAGGCTTCATCTCGTGGCTGAAGGAAGAGAAGAAATCAAGCACACAGAAAGACTATCATTTGTGAGGCCTGTAGATCCACAGGCAACCTTCATATCCAAAATCTTCATACCCACTGGTGGATCACTGCCTCTGCAGAGTGTGGTGGTGTACCAGAACTAGGGCTGGTACAAATGTATCATCACCTGTTCATGCAGCAGAGCATGCAGCAAGAGGCAGCAGTAATGAGGCAGTGCAAAGGGTTCATCCACAGGTTAGGGACACTGCAGAGTGTAGTAAGTGCTGTCACAATTAGCTACACCCGTCAGAAGATCACTGTTGCCTTCCTATTTTGAATGGCAAAATATGAAGAGGGCATGCTATGGGAAACTGCAGACCCTTCAAGGGGCTAAGTCAAAATACATCCACGCCCCATCAGTCCCAAAGTTTTCACATGGCTCTTGCTGATGGCACAGCGCTTAGACCAATTTCTGTGGGTAACAAACATTTCGTTTTAACTTCCTCACTCTCAGGTGCATCTTTGGGCATGATTTCCCTACTTACAGGAAAACATGCAGATCAGCAACAAAGTTCCTGCATCTTTCAGCTTCTCTGATACTACGGGAATGGCTCAGCCTTACATTCTGTAACTTATTTTTCAGCCACCTGACAGAAAAGGAGCAGTTTAAGAGAGTGCTGAGATGCTTTTTACCTATGCTTCTCAAGAAAGTTGAAGAAAAGAGGTACTGAAACCTACAACACAGTCTTTGTTCTATTGAAATGCGTCAGAGTCCATATGTCTGTCTGAAGCAGCACATCAATCCCATTGACTCAACAGATGACACTGTCAGCTTTTGGTAGAAACAGAGTTAAAATACATTAAATGTCAAGATCAAATAGGCCAACTTTATGATTAACATGAAGCCCGGTAGGGTCTATCATTGATAAAATGCATATGTAATGAAAAAAAAGGAAAAAGTTTGACTCAGGATTCTGACCTGAAAATTACAACTTGACTCAGTTCTTCAGGTCAAGAATATTTTCTCCACCAAAGTGAGGCAAAAATATCTATTGAAACATAGTAACAAAAGAAAGCTCCACTCTTCATTGATTTGATACCTCTTAGGAAGGGCGGATACTTGCAGTGATTAGTTCATTTTGGGGCAGCCATAGACATGCAATATTCTACTGCAAATGATCCTGACATCTCTTTCTAACCTTTTTACCCCACAGTTCCAGCCAGAGGCAGTCAGCAACAAGTAGAATTGCCTAACGGTCATTTTCAGGCCAGAGAAAGGTTTTACATTGGAAATGTTTTCAAAACATGCTTTTTGCAGAGTTCAAGACTCCTCTTTCACAGCAGATGGATAAAATGCCTTACATTTAATAATTAAAAAAATGAATGCATTTTTAAATTAAATTTATTGTAATTATATTTTCCTTTATGAATACTTTGTTCCTAAATGTGTTATTCCAAGCGTTATTATTACATGGGTATTAATTCACTTTGTTTTCATTAAATTAATTGACTTGTTGATTGAAAAACCTCTGAGGTATCCAGTGGAAGAGATGAAATTAAAAAGAATTAAAATTATTCTGATTTTTAGTCTAACACTAAAAAGGTTTATAATGGATAGAAGTGCCATAAGATTTCTCAGAAAAAAAAGATAAAGAATCATATTTATTTATGACAAGTCTTATGAGAGCAGAACACTTTTTTTTTTCTCTGAAAAGGGCCCTTGAAAATTTCACATGTAACTTTGGTGTCAAGTGTCTCTTGACTTTTGGACTTTTCCCTCTGAATTATGTCTTCCTGGCCTTATCAATTCTGTCTGCCATTTGTAACTTTCGATTTACAAAAGTATTTCATAACTATATAAAAATAATGAAAGAATTATCTATTGTATGTTTCTCAAGACCACTCAAAACTCTATTCATTAATTTGAAGAACTTCATGTTTTGGAGCTGATCTCTATACATAAAAAGCTGCTCATGTTCATTCAAAATACTACAAGTGTATGTGAATCTCAGGGTGTAAAACTGTCCAAATGAGTAAAAACAATCTTGAAAGAAAAAAGGGAGACTCTCATAGGATATTTAAGACCCATATCTACCTGCACTGGTAATATATTCCTGTGGAACACTTTGCCTTTAAAAAGAGAGGCTCTGCTTTATTTCAACTTATTTTTATTCTATATCAGATATCAAGTACTGATTGATTTAATGGTGTTTTGGAGATGATGTTCAGCAACAGGTGTCCTATCAGTTGGGCTTAAATAAAAACTAATTGCTGATATTACAGTGAAAATTGTGTATGCAGAAAAGTATGAAATAAAAAAGGAGCTATACTGTCATCTTGAAAGAAGTACCATATATTTTTGAAGCCTTTAAAATAATATTTCCTAGTCACTAATACAAACTCCAAACTGACATACTATGTTTGGTAGACATAGTAAAACTACCTAAGAGACCAAGAACCTTTTTTATAAAATGAACTGAAATAAATATTAATCTAAGCAACTAAGAAAGTTAAAACCTATGCTTAGTCTATAGGTATTACTTTAGAAGAAAATGCAGCATCTTCAGAAAGATTCAGGTAGTGTCTTCTGGAAAAAGGAAGCCGTGTGACTACCAGAAGTTCAACAGGCAGTGAGACACAGTGTCTTTACTGATATTACCAAAGGCAGTCATAAAAGGCAACTAGGTTATACTTATATTCACTATCCTAGCAACTTTTTTACTGAGATTTCTACTGCTGAAGCTCAAATGGTAGATACCTATAGAGATCAAAAATAAAACCAAAATATTTTTGCGAAGATTAGAGCTTAAATAAGCTTGAGACTTAAAGCTTCCTAAAGTTAGAAATTCAGCTTTAACTCTATGTGTACATACAGACCTATATACACATAGAAAGAGATTAAATTCTTTAGGGGAATTTAGAGAAACATTTGACAATTGACACTACATGTCTATGTTTACATTGGTATCGGTATAATTTTAAATGCACGGTTTGCATGCCTTCTCATTCAATATTCAGGAGCTACTATGCAAAAGAAGTCCTACAAAAATATCAGAGCAGGTCACTTGGCTGACTGTCTACTTTTCATCCTTCTTCTTTATAAATTAAACAGACAAGCTAAAGTGGTACAACGGTCAGGGGGACAACGGAATGTACTTTGCCAGAGGAAGGACTTGGAGAAGACAGGGAGCTCGAGTGAACTCGAGTGATAAGCAATACTGCTATCTAGTGGTATGATTTTAGTCCTACATTGTATGGGGTCACGGTGACCTGCTAAACCTGTGCGGAGTGGCCACTGCATTTGACTCGCCAAGTCGGTGTGGCCGTCATCTCCCAAACAGGCCCGCAAGGCAACTGCTCCCTTCCACTGCCCCATTACACCTCCTCTTCAGCATCACACCTCCTCTTCAGTCCAGTTCGTTTGGCTTTCACCATGAAAGTATTTGCTAGCAGAAAAGAGCCACAAGTGTGACGTGCAATTTATGTGTGGCTTTGGGTCTGCCTAACCTCCTCCATTTCATCATCTTGAATATACATGTAACAATTTTTACAAAGTGTTGTACGTAGTGTATGCTTCATTAACATCTACAAATTAATTTGATGTCCACAGATGATAAATGATGTAATGAAATCAAGTATAGATTTGTGACAGAAATTTTTGGGATAACGGTTCCTCAAATCCCATGAAAGGTTTCAATTGATGCTTTAAATTAAACAGAAATAGGTAGGTAGATTTCTTTGTCCCCAGTTTCCATCTTCTCCCACAGGTTCTTTCCTTTTAAAAACACACTATTTTTTTATTTTTTGTTTTAACTCTAATGTGTGAAGGACATGGGATGTGCTACTCCTATCTACCTACAGGTGTGTTAAATTTTTTGAGAGCAATTATATTGTAGTACAGTTCTGCTCTATGTCGTGCATGGCTTGCGTTTGGAAAAAAAGAAGCAAAATAAAATAAAATAACCTTTGAAATATTCACCTACAGTCTTGGTCAATTAGATTTTTTTCTTTTGCATGTTTACATTTCAAGAGAAGACACACACTTGAGAGACTATTTTCTGACTAAACTTATTCTGTTTTTTCACACATTTTGTCTTGGAATTGACAAACTTCTAATTAATTAAAAGACAGGTTTATTATTCTGAATGCAAGTAGCAATGGAAATTAAAATACAATGAGTTTCAAACACTGTATGTCCATACATGAGCTTTAAGGTCTTCAGGAAAATTGCAAAATTTTTCTGACATATGTGAACATGAAGCAAACCAGTAGAGGAAAGGAGCAGCAGAACAAGTAGAGCAGATAAATTTCCATAGCTGGCAGCAGATGGATACCTAGACATTATTGCATGATCTGAAAAATAACCACCTGGAGGAGTGAGGTTATTTTTATTTAAAAAAACCCCAATCAACCAAACCAAACCAAACCATCAAAACCAAACTAAAAAATCCAAAAACAAGCCAAAAAACCCAA
This sequence comes from Ibycter americanus, assembly GCA_035590275.1. NCBI lineage: Eukaryota > Metazoa > Chordata > Aves > Falconiformes > Falconidae > Ibycter > Ibycter americanus. The sequence continues at coordinate 47,460,761 of JAVJGI010000062.1, read as the reverse complement.
CAAACCAAGCAGCATAACTTCACCATTCCTCCCGCAGGGCACACCACGAGATCACTGATAGTAATAAATATCTTTTCTTCTCTGGTGAATGTGTGGCCCAGTTTTCAAAGTGGTTTTATATGGCTTTGATGTCTGTTCCTGAGGACCTCATGATCTTCAGTATTGTTTTTTCCATTGCACACCTGGAAGAGATGCCTGCTGCACGGGTGTGAGCAGAAGTCTTGCACCAGAGTGTTGTCATGGGGCATGTATCCAGTGCCAGAAACACTTCTGTGCTCTTGAGTTCCAGAAGACATACTAGAAGGACTACAGTGCAAAAAGTGTCCACATTGGAAATGCTTTTTCTTTTTATTGAAGTATAGCTACATAGAACAGTTCAAAGCTACTAATCAAAACTACGTTTTGTAAGTGGCTTAGGTTTGGCCAAATGCAGGAAAATTCCTATTAAGTCTGCACAAGTCATATAATTCCAGAGGTTTTCCTGCCCAATTTCAATTCCTGCGCCAAAGAGTTGCCTTTTCAAATTAAAAATAATTAAAAAAAAAAGGAATAGAAAAAAGTATCAGCAGAGATTTTAAGATATATGTTTTTTTCCCATCTTCCTTCTTGGAAATGCCTGAAGGATACTGGTTGAAATTACAGCCATCAGCACTACTTCACAATAATCACCAATTCATGCTGAGGCAGTCTTCTGGCATAGAATATTTCAGCCCAAATTGTTCAATTTTAGAAAAGACCTATCCCATTGAAAACAGGATCTTGGTGAGTAATGAGAATAGGCAGTGCTAGCAGACCTGCCAATATGATTAAGAGTATTACAACTAAAAGAAGTTCAGAAAAGTGGATTCACTTTACTGAGGTAAATTACAGAAACTTGCATTTCTGTTGATATATTACAATGGTACCTTGTAATGACTCTCAGACCATGTTGTAGTTGCTTCCTCCAACAAAAAGGGTTCAAGAAAGCATTTGGGTTGAAATAGCTTTAAAATAGCTATGCTTTTGAGGGCAATTCTGGAGCCAGGAAGAACAGATCAAGACCAAAATAGCTCTACTGCTTTAATTTAAAGTAATTCCATTTCTGTTCAGGTTTACTGCCTGCTATTGGACATTTGACATGACTCAGATAATTTCTTCCATCCAGCCAGACTTTTTGTAGAAATAGTTCTAATTATACCATGACCTTTATAAAGAAATACGTGATTTGCTGTTTTTACTATAAAAGTAAGATTTGGAAGTTGAAGATTAAAAAGATGAGAAAAAAACTTACTCCCAAAACATGAAGACTTTGACAGCACCTTTTTTTCTTAGTACTTATTTCCACCATGCTCTGTTGTTATCAGAAGGTGAAACCCCTTGACTGTTAAAAAAATGGCATGAGGAGTAACGATGAACACTTGATTTCCTTAGTTTGCTTTGCTACCAAGTCTCTTGTGCTAACTGTGAGTCTGATCTAGAGCAGGAAATAATTTTAAGAAATTAGGCAAACAGCCTTTTGTCATCCTCAGAGCAGTGGTAAAGAATATAAAGCACTTAGCAGGCATAACCACAGAGTCTGACAAAAGACTCTCTTCTTGCACTTCTGAGTGCCCTATAGGTAAATGTGGTCAGTCTTTCTGCAGCTTGTGTCCGTGAGAGTGGAAGTTATTTGCTAATTTGAATTCAGTGTTTCACAGGGAAATGCAAGTCAGTAATGTCCCACACCCATCTCTGTGGCATACTCATAGTAGTCTCTTCAACTCTGTCATTTCATACCATCACATCCCAGTGCAGCTGTCTTGGATTTACAAAGCAGCAGCTGACTCAGAGTCCAGGTTTCCTCATTTTTTTTTATTATTTTTTTTATTTTTAATTTTTTTTTATTGTCAGCCCTGCATAATTGTGGCTGAAATGGGTAGAAACACTCCCGCTGACTTCAACAGGATCAGTGCTCGTCCAGGTTGAAACATCAAAACTTGCTTCAGAGCACAAAGAAGCTGAAGAGCAGCAGGCGGTGGGGATAACCCTGCCTAATCCCACCTTGGTGCAGTTATCAGGAATAGTGCATAACGTAAGGGTTTCATCATAATTTAAGGAGGGATTCATATGAAGCTTATTTGGGAAGATTACTCTCATTGTTATTTTTCATGCCAGCGGACATCTTGCTATCTATGAAATATCTGTGCATCATTTTTGCCCAAAAATGTTATTTATGAGCAAGCACATATCCTAACACTTCTCAGTACTGAATGCAAAATCAGGGCTGGAGCTCCAAGGACTTCCTTCTGCTTTTTCTGTACAGCAAATTTCTTGAATGCCTGGAGTCAGATTGCTATAAAAACTGGCACAGGTATAAACTCACAGGCTGAGGTCAGGCAGGGCTTGTTACATGCTTGTGGCTGAGGAAAGGCCATCTTCCAAGACGTGTTGTCCTGTTTCCCTCTGCTGATCTATTTTAGTAGATATTCTGCTCCTGGACAATAGGAGAAGTCTGGGCAGCCATGACTGATCAATGGATGAGAAGGAAAGTGTCCAGGAGACTGTAAAAGGTTTTTTCTTTTTTGGCCAGGCAGAGTCCTTCCTTCTTGATTCTGACTGAAGACTCCCTCAGCCCAAGTCTCCAGTGTGATGGGTGCTGTGCAACTTAAAGGTGTCCGAAGGAGCTTCCCACATAAAGGAGGACTTTCCAAAGCACTCATATGAAAGCAAGCTGTTTTCTGGAGCCCCCTCTCAGCAGGCACAGTGCCTGAGGAGATCCCATTGATGCAGGAGGCCTAGTTTGTGGCTGGCTAAGCTAGCATAAGTAGTGACCGAGGCTACTCACTATTGGAGATGGGCATGCAGCAAAGAGCAGGGCAGAGGGTTTGGGGCTCTCACAGCTCCTGAGACATTTTTGAGGATGGGGTTCAAGTTGTCCTGAGTTAGTCCAGTGCCATTGAATCCATGTTGCCTTTAAGAAGAGGGTGTGGATTTGATGCAGGCCACTTCCTATGTTTAAGGGCCCTTGGCCAAGGCAACTGGGGCATTTCAGACAAGCCAAGATGAGAAGAGCATGTAGGTGGTGTGGGAGCCTGGGACCGATCACAAGCTCTTTCCTCAGTGCCCCAGGCACTCCCTGGGAGACCACTGCAGCTGGAGCCATTTAGATAAGCTTTCACTAATTTTAAGGATATATTTTACAGTCCATGTGATCGTCAAAACAGTACTTAAAACTGATAGTTCCTAGTTCCTCTACCTGAAGTATTGAGCACAGAATTAGCATAACGCATTCAGGCAATTGGAAAATATATGAAAGTTTCCATTTTGCCATTTCTCAGATGAAGATTAGTAAGATGAGTAGCAAATTTTGCACTTCTCCCTGTTGTTTACTGATGTTCATGACCATTAGGTGATGCAATAACACATCTGCTGAAGAAATGGGAATGTTCGACTGCTATTAACTTCCTAAGCAATACCATATGCGTTATATTTAGTCAACTGGTTTATACTTGACTTATTATTACTTTTACACATTTTATACAGAACAAGATATAAAGGTCACTAAGACTAGCTGGATTTTAATGGTAATAAGGGCACAACCTGGTATTATCAAATCATAATAGTTCTGTGTGTAAGGTCAGATACATTTTTTCTAGTTCCTGAAAACAGTATTTTGTAAATCTCCAGTAAAGACACTGATTCCACTTATTTTCTCTTCACGCAGAGGAGATGTAGAGATTTCCAGTCCCTTCAGGGCAATGTGCTCCTGAGTGCATCACGAGATTGAGACTGTTTGTGACTGTGATCTGTTACTCAGGGATTAGCCCAAAGGAAATGACATTTCATTGATCTGCACGCTAAATGCAACAGCTGTTATTCACACTTCTTCAGAGAAATAAACATAAAACTGACTTCCAGAAAAAAAAAGTCTTTGAGGTAACTTGTGAATTCTGTTAATAAGTTGTGGTATAGTACAACTACTCATCATTCTGATATTTGGCTTTGATAGGACTTTCTGAATGAGGAAAACAGAGATAAACAGACCAAATTAGTATATAGTGGTAACTTAGTTAATAAACTTGGAAAACAAACTGACCAATTCATCAAAAATGTGTGGCTTCAGAATAAAAGCTCATAGGAAAACTGTGAAACTTTATGTCTGAAAGACAGAAATAAATCTCTTAAAGGTAAGAGCTTCATTTAAACATGTTGCATCCCAACAAAATACGTAATAAAAGTAATGCATTAGTGAATTCTAAGACTACATTTCTAAAAGGACAAGTGTAAGGAGTATTTTTGTTTCTTTTTGAGATGAGAGGTTTCATATTTAGAACATGCAGTGTAACAGCATGCAGAAAAAAAAGTCTTTAAAAATTACAACGTTTCAAAGGAAAAATCTGCTACAAAATACACAGAATTTTATTAGAAATAGATGTATTTGCTAAGTGGGAGTCTTGGGGTTTATTTCTGGAGAAAGAAAAAGAAGGATTTTGTAGTTAAGGAGAACAACCTGAGACTTGCTCTACTTTTCCGAGATATCTGATGGACTGAAAGTATTTTAGCTTATAAAAGAACACTTGGCATTTGAACCAATTGCCCATGCAATGTATCTGGAGCCTTTTGAGTGCTCTGGGATATCCCGGCTGCCCTCCAACATGTAACACTCTCTGTCTTTAACTCCTGTTATAAACTTGTCCCCTCCCCTCTACAGATGGATCCAGTGCCCATGTCTGACATGGCACACATGTGCAACCTGTGCTGCAAAAGAGCTGTAGAAAAGTAAAAGCTATAGACAGGATAGGACCATTGAGATGGGAGCATCCATAGCTCAATCAGCCAGATGCACTTACCCACTGAGCACTAAAAGGGAGTATACAAGAGGAAAAAGAAAAGCCCAGAACTCTGTTTATTTACCTGAATGTATTCTTAGAAAAATTAATAAGTGAACCCATAAGGAAAGTCATCTCCTGATCTCACTCTGTAAGCTGTAACAAATTCTGTGATGACAAGGTCACAAGAGAACAAAATCTGTTGTTTTAATATAAAAACATGAGCTTGGAAAATGCAGCAGGAAACTTCAATAAAAGTGAGTTCAGTGAAAGAGAGGCTGCAGTTGTCTGGAGTGTGGGAATGAGGGCCTGGTTCATACCTCAGAAACCCATGCACATTCTTTACAGCAGCTCATTTATTTACGAAAATAGTGCGCAGTGCACCGAACGTACAAAAGCAAATGTAACATACAGCCCACATAAATTATGCATATGAAGGACAAGCTTGCAAAGCTTTGAAATCATTCTACAGTCTTACCAAATCAGTACAATTAGGACACAGGTAGTGTGGTCATCTTGTGTCTTGAGGTCTCAACTGAGGGGTGTAGGGTCTGCACAGTGCTTAGTGGAGACTCTCAATGGAATTGCCTGCCATGTATATAGCAATGACTTTAAGTTTTCATTGAGATTTGGACTTCATCTATACTGAAAATTTAGGAGACAGACATTAAGAGTAAGAAAAAGAAATAATGAGGAAAAGATTAATATGATAGCTTTCAGATAGCCTAAACAAATGCAACTATTTCTATAAAAAGAGCATAACTGCAGATGAGAAGACATATTGTAATATAATTAACATTCAGAATAAGACAGCTATTTTAAAATTCTGAAATTTGTATCACATATAGTTGTCAGTGTTGCTAGCACAATAAAACTGCTCTAAGAACACTTTACATGTTTGCATCAGTAGAAAATCCCATAAAAAAAAAGTTAATAGGTTAAAAGCCTTAATAAGCCCACTTTTATTAGAAATCACATTTCTTTAGCCTATTTAAACTTCCCAGAGTTTTTGCATTCCATTAACTGCTGACATTATTATAAACTTGCCTGAATACTGTAGTCATTAGAGGAACTTTCTTCTGGTGAAAAAGACCTATTTAGTTTGATTTCTACACCAACAATGGTCTTTCAACCTGATTATTTGGAGCAATTTTCTGTGTTTTCTTATCTGGGAACAGCTGCTAGTGGTTGCCTTCCACAGATTCCACTAGAGTTTTTTATTTGGTGATAAGAAAATCTGCCAAATGTCATATTTGATGAAGATGCTACTTTTTCTGCTGCTGAATGATTTTTATTTTGTTGTGTTCTAATATACCTGATAATCCCTCTGCCTTTGCATGCAATCTATGAGACAAGTAAGGCTGGCAGACAACCAGGTCTTCAAAGAGATCTAGACACCTTATTGGAATTAAAATATACTGGATCATGCTCCATCCTGGACACAATAGCAGTGCATACATCAGTTTTATCTCCATTTCTACCATTTTCTATTTATGGAGCTCCTCCATGAAGCCAAGGTACTTAATCTGCTCTGTCTTCCAGCATTTCTACAGAACTTGTCCTTTCCTATGACCCAGCTTCTTCATTTTAGCTTCAAGTGTTGCTCCAGTTCCAGCATCCATTTGTGACTTTCTAATTACCAACGGGATCCAGAATCTTCACTGCCCCTTCTGCATGCTTTCAATTTGCCTTTAGCAAGCCCAGATGCTCCTTTCTTTGTCAAATCTAGTTCCTTCATTAAGTACAACCGTCTTCCCTTCCTCTTAGTTTTCAGTTGCATAGATAAAGGTTTGGATTAGTAATCTAAGCAAATAACCAGGCAAAAACTCACAGCAGAAGTCTGATTTTGGGCTTTCTATTTTGACATCTCTTTTGTAAGTATGTATACTGCAGAAACGTAACAATTATAGGAAATTTGTATTCTTCACCCCCACCCCCCCTTTTTTTTCTTTTCTTTTTTTTTTTTTTTTTTTTTTTTCTTCCGCCTCTGAAAGAAGGCAGCCAGTTCTGTATGTTTTCTGGTACACCTTGACAGAGTGTCAATGGAAGCAAATAGGGAGGAATGATATTTGGGGCTTTTAAAGCAGGAACCTCTCTCTTGGATTTCCAAGTTAGACAAAGGGATGAAAAATATTGCTTCACCCAAGTTACAAGTGTAGCTACATAGAGCAACTGAGGTGGAGGAACTGTTATCACCAGCTCCAGTTTCAGAAAACTTAAATAGTTGTTGCATAACTATTTCTGAGACCATAGCATTGGAAACGTGACAAAATATGTGAAATATCCATTACTACTCACTCAGCATCATATATCAGATTACTAAAAAATATTTCATCTATGTGATCAGTCTGTCCATGACTCAAAATTCTGTCTTTATCTACCATTGAAAAGCGAGACCTTAACTCCAGTCCCAGAGTAGTTTCAGCATTTCAGAGCACCAGCAGAGGAGTGTAGCATTGAGCTGAATTGTAGGTATATTTCATGGTCATCTACAATAGGTAGTCTGTTCACACAATGATAGGGAAACTTGTCACTAAAGCAAATAGTAAAACATTCAGATGCTGCCTGTTTCAAGGTTTCTTAACATAGAATGGAACATTTCAGGAAAAGAGTTCAAAGCTAAACCAGCAGTCCCCAAACCAACTTTTTCCACAACTGCCTTGGCATCATATCAGTTATGTAAACATCCGTCTTGTCAAATATTCTATTTGATCAGTCTTGAATAAATAACACCCCTGAAGGTCTTGTGGGCTTGTTTTAAGCGTTTGGGTTGTTGGGGTTTTTTTTTGATAATTTCTTCCTGATACTAAACTGGTTATCAGAAAGACTTTGAGTGCCTAATCAGACACATCAGTCAAGCACCTTCAAGCACTGTGCCTCCTCAAAGTATGAAGTACTGAAGTATGGGTACCCCTCACTCAATAGCCAGCTGCAGTCAATTGCCAGTGCTTCAAAAGAGAAGATGCATGTGTAGAGGAAGAGGAGAATTTACAAGTCAAATTATGGCCCTGACTCTTACAGCTGATCAGCTGAAGCCCTGAAGAATGAGATCTGATTATAATCACAGTCCTAACGCAAAGCTGGAAGTGTTATGAGGGCATACTGAGGGCAATGAAATCTATCTTGCTCTCTTTGGGCTTAGTGGATGAAAAAGGAAATGGGATGACTCAGTCCTTGAGTTTTTGGATGCAGGCAAGAGAATGCTTTCCCAAAGTGACGTTAAAGAATAACTCTGAACAAAATGTGGCCTTGCTTTAAAGTTCTGATTTTAAAATACATGTCTTTCTGGAGATGGAAAAAGAGATAGGGATTTAATGTTAATTAAATTAGTATTTTGCTTTTTTCCTGTTAATTGGAAATGGGGACAGAGTGACTGAGGGAAGGAAGAGGTTTATTCAGAAAATGTGTTATGTAATTGAGTCTGAAGTTTGACATCCTTGCTATTTCAAAACAGGCTTTTCCATTCAGTTCTGACCTTTATTGTTGCTTTAACACCGCATATTTGAGTTGCTACTTGTCTGTAACTGCACCTGACCTATTCTGTTTGTTAGTTCTATTTAGTGCATGTCTCGGACAGCCACAGGCAAGAAAGAAGATTTTCCTCTAGGTAATTATTAGTTAGGCAATCATTATTTATGTTAATGTAGTAAACTACAGACATCAGGTCTGGACCAGCACCAGGATTTATCAGCATTATATTCAGGCGCAACATATAAATTAGTCCTGCTCCAGAAAGTTTACAGTCCGGTCATGAGACAAGAAACAGGCAACAGCAGATAAATAACTGAGACAGTCAAATTATTACTCGTGCAGTTCAGTGTGCAGAGAGCACTGTTTATCTGTTGACAAGAATTTTTTGGGCATCCTGGCAGAAGGATTTTTGCATGTGTTTAAAGGCTATTTATTATTGGAATTAATGAGTGTTCAGAAGAACTGTGCCTAATGGATGCCAGATATAAACAGAATGCAGTGTTTTCCCTTTTTTTCCTCTTAAGTGTGTTTTTCAAAGTGGTGTTCTTCTTTTACCCCTCTCTTTCAAGTAATATTTGTGCCAGTATTTATAATGTTGGGTGATTATGTATTTTTTGAAAACTCCAACTAGAGATAGAGATGTTCTTCCTACTACTCATCTCACAAATGACATTCATCTTTTGTCAGCCTTTTGCCAGTCTGTTGTTCAAAATATGCCAGGTGGATTTTAATGCCAACTGACAGCCATCTTTTGAAATTATTTAGCCAGGAAAGTGCACTGTGACACACGGGGAGACATACCAGCAGTCAATCAGCCACCTACAGTGCTAAGTTTATATCAAAGCAATTAGGAACCGAGAGTCTACCTAACAGCCTTTGCACTGTGCTACTTGTCTTCAAGGGAGGGATAACCAAGGACAGTCACAACCTTGTAAAAGTCAAAGTCATATTAGGCCAAAAGTGGTGTCAGAATAACATTGGCTTCCAAATGTCTTAATCCAGCCTGGATATCCCAATGCAGTGTTAGAACAGTGATCGGTTCCTGTGAGCCTTCAAAATCCTTAACCAGGGATGACTTGTCTGCTTATGTTTTATACATGTACTTCAGGGGAAACTCTCCAAAAAGACAGTATTAAATTATTAATATTAATATTAAGAAGTATTAATGATAGAAGGGGATGAGATAGGTAAGAGTTAAATAAGTTTTGTAGGGTAAGCATTTAAATGAATCTTGTAGGATAA
>JAVJGI010000062.1:47421449-47449553 GCA_035590275.1 Ibycter americanus | reverse complement strand
CCCACCCCCTTTCTTAAATACTTTATCTCAGAGGCACTACCACCATCACTGATGGGCTCAGCCTTGGCCAGCGGCAGGTCCATCTTGGAGCTAGCTGGCATTGGCTTCATCAGATATAGGGGAAGCTTCTAACAGCTTCTCACAGAAGCCACCCCTGTAGCCCCCTCTGCTACCAAAACCTTCCCAGGCAAACCCAATACAGCTGTGGAGTGGAGAACTGGACACAGCACTCCAGGCGTGACCTCACCAGTGCTGAGTAGAGTCATCCCAATACAGGCTAGTCTTTCCTCCATACAAAAACCACTACTGCATTCAAAATGCTCTAAGGATTGTGCTTATTTATTTAAAGTTTTCTTATTACTTGTTCCTACTTGAAAATAGTAAAATAATTCTATGTTGAGGCCCAGGTAAGGTCTGTCTACACAATAATTACAGTGTACTTTCAAAATACTAACACCCATTTCTCACAGGGTTTTCTGAGAAAAACCAATGTGTTTATTGATCATTTCAGTACTATCAATCCATCCAGAGCAGTCATATTTCTTATATTTACTTTTGTAACCAAATTGAAGGGAATGATCCGTCTCGGTTTTGCTACATACATTACTAGCAGGCATTAACAGTTAGTCTGACTTGTCCTTCAGGTGATGAGGCGATTGATTTGAATTTTAAGATACCTAGGCAGAAGTTCTGAATGTCCTGCAGCAAAGCTTAACCCCATCGCCCATGGAAAGCTGACATTCAGGCAGGAACAATCAATAGCTCAGTTTGGACAAACAACTACATTCCCAAAGCTCCTTTTTACCATTTTGCTCAGGGACATCAGGCAAGTATCTGTGGCCTTCTACAAAAGCCCTAGGAAATGCCAATAATAAGCTGGAGCTGTGGTAAGAACTGGTGAATCACTGACAGAGAGAGGATGTTTCTTAGTTGTGTTCCCACTCTCAATGCCAAAGCAACCTAACAACGTAAAAACCTGTGTATTCACTTCCTCTAACCCCATGGATTTTTTTTCAACTTTTCCTTTTTGCAAGTTTCACCCTGATGTTGCAGCTACTGTTCTCACTATAGCTTCGGCCAGTCTCTGCTGCTGGGTATGGAAGGTGCAGAGTGGGTTCTGCTGCCGTATTTAACGTCATCTCCTCCCAAAACTGAAGATTTTTAAAAATAATTTGTCAGTCCCTTTGCAGTCAGGAAATGTGGTGGCTTGTAACATTAAGCTGTTAAATCTTTATGCACACCCAATATGTCATGGTCTTTGTCCTTGGTGTGCTGGTTGAGGAAGTGCAGTTGGTTTGCTACATTATTTTTTAGAAAGATTACTTTAAAACACAGACCCATAAAGTTTAGTAGAGACTGCAGTGTGCTCATGATGGTTCAGCCAAGAAACCTTTTTTAACAAATGCTTTACATAAAAACTTTTGAATTTACTGGGCTGCTGTAACTATCAAATAAGATTCTGGACTGGAACAAACTTGAGAAAGTCCTTTTCCTTTGTCTTGTGTTTTTCATGCTGAAAGCTGTCTGGAGCATAAAAAGCCTCTTAATCCAAATAATGTATGAAACATAGGACCACAATCAGTGCAACCCACATCTTGAGAGCAGTTTCCTTTCAGAACAGCGCAGTACAGGGGCTATGAGTTATTCCTTCCTGATTTACTTTTCAAATCTCTGAATGCAGAGATTTTCTGTGATGTAACATTGATTTTATAGGGATTGTTTCTACTCAGTGGGAAGAAGAACAAATTACGTCTTCAATATCCAGTAATAAAATAGATTCAGGTAATTTCACCACTATACCTCAGTTGTAAAAAAAAGAAAACAATAAGCTATATTTTTCTTGTTGAAGTTTGAGCATAGATTATTTTTGGGGATTCTAAAAAGAATTGTGCTTTGGTTCACTGCCTTTGCAGAAAGGAGTGTAATGCCATTAATCTGAACTTTTTACAGAATAACAGTGTGGCTGTATCAAATATATTGTTTCATATTAAAATATTACACTAGATTTCAGACAAATAGCTGCTTGAAAAAGAATTAAGATTGCAAAATGTAAGAAGTCAAATGACAAACAATGCCTGTAAAACTTTTAGTTGGACCCTTTGTGCACATCTCAGATAAGTAGTTCAGTAGCAGCGGGATGATAAAATGAATTCCCACAGTCATGTGGCAGAGCACACCTGCAGATGAGCTGCCTATCTGTAGAAAAGCTGTTGCTTGTGACTTCCTCACCTACAATGCCACTGTTAGCAAAGAATTATTTCAGAAATTAAACAAATTTTGTAGGAAAATTAAGTATGACCTCAGGATGAAATAATTCAATGCTGCCCTAGATTATATGGCTCTTATAGCTGTACAACTATCACACAATTGCAGGCTTTGGGACCAGAGGAATTTTTAGCAACTAATCATGAATCCATGCCTTTGATTTTCTAAGAATTTGATATTTCATACTTGGATGTTTGCAGTGGAATGGTTTTATATTTTGAAAAAATTATTTTGTTAAACAATTTTGACTAAATCATTATTCAACTTATAGTGAATTGGGAACTACCTAAATATCATTAAGTTTTAAATGTCTCAGCTGAGAGGTCATAATTAATTGGTAGCTTTCAAATTTTTCATTGATACTGTAACTGATTAACTTTCTGGAAAATAAGGATAATATCAAAACTCCTCTTTGAAGTGAAGTATGAAGGGTTCTTTGATTCTTCTGTTTCCATGGCCATTCCTATTTAAAGAAAAAATAAAAAGGCACTGAGAGAAAGAGAATATAAACAAAAGAAGAGGCTGAAATTGCTGTAGCAAATAACGTGTAATCTGATGAATGAGGATAAAGCAGAACAATGAAAAGATGTTTAGTCACAGCCTGAAGACCTGAATATACAAACTTGAGCAAAGTGAAGCCTAATTCATAATTCTGATAATTCATAATTTATTAAATATCACAATTTCTGTTATTACTGCATTAGAGTCAATATTACGAGAAAAAAGCGAAAAATATAATTTTTCCAAGATAGAATTTACTAAGATTAAAAAGGCTTAGAACCATTTCAGACTTGCTTCCTAGTATCTTTGAAGTTATACAAATGCATTAGTCTTTCAGTACTTCTAAAGTAGAGAAGAAAAAGAAAAAAAAAAGGAACATTTATTTAATTTAAATATTTATTTCCTATTACCTTTGGTTTTTTATGTGCCAGAGCACATTCAACACATCAATAAAGTCTGTTAGTGTGTTGCAACACAGTTCTTGGATCCTTAAATTGAGAGAAAAATAGGGATAAAACTATCTTCAGAAACTCCTTTAAAGAAAAGAGCTAGAACAGGAGATAATCCTTCTGTTGACCATGTTTTTATATTTCCACATGAGCCAGCTGGCAGTCATGAGGTTTCCAAATTTGTCTGAATACTTCCCTCCAGGTGTGACCATCCCATTAGTTCTTTTGTCATTAGTATTTCTAATAAAAGCCATATGCAGAGTCCATCAGGAAGACGTATAATTAGATGATGGGGCCATCTACGCATGAAAGGCAACAGACAGTCCTTGAATTGACGTTCAAGTGAGAGCTGTGATTATGTATTCATACAACTGCTATCTGTGGTCATCTCAGACAACTGGAGGTAAATCTGTGGAACATTTTCTCTAAGACTGCTTGTGGATTTGTAAGCACAAGAAAGGAGTAAATTACACCCCCCAAAAAAATTGTATGAGGAAACATATACCTGAAAGTCACTCAGTATAACAGGTGAAGCTGTATGCTTCCATCTTTGGTCACATTTCACCTATTCATTGCAAACATCTCCATAGTCGCTGTCTAGAATGGAATGGAATTGAATGGAACGGAATGGAATGGAATAGAATAGAATAGAAATTTCAGTCTAGTTCCTCAATAATGAAAAATCGGTTTCTCGATATTTTTGTCTTGTTCATCATGGGGGCTTTTAACCTGGTTCTTACACATGCAACACTCCACATCTATCAGATTTGATTCTCACTAAAAGGATATCTTTGAAGTGATCAGCATACTTACAAACACTCTTCAAACAACTTCTCAAACCTTTTAAAGTGCTAAAACCTTAACATTTGGGAAGAAGGCTTATTAAGAAACTTTTGAATTAAAGGAACTAATTTCTTTCTTCAGACAAAAATTTGAGTGTATTCCTTGTTATGTAATGAAAGAAAGAATAAAAGTTTTATTGTGATATCAGATGCTTGGATAATAGCTTTGGTTCCTAGTAAAAAATGAAATTCCAAGAAAAAGGGGGTCTAAGAATAGGAGGCAGAAATCTGTAGCATTTCAAATCTGAAAGAGCATTTAAGCTTACTTGTGAGAACTGTATATGAGTCTAAAGTTATCTCTATTCTCCTTACATGAATTGATTTTTATTTTATTAGTTAATAAAAATATTTCTGGAGACCCACACTACAGTCAGAAAATTTTTATGCAGTAAACAACTCATGGGAACATGTCAACTCCTGTGAAAAGTGTCAATGAAAACCAAACAAAAAAAGGCTTTGTATTTCTAATCCAATATTATGCTTTTTACTTCGTCTTATGCTGTTAAATACAATAGTCTGAACACTGCCCAGCATTAAGTTTCCTTTTCACCAACACAGTGGTGAAAGTGGGGAATTAAAGTAATGCAAGCCAGGTAGACAGACTTCTCAAGTCAAGCACAGGCTGCACTACGAGCCTGGTGCTGTCACCTTCCCTTCTTCATTAGAAGCCAGTAGCTCTGTTTTGCAAACTGAGAACTTCAGACTGTCTTGTGGTGGAGAACAAAAATGTGCTAGTATCAGCAGTTGCTGTGCTCTTTTAAAGCCACATGGTTGTGTGAAAGCCTTTCAGGAGTATCAGTCCACAAGGTCTCTCAAGGTAAGTATGTAGGTGTCATCACTGCTAAAGGAGAGGTTCAAGAAATAGCGTTTTACTCTCATTATATTGATGATAAGCCACTAGCACATTCTACTGACTGGATGTACTGATTTTTGGCTGGGATAAAGTTTAATTTCTTCACAGTAGCTCATATAATGCTGTGTTTTGGATTTGTGATCAAAACATTGTTAACACAAGGATGTTTTAACTATTCTTGAACGGTGCTTGCACAGTGCCAAGGTCCTTTCTGCTTCTTATTCTGTCCCATCAGTGAGCAGGCTGGGGGTGCACAAGAGGCTGGGAGGGGACACAGCCGGGACAGCTGACACCAACTGACCAAAGAGATATCCCATACCATATGACATTGTGCTCAGTAATAAAAGCTGGGGGAAGAAGAAGGAAGGGTGGGATGTTTGGATTTACAGCATTTGTCTTCCCAAGTAACTGTTAAACCTGATGGAGCCCTGCTTTCCTGGGGATGGCTGAACACTTGCCTACTGATGGGAGCTGGTGAATGAATTCCCTGTTTTGTTCTGCTTTCATGCACGGCATTAGCTTTACCTATGAAATTGTCTTTATCTCAACCCACAAGTTTTCTCACTTTTACCTTTCTGATTCTTTCCCCCATCCTGCTGGGGAGGGTGGGGTGGGCTGAAGTGAGGCTTTGTGGGGCTGAGCTGCGTATTGGGGTTAACCCACAACACAGGAATTGCATTGCTTGGGCTTAGCGTTGCTAACATTTCAGGGAAAGGTCCAGTCCTTAGCATTACTGGTAAAGAAAATTCAGAATAATTGCATTAACTTGCCCAGGAACATTTAAACCTGTGCAGCTGAAAGCAGATGCTGTCATGGACCAGTGTATATATGGTAGAAGAGTTAAAGGAACTTCACTTCTCCATCTTCCTTTATACAGTACAAATTTAGTTTGGGCGCTCTCTCTAGCATTGCATCTGTGTCACTCAGATATATCACCTCCCTTTTATGCTTTGGTATTTTCCAACCCTGCTGTTGTCTCCACCACTACAAAGCAAAGTAACAAAGGTCCTGAACACCTGCAGCAAATATAGCTTTTGAGGCACTTGGGAGAGGTATAATTACAAAACTTTTGTCTTTTATTCAGATCTCAAATATGGAATTAAATTTAGTCTAACCACACAGTCACAGTTCATTTTCAGTTCTCAGCACTTAACTGTTGCCAGTAAAATAATAGCCATTAGCATCATCTCACAGAGATTTCAGTTGATGATCCCTTAGCAAATATTTTCCGTCTTAGAAGGTATCTTGCAAAACTTGAAGCTGACAGCATAGCCTCTTGTATCCGGCACACAAAGTTATCACCGCTGCTATCCAGATTATGAAATTAACATACCAGAGGCATATTCTCCATTGCCCAGGATAATATTATTTTTCCATGATACCTGGAAAGTAGTGCAGTTACATCTGTATGTACTACTGTAGATTTTTCATCTCGGTGCATGTGCACTGCTTACTCCCTATTAAATGACTTTTACATCAATATCATTTATGCAGACCACAGATCTGGCTTTCTTGGAATGGGTAAACCACTATAAAGTCCTGGTATTTTTGTGAGATTTTTGTTGTTTTGTGGGGTTCTTTTAGATGTTAATATAGATAGCAGAGTTTCTCCTGTGACAAACAATTGATGTTTTATTGACAGCAGAGTGCTTAAGACTTGGAAAAGGATCATTTAGCAAAATGCAGCTGTGGCAGCAACTGATACTGTATTTATCATAATCCAGTCAAATGAGGTATTTAATTTAGAGCAACTTCAACAGCACGACCTGTTGAGACAGTGGTGAAGCAAAACTATACTCTTCTAAAATTTTCCCGCTACCATTTGGGTGATTTAAGTTATAAGCTCCACACAAATTCTGCTTTAGGGTAATTTCACATTAAAGTATAACCCCTAATGCTTGAAATAGAGAGACCCTTTAAATATTATAAAATGTTGCTGTCCTTCCATGAAAAACTGTTGTATTTCCTTGCCAATGGGTTGAGCTTGTCATGGAAATATATATTTCACTTCAGAGTAACTGCTACATCTAATTAAATAAGGTGTTTTCAGTTTCTTCTATCCAAGTTATGCTCAATCACCAGATACAAAGGTAAGCATTTAATCATACTTTCTGTTATTACGTACACATATATGCAATGCCAACCTAAAAATTACATTCAGTCCTTGATACTGTATCTTTAAATGTGTTTCTCATCACTTCGAAACAAAACAGAAAGACAGCCATTAGGAGTGTAAGTTCTTAATCCACAAGATGCTTAGAAGGACATATAACTGCCACCCATCCAGGAAAACATGTACGCACGTACTTCCAGACATTTGCAGAAAACCAGCTGCTTTTAGCTCATCTGAGCTCATCTGCCAGTTCTGCAAGTTCAGTATTAGCGACTTTGTACTGTCCTTTTTCTTCTGAGCACATATATTTATCATGTACTTCCCCAGCTCTTTTGAAAGGGTTTACCATACAAAGACACACTGAAATTTTTTGGGGGGTTAAGGAGGCCTCATGTCTCAGCTCCTCATTCACTTAGTTTTGATCTCAGTCACTTACGGGCATACAGTCCTCATCAGAAACCTTATTCCCGGCACTTGTTTATCATCTCCTTTTCCAAGTAGAAAAACTGTGCAGTCCCTCCTCACCTCATTCCTCTTCTCCTGGCCTGTTTTTGCCCCACCAGCAAAGCTTGATTTCTGGTAACTGCAAGCGTTGATATTGCATTAAGCTAAAGTGTAGAGGCCAACAATCTATGCCTGAAGAAACTCACCTTCCTTGAACACTTTTCTCAGTGTAGAATCCTTGGGACTTTTCTCCTCTTCATATGAAGAATAACCATCTCAATCATAAAGCATTTGTTAAAGTATTAACTATTGGAAACTTCACCTCCCTTCAATACCATCTTTCTCTTCTACATTTCAAACATCTATGGCTACTACTTTGAATATTGTCATCTTCATTCAGGATTTCATTTTTGATAATCAGTTCTAGACAGAGCAGAAAAAGCAGGAACAGTCTCATCACAGCTGTAACTTAGAGAAGCAGCACCCAGACAGCTATATATAGTTCCACTTTCTTTTTATTTATCTTGATGAAGAGCAGCTAGGATAACAACTGTAAATGCACATATTTTTTAAAATGCTTTGGGATTAATATGAATCCTAAGGGTAGTTTGTGTTTATAACAGCAAACAGAGTGTGTGGAAACAGTAATAGCCTTCCTCACTGCGTTTCTTTGCTAGGTCCAGGGATGAAGTTATCAGAAACTTGCAACAAACACAGTGCATATATATGTACTATGTTAGCATTGTACAAACTGATAATACAACTCTGATAATTCCCAGCTGGACTTATGTTTTGATAGTCTACCTGCACATCAAAACTTTGTTGCTGGTAACAGTTGATCTATACTAGTTTCAGTTGCTGTGTTTTTAATATGAAACACCTGCATTCTCTAAAATGCCTTCTGCCTGTGAAAACATCAAGATACCCAAAGTAAGCTGTGTTACCTGAGGAGAAATCATGTTATATTATGCATTTACACAGAAAATTATACATTGCAAAAAAAGATGATTTAAAGGCAGAATTTTGAGGCAGAACTAAAAAATATGTATCTCATTCTATTTTAATTTATTGTAATATTCCAAAGTATGCAATCTTCAGGCATTGAATTTATATTTTGTCTGTGTTTCTTTTCCCCCATTTTGCACAGTGTCAACTCAACAATTCCCTTAATAAATGCTACTGGACTTTTGTTTGATACTTGCTATATATGTTAACTTTGCCACATACCAGAAATAATTGGCCTATATATCTGAATGCCTGCTGGTAAATGCAAGGGTAAAATTATTGTTCTTACTCTTTTTTTTTTTTCTTTTGGAAGGTAATGAATATGTATGACAATTATTAACATCGTTTGCTGTTTGACTTATATCGTACAAGTGATGATGCAAAAGTGCAAGGAGTGGTTGGCACACCAGATGGTTGTGCAGCCATTTACAGGGACCTTGAAAAGATGGAGAAATGGGTTGACAGAAGCCCCATGAATTTCAACAAGTGGAAATGCTGAGTCCTAGCCCTGGGGATGAACAACCCCAGGCACCCGTACAGGCTGGGTGCTGACTGGGTGGAGAGCAGTTTGGCAGAGAATTTTCTGATGGTGCTGTTGGACACCAAGCAGAATCAGAGCCAGCAATGTGCCCTCATAGCTAAGAATGTCAAAAGCCTGCTGGGCTGCAATAGGAATAGTGTTGCCAGGAGATCAAGGTCCTTCCTCTCTACCCAGCTCTGCTGAGACGTATGCCAGAGTGGTGGGTGCACTCTTTTTTTTGTTTTTTTTTTTTTTTTTTTTAACAAAAAAAAAATACAGCTAAGATTAAAGAAAGCTTCTGTTTGACATTAAGGAGGCTTTTTTGCCCTTATGCAGTGAAGGATTTTATTGTAAAGAACATTCAGGGCTTGCAGTTAAGATGATGAATGGATTTAATTTAAGATACAAGTTTCTTTAGTTGGAGCATTCAAAGCTTTATAAATTTTCAGAGATCATGATCATTTTTTGAATGGACCTCTGGATGTCATACAGTCTAACCTCCCACAACCTGTCAGTTTTGCATTGATTTAAGGATCATGTATGTAAAAAATGCTTCTATATGCAGCAAGATTTCTCCAAACACCTAAGAATACAGTCACTATTAGCCATCAAGCACTACATTAGATATTAAATAAGCAATGAAAAGGTCCAGAGGAAAAATTTGCAAAAAATTGTATTTTGCTTTGTTAAGCAATATAATCTTGAATACTATATCTCTCTCTTCATCTGTGAGCTAGCAAACAATTGACATACATTTTGAAATGATGTTTCTGGAATAATCTGAACAAAACACCATTTTCTAATGTGGGCATTTCTACTGCCTAGGTTTATCATTCTTATTTAGTATGCAAATAGTCTGTATGGTCTGTGATGAAGACTGGGAAGCTCGCTCGTGCCAGAACCAGCAAGTGACTCCATACCTTGTCAGGTTTGGCAGGCTGTGTTTATAAAAAAGAAACAAACAAAAAAACCCCCAATCAAAACCCCCAAAAAACCTAGAGATGGAGGCAGAGGATGGGGGAGCAGATTCACAGCATTATATGGTAGAAAGTGGAGGGTAAAAGAACAGAAAGCCGGAAAGGCACAACAAATGAAGTGGATCGAAATAGGCCAGAGATAGAAGACAATCAATATTTTCAATGTGCTGCTGAAAGAGAGTTGAAAAAAGTCTATGTCTATTGATAAGCACATGTTGAAGTGTTTTCCTGATGAGACACAGTCCTGTCACTAGTTAATAAAAATGCAGAATAATCCCACTTATTATTGTGAGAAGGTCACTATGATAGTCACCATAAGAAAATCTGTGCATGGCAGAACGCTCTGTGATTAACAATGCTTTTTGTAAAGGTGTCTGGAGACAGACAGTTATGTATCTGCACAACTCTAAGCTGTAATAAGGGAGTAGCTGTATTCAAAGAACAAAGCTTGACATTTATCTTCTCTGAAAAATAAAAAAGATTGAAAGCAAATAGTTTTTCCTGACATCATTGAAACCCCTTCACGATTAGCTAGAGAAAGAAATTAAATATCATTAAAAGGTCATATAAACTTGCATGGTTTGAGAACTAAGGGGAGTGCAAAACTGATAAAGAGCCTTTGGAGAAAAATATTTTACAGTTAAATGTGTTAACAGATGAGATTCTGCTTGGAAAACATGCACTGATACAGATGAGGAACAATATATTGCCTTTCATTTTATTTTGAAAAAATCTTTTTGTAGAAAAGAAAAAGAAATCTATCATGAATTCTCAAGTACTTTTAAAGTAATGTAAATAGTTGCTATGAATATAAAATCAGCTTTCATTTTATTACAAAAAGTGACATTTCTCAAACAATAAATGTCTTCATAAAACCTCCATCCTCATCCAGTGTCTTAGTTGTTCACAAATTGCCGAAGATATCTGTATTTGAAACTGATGATAATTTCATGGGTTTTGCACTACATAAGCCTTCTTTGTATAAATATAAGATCAACAACTTTATATTTTGATTGTAGATATAAGTATGTTTTGACACTTTATTGTCTACAATTTAGTTTAGGTTCATCTAAAAAAAAAAATATAATTTTTATGTTTTCAAAGAATCCCAGCCTTTTCTGATTTGTTGAAGAAGTTTTCATTTAGAGCCAGAGGAAATATCTTTCTTCTTTGGATTTAGGAGGCAGAAAATTTAACTCTAAGGATTGGAAGTTGCTTGACTTTTTAAACCATCAAGTTAAATAATGTTAACTCAGAGAATAACTTAAAAGTAACTTGATTCAGGTTGGTAGAGCTATTTATTGAAATAAATGTAGTAAGTCAGAGTTTATAAGTGTTAGACTAAAAATGTATCAAAAGCCTACAATATAACTTTTTAAAGATTTTTGACTATCAATTTCCCAAGAAAATGTGAAGCATGAAGAAACTTTCGTAACTCTGTAATGAGTTAGAAAGCAAGATTTTGCCATGGCAAGAGTTTTTAAGGCTTTGAACTCAAGACCTTCTGAAATATTTTCCTTTTGTTTTTCTTTAATGAAAAGTCTCAACAGGTGTCCATAAATACCAGAACATGTCTCCATTAAAACAAAAAGCAGAGAAGCATGGGCTCAGAAGAGCAAATGATCTAATGACTAGATTCTCTGCTGTCCATAAATTTTGTCTAGCTCCTTTTCAAACCTGAAAATACTGTCTCTTTCCATAAACTCCTGTTGTAGCAAGCCTCAGATGGTCATGACCCACTGTGTAAAGTCATACCTTCTTTTACCTGTTTTGGAATGATAACCTATCAGTTTTAACAATTGTCTCCAAGCTCCAGAACTGGAAGAATTGGTAACAGTTCCTCTGTCACCTTGTACAATGCCTTCATAGGTCTGTAATTCTCTTATCATGTATCTCCTCAGGGTTTTCCTCTCCAAACTAAAAAACCTCAGGCTCTCTCCTCATAAGGTGTGTGCTCATGCTCTGTTCTCTTCATCATTCTAATTGTGATTCCCTAGAACTTCTCCAACTCCAAAATATGCTTCCTGAAGTGCAGAGACCAGAACTGCATATAACACCAAGATGCTGATGCACGAAAGCTTTATATGGCAGAAAAATGCATCCTCCTTTTGGGTCTTAGTACCCTTCCTGATGATGGGCAGCATGGTCATTGGATTTTTTGATTCTGCTGCACGTTGACCTGCTAATTTCTGAAAACTCTTGATGGCTCAAAGACCTTTTTCCTGAGTTGTAATTACCAGATCCAAGTTAAACATTATACAAGAATGATTTGCATTATTTTCCAATAGACATATTGCTTTTCATTTGTCTGTACTGAAATGTTTTTTATCACCTTTTGCCTACTCAGCTTTCTGAGGTTCTTCTGAATTTCTTCTCCAACAGTGCAGTGATCAGCTATCAAATACAGTTTAGCATCATCTGAAAGATGTGGAACTTTCATGGTGCTCTCCCTTCTCCAGGTAATTATGGAAGCTAAACAACTTCCCCCCTGATCCACCCCGGAGCATGCATCCTTGGTAGATCATTAGCAGACAAGTGAGCCTAACTTTATAGACTGAAGAAAAAAGCCTAACTTTATAGGCTAATAGCGGCAAATGAAGGAAAAATAAAGAATATGCTAAGATGTGACTTTGGAGATACGGTAAAAGATCTTTTCTCAGGCTCTTTATCCTTCAGTTCAGTGCAGTCAAAGGCCTAATGTACCTGTCAGTTGGTATGGGTTCAATTTTAAAAGGAACCACGGTAAACAGGTTTCCAGAAATACACAGCTTTTTTTACTGGAAAACACCTCTGGAAAGAGTGCCAAAAAAGGATCTCAATGGCTAATCAACACAAATCTGTTTCCTCATTTGCTTACTCATAAAAAAAAAAAAAAAAAAAAAAAAAAGAAAAAATAAAAGAAAAAAAAGAAAGAAAAAGGAAAATTTAAATTTTCAGTCAGGAAAGCTTCCTGAAACAAACTAATTTTAATTTTTATCACCCCTCTCCCTTTGAAGCCTTAATTGACTGAACAGACCTGTCTGGCTGCTTTTCTCTCCCAAATATTCACTACAAGTCTTACTTCTACAGAGAAGTCCAAAATTACTCTGTAATTGCATCTGCTCAATTTGAAAGAGGGTTTACAGTTACAGTTATACATGCTAATCTACATTTCTGAGTGTCATTTCATCTCCTTATATGATATTCGGGCTATCAGATTTTCTGCTAGCTGACATGCTCTTGATCTCAGTAAATAAACTGTTGGTTTTAGTCATCCACTGGTGTTGAAAATTCCCCAGCAGTCTATAAAACTGATTATGACTTGAAAATACTAATCCCTGATGGTCCTAAACTGATCTTTCCACAGATTAAAACCTTTTCTAAATAATTTTTACAGAAATGACTGATAGTTATTAAGTGCTTTGCTTTTGCATGACATTGATAAGACATCTATTAATTCAAAGAGCTCCTGCTATCGAGACAGGGAAATGTTATCTCTGTTTTTCAGATGGAGAAACTGAAAAGTTGAAGAGGCTTCCTAAGGCCTTAGGGTAAGATAAGGACAGAGTTGGTGCATCAACTCTACAGTGCCCGTCTTCTAGTCTAGAATTATAAATGTCAAATATCCTACATCCATATCCTACAAATATCCAAACAACACATAATTCATAGTTAGTATAATAGTAGATACGTTTTGCTCATGGAGAAAATATAAAATAAATAAAAAATGTACAAAATTTGATATCAATTAGTTACTATGTCTGACATTTTGAGCAGATATTCAAAGTGTGGGAGGAGAAGAAGGGTAATTTTCATCTTCTTGCCAGCGTATAGTCAAACAGCTTCTTTTCACTGTGCAGGCTTAGATCCTTCACAGAGTTCTGTTCTGAGGGAAATTTTCTTCCTGACTTCCCATTCATATTCAAAGATTTTCGGTTCTTTCATTATAGTTCTCAACTGTGAACTTACATGTTATTGAAAAGTATCAAACTAACAACCCTGGAGAATAAAGTTTTGTATTTATACCTACACTAGATACTGTGCAATTTTTTCAAAAGGTGGTTAGCTATAGGTTTAAAAATGACCCAGATCCAGAAGTGAAGCGATGATCAAAAACCTGATTGTGTCTTGGACTTCCTACAGGTACTGCACAGCAAATATTCAGACTTTCTTCTCAGCTTAGAAATGAGATGCCAAGGGTTATCTCCCCTGTAATACTTGTGTTTGAAAGACATGAAGTAGCAAAATTTAGCTGAAGTACCCTGAACCACCTCTGTGCAGAAGAACATGAGGAACTGCAAGAGTCATTTATTCAATGCTGCCACAGAAGTTAGGCTTACTTTCACACCAGGGTACAGACCTGACCCAAATTCCCCTTAGGAAAATCATTAATCATTAGTAAGGTTTAGAATCATTAGCGATTATTATAGTATATTATAAAATGATTACTCTAAGACAGTAACCTGAGTGTTATTGTTTGCTGAGATCTAATTAGTTCCAGCATTCTGAGAATCAAACAAAAGGAAAAAACCCCACCCACAGGAAAAAAATGCATACATAAATGAGTGCAAGGAGGCAACGTTTATCATCTCTGGAACCAGATAGAAATGAAAAGACTGTATAATAAGAGTAGCATTAAAAACAAGAATAAGAATAGAGGAAAGAAGTTGGAAAAGTGAAAGAAATGAACAAATTCTGCTTGAGCTTCTGGGCGTTGTGAAATGAACACCTAGTTGTTCCACTTTTTGTGAAAGAGGGAATCACATTTTAGTATATACAGGAAAAGTAGCTGATGGCAAAGCATGGTTCTACTTGTAATTCATAGTTGCAGGCTATTAAAAGTCCATATTGAAAGAAAAAGAAATATGGACCTCACACCTCCATTCAAGTATGCTCATGCTTTGGCAGAAATACTGTAAATGTGGAAGTACTGCACACAATTTAACAAGTACTGAAATAGGTGCTGGATGGTATTTCTTTTTCTTTTCTTTTGGCCACCCTGAGGAGGGTTTATTATTTGAAGTATGTAAGAGAACTGACTTCACAGAAAAGCATGTTCAGATTTATCCTAAGGAGTCTCAAAAAAACAGGACTTTTCTGAAACAACCTTTTCTAACTTGCACAGAGTATGTCAGTGTTGATCTTTGTAGAGCATTGTACAAGTTCTCCACTTGTACACCCCTTCACAAATGCAAGCTGACACATGTCCAGGGCCACAGATTAGTACATTCCTCTAAAGAAACTTTCTGCAGGCAAGTGGTCGTTATGATCGAAGTCCAGCCACTAAACCGCACCAGCAGTTTTCACAGAGGCAAGTCAGAGACAGAAGCTGGTGTTGCTTCTGGTGGCATCACTGCAGCCTCACTGTGCCCTGTTGGGCTGGGCAGAGCAGCTCAGGCTCTGCAGGGATGCTCTTGTGCCCTGCATTACCAGGTGGTAACAAGATGCATGGGGGGGGCTGACACACCAGAATGTTCCTCAGCATGCAGAAATGTTGTGCAAGACTTTGGAATAAGAAATCAAGGCTTGTGATGAAAGCACAGGTACAGTACAAGTGTGCAGGATATAATGATTCAAATTCTAAAAACTGCACCACAGGAAACTGCCTCTGTTGCTGAATTATTGCCACAGTGCATGATATTATTATGAGTTTCTCATTAAGGACTTGTCTGTGAGCATGAGTGAGACTTGATCTTGCTTAGTCTGTGGTATTTAATGAGACACTCATTTCTGTGCCAGAGTCTGTTAAGAAAGAAAAATAAAGCATTGAATATCTAAATTGCAGTAACCTACATAGGGAACCCCAGCCACTTACAGTCTGAGTGGATTTATTGTCATCAGTAACATTGATAACAGCTTCCTAGTTTTTGCCATGTGTTATGTTCTTCCTGAATATAGAATATAATTCTTCACAGGTTTATTGTGAATCTCCTATTTAATGTATCAAGAATTTCTTTCCTATTATTGACTAAAACCACTTGTTTTTTCTTCTTCCAAACCATAGCATATGTATACATTCATATTCTGTACTTGAGGACACTTTCTCCTCCTGAGGAAAATTACTATTGTATTCATGAAACAACATCCTCCACAGATTGGAATAACAATTTAATCACCTTATGTAGATGTCAATGAAAACAGAACTGAGCATGAGCAAAATTTCTTTTGCTTAAAGCAGATGTTGTTGCATGGAGCACATGGTGTTCTCCATAGGGTATTATACATAGTTTCTGTAAGATATTGTAAAACAAACTGAGAGTTATTAATGATAATAAAAAGAGCTACAAAGTTAACTGCATGCAATCATTGAATGTCTCTTTATTAAAACTGATGTTGTCACAACATTTCTGTTCAGGTCACCAGCACTTGAAGATTTTTGCCCACCATGAATATCTAGTTAATGCTATGTAGGTCAGTTCAAAGCAATATTTGCTTTTTGATGAAGACATGGATTGTGAAAGACATAATTCATATCAAAGCCAGTTAGAATCTTATCAGTATGCAGTACATACATAATTCTAATAACTTCAGTATTTTCATCTATTTAATCAGAGGCTTGAATCCCAGAAGTAAATATTCTAGTTAAATAGTGTAAAGGACCTTAATAGCAAAGAATACAGCAAAATTCAGAATTATACTTTGCATCAATAGCAAATGTCAGTCTGTGTTTAAGACATATCTTTTTGGTTTACTCCAATTGGTAATTATTTTGGTATTATGGTAGGTGGATAACCGTTCTGCTCTAGCACTGAATTTTATTTTTTAGAAAATCAGTCAAGAAAAAATCAAAATTAAAAAAAAAGGAATAATGAAGGGAAATTGCAATAATGTTAATGTGGAAAAAATATTTATAATGATAGTAATAATGATGATGATGATGAGGGTAATAATAACAATAATAATAGTTATACCAACATGATAAAGGATCAATTTTTATATATTCTCTCATTTAACTGGTGTGATAAAACATTGGATTATCCTATTAATACTAGTACAACTTTACCAATTCTAAAATTCTATGTTATATAAGAAAATGGTCAAAAGGAATTCCTTTTCTGCCTCCTAAAACATTAGTTAACAGATAACACTTAGATAATGCATAAAAGAGAGACATAGTGGGTTAGCTTTTGCATCCTTCACTAGTGTAATGACTCTGAAGAAGAATCCTACAGCACAGTCTACTCAACTTCTCATAACATACTTGAAAGACTTATTTTAATAATTCCGGGCACGGGTGGTACTTTTTGACTGGACTTCCTTTGTGATTTAAAAGCAGTATTAGTGCTTTCCTGGTTTGATTTTATATGCATTTCTTTAAAAATTCCTGTGTTTGCTTTGTTGCTGTATACTTTCAAGGTGACATTGAATTTTTTTAAAGATAAAAACTTACAGACCTTTATAAATGTTTCCTGCTGACATAATGCCAGGAACCACAGAATCTCACTGGGGAGTCATCAAACATCTTCAAATACCCCAAAACATTGCAAATCTTGGGATGGTTTGCTTTTGGTCATGCAGCTTGGTTTTTACTCACTAAAACTAATAATATATATCTAACAGACATGGGTTAACATTTTCTGTGACTGTGCTGTAAGCTGTACTACACAGATAATCTCTAGAAAAAAATAGGTGAAGAGCCTTTATCAGTCCAAAGAATTTTTGCTGTACATACCGTATTGTCACCCTCTGAATGTCAGCACAATTGCTACTACCTTATCAGCAAGTAAGTTATGCAATGTCTATCTTTGTTTTCTGTTCTTGTCCTTATCTTTCATTTACCTGGAATTTAATTAGTCTCATTTCAGTAGTGGTAAGGGAATCATTCATTGGCAAGTTCAGCTAAGTAAATCTTCCTTTCTTAAAATAAAATCTGGAAGTGCCTCAGAACACTTTGCTACTGTATTAGTCCCACAGAATAAACATAATCACATCATCTTCATGATCATGAGACTTTGACTGGACAGAAATCCTTAGTCCTATCTAGACGTACAGAGAACCCCTGCTTTTTCTGTAGTTGTTCTGTACACAGTATTTGGACTTTGTAGCATACTAAGGATGTGCACTTGTTCTTCAGTCATCATGATCCAGCCCAGAAGAAACTGTATGCTGAGTTAGAGCTTTCTGACAGTTTGAGCATGTCCTATGATTAAGAGGTGAGTGGTCTGTTATTTAGACATTGACTGTTCATCCTGTTTTAATGATATAGGAGCTAGAGTCATTAGATATAGTAGGCTGTAGTAA
The DNA here is from genome assembly GCA_035590275.1 of Ibycter americanus. Lineage (NCBI taxonomy): Eukaryota > Metazoa > Chordata > Aves > Falconiformes > Falconidae > Ibycter > Ibycter americanus. Next base: position 47,431,364 of record JAVJGI010000062.1, on the reverse strand, counting down.
ATCAGAAATGAAACAGAAGATATAATTTCCTTGGATCTTGGGTTCTTAGTACCTGAATTAAGTCTCTGCCAAAGGATTTGGAGTAGGTTGGAGGACATTTTCTGCTTGGAGCACTGCAGAACTGATGACAAGCAGCCTGCATTTCTTCTTACAGAAAACCCACCAAAGGAAGGTGGAAACTACTGAGATCGCATTTACCTTCCCACAGGGGTGTTTCCCATCTATGTAGAAGCAGTCAGTTAGGTAGAAAACTGTATACCCACATTTTGTACTTTCAACTGAATCTTACCTGAAGAAATGGAAGAATAAAGGCAAGTGATTAGAAAATACAGATCAGAGGTAAGTCAGGCTGGGGAAAACAACCTGTAGAGATTTTTAATTACAACCCTTGGGACTGAAGAGTTGTGTCAGGCTTCCATGTATTTATTAAATGGATTTGACTCCAAACCAAAACCTTTCATGATATTCTTGTTTCCAGGTGAATTACTCAGTATAAAAATTAAGCAAGGAAGATTCTCAGTAAGATTGGAACTGAAAAAGTTTGCAGATTCCATGCTTTTCTATTCCTGTTTTATATTGCATCGCCTAGGAAAGACTGAACTGTGATGTCTGGAAATACACTTTCTTTCCTTTGTTACCTTCCAGACTATTTACTGTGAACAGTCAGTGCCAAAAGTATAATTAGCCTTTCTTGGAAAGTGGAAGCTGCAATGACACCTGTCCATGTGTATAATCAAAAATTTTTTAGTGGAAAATAAAAAGACTAGTAAAATAATCCAAAAATGTTTTAGGAAAATTATGGATTTCTTATTATATATTATACACCACCAGTAACCTGAAACAATAGAAAGTATGGATTTAGGACTTTGAAGAATTGTTTAGATTATTAAGTATATAAACATCAAACACCATTGTTTTGATGTAATTGAATTAGAAATTTCTATTATATTAGAGTTTCAAAGATGGACTTGAATGGACATCTCAGAAGAAAAGGCAATTTAACTGATGTTATTACCTTTCCCTTTGATTTTAAAATACAGTTCTGACTATTTTATTCTCTTAGGACTTTTTTTTTAACCCTTGACATTATATGACGTAAGATGTAGTATAAACAAGATGGACCTCTTTTGCATTATTTTAATACTGGTGTACCAAAAAAGTTTTCAGATTAAAAAACCAGAAAGACTGTAGTCTTTCAGTTTTAGAACACCAAATTGACCAGGCTCATATCACTTCTGGGAGGTTTTGTTTTATCTCCCTTCTGTGTCCCAAATGTGCACTAGCAATATACTTGGATTCATAATAAATATGTTTGCAGGAAAAGGAGTGATTAACTAGCCAAAATTAAAATTATGAGTGAACTAAAATGTTCACAGAATGAACCAGAAATTATGTACAAAAATGGGGACACATTATATATTGGGCTGAAGTGGTTTAAGGTACGGTTTTTAATAGTTCTAAGAGGTACAAATATACAAGAGAAGCTCATTTGACATTCAGTACAAATGACACAGTTTGGCAGTGCAATAAAGCACTCTTCCTACCAGATCAAATATGTTGCAATCACAACAGCTGGTGCTGGTTCAAAGTCACTCAAGGCCTAGCAGATCAGTTCATACAAATCAAGCTTTTTGCAATGGCAAGTAATATCTGTCCACAACAATGAATCTTCATCAAATCAAGTTTCATATGTCATCCTACTGCCATATAAAACCATCATAAACTTTGATTTGTGTACTTTAGTATGCACCGATGTGGTCACACGTCCACAATTGTTTTATATCCCATTGGCTTTGCAGCAGAGTTATCTGTGACTGCTCAGGTCCCAATTTTACAGTTGTGAAACACAAGGGTATAATTTAGAATAGATGGCAAAAAAACCCACTACAATCATGACAAAAAATGATGTTGCCTTTTCAGTCTTGTTTCCTGCTTTCATATTTTATCCTTTCAGTGTGTTACTTGTTTTACCACAACTTCTTATATGACTCCATTACTTGTGCTGGCTTCTACAAATCTAGTACACTAACATGTAACACAAGTTTAAGATCTGAATAGAGACAAACATTGCAGCTATATCCCATCATTCTGAACTTGAATTTTGGCAAAAACTCATGTATGTATTCAAGTATGTATATTCAATGTTGTTTCAACAAGGTTTAGTGTTATAGAAAAATACTATGTCAGTAGAATGGACTAAAAGACCCTGCAGCTCTTAGTCTTGTAACTGTAAATGCCCAAATGAGCATTATTATGGACTCAACAGTTGTCCTTGGACCTATAGGATATGCAAAAGTTGAACCATTTTAATCTGTCCATGCACTTCAGCCATGCATTTGAAGTGATGGAGAGAGAGAAGAGTGCATTTCAAAGTGGAGACTCATTAATTGTAGAAATGGTTAACAGATACCTCCAAACCTTGAAGGTCCAGAGATGTGACATCCGCTTTTTGGGTCCGATGATGGATAGATGTGGCTGCAATGTTTTCAGCTCTCCTAATCCACGTTCCTCTCTTTCAACTGCTAGAATAATCCTGGTAAGTTTACCAGAGGAAAGACTTTAGTATGCACCTTTAGTAATGATAGAAATATCCATGCCTGAAACTTGAAACTGTGGATTTCCACAAAGCCGGTTACAATGTGCCATAGTTGTCCTTCATTCACTAATGTCATTTCAGCCTGTGACCAATATATCAACTGTGGTACTAAAAATTTCCATGCACTGAACTAGCACTGAAATACCATAGTAACCACTAGACTCCTGTCTTTGCTGTTTCCCTGACCACAAAGTCTAACAATTATGCAGATCCTATTTTCCTCTTGTACCCCATTACATTTTTACCCTTTGCAGATAAATTCATTTCATCTGCGTTTTTTCTTCTGCATATGAGATTGTATTGTCAGCTTAAGTATTATTGGCTTGCTGTGCTTATGCTAAGCCCACTTCAGCCCCGCTTTATTAATTTTGTCTCCTTCAAGAAGAACTTGATTCCTTGAAAATACTCAAAAGAAAGAAAAAAACGCCTCTTCAGTTTTTCAGCTATGGGCTAGCTCATATCAGCAATCTAATATGCTGGTAGTCTGTTTTGCTGAGAAAACTCAGGGGAAAAAATGAGTCAGGTTTCCTGAGCCATAAGAAGTTGTGCTTGTTGAGTTTTCTGTGCCGTAATTAACATCAGTATAGAAAAAGGCCAAGGTAACTAACCTGAGGGATGTTCTTCTATGTCAAGTAACTAACTTCATGCAAGAATGTACCATCTGATATAATTTTTAGATTATCATTCTAGTGAACCTCAAGCTGTCTTGGAGAAGCAAATTCTCTCTGAATATATATTTCATTAATCGCTTCTATTTAAACACAAGAAATCACTTTCCTACTGTGTTGGTAGTGAAACACTAGCACAGGTTACCCAGAGAGGTTGTGGAATCTCAATCCTTGGAGATACTGAAAATCTGGCTGGACACAGATTTTGTGTAGCCTCCTGTAGGTGACTCTGCTTTGTGCAGGGGGATTAGATGAGGTGATCTCCAGGACTGCCTTCTCACCTCAGCTACTCTGTGATCCTGTGAACTGCAGATGCTCTGCAAGTGCTGTGATTCCTGTCACTAGAGGACAAGAGAATATTGTGTTACCTCAGGGGCACATCTCTAGCCAGTCTTGGTGTTAACCAAGTTGGAGGGAATCATTGCTTCAAAGCAGCTAGCTTTGCTCAAGAATAAACCACCTATCGAAAGGGAGAAAAGTCAGACTAAAAGGGATGTAAAAAAACGACCAGTATGATTTAGACGGACTCTCGATCTTCTTTATCATTTCATACTGCAAAAATTGTTTGTGAAAAGACTGTGTCCTATTCCCATAAGTTCTTATATTTTTTCCTTCTCCTAGAAGACAACGTTTTTGTCATTTAGACAGGCTTAATGGAAGAAATCCACAGACCAGGCTGCAGGAGACAGAAAAGAGGTGACAAAATAAATTGCATAATTGGAATAACAGAAAACAACCTTTGTCTCCTAAATTCTTGATTTGTCTTCTTATCTCTCTTTTTCAGGCTTTCCACAGTACAAAGCCTACTTTAAATTCTGGCTAAGTCATAGTAGAAAGGCAGGGAGAAGAGAGAGTTGATCATGGGGTTATTCAGAGTTGAAGGATGCCTCTATATAACAGGATGTGCTACTTTCAGGAAGAATAAGCTTCTGCTATTCAAGCTCAGTATGCTATAATGCAAAATGTTTTGGAGGTTTGCTGAGAAGATGGAGGTTCGCCTCTCCATGGTTTACAGTTAATGCAGAACAGAAAGAGAAATGTGCTAGGAAGCAAAAAGTCAGGAAATGCAGGAACAGAAGATACAGAGAACGCCCATAACCTTTCACCTGCTAAGATCAGAGCATCATGCTAGTGGGAAACCACTCTCATATTAGAAATTTACCCTGATTTCCTGTGGTTACATGCTTTACTCTGCTCCTTCTAATCAGCTTTTACCATCATCCCTACGATACAGATGAACAAAAATTATCAAAATGCACAAACAGGAAAATCTTGCACTGTCTGCACAGAACAGGCAGGTGCTGCTGCCCTGTTGCATGCTTGAAAAGAAAAAGGTTCTGTCCCATGTATTTATCTGTGTAGGGGCCCAAGGAAAGCAATTTAGGTGACTTTATTAACTTGGGCTCATCTGGTGTAATTCTCCATAACGGGCTATACAGATTCCTCAAACTCTGCAAGGAACAGTGGGATTCGGTGTGGAAATAGAAAAAAGATGAAGTACAAAGGGGTGAGGGCAGCAGTGTGAGGCTGCTCTCACTTGTAATAGTATTTTCTTTGGCACATCATACAAGGCTTAAATGTATTTGCAGTTGCAGCTGATAGGACTTGGGACTGAAATTGAGAAGAAAGGTGATCCTAAGCTGAGTGCAGCGTGGGAGAAGAGAACAGAGCTACAAATTTACTTAAGGCACAAGAGTTAGTAGTAGGAACATGGGAGCAAGAGAAGGAAAACAAGTGCAATCCTGCACCCATTCTGTAATAGACAGAGAGACATTCTTCTTCAGAATTGTGATGGGACTATTAGACCATCAGAAAATTTTCTTTCCATTGACAATAAAACCAAATAAGAAGCAACTTTTAATCAGTACCTTTAGCCTATATCTGGTTAAGTTATGCTTCAGAAAGTTCTTAAGGCAAATAAAACAATTCAGCTGTAAAACTTCCCATTTAACCATGTGTGTTTGAAGAACAAGTAACTTGTAATTACTTTGGTAGACACTGAATCAGCTTAGCAACTAACGCTACAATATTAACTTTTCTGAGCCAACCTTTTTGTAAATCAGACAGAGGGACACAAGGACAATGTAGATAATATCAAGCATTACAAATGCAGCATAATAGCACTCCAAGTCTTTATTCTCAGATTTTTCTGAGGTACTTCTTTACAACACATACACATTATTTCAATGTCCATTACAAGCTGTTGACAGAAATGTTCTCTGAGGAGTTAACAGCAATCTTCTGAAGGTAAGGAATACTTTGTCCCCTACATCCAACTTTATCTGTGTCTTCTGCCTTATTTCCACTGCTGTAACTTTTTTCAGAAATAAGGCACCAGCAAACAGCTAGTTAATAACATAAATACTAATTCCATACAACTGGATTCTTAATTTTACTTATAATTCAGTGACCAAATCCTTGTTCCTGCTAAGAGCCTTGAAAAACAGTTCCTTTTCTAAGCTCTCAGACACAGTCCTAAAGGCTGCTTGATTATTTTTGACTTCTGTACTAGTTAGTGCAAGGCTTTTCTGAAACTTTTTTTGATGGTTAGAAACATTCTTGCCAATTTGTTTCAAGACATACTGTTTTTTTGTGTCAGCATTGTCTCTCACATCTTGTCTTCCTCATTTGGTGCTACCCAGCTGCAGTCACTCTTAGCATCCTTTTTGCCAGGTGACGCAGGCCATACTATTTCAGTATTCTCTGTGCCTTGACTGCTCTGGTAGCTCTTCTCTGCACCAGTTTCTATTCAAATTATTTTCTCTCAACATGGTTAAGTAACACCACAAAAAGTATTTATGATAATATTTTCCCAGCAACTTCCATAGCTAAATATTTTTCACTACGCTATTGATATGAGCAGCCGTAAAAGTGGCCTGGTTAGAAAGGGAAAATTACTGAACAGAAGAAAATGTCTGCTGGAGAACACTGACAGAGAAATTGCCTGCCAAGCTGGGAGCTGCGAGCCTGGGAACTATGCCTTGGAACCAGAAACATCCTGGAAAAGTGCAGCTGGCCTCTTTAAAATACAGCTGGGGTGCCAAGGATCCAGAGACATCCTGAGGTACCATCAATAAGCACAAAATCAAGAAACCATAATGGCAACTTACCATCTGAAGAAGTGGAACCAGTCTGGGAATATAAAATTAGTCTGAAAGAACTGAAAACATCATAATTTATTTATTGACTATTACAGGTGAAAAATCAAAATTAACAGCCTGTATTGGCTACTTGAAGTGGTGGTGTCCTACACCCTCTTATGCCTCTATAATATAAAAGGGACTTAATTTTTATCCAAAATGGAGCTTCTCTCACTGAGAACTTCCCATGGTGCACATACTTTCCTCTCCTAAACAGGCTGAATTCTGCATGAACTTTCTACAAGATCTTGGACTGTCATGGAGGATGCCTGGCTGACTCCAGACTCTGTGACATGGACCCACTTTGAAGGGTGATTCTGTCTGTTATCTTATTGGGCACACTTTGGGGTCAGTTTGGTTTGTCCTCCCACCTCTGGGACAGTTGGGTCCCCCTCTGGGACTAATTTGTCCTCTCCTTTGGGATGGTTTGTCCCTTCTGAAATCTAATTCACTTCATAGTGGTATTATATATCTGTATAAGAAATCTATCATAAGTGCACCTGCCGTTATTGATAAGTTGCTTCACTAGTAAGTCTATCGTAACCTGCAATATACCTGCTTGGTTGCTACTATTATATTGATTGTTGCTATATGATTGGTTGCTGCTGTTGTTGATTGCTGCCATATTATTGATTGATACTATACTATTGATTGCTCATAGTAATTTGTAATAGCTTGATATATATATTAATATTTGCTCTGTTAATCATAGGCATCCTTGCTAATAGTGATTTGTGTAGTATTCATTATAACCTGTAATAAATTAGAAAAATTTAGGGGATAAAAGCCTCTGTGGTTTTGTGTGTTACAGAATCCTATGAACTCATTGTTGCAATCTCTACACACCCACAGTCTTGCGTAACACTTTAGGTTATGACAGCTATCAATATGACTATCCATGTCATACCACCATATACTCTACATAAGTTTTTTCTCTTTTATTATGTCTTTCTCCAGTCTTGGTAAAAAGAAATAGGAATATCTTGATAGAAACTCACAAATCTAAATGATGAAGCTACATCAGTGAAACTGATGTTTAAATTCCAGATTTTAATTTTGCAGGCCAAGACCTTGGTTCAGCCCATTTTAGACAAGCTGTGCATTTCAGAGCCAGATTTTGATAAGCCTGTCCATTCCGTTTTCATTTGTTCTTATAAAAAGGTGTCTGATTTGGGATTATCCTGTTTCTATCCAGTATTAAGTGTAATTATGTGGAAAAAGGAGTGATTGAAAAATGTGTATCTGCAAAACCTGGGTTTTGAATGGACCTGCGTGACATGTAAAATACAGGTTCTCTGATCCTTTTATTTTCCAAACACAGCACAATGTTGAATTGCATACTATTTTGTTCAGTGCAACAGACCTCAAGGTAGCTGTTAAGAAGTACTGTGTTCTTCTATGCAGTCACATTCATCTCTGAAGCAGAGTTTTAACTGCGGGTTCAGAGAAGAATGCCTTCATCGCATAGAGAAACTGGCTTGCAAGGATGTAGGGCTAAAAGTATGTAACTTTAAAGTCATAATTCTCCATGTGGATTCTTTGTTTCACCTTAGTTACTCCACTTCAGAGTAACTTATTCAGAAATCTTGTCAGCAGAAATATTTTGTCCCTATTGCTATGCCATAGGGACAAAATTACTTCTACAGTGTATTTCTCTGTATAGACAATTACCTATGCTTTTTCTTTTCAGTAACACTACAAGCTTTCTATGTGACCTTAGGTAAGTATCTATTTCACTATCTCACACAAAAAAATGAGAAGAAACAGCTTATCGAAACTGTAGCATACTTAAGAAAACATCTTAGGTTTGATGTTTATAAAGTTTATGTTTTGCTGCTACAGTAGAAATAACTCTGAAGAGAAAATTACAATAATTGCCTGTTATGATGAAACAGGACATCCACATACAACCAAAAACCAAAGGAAAGGGTTTTATCTACTCCCTTGATGTTACCTTTAAGATCTCAATAAAGTAGCAATGGACAAAAGAGCAAATGTTCAGAACTGGTTTCTTTGTAGCTTCCATGAACTTTTCTGCCCTTTAAGGAGTCTAAGAAGGAAAAAAAATCTCATAAGATTTATTCTGTACTATACAACCAATCTGAAATAACCTTGAAGCACCCTTTCCACTGTGTATAATGAAATCAGTTTCAAGAAGGAAATCATAAGTTTGGTTTTGCTCTAGGGGAACATTTTTTAATATTTCCAAGCTGTAACATTTCTTTTGCAAATAAAACAGGCAGTTTCTTGACTGAGGATAAAGTTACAACAGGCTTACAAATTAGCTGAATCATCTTACAGGTTCTAAATATAATACTACATATAATAAATACTATAACTTTACTTATGATAAATCACATTTATTCTGATTAAAGTTATGGCAGTACAAAATAACACCTGGCACGTCAATAGTAGCATACTTATTCATGCTTGTATAACATTTCAGCAAGCTATTTGTTTCTATAAACTCTCTTACGCACTAACAAAAATGGCTATAGAGTTAAGTCCAGTGCTGTGAATATCTTCAGTGTGGCATCAGCTTGCAATCAAAGTTCTCAAACACATCATTTAAATTTCAGATACTTAAATCTGTAAAGTATAATTCAAATGGAGCACCTCTGTGAACCACTAGAAATTGTGCAAAACTGTGCAAATTGTCTTCATTTAGCAACATTATTTTTAATCTCCAAATCAGATAATGTTATCAATTACAAATCTGCTTTTGATGCTCTCATTTTCAAACTAACGTATTGGCCACAGTTACAATATAAGATTCTATGAATGTCATCATATTTGGCAAATTACTTTAGAAGAGTATTAGAAGATCACATACATGGTGAGAAAAATTATTTGTTTATGCACTTTTCTGTCTTAAAGCACAGTTTTGAGGTCTGACACAAAGAAATCTCTGCAGAGGCATGTGGACACAGGCCTGGACAAAGGATGATCATATGTGGAGAACTTTATATGCTAAACTGTCCATAGTGAATGCTAATTACCCGCAATAAAGGAAGATCAGTTAGAGAACACTGAGGCAATGGAGTTAGAACTAAATACGTTTAAGCTGAAGCTGGTCAATGTCATTGGAAGGTTGCTCTCTAAATTTTTTTAAAGGCCATGTAAATCAGACGAGATTCTTGAAGACTAGTTAAGACAAACATTAGGTTCGTTTTCAAACAGTAATGAGGTGACTGTGAGGAACTTCAGACTGGTCAGCCTCCTGTCGGTCCCTGGAAAGACTCCTCATAGAAACCGTGTCCATGCATATATAAGAAAATGTTTGGGAATAAGCAGTAAGGGTTTAGAAGTGGCAAATTCTGCCTGACCAATCTTGTTGCTTTATAATGAGATGACTAGGGATAAAATGGTGATGTTTACCTTGAATTTAGCAATGGGTTTGGCACTGTCACCTGTGGGAAAACACGGCTGCTCCGAGAGATCGGAATGCAAGCTTGTTAATATTAGCCTTAAATAGATACCCGTGTATCCTTGAAGAGTCTGGGAAAGTCCT
>JAVJGI010000062.1:47393695-47421349 GCA_035590275.1 Ibycter americanus | reverse complement strand
AAAAAGGCTTCTTTAGAACAATAAAATGGCTTTTGTCTGATCACATTGATCTCTGACTGAGTCCGCTTTGCGGCAGTCACCCACATTATCTTGGCAAAAAAATCTGAGAGATAGATCAGTGATATGTAGAGTATGTGGAACACTGGCTGGTTGACCATCAGGCTCAAAGGGTTGTGATCAATGGTACAAAATCCAGCTGGCAGCTAGTTATGAGTGACATTCCTAAGGCTGATATTGAGGCCAATATTGTCTAATCTAGTCATTAACAATCTGAACATTGGGACATAATGCACCCTTAGCAAGTCTGAGGATGGATACCAAACTGGGAGTAATGGTAAATATGCTATAGGCTAGTACTGCCAATCAGAAGGGTTTCTGGAGAAGTCTGGAGAAACTGGTTGACAGGAACTTCATGAAGTTCAAGGAACACAAATTCAGAGTCCTGCATTTGGTACAGAACGCCATGGAGTAGTACAAGATGGGGACAGACTAGCTAGAAAGCAGCTCTGTGGAAGAGGATGTGGGGGAAGAAGTTGAACATGAATCAGCAGTGAGGCCTTGCTGCAGTCTAAGTTCACTTCATATTACCTTGATTAAACAGCAAGTCCAGCCCTCCTTTATTTAGCCCTTGTGGAATTGCACCTCAAGTACTGTGTACAGTTTTGGGCACCCCATAGTAAATCCAGGAGAGACCATCAAGCTAAGTAAGGGCCTGGAGCACATGACATGTGAGGAGTGGCTGATGCATCTGGGCTTGTTAAGCCCAAAGAAGAAAAGAATGAGGAGAGATGTTATCACTATCTACAATTGCCCAGTAATGGATTGTACAGAACACTTGGAAGTGAACAGTCAAAAGCCAAGAGACAATGGACACAAACTGCAGCAGAGGAAGTTTGGGTGAGGCATCAGTAAAAGAGTTAGGGTCATCAAACATTGGAAGTGGTTTCTCAGGGAGATTGTGGAATCTCCTACCTTGGACATACTCAAAAATCAACTTCATGTGAACCTGAGCAGCCTGATATAACTTTGGAATTGATCTCAACTTTGAAGCTGGCCTTGCCTTGACTTCAGGATTGGACCTCGTGATTCCCAGAGATTTCTTCCAACTTAAATTATTCTATTATTCCATGATAAATTCTGGAGCCAGATTTTGAAACATAGTTCATAGAGGCATGCAGCTTGAGACACAGTGAATTTGAAGCGTAGGGAGCAATAAATGACCAAGCAACACTTACTGGCATTAAACAAGACAGTATGTGGAACATTAGAATATTTCTGTAGAAATTGTCTGCTGTCATTATAGATGAGTGAATCAGTATTAGAATGGTTTGTGGGTGGAACTGTGGTTAGCAATAAAGTGGTTGCCTCACTTGCTTTGGCACTGAAAAGTTTGTGATAATTATAGATCTATGTTGTTTTGTGCTGAAATAGAGATTTATCTATGTGCCCTTATGTAACTCTGAATATTGTATTTGCACTTTGTCTGTATATAAATATAAAAATGTTTGATGATAGTTATAGCTAGATGATGGAAAGAAGTATTTCCTGAACAATATGTCATCACTTCATCTTTGTGCTTTGTGGTAAGACATAGGTTCAACCTATTTAAATTCTTTGACAGTAAACACTATCAGATGTTTTTCCCTGAGGGGCTCATTATCTCAAGTGATAGATGTAGCCATTAATGGACAGCGCACTCAAAAGGGTTTTGAGAAGTCCAGGTAAGGTAAAAAGCTACTTTGCATAATGAGTAATCTTGCAGGACATGAACAAGATAGTTTTTAGACCAGTGTGCATCAATACTTGTGGGTCACCTATGAACTACGGTGACAGCAAAGAGAAAGATGAAAACAATTCATTTTCACCTGTTCTTATTACCAGCTTTTTTTTATGCTGTTTACCATCACAGTATCTGAAGCATAGTGACATGTCAGAGGCAGAGGTTGCTAATACAATGATAACTGGTCTAGCATAGGACAGCCATCCTTCTGGCTAAGGTCAGAAACTAATGTAGAGAGCCTAAGAGAGCAGGACAGGTGGCTTTTTTGAAATTTCTGAGGAAAGGCTTTCAGTGGAGCTATGAAGACTGATTTTTGCCTGATGTATGTTTACTTCATCTGTGTTATCAGAACCGCCCATGAACAACAAAAAGCATTCACAGAATTCCAGTCATGTATTGCAAAACGGCAGGGTATGAACAGTGGAAATGTGAGAAACGTGGACATAAACATGTCCAGATGTGAGGGAAGGGTTACAACTTATTTTGTATTCAGGGAGAGTGGTGTCATTGGTATTCCATCCTCTCTTGTTCCAAGTCCCAATGAAGATGCCTGTCCAATGGTAAACTCACGGCTGCTGTTCTACTCTCCTCAAATAAATATATCTGAAAATATCAACGTTTATCTATCTGTAAAGGCCTTAGTCACTTTGACTGAGTTCTCTGTATGAAATGAAATCCATTCAGGATGTAAGAAAAATATGTATGTATATTTCCCATATATTTTATGTTCCTTGAGGGAATATCTGTTTTAAAAGCCCAAATCTGCTTGCTGAGTAACTTGATAAAATAGAAGCTGTGAGGGCATTTCTCAGCAATATTATAGATGTAGTTTAATTTGTCGATATTGGAGAAATACCATAATGTTACAAAAACAGTAGCATAATATTTATGTTCTGTGCTGTGAAATATTCTGCCAGCTACCAAGGCATTAAAGAAAAGGAATTAAACAGCCAAATACATTGTGCCAACTGCAGGAAATGGTACGTAGATTGGACAGTGACCTATCCTAAATTCTTAGAAATTTAGAAAGTTTTCTAAAGAATTTATTGAAATCTATAGCTGCCTTACCTGGTACATATATTTTTTCCAAGATAATGACACGGACATGTGTTCATATGATTAATGTTGTAAGTAGAGATTGAGAGGTGATATAGCTGAAATGGTGACAAAACATTTTCCTGTCATATTTAGGATTATACTGTCTGCAATGGAAATAGGGTAAGCATTATAAAATTACTTTGAGTCATATGCTATAGAATCCAGCCTAAGCAATCAGCTGAAAGTATTTCAACCCCTTTGACAGACATTTGGATAAGTGAGACATTATCAACTAACACTGCTGTCAAATCAGTCTGAGGCATCTCTTCTGATGCCTTAGACTTTGTGGTTACTATGGAGATAGGTCAGGGATTCATGTCAGACTTCTACAGAGACATTTTTGGGTTTTTTCCTCTTTCTGTGGCTGTGTGGACAGATGACTGTAGACAGCAAACAAGTTGCAAAAACCTTTTCTTGCCATTGTTGCCTGTTTTACTTTTAGTGTACCTCCACTTCACTTTTCATCATCTTTTTCTTTGTCACTCAGCAGAAAAGTTGTGTTGCTAAATAGTGCATAGCTTTAAGACTCTGTGCACAATCAATATATTTCTCTCTAGGTGGACAGCTCTCCTTCATTTTAATGAAGGGAAAGAAGGCCTTTCATCAAAAAAATGTCTGGGTTGACAGTGGGGAAGGAAGTATCATGTATGCACATGCTAGGATGAGCAGTGTGAGGGAGGCTGAATTAGTGCAAGCTCAAGATTTGGCAAGAAAAGATATTATGGCAAAAATGCAATCAATATGGAAGAAAGGAAAGAACAAGGAAAATTTGGAAGGGGGTGGGGGTGTGTGGAAATTTGGCAAGAAAACAGTGCAACTAGGTGGTCAGACTGATTTAGGCAACATTTCAGGAATACCATTGAGCTGCAAAAGAACCTGAAGGTTTTGGTTAATGGAATGAAAATTTGACTACCCGTGTGCAGGCCCTTGGAAAAGACAATAGTCCAACAACAAATTAATATAATACCTATAAATATAACTTAGGGCTCTGCTCGTCGTAAGTTAAACTTATTCAGTATGAGATTGCTGGGAACTGGGGAGAGTCAGGAAAATTTTATGTGAAATAAAATAGAATAAATAGAGAAGAAAAATCACTTCCACTGCAGTAAAGTATATGTGATGTGAAAGATGCTGATTACTTCCTTTACTATAACACCAAAAGGTACTAGGATGCTATTGATGAAAGGATGATACAAGACCAACACAGACAGATTTAAAAGGAACCAGTACTTTTCTTCAAAGTGCAGAACTTACAGACCAGGAAAGCTGTCTGCATAACGAGAGTCTTCAGTCTGATGTTCAATACCTCCAAAGAGAAACTGCCAAGAATTAGGCTGATAAAAACTTACTTGTGCTACATAGTTCAAGCAGAAAAGTAATGGTAACTCTGACTAACATAGTATTTTGTGCACAGGCATCCCTAAATCTTTTTCAACACATTAAGTCTTACAAGTCCTTAGACAAGCATATTCAGTCCCTTTTAAAAGATAAATTGAAATAATCAGACTTTATGTTATTCAGACTAGAGTAATTCTCCCATTAACAGAACTGCAGATGTCAAACTTTTTCCCCTGTGAAAGTAGGCTGTTACTGTGTGTGACAGAAAAATTAGAAAGCAAGGACAGCTCTATTGACAGAAGATGTTTGTTTGTTTTTGAAACGTTTGTTTGTTTTTACTGTCTAAAAGTATAAGTCTTTGAAAATCTGTGTTCTTCTTAATAGGCATTTGAATGACCAGTATGACAAGGACAGGGATTAAGGCCCCGGGGGCACCATCAGCCCTGGCTGTCCCTGCCTGGCCCCCCGGGACTCCCCCTGGGCCCAGCGCCCCATGTCACCCCCAGGGCCCTCAGCCCCTGCCCCAGCGACGCCGCAGCAGGGCCAGTCTCCTGCTCCCCTCAGCCCTGCCTGGCCATGGCCCGAGCCGAGCCGGGCCCACGTCCTGGCCTGGCCTCAGCCCGTTCCCAGGGCAGTGCCTGATGCCCGGCTGGGGCTGTCCCAGAGCCCCCATCCGCCTGCTCCTGGCTGGGGCTGGGACGGGCCCTGGCTGCCAGGCCCTGTCTGGCCACACCCATGGGGAGCCTCTAGGGAGCCGCTGGCCCTGGCCTTGCCCTGACGTTGGTTCTGGCAGACCCAGTAGCCATGAGTTTTCCTCCTTCTCAAAGACAGACAGCAGGGGTAAAAACATGCCCACAGAGGGTGTTCAGAGATCTGATGGGATGTGATGCTCTGGAAACTACATCCCTGTGTTGTGTACTGCCGAAATGATTGTAAGAGGAACTCTGATCACAACTTGTTTATGTTGGGAAAACACAAAACAAGACAATATCAGGAGGTGTTGTGATTTTGTCATAGATTTTATCCTAACTTGTCTCAAGAAATAGCGATCGAATAGAAAACTGGCTGTTGCTAAGGAAGTTTCTTTATCTTGTGGTGGTCTTGAAAACCCTGAGCATTTTGAAGCTATTCTTTTATAGCTTAAAACTGTTTCAGGGATACTCTTATGTCTTTAATTTCTTCTCTTTCTGTGGAGGGAGGAGAGGATCCCTCTGGTTCCCATTCAGCTTATATATACTTCTTGAGTCTCTCTTCTTACCCTTCGTCAGTTGTACAAGCAAGAGCAAGGCCATCCTTACAGTATCCCAATGTGGGAAAGAAATACTACAGGGGTGGGTATTTGACTAGTGAAGAAGTTTTAGATTGCTGACCTTGTGATTGCACTTTACAGTGCGTGGTGTTGCTGTATGTGCAGGATTTTCAAAGATACTATCATGAGTAGGACCTGCGGTTCTCCTAAAGCAATACCAAGACACTGCAGTGGCCATCAATCGTGAAAAGAGTGTCTATGTTAGCAAACACAGAATTATCTGTGTTATTTTGATGTGAAAATTGGGAATATGATGTTGGGTGCACATATTTCCAAATTAAACCGTCTGTCTTCAAATTCTAGTTTGGGATTCAGACAATACCTCATTTAAGGACATTTGAAATCGGTGTGTTTGAGGATCCGATTATCAGTACTTGAGGTTCTCTGATATTATCAATCTCATTAAAATATGTCCATCTATGAAAGGTGATATTTCAATTACAAATCAACTGCCTAAACAGTCTAGAGCTACCTGAGCAACAGGTGAGATATTTTAGTGTTTAAAATTACATTGGCCATGTACACTTTCAAACTTTATTGTTGCTGATATAATGTATTAAGTATTATATTAATGTAGTTAATAAAGTTAAGTATGGGGAAGTGTAGCAAAATGAAATGGAATATAAATATTGGTTAATACGTTCTTGAAATAGTAAGATTCAGTTCTTTTTCCATCAGAAGGGAATAACATTTGCTCAGTACATTTTTACTTTCTTCTTAACCAGCAATTTTCTAGAGCTAAGTAGAAAAGAAAATTTAATCTTATGGAAGAAGATAATTTCTAAATTTTCTTTTATTTTGATATGGAAAAGAAAGATAAAATATACAGCAAAATTACAGTTCTGAAATAAGTAATTTCAGAATACAAGAGCTAAAATACATCCTTAACATCAAATCATTTACTTCTAAAATTTTATTAAATTCAAACACACAATATCTGTTCATGTATTAATTTTTTGAAGTATTTCGTTGTCAAAATAGCATTGAAAATGTTTTATTGTATTTGCTCAAACGTGGTTTTTTTTTTCAATAGACAACCTTCCCTATCATAAATGGTAAAGAATGAATCCAGTTTAAATTTCAAGATGCAGTAGATTAAAAAATAGTGTTTTGACTTATTATTGAAAGGGTGAAACAGTAAATCTATTTTTCATTTAAGTTCAGGAGGCCTGAAAATATTACTTTCAATTTCAACTACAGTATTATTAAATTTTGTTCCTAAAAGAAAGACAGTTTGGCTTGTCATTACTGTTTTAATTAAAATGAAAGTTTATTTGCCAGACTGCCTTTGAAGAATAATAAACCGTTTTAAAACCTGGATTTAAAGAAAAGCCTTGCGGGTAAACTTCCTATTTCCTTCACAATATATAAGATCAATACACTATTTTCACAGTTGCCATTCAAATATATTGTTGAAAATACATTGAGTTTAGCATTTATATAAAATAATACTTTACAGGCCAGTGTTACTACTGTTCACAATGTTAACTAAACAAACAGTTATAATTAACTCTCCTGATCTTATGTAAATATCCATAATGGAAAATAATTTATTGGGAAAAACAGACTAAGGAATAAAAAATGACAAGGATTGGATTCTTACCTTCCAAATTAAGGTATTGAAATGAGTTCTATAAGACAGCAAAGAAGCAGTTGAGAACACAGACACCAGGACAGGCAATCCAGACCTTTCATGACCTATTTGTCTCTCTTAGGTGCTTCATTTAAGGGGTTAAAATTGTGTTGTATGAAACCAAGACAGAAGCACTAAGAAACAGAGGTACATATACCCATCCTTTGGAGTAGATAGAATAGTCCATTCAGGAAAGCAGAACTATTAGTGATTCATTTTGAGGATACCTGCAACTACTGGGAAATCAAACTTTACATTTACAAGAACCTTTCCTTGCTAGTCACCATTTTCCAGGAAGTTATTAGGTGTAATTGACATATAGTCATGCAGGTGTAAGAACTCTCTCAAGGTCAGAAATGAGGATTAGTTGTGATCTTGATTCTAAACTTCATTTGTAATATCTTAAATTTTAATTTTTTTTTCCATTTTTGTACAGTTACTTACCACTATAGTCCTCATCAAGTCATACATGCTGGAAACAGCAATAATTTTAAAATGAAAATAATAAAATTTGCTATTTCTGAGTCTTTTTTTAATGTGAAATTCCTCTTGCTTAATGAATCTTCTCCTCACTCACTTAAATATTTAAAGAAATGGGTTTTTTTTAATTTTCGTTTTCTCTGACAGCACTGAAACTACTAGTAAGCTTTTATTTCACGTAAGCCAGCATTTTACTATGAATATTTGCACCACTTCTGTCAAAGTCAGGATCAAAAGAGAAGGAACATAAAATGCTTCTTAAAAATTAAGGCAGTGCTGAAAAAACTTTGAAAGATCAATTAATGATGAAATTTATTTTTCTAAGGAGCTATTCAAGGAAAGTAGAGTTTATATTCTCTTGCTGTGACGCATAGATTGAAGTTATCTCATTAACAATACCTTAATTTTAACAACTTTCAAAGAGAAATATTAAATTTCTAAAATGCCAAAACTAATACTCTGACACAGAATTCACCTGAGTTCTCAGAAAATGTAGATTTATTCAGATCTATCCCTTTACTATTAGCTCTTAAGTTTAGTACATAATCCTATTTCTATAAACATGTATCAGGTGTTTACTGCATGTGTTAGAACTTTAAACAAAGTTGAATTTAAATGAAAGTCATAAATCAGGTGGTATGTTTGTTTCTATTTTTTAGATGAGCATAAAATGTATTTCCATGAAAAAAATATAGTTTTCTGGGAATATTTTATTTTCATGCAAAACAGGTAGAGTCAGTCATTCAGAATTCTCAAAAAAACATCAACACAGAAAAGATATATAGCTACAGGGGAAACAGTGAATGTACATTAATGTTTTTGCAGTTCTCCAGTATTCTTCCAGGTACAGTGATAAGCAGACATGGAGGCAAGAGGAGAAAAAATTAAACTGAAATCAAAGACAAAAAAATCTCAGGGTTTTGTTCTTTTAAGTTATAATTTTATAGGAACACTAGCAAATGTAGTTACTGTTATGAATATAATTGATTAATTTAGTATTAATGCAGAAAGATAGTATTTGCCTCTTAACAGTTAGATTATTGTACATGTGTTTATCAGAATATTGAGTTTCTAAACAGAAACATTGTGTATCTGATATTGTCTTTCCCTCCTGGCTGTTTCCAAAGAACATTTACACCTTGTGGTTTTGTACACAGGTTGAAAAAGTCTGACTTTCTTGCATTTTGTTTTCTGCAGCCTTAGTCTTCAGCTATTTCTTTTATTAGCCAAAATCTAGATACAGTTTTCTCTCTTCCTGTCACTTGAGTAACTACTCAGATAATGTCTGAGCTCTGAGGTCCCAGCTGGCACCCAAAGTCAATTAAGCTTTAATGTTGGGGCTACTCTCCCAAGTAAAGCTAGCTCAGAGTTTCCTGGCAGTGTAGGCAAAACAGTGCCCGAAGGTTACAGGGGCAGGGTTATGGCTGCAAGGCTCCAGCCCACAGTGGCAGTAGACCATGGGAGGAAATGAAGCCTGGACGCGTGGAGCAGTGGATTTGCTCTACCGCTGCAGGCAAAGACTTGAGCTGCAAGTCAGGCCCAGCTGTCCCCGAACAACCGCTGCTCTTTGCACAAACTTACGGCTTCTCTTCCCAGTGTGGCAGGCAGATAGGTTTGCTGGGTTCTGCTGTAGCTGAACTACGCCATGGTTGATAGCTCTTCTGCTGTAATACAATAATGAGATTCCCTTGGAAGCTCTCCATTTTAGCAAGTTCTAGGACTGATCAAGCTTTCCACCACTTAAAACCAGTTTTAGCATTGTTGCTAAATACTCAGAGCAGTGAACTGCTTCTCAGAGATGGGTACAGCATTCAAACTCATTCTACCATTCAACTAAACTTTAAAGTAGAAACAATATTGCAGTATCTGTAGTAATTTTAAAATATAACTCTTAAGCTAGTCCAGCCACAAATGACAACCACAAGTTTGGTACTACAAGATATTATCTATAGAATGAAAGTCTTCTTTTCTTCAAAAAAATAGTTTCTGAAATAAACATTAAAATGTTTTCCTTTTGAAGATAGCTTGTTCATCCACAGCATTTTAGAATTAAAAATTAATAATGCAGAAAATTACCTATCCACCCACTAGACTAAGAAAAAAATCAAATCATAACACCAATTCGCCTAAGCACTCTTTATATTTCACTTCAGTTGCACAGCAGAAATGAGAAGGAAATGTTTGGGGAATATGGTTTTTCATTATAATTCCACTTATGACAGAGAACGATTAAAGAACTGGGCTCAATTACCTCAGGCCTGTGTTTACAGACAGTTTGCAGTGCAGAGTATTGCACTACCGATGTCTGGAGGATATCAGAGTGTGGTTCATAGAACAGGAAAAAAACATATTAGTCTGCAACTGTTTATTAAAATTTGAATAAAACCAAAAGCAGACAAATCCCAAAGAGATACAGTCTTGGGTTCCCAAAAGCTTTTTTTTCCCATTTTTTTTTTCCCCAATTCATTTCACCAAACAGAATATTTTACCTCCTCCTGTAAACCTTGTGCCATTGCAGTATGACAAGGATGTCTCAGTTACCAAATACAGGATCACTGTGGTAGAACTAAACTTACGAGCTTGTGCATTTTCCTGGCATGGAAGGCTTAGCACTGAGGGTAGTTTGGTCTCATGTTGCTATCAGGGTAGCTGTCTCTGAGAAACCTCAGGAAGTACCACATGCTACAATGCAGCTTGGGCTTCTGTTTCCAGCTCTTTGCTGTCCTGTCCTTACTAAGAAGTGAAAGTGGTCACCTCCTTGGAGAAGCTAAAGCAAATAGATACAGCAAAAAGTGAAAATCCTCACAAATTCTTGGTACCTGTAAAAAGTAAAACTTTTTACTTTCCAAATCAGTAAAAATCTAAGTTCCCTAAAACTTCCTAAATAAGTTTGTATTTAAGTTAGAGCAATAAAATTCCATGCTTCCATATCCCTGCCTGACTAAAACTTGTGACTTATGAATATAGGATCTGGTTCAGTTAAGTAGAAGGTACCCATAATGCTGCTGTTTCTCAAAGTAAGGTGTTCATGAAAGACTGTAGAATACAGTACATATGTTTTAAGACATGTAGCTGGAAGCTTATACCTGTGAACTGGTTGCTATGAACAAAGTTTCTCAGTCAAATCACACTAGCAGATATGGACAAGAGTTGGTAACAGTACCACATGGGTCTGGTGGGTTCCCTCAGTCTCTACTAATGCCAAATTTAGTCACACTCTAAGGAAAATATTCCTACTGAAACCAATGGAAATATTTGTTAGTTATTTCTTGGTGAAAATTATTGTGACTTTAGACATGCAAGGGAGATGAATTCCTGCAGGACTCAGTTTAATCTCTTACAGCCTTATAAATTATTTTGAAGTGAAAGCAGAGATCAAGGACTGCACAGTACTTTAAAACTAGCTGTGGAAACTAGCCATTAACTGAACTAAATTCCAATCAAAGAAAAAAAGAATGAGCAAAGGCTTAGAAAAATTAGTTTATTTTGCATGTGTTTTGCTATATTTACATGTTTGCTCTGATTTTATCTAAGCCTCATATGAGCCAGATTAGAACAGTGCTAGCGTTTAGTCTGTTCTAAATAATTCAAGATCCAGCTACACAAATCTGTCTCCTATTAGAGGCAGGTTTTAGAACATACACAATTCCCCTGCTATTGGAGCAAATGAGTAACCTGTCACTGCATTTACAAATACTTCTTTACTATCAGGCTCAAAACAAATTTGTTGCTTTACATTCTCTAGGAATTATCTGCCCAAGTAATTCTGAGCTACTATGAAATTAATTGGCATTGTAACTATAATGAATGCATATCAATAAGGCTGAAAAGGTTCTGGTTTGTGGGTTTGAGTTTTTTGGTGTCTTTTGGTTTTTTAAATTTAGTATCTCATGGTGACTGACTGCAGAGTTGCCTGTCTGTTGAGCTCTTCCTTTTTGATTCCACATAACCAATAATCAACAGCTCTGTTAGAACTGAGGCTCTAGTCAAGGCTGAAGGAGACAAGAGCTGCCAAAGTCTTCCCAGGAGCAGCTTCTCCTTGATCACTTAGCCAGTTTTCCACCTACCCCAGAAAGCAAGCAACACAAGATAAAGTTACAACATATCAAACACCTGTGAAGTCTTGTGCAATTCTAATGACAACAGAAGTGTTGGGCTAGCAAGTATATGAGAACCTGACTTATTTTCTAGCTTATCAAGGTGTGGCAAAAGAATGGAATATGACTTCCTATCCTTTTATATTCTTTGCCTTCAAGCATACATAGGGCCAAAAAAATGAGAAAAGAATCAGCATGTTATGGAAAGCTGCTCAAGTCAGAAAGAAAAAAAAACCTGAACAGTCAGCTGGAAGAAAGCGTATTCAGTGACACAGGCAAACCTCATTACTGCGACTTTAGGTGTAATGGAATCTGGAGACCAAATGAATCTAATTTTTACCTTTTGAAACCTTCGCACATTTCTAAATTACACACTAGTTCACTGAAAGATGTTACTGAGATCTGGCATCCAGATCATAGAATCATAGAATGGTTTGGGTTGGAAGGGACCTTAAAGATCAGCTAGTCCCAATGCTCCTTCCATGGGCAGGGACACCTTCCACTATATCACATTGCTCAAAGCCTCATCCAACCTGCCTTGAACACTTCCAGGGATGGGGCATCCACAACTTCCTTGGGCAACCTGTTCCAGTGCCTCACCACCCTCATAGTAAAGAATTTCTTTCTAATACCTAATCTAAATCTACCCTCTTTCCATTTAAATCCATTACCTGTTGTCCTGTCACTACATGCCATTGTAAAAAGTCGCTCTCCAGCTTTCTTGTAGGCCCCTTTAGGTACTGGAATGCTGCTATGAGGTGTCCCTGGAGCCTTCTCTTCCCCAGGCTGAACAACCCCAAGCCTCTCAACCTGTCTTCATAGGAGAGGTGTTCCAGCCGTCTGGTCATTGTAGCCCTCCTCTGGACTCCCTCCAACAGGTCCATGTCTTTCTTATGCTGGGGGCTCCAGAGCTGAACACAGTACTCCAGGTGGGGTCATGCAGGAACACAAAGAAAGTTGGATCTATTATTAATCTCTAACTCCAAAAAAATAGGTTTTTATTCTACAGCTCATACATACTGTGTGTATTCATGTGCAAATGTATGAACATTTCAGGAAAGCTCTTTTCTTTTGCACAGGTGACGGTGGTGTGTCACTGACACAGACACCATCTTCCATATAGGGGCTCACACATACAGGAAAGTTTGGTTTCCATTCTTGCCTATTTCTATGGGATGCCATGCAGGCTGCTGCCCATGATCCCTCTGGCCTAACAAAGGCACTGTAGAGCATAAACTGTGGACTTCAGTCTATAGCTGCAGCAGCTACTGCAGAGTGACATGTCTCTGGTGAACCGAATACAGGCCTAATGGATATACTTTTGTCTGGGCAAGAGGATATATTCAACGAATTTCTTAAAGTCGTTACTGTGACTGTTTCAGCTCTGGTCAGCTAGAGGTCCTGGGCAACTGCAAGGTCAGAGTGGTGGCACCACTTCATCCCAACAAGGGAGCCAGCAGTGTGAGAAAGTCTTTTGGATGTTGAGTAAAATGAGCAAGACCATCTGACATGGGTTAATTACATAGGTTTAACTACTATCGCATGAAACTGCAGAAGTCTAAACTTCTGTGCAAGAGCATGTATATTGCCTTATGAATCCTTTCAACTCCCAGTTCCTGCCAGTCAGTGACTAATCAATCTGGAATGGAGATGTCCATCATGGGCAAAGTCATGATCAGGGTCTACAAAGTCATCTTCCGAACATACTTTTAAAACTTATTCCAGGCTTCTTTGGAAAATACAAATGAAAAGGATCAATAAACTCATACAATTTCTCATCTTCCACTGGTTTCCAAAATATTTAAAGATAAATGACAGTGTACATATTTCCATGCAGTAATCATCCAGTTGCTGAATTCTGGGCATTATAAACCTTAAGATAAGGCTAAGAATTCCTCCCATCCTTTAAAACTAAACAGATAAATTAAAAGAAAAAAATACATGAAAGCTATGCTGAGTACTGACTATTGCCCTAGAAAAAGAGATTGAAAGGGATAATGAAATAGAAACGGTGTATTGCAGAAATGTTTGCTTCACAGAGCTATCCATGAAGAAGGAGAATCCCTCTTTTGAACTGGAAACTTTCATTTCTATTCAAATTTATTTGGCTACAACTTCCAACTATTGGTTCGTTGCCAGAATAAACTGCCATTCAGGACTTTATAATTTCTCCCTGTGAAGAACTGAATAAGCTGTAATTGTGTCCCATGAATCATCTCTTTGATAATCTAAATTATACCAAACTCATTAATACTTTGTGTAATAAGTAAGTTATTTCTTCTCTTCTTCTTTTCAATGTCCTTTTAAAAATGTGGACATCCATGCTGAATGCACCATTGCATAATTAGTCTTATCAACACAATAAACGCAAGTTATGCAAACTTTTAATAAAAACTTTCCTGTTTGTATGGAGAAGAACCATGTTATTCTTTTTGCATCTGAAGCTTGTTAAGTGGCTTGTCTTTTATGATCCCAGAATCTTCATCAGTCACTGTCTTTCAGTTTCTCTTTCATCATTATGATTTGTGCCTCTTGTTCCCAAATGTATTTTGTGGAACTAAACCAGTTACAGTTTTCTGAGTGGGCACAACTTATGTAGAATGATCTGTGTAACTTAATCATCATAATCACGTTTTTTATTCTGGTGATTTCATGTCACTAATAATGATATTTCTGCAGAAATTTCGTATAAATTCTTGTCTTCATCCTGCTATGATAATTATTCTTTATAAACCAAGAACAAAATCCTTTTATTTTGCTCTTTATATCTTCTAGGTTCATCTTCAAATTTTTTTCTCATGTCCTTATTTCTACTCCTAACTGCTTTACAGTGCAGAAATGAGAATGACAGAAAAAATAAAATGCTGAAAGATCAGACAAAGAACAATGTTTAATGAAATCAAGAGTAAGACATTGCTCATCCTGGCAAATGGGGTGAGTTTTAGGATTGAATGCCAGGCATTCGAGTTAGTTGAGCTTATTATAATGGCAGATATTACCAAAAGGAAAGTTAAAAGAAGGAGAGTTTTGTTGAAACAACTGAAGGAAAGAGCTGGAGATGCAGACTAGCAAATGCTAGTTGATGGTTCAGGGATTCACTGAGAGACTATATCCCTCCACTTCATAAAACAGCCCAACGATATGTTTGTTCTAGTCATCAGTGTGGTCAGCCATGTAGATACACAGCCATTAAATCTTATTGGAGAGACATTTGGTGTGGCGAGTTCTTATCATGGTAAGTTCTGATTACACTTACATCACAACTGCTACACTCTATTTCCAGCCACCTGTACCCTTTCTGTGGGCTCATCACACAAAATGAGCCACATGCAATAGAACAAAAGGTAAGAAGGTACTTAAGAAATGGTGGGGCCAATTCTTTTTACAAATTCTTCCTTTTTCTTCCTCTTTACATTATTTTCAAGTGTTCAGCTCACTATGAAGCAGTTTCTTTTCAGAGATCTCACTACTTTGTGTTCAATGCTGGTAGTTTTTTAAATTGAAAACAGACCCTGATTCTGAACATAGATTTCCCAAAACCACAGAAATTTTAATCACCAACTGAATTAAATATTTGGACCAAAATAAGTATCTACTAGTCTAGATATATAATAAAATAAATGTATAATGAAATAGAAAGAGGCCTAAAATCTCCTACACTTCCCTTTCACATTCTATTTGCATTTTATGCAAACCCAAACAGACAAAGCAAAAGGCATGGATCTCTTCAGTTCCACCCTTTGACAAGGAGACACCCACCTGTAGACCTGAGTGCCAAATAGTAGCACAGAACTGTAGCTTTTAGCAATGTTTTACTGGATTGGCTACCATTACATAAATGGAATAAAATAGATATCTTCTTTTATTTTAGAATCTTGCCTAGTGATAAAGTCTCTGAATTACTTGACAAACACAGAGGAGTTCATGTTTTGGGGAGTGACACTTGCTCAGTGGGCATCCTTAGCAAAGCTCTGTCAACCACATGAACTACATGTTTCTCCAAAGCTAAGGCATGTGCTTTCCAATGGGCCATGAAAGCTGGGGTCCTGGATGATGGTACCAGATACCAAAAAGCATCCTGAGTTTTCTCAAAGTAAATCTTAGCAGTGCATCTCAGAATGCTGTAAGAGTGGAGTGAAAAAGCTTGAATGAAAACAATATTCATGCCCATAAAACCCTTACTCGTTTTTCTGTCTTCTGACTTGTAATTACTCTACAGGGAAGAAGAATATAAAATATTAACAGATGATGTGTTTTCACACTGTTGGACCTGTTGAACTCTAATTTTTTACTGTTTTACTCTCCTCATAACAGTGATTCAGACACAGCAGCTGTAATCATGGAGGCATAGCTTCAGATATGCTCTCCTCTGTTGTGCCTGTGTTCCTGAATTCAAATAACCGAGGAAGTACAGGGAATATTTCCTCTACTATATTCTCTCTGCTTACAGGGAGCAAACAATAATTAGAGAGCAGCAACAAGCCCTTGTCTGTCCTACAACTACAGCATTGACAACAAGACAGCAGGTTTCATGGAGATGTCAGATCAGACAAAAGCAGAGTAATACCAATGTTCCTAAAATGTAATCTTTGCAGCAAGTCCTATACTCCAGCAACCAGAGCACTTAATAAAATAACATCCAATTCTAAATCATGTAAAATGTAAAAAAAAAGTCTGAACTTTCAATATGAGACCTGATATACAGCATAAAACTCTAGGGCTAATTACTCATTTCATACATGTAAGGAGATCTGTTAGTTTATTAGAAGTGACAAGGTTACCTGGGTTCACCTATTGTCAGTCTTTCAGTTCTCCAGCATCTGCATTCCTTGCCTTTGATGGCTCTTCAGAGGTGCTGTCTTCTATTTTTCTTTTTCTGCAAAAGGCAAGCCAATTGTATCTCTTGCAGCAAAAAGGCAGAGATAACTTCATCTGGAAATCAGAGGAGTTTTGATGTGGGGGACAGAATACAAAGGGGAGGTCAAGCATTCCTGAAAAATGCTTCTGAAAAAAATGAGGTGGTGGCTATTGAAGAGTTATTTAATAAGTGGTTGAATCAGAGGTGCTAAAACATGTTTTGTGGATGCTAATCATGCATACATGCACAAAACCAAAAAAGTACTTACAGACAAGATGGAATGCATCCTTGGAAAGCAATATCAGCTTAGGGGTAGAGTCTGATATGCTGAAAGGGAGGTCAGCCATTCAGAAAGGTCTTCATAGGATGTAGAATTGGTCTGACAGGAGCTTTATGAAATTCAACAAAGGCAAATGCAGAACTGGGTACCTGGGACACATTAATCCCCTGTAGCAAGACAGATTGGTCATTGACCAAATGGAAAACAGTTTTGCAGAGAGGAACCTGGAGATAGTGATGAACAGCAAGTTAAGGATGAGTCAGAAGTATACTCTTGCAATGAAGAAACGTCATATTGGGCTGTACTAAAAAACAGTTTAGACAACTAAGGGAAGTGATTAGTCTGTGCCATTCAGCATTTGTTCAGCTGCATCTGGAGCCTTGTGTCCAGTTTTGGCCTTCCTAGTACTAAAGCAAGTCCAATGGAGGGCCACCAAGGTGGGGGGCACATGATGTACAACAAGATGCAGAGACAACTGTGGTTCTTCACTTTTGAGAGAAGTCTAAGAGGCCATCTTGTTACTACTGTTTTCTACTACTGATTGGGCTACAGACAAGTCAGAACCAGACTTTTTGGACATGAACAGTGAAAGTATGAGTCATTGGACACAAGGTGCAACAATGGAAACTCAGTATTTTTTCACACCTTGAAGACAGCCCTAACCATACAGTTGGCCCTCCTTTGGATCAAATGGCCCCAGACTTCCAAACTATTATATTCTACCTACATTTCTACCAAATTTATTCCATGATTCTCTTCTGTTAAAAATTGTTTTATATTCTGGATGATATTCCTGGTGCTACAATAAAGAAAACTATATAATATTTTTAGCCTTTATCATAGATACATGAAGAGCTGTATCTTTTCTGAGATAAAATCAGCCCTGATTAATGGCATTGAAAAGTTTTCAAAACATATAAAAAAGTGAAAGAAAGTTCCCTAAAGCACATGGTTAGGAGGAGGAACTGAAATATTTTAGGAAGCTGGTACATAGGAGGGTAAATAGCTCCTAAAACAGGTAACTATTGATTTGTTTCTGAGAACTACAACAAAAGAAAGGTTCCTAAAAAGGGAACTGCCAAATGGTTTCTTGGAAAATAAGAGCAGAATATGACTAAATAATTTGTTTAGCACACAGTCAGAGCTGAATCAGAGAGAGTAAGAATAGTGTGTGGAAAGCTGTAGCTTTGTCTGTCCAATAGTTCAGACAATTCTGGAACTCCAAATGGGTGCCTGTAATCACCTTTTGTTTACAGGTAAATGTTTCGTAACCTAAGTTTTAAGTTACGGTCAGGAAACAGTGAATCAGAACTTAACACCAGAGCCCTGGCATCCCTATAAAGGCATGTGCATGTAAAGTACAGGTAGTGCTCAAGACATGAGTAATAATATCTTCTGTCTTCAGGCATGTGAAAATCAGACAGGCCAATAGCTACTGTCACTCTTTTCTCATAGGCAATAAATTAAACACCTGGAAAGTATCTTCCATTTCTACCCTGCTTGCCCCCTTTAAACCCTAGAATCATCAGAGGCAAGGAATAAACCACTGATGAAGTTGCATTCAGCAGGAGGATGTATCCAGAAAATTCTTCACCTGAATTTTCACCACCTGACAGAGATTTATGTCAGATACAGAAAGGGATGAAAACCAGATTATTAACAGAAAACTTACGACTTAATAAACACGAAGTCTGAACATAAATTCACAATGCTTGATACTTCCAAGGTATTGAACTCAGTCATTCAATGATATATCTGTATAGACATGATCAGAGTGTTTATGTGTACAGCCAGGAGAAAGCAACTTATTAGCAGCAAGACAGTGAAATACTGTGAAAGATTAGCCAATCCGTGCTGCAGGACAAAGTAATTTAGTTCTGTGTAGTGCTATAACTGTAAAAGGGAGTAACACATTATGCTAAAAGTCTCTGAAATTCTTTTTCTTAAATACAATGGCAAAATTGGGATGCTCCCCCCCACCCCCATCCCCCCGAGAGATAGTTAATTAAAGAAGTATTTTCCTCCAGCATTTCTCACAAAAGTTTCCTCTCTATCTTGCTGTGCATAAAAAACTGCAAAAATATTTGTTTTTCTCATAGGTTCAAGCCATTTTTTAAATCATTAGTAAAAATAAGTACCCTGGTCAGGGTCCATTTCAGCAATTTCTAGGACTGTCATGCAGTCTGGAAAACCCTTCATGGCAAAAGGGATCTTCCTTTCTACTATAGATAGGAGTTAATCAGGAGTTTTCACAGAAGAAAGGCCACCCACTATTGTCTGGATTTTTAGATTAACTGTTCCTGATATTTTATTCCCAGTTGTGAGAGTATTGGTACTTTGCTTCTGTAAAGTCATACTTTTTAATGTAAGGAAAAAGATGTCATTGATATATAGTGAATTCACAGATAAATCACAGGGCTTTTACAGTATTCAGAAGCACAGGACATGCATTATGTTATCTGATGATTTTTATGACCTCTACACTGGTGGGATCAAATCATTCAGTCTCCACACAGGCAAGCTTTCACCCCAGCTCTTGTGAACCTTCCAAAACATGACACACAGGCAGCTGGGGTGTGGTGGGGTGTCCTTTACAACACTCTTTTTTCATAGACCATTTTCCTTTGAAACCACCTGAACCACTTCTCAGCTCTGTCTCCAGCCACCACTCCGGGCTCAGCCAGGCTGCTGGACTCTCCTAAAGGGAAGGCAGCAGGTGAGAGCAACAGAAGACACTGCAGCACCTGTAGCTACAATCCACACTCTTTCTTCCGAGTTCACGATAACAACCAGCTGTGTCTGAGATGGTGTTGGGGGGAGCTCTGCTAACCTGCCTTCTGCTGCTGCTGCTGGACTTGGTTTCAGCAGCCTGGGGGCTGAAGGGGTGCATGTCTGCCCCTGCTAATGCTGTATTTTTTTCCCATCTATTCTGTCCGCAAGCCAAGCGCCTATCAACCCACACTGTGTTGATTGTCACTCCTAAATCACAAATTGCCAGGAACCCATTTCACCATTAACTCTATGCATTATTAGGCTCATTTCAGACCATCTGCTTTCTCAATATACTGGGAGCTGGAAGCAGAGTTGCCAGTGTGGTAAGCAAATTCAAACTGATTTGAATTTTGGTGTCTCTGACCAAACACATTGCTGAGAGGAATTAACTGGAATCGACCTGGCAGAACATTGGCTTCCTGTCTCATCGTACATCCCGGTCAATACCTGCAACCTGCACATACTAACCTTAATCAGCTGCTGGGAGCATGTGCCTAAAATCCAAGAGATGTAATGTCTGTTTAGGTCTGTTTCCCTTTATGCTGTCTGGATTCTAATGATTTGGAAGGATTGTGGCAGCAGACCTCATTCCTGTTGCTTTTGAAATGAAGCAAATCGATACAGGCTTTAGTTCTTTATGTTCCACCGGGACCAGGATTTACCATGAAGTTCTAAAAGTGTAATTGACTAGTTCAAATGTTAATAGCCTTGCAAAAATAACAATAAAGTTCCATATAATTCTAAATAACGTTCTTAGAATAGAGACTGAGATTTGTTATGACATTTGGAAAAAAACATTATTTTTCTGTTTAAATTCATTAACATCCCCCACCCCCCCAAATCATAGTCATAAACATTCAGATCAGAACAATCCAAATACTTAATTCAGATAGGTTTTAAAGTCTTTCTGTTGGTTTCTGAATACTTCATTAAATTGTCCATTTTAATTACTTGTTTACCTTAATGCTAAAGTTCTGTTTAAATGAAAAAGTATACAGATGTTTTTCAAAATGAAAAGTAGAAAACAACACTACTCCAAGAAAATGATCAGTTTGAAAAGTTCCTCATCAGCTTTTAATTTCAAAACTTCAGATTTATTTCCCTACCTATTTAACGTGTTAAAAATAAGCCTTTCTCTTCCAGATACGGATAAACGCTCTTGTGCAAGCTTAAAAATGACATTCTGGTGTCAGGTCTGACCTCAAAGTCATGATACAATGACTACATATATTGCTTTAATGACATAAGACATTCTACTATTAATACAACTGTCAGATGTTTACAGAATATTTTATTTTTGTAATTAATTTTTAATCAACTATTTAATAGGTAATGTGTAAGAAGCACACAGCGGAAAAAATATGATTTTTCAAGAAACAAATATTTACAGATTAGCAGACTTCAGCTTTGCTTCACTACTTTTTTATAGCTGACAGTCTATTAAATCTTTGTAGCAAAATTATAGCCACTGCCAACAATTTTTCTGGGTTTGTTGCTTTAGGCTTTTTTTAATGATCAGTAGCAAAATAAGAGCAATCTTTGAGCAGAAAGGTTTTGGTTTTTTTTACAATAATAACATGTCTTATTGTTAGAACACTTTTCTCTTGAAAACATTTTCAGTTGCTTAGTTATTTTTATTTTAGTTTCCTGACTAATTTTTCTTTCAGCTTTTTCGGTTCTGTTGGTTAGAAAGGAAGGTTGGATGCAACACATTCATGCTCTCAAGTCTAAAGGTTTCCTGTGCTGAGGTGGTTACATCCCCATCAGTCTGCCCCTTTGGAAAAGCCTTGCTTAGAGACCTGCCCATCTCATACAACATCATTGTACTGGCTTCTTTAATAGGGATCTTTGCCATAAGCTGATATTTCTAGCAACAGAGACATTCAATTATTATGACAATTTTATAAAATGTGATTCATAATGTGGAAATTTTGAGACACACAGGCAGGTGAATTACACAAAATACAATTTTTTTGCACACCTGAAATAATTACTGCTACACAAGGTGACAGGAAACATAATACAGGAAAAGGAGGTAGGATTGTTGAATTTTGTTTGCCCATTTCAGATAATAAAATTTTGTATCTGCATGCTTATTCTGAATCGAAAAAGCCTTTTTATTTTATTATGGAAGTGTGCATTACAGAAGTAAAATAACACTATTTTGTGACAATAAGGATCACTGAGCACACAACGTTTGAGCACACAATTATAACCAGACTTTGTCACTGATGAACCAAGTAACCATTACCAAAGCAATCAGAAATTCAATTGCCAATTAGCATTACTAAAATGATAACAGATGAAATTTTGGTACACAATCTGAGGTGCCATGTTTTTTAAAGGTAGCCCTTCATGTTTAGGAATTTAATTATATAGAACTTTAAACAAGTCCAGAGAAATCTATCATGAAGCAAAGGAACAGGTTTTAAGAAACCATATTATAGCACAGAGTGACTGTTTCTTCTAATGGACACCTGGAAGAACACGTGAGAGGGAGAGAAGGTATTTTCTATGATGTATTTCCACACAGTAAATCTTAGAATTTATAAAAAAGGTCCAATTAAAAAAGAAAGATGATTGGCCTTACTTAAAATAAAAGAGGACAGCAACTCCATGTAATTTTGTGAATGATTAAATTCAGGGCCCAATTATGTTATTTTTTTGCAGTTCCAGTTACATCCCTCATTAATGTCTAGATTATGGTTAGCTATTGATTGAACAGTAATGAGATGAAAGGCCTCGAGAAGTCCCTTCCGCTAATTCAGGCAGCCATTGCGGACGTGCTTTTCCCTGTGAAGTGCCTGTGCGCTTTGCAATGATTCTGTCTCTCAATGAGTTCCTGCAGCCTTGAAGAGCTAACTAACTGTAGCTCTAAATTGTTCAGACCATTAACGTTCTCTCAGTCTGTTAAAAGTCAAGGAGCAATAAACTGTACCCCAGTAAAGGGCTGTAGTGTCAGCAAACTTGCCAGACTTCTGCATTCAGAACCAGAAAACTGGGCCATCAGTGAAATCATGGGGTTCTTATACAAACACCTGTGTTGGAATTATCTTATTTGCCAACTCATGCCTCAGTCTCTCCAATTTGCATACATATACTATGTATACCTATGCAAATAATAAACATATACATATAGTATGTGTACGCAATAATGGTGAATAAATATTTAAGAGTTGCCAGGGTTGGTGCTCTGTAATATAGAGGTTGTTACAGAATCACAGAATCAGAGAATCGTTTGGGTTGAAAAAGAACTTTAAATGATCATCTAGTTCCAATCCCTTTGCTGCGGGTGGAGACATCTTTCACTAGATCAGGTTGCTCAAAGCCCCATCCAACTGGATCTTGAACACTTCCAGGGATGGTGTATCCACAACTTCTCTGGGCAACCTGTTCCAGTGTCTCTTCATCCTCACTGTAATAATTCTTTCCTTAGAAGAAGTTGTCTAGCTGAAAGTCAAGTACACAGCCTCAAGTAACAAAATGTAAACTTGATTTTAGGATTAATCTAAATAATCTAATACTGATGTCCCCTTTTGTTATCACATCTGAAATATATACCCACACACCTAAAACAGTCATCTTTTGAATTGCCAAAGAACTGGAGAAAACAAGAAAGTTCAGACAACCCAAAAACTTTTGGGTTTTATTTAAAAAAATTGCATGGGACAATTGTTCCATGCATTGGTTAACCATTTCCTTACTAAATATTGCTCCTTCTAATTGTTTAATGTCACATTGGATCTGCTTAGGATGAGTTACAACAGAGCTGTGTTTACAACTTTAGCTTTAGCCGCATTTCTCAAACACTCAGGCTATGTCTGTCCCAGCAAACTCAAATGTCTGGAGGAACATTCCTAGGCCCCCAAACACAAATCCCTATATTCTGGGAAGCTTCTGGAATCTGACAGAAAACCCTAAATACAGGGTGCTTCCTGGTGCTTGTCTCTAGAGATGTACAGAAGAGAGCATGTCTGAAAAACCTGTCTTCATGTTGTCCTTTGTGCATGAAGAGCCATGTTATAAATCAGCCATTCCGCTGGTGCAGAAAGTTCCTTCTTTTGCCATCTCCCACCTTACAGGACTGTGCAAGGATACTGCAGACTGTAATTATGTCTTCCCTGCCTTTCTCAGTTATCTTACTTTCCACTGGGAGTGGAGAGGAGCAAATAATGGTGTGTGCACGTCTCACTTCTTTATAAAATCTTTGACCTTATAGGAAAAGAGGCAAAAACCTTTTGCAAGCTCTTGAAAGCCGAAGACAAAACACAGGCTGATGTGACATAAATTTACCAGGGATTTCACATATTTTAATACAGACTAATATCCTCTGATTTCCCAGTGGTGCATTCCACAATTCTATGTCCTTGGAAAATGTTATTTCTACCTAAAAAAAAAAATTTTTTTTTTTTTTTTTTTTTGCTTAAACCTTTCCAATTTGGCAACTTGACCTTTCTCAGCTATAAGCAATTGCAGAAATCCTTTGCATCCTCCATATCACCCATCTGGTTGTCAGGATGAAAAACTCATTGACAATGAAATTCATGTTCCAGATTAGAGCCAGAGACTATCCAGTCATTGATCCAACATAGGCTAGCATGAGATGCATCAAACTAAAAGTACAAGAAATCCCGTGTAATCAAGACAGAATTTCCTATTGCTCTGGATTTTTTTTTTTTTTAAAGGAAAATTTAGTGGAGGTGCAAGTGATCCTTGGAGAATTTTTTCTGGGCATGGGTCAGAGCACACATCAAACCAGAGGGGCTGAGCCAAGAGTTCTTTGCTCACATCACTCATCTGAGCAAGCTGGCTGGTATGGAAACTTTCTTGTGGTTGGGTTGCTAACATACCTGCAGTTGGGCTTATGAATTACACTTACTTCTTGTGCATGGGCCTTTCTCCTTCAATGGCGAGTATCTGTGTATGATATTTACCTAATTTTTGGACCCATACTGGGAAAATTATATGAGATTCTGGAAAGAGCCTTGAAAAAGAAACAAATATAATTCTAGTAGAAAATGAAAATTAATTAAGTACAGAAGCTGGAAAAAATTACAAAAATATGTCATACCGCTTGAAGACTTGCCCCACTGATTTCAGCAACAGATAAGTACTTTTCTGAATAGTGAGGCTTGAATTTCTTTAATTGCAAGATAAGACTGAAAAACAAAATGGCATAGCAAAAATGAAACAACACAGTGAAAGTAAGCTGACCTTTCTTTTCAACTGAATTTTTGTTTTCACATTGTTCATACACGGGATCACACATTATACATAATCCTATTTTATTATAGAAAGTATGCATTTCTTACATTTTTAACTACTGATACTTGATAACAATTCTGCTAAAAAATATCCTCCCTAGAAGTAATTTGTTGGTTCCATATTTGAAAAGGTGCTGGAAGGAACTATATGAAAGAACTGATATTTCTGTTACAGTACATGTTGAGCAGCAATGCTACTACCTGCACTGAAAATTCCTATAGCTAACGCTGACTGTTGTATATCAAGACAGTGAAATCTAGCACACAAGCACCAACTAAAGGGTGAAGGTATGGTAAAGATAGTGAAATGTAGGAGTGTTTGTGTGTGTCTGTTTATAATGTGTAAGGATTATAAACAGACACACGCAAACACACATCCCTCATTACCATCAGTCTGTACATTAAACCATGTATCTTTTTGGAAAATTTTATAATTCCTCAAAAAATTCCCAAAACAAAATGAAAACCAAAAAAGCAACACTATAGATTTTTGTAGAAGTGTTCAAGTAAGGTTCATGAGCAGTACAGAAGCTTAACTGTATGATCATAGTGGTTTGGTGTCTCCTTAAAACTCAGTGAGCTAAACCTACTACAATCTAACTGGTATAGCCAAGCAGTTAGATGGTGCTGTCACTCCATATTATGATAAATAGTAAGTGTCTAGGTCTGAGGACTGCGTACTCCAATAACATTCACTTTACTGGAATTCCTCATCTTCACTGCTCTCTTTCTGTCCACAGTAAGAAAATGAATATATCTGTGATCATTCTTGTGTGACATAAATTAAGCTTTTATTTGAATCTAAATTTTCCTTGTGTTGTTTGTTTTGAACTTGAAACAACTGGCTTATAAAATGGTGCACATTATATTTGTGGTAGGAATATAAAAAATATAATCACCTAAATTTCATTTATCTATCAAAAGGTATCAATAAATTAGGCAAAACACAAGCGAAGGAACAAATGTACAAATGATCTCAGGTCCACAAAAAAGTATGATGTTATGAAGATTATTTTTTTTGCATTCTGGCTAATAATATTAGGCTTTAATATCTAATATGTGTAACAACATTAATAATATTAAATTAAGTAATATTAAATTAGTATTAAATTAATAATATATTAATAAAATTAAAATAAAGAAAATCTTATTTGGTCACTTCTCTACTTTTCTTGATGTCCCACATTTTCCTTATGTATCCATAACTTTTTGTTTGATTCAAGAACATTACTAAAAAACCTACCCACTACATTTGTCAGGTAATTTAGAAGACTTCTGTGAGAACTGCAAGATGTAAAAATGTACTTTAAAGAAGGCTTTTTGTTACCATTAAGGCTCCAGTCCATTTCTAAATGTTCGTGAATTACTACAGAAAACAACTGACAAGGTTTCAAAATATCAAAAAAACAGCTTTGGCCTTTAATATTTTGGGGAGAGCTGTATAAAAGAAAAAAGACATCTGTGAGAGGATGATTTGCTTTGGATTGAACTTTTATTTCATTTTTTCAGGACATTTCATAGCAAAGTTATTGCTTTCTGGACAATCTGAGTCTAATTGCAGTTCATCTGAGGTGGTGAGAACTACAGTGAAAGCAATTTTAACAACTCTGATTTTTTCAGACTAAATTATAGAGGGTAAGTGCTGATTAAGCCTTATTGCATCACAGACTACAGTGAATTTATAATCTTAGAGCCATGTTCTTTTGTTCTTGAGACACAGATGAAAAGAAGAAAGTGTACTTTCAGGCTTCTACATAGCTAGAAGTTGCCACTTAGCCTTCCTGTTTAATCACAAAATTTATTTTACCACTGAGACACATTTTGTCTTTTCTGCTGTCAACAACACAACACAGGCATGTCTTAACTAGCAAGAAGCAAATAAACCTGAGCAGCAGAAGCAATCCAGCTACAATAGCAAATGTAGACTAATTTAGCCTCATCTTGGAGCTGTGCGTTCTTCCGTCCAGAGCTTGAGTTCTGTTACTAAATTGCTTTGTGTACCCAGATGAATTTCAACATGGTTTGGTTATCTATTTTGTAAGGCAGTGATCAGCATAACCACACTAAGAAGAAAACTCTAATTGAAAAAGGCAATGGTTACTATTTTAAGTAGGATCCTGTTTCATGTACATGTTTCTGGGTGAATGTAATGGTTTTAGATACCTCATTATCAGTAGCTGGTGCAGAGTGTGCTCTGTCATTAATCTGAAACATGGCTGCTGATTTATCAAAAAGTCACTTAAGTGTCTGAAATCAACTGGAAGGGATCTGTTTTGAAGGTGTGTAGACTTAATTAAGCACCAGTTCTTTTATACAGTTCTTATCCTATTAAACAACAACTGTGGGGTCATTAAATGATCATAAAGACTCATTTATGAATGTAAAAAAATCCAAAGTGTAGCAATCTCAAAAATACTAAAAGCATAGTCCTACGACTGGTGCCCAAAGTAATTGGCCCATTTGAAATACTTCTGTACTTCCAATATCTCTCTGTTCAGGGTATATATTGACTAGGGTGAGCAGAGCTTTGCTCTGCTCTCTAGCAGCTGATGGATAGCAGTGTGTTAACAATCTATCTAGAATGAGATTTAGATATAGATTTAGATTATATAGGTGATACAGATTATTTACATGATAGACTCCATATACATGATACAGATGGTACAGATATAGAATGAGTGAAACCAAAAATTTTCTATAATTCATTTTGTTTTGTTTTCATAAAAATGTGCAAGACAGAGTGCC
>JAVJGI010000062.1:47303042-47393663 GCA_035590275.1 Ibycter americanus | reverse complement strand
TGTCTTTGTTTTTGATTATTTTTTCCATAAAAGCACATTGACTTTGTTTTGAAATTACTTTGTCTACAGATTCCATTTTGTTTTTTTCCTTTGAAAAAACTTGGAAATCAAATGAATATATGATTTATGATCAAGCAAAACATTTTATTTCCTTAGAACTGTCTTCTAGACTGCTACTTCTGTGCTGAAATAGCTGGATCTGTTATTAGCAGCTAAGTGTTAAAGCATCATAACTTTGGATAAAGGAGTTTCCAGGGGGAGTTCCTCCACTTTCCCCCCCACCCCCCCTAAATTCATTGTCCTTCTTAAACAGAAATAAAGCAGAATAATCATAAGAATGGTCAGTGACTCTACCAAGCAAGTGGATCAGACAAAAGGAGATGTCTAGAATCTGTGAGCTCTATCAAATGCTTTGAAAAGGGAGTATTTAGTCTTCACTTACCCAAAATGTTAAAATAGGTATGTTAAAGGCAGGTATGGGTTAACTACCTCAATTTTCAGATGTTAAATACCTGGCAGAAGATAGGAAATCAAACTAATTTAATCTGACTCTGATACTCTGATATTATCAAGATTAGGTCAGGGAGGCTGGACTAGAGTGCATACTTCTCTTGTGAGCTTGCCTCTGGCAGGGTCCAGCACTGGCAAATTAATGGTTGCTATCTCAGTTCTGCAAATCTTAAACTGATTTCCCAATAGTAAGACACAGCCCTAGATAAAGGACGTCCTTTGTATTGCAGACCTTGTTTATTTTCAATACTGGTTTTTCTTAACTGTATAAATAAGAATGACCTAATTCCCATTTATTGAGCAGAGAAGGTAGTCCCTGTGGCATAGATCACATGGTGATGAATACAGCAGGTGCTTTTCTAATGTGCAAGCCTTTTGCTTCCTCTAGGGGAGGTAAAGACACTATTATCTTCCAGCTCCTCTAACAACGACTGAAAAATTTCCCTGAGCTACGTGCTTATTAAGTTCCACCATGTCCTTTGATAAGATCAACGGTTTCTGTGCTTCCGCGTGAATATCTAGTAAGTTAAGATGTTAAATTATCTGGGAAGATATTATCATTTTAATTTTTTTAGTGGAGGGAAGTAAATGAATCCAAGATTGCCTACTGACAGAGCAAAAGAAATGGGCCACACAAGCTCTAATGCATCACTCAAACTTCTGAAAAGGAATTGCAAAGGGTATAAGCTCATCCTAAACAGGATTTAATTTCGGGCAAAGTTCAAGACAAGGAAGAGCACCTCTTTCGCAAGCAGATTGTCTGCAAACCAGCAGATGGTTGGCTGACCCAGCTACGCAATATGAGTAAGCTCCTGGATGAATGCATTAATCTTATACTGACTTCTCAGCTCCAGTTACTTACAGAGGCCACTTCTACCTAGGAAGTTTGCATAGAGCTTATATCAATGCCAATATCATCTTTTTCTTGACAGAACTCATGCTGCCAACCTACCAAGGAAATTGTTGTTTTTAATTCCCAAGCACCAAGAACAATCAAGATGCTGTTGACACAAATACAGAAAAATCCCAGTATTACTGTGATTGCAGTGCCATTCCTACAGATCTGAACATGCTTTCTTATACTGGGGCCAGTCACTTGGTCCTGTAGCATAGACCAGACTGACCAAACCATTCACTGGCCATTCTGCTGCTCAGATAATTCCACAGTCTGCTCTAAGCCCTAGTGCGCCTCTGTACTGTTGGTATCTGAATTGGCTGCTATTAAGCATGTGTATGCTGCTCTGCAGTAGGCCTCCTTATCCAATTCCAGGCATTTCTCATGTTAGCAAATGTATAAGAAATATATTGCTCCTACAGGCCTAACCTAGATCAAATCTTTTTTTTCTTGTCTTTTAATAAGGGTTTGATTTTGCTGCCTGCTACTTTAGGTATTTCTGTTTTGCAAATATTCTAAAAACAAGGCTTGTTTTCTGAATCTCATTTTTCGTCAGTCTCAGGGCATGTCCACAGTAAGCCTTTCTCATACATACTGTCTGGGAAATTCTCATTCATTGTAGGTCCCAAGAATTCCATTTTCTTTGTTGTAGGTGACCATTCCAATACTCAGTATGAGAATCCACACCAAAAACTGTTTAAATAAGGCAAATTCATTGAGAAATTATTCTAGTGGTAAATAATTCCCGTGCTATAATGAGAGAGGATAAAAGCAAAAGCAAAGAGAGAAAACAATATGTCAACTATATATAGAAAGTCACCTGTTAAGTCTGGTTTACTGACAGTTGCTATATGGCACATCTTTTCAACCTGAGCAGCCAGCACCAAAATCTAAGAAAGGTCTTATCTGACACTGAAAAATGTTAATTAAGAATATTTAACGTATTTATTCAAGTAGTCAGTTTAGCTGTCTGTACATTTTTTATTTTATGAATTAGTGAGTTCAACTTCTGAGTCTATAGTTCATCCTTGATGAATTAACTTCTGATTGAAATCTTATGCTTCCTTTGCAAAAGCACTCTAGAAGAAGAGACAAAACAGGTTAATTTTTCATAACTGACCCATATAGTAACTAGCTGTCTCTAGACTGTGACCAGCAGATGAAAGAGAACATTTTTTAGGTCTGCATTCAGATAATGCACAGTAAATGCTCTTGAGTGGTTGTAATTCACCATTCATGGAACTGCTCACCGAGATGATACAAGAAGGGATGTGTTCCTAAACTGCATAACCCACAACAGCCACACATTGCTGTTTGCGTGCACAAGTTAAGGTGAATGTTGCTGC
The DNA here is from genome assembly GCA_035590275.1 of Ibycter americanus. NCBI lineage: Eukaryota > Metazoa > Chordata > Aves > Falconiformes > Falconidae > Ibycter > Ibycter americanus. Next base: position 47,390,912 of record JAVJGI010000062.1, on the reverse strand, counting down.
ATCCAGAATGACTGAGACAACAAAACTGAAACTGCAGCAGAGAGATTTGCAGATCTGTGGGAAAAGGAGAAGCTTGGTGGTCATCCAGGTGTGAGAAAGGACTTCAAAGAATTAGGGATGTTTTGGAATAAGGATCTGGCTGTGTGACGAAGCTGGAAGACTTCAAAGAGGTTTGGGGTGGAAACAGTCTACCTCCTGATGCTAAACTCCTCTTTGGATCTGTTCTTCCTCTGCTGTTTTTCTGGTAGAAGATACCTCACAGCCCTGGGACCCTTATCCACCTTACCAACTCGGTACAACCACCTAACCACAATTGCAGCTTCTCTTGCACAGTGTTTTATGTCTCCCACATAGCACCTACTAAACCAGTCAGGCTCTGACAAAGGAGGAGAGAGGCACATGAGGTCAGGTTTTTTTCTTCCTGCTGCTTGCCCTCATTACAGGACCACTAGCTGCTACTGCATACCATATTACTGCCCTGGAGGAGCAGCCACATCACCCACACATAGCTACCTGTATCCCAGCCAACTTCTCTGCCCAGGTAACAAATGCATGCAGAGAGGCTGTTCACACTGGAGGAGATGATCCCCATCTGTGCCAAAATATAGAACGCAGACCTTCCTCAGACAACTAACCCAAGTTGTTATTCATTTCCAATTGAAAAGTAATTTGCCTCCAGAAGAACACAATGGTGAAACTCAGCAGGTGGTCCTGTCTTACACCTCCGTGAAAGCAGGTTTTTGACAGAGGCTGACAATAACTGTTAGGTTTTGCAGAGCTCAGAGTTCTTGAAAATCCTGCTTGAACAGTACCTTGAAAATCCGTGTGTAACCTCACTGATCTAAGATGACTGAAAGGATACAAATCATAGTGGTTAAATGCCTGTACGAAAATGGTTCAGTTGGTTCACAATGGCAGTAATAGACTATGAGCATGTTCTTTTGGTATTACTTCTTTGAATTATATTGAAATAAGGTGAGCGTAACTAGAAGCATAGTTGTACAGTATAAAAGGTGAAATAGCAAAAATAATTCCTATAAGCAGTATTAAATATCAAAAAGGGAAAATAACGTTAACAATAAATAATAAATAAATTAATAATGAGCAGCATACGAGTAAAATGCTTGCAGGTAGCAAAGACAATGACTAGATACTCAAAGCAAACACGTACAATGCATGAAAAAATCTGTATAATACATGAAAATGTCTATACAATGGGCTAAAGGCAGTTATTAAAACAAGAAAGGATATTCAGAAAGTAGAAACTGTGTCCACCTAAGCAAAATAGAGAAGGATTAAGAATTTTTCTCAAGTATTATGCAAAAACATAGTAAATCAGGAAGATATTTCAATGACCAATTTCCTAAACTCATAAAAAGTACTAAGAAGATACTTTTAAATACTTATATGGCTGGGATCCTGCCTCTAAGTGAGAAAGGTAAATATTTAGTTGTGACGTAAAGAGACCATTTAGTGGTGATAAGGTCACAGTAGAAAAACAAAATCGACGGCAAAACTGGGGGAAGTGGCTGATACACCAGATGGCTGCGCTGCCATTCAGTGAGACCCGAGCAGGCTGGAGAGCTGGGTGGAGAGGGACCTAATGAAGTTCAACAAAGGCAAGTGTAGGGTCCTGCAGCTGGGGAGGAACAGCCCCCTGCACCAGTGCAGGCTGGGGGCTGACCTGCTGGAAGGCAGCTCTGCAGAGGACTTGGGAGTCCTGGTGGACACAGCAAGTTGCCCATGAGCCAGCAGTGTGCCCTGGTGGCCAGGAAGGCCAATGGGATTCTGGGGTGCGTTAGGAGGACCATGGCCAGCAGGTCAAGGGAGATTATCCTCCTCCTCTACTCTGCCCTGGTGAGGCAACATCTGGAGTGCTGTGTCCAGTTCTGGGCTCCACATTTGAAGAGAGACAGGGAACTACTGGGGAGGGTCCAGCGGAGGGCTACAGAGATGATGAGAGGACTGGAGCATCTCCCTTAGGAAAGGCTGGGAGAGCTGGGCCTGTGTAGCCTGGAGAAGAGAAGACTGAGCAGGGATCTTATCACTGTCTACAAATATATTCAAGGCGAGTGTCAGAGAATGGGGCCAGGCTCTGTTCAGTGGTGCCCAGTGACAGGACAAGGGGCAATGGGCACAAACTGCAACACAGAAATTTCCATCTGAATATGAGGAAAAACTTCCTTACTTTGAGGGTGACAGAGCACAGGAACAGGCTGCCCAGAGAGGCTGTGGAGTCTCCTTCTCTGGAGACACTCAAAACCCGCCTGGACATGATTCTGTGCAACCTGCTCTAGGTGAACCTGCTTTAGCAGGACGTTGGACTACATGATTCTAGAGGTCCCTTCGAGCCCCAACCACGCTGTGATTCTGTAACTATTTGAATCAATATTCCCTGTTAAGGAACAAAAGGAACTTTCCAGACCAAAGTTATTTCTTACTCAGAATGAGTCAGAGGTACCATCTCAAACCTAGGTGTCATGAGAGAAGGTTTTAAAACACACGGGCAAAATGAGTAACAGCAAACTGCAAAGACCAAATCATATTTGCCTAAAAGTTCCAAGGAAATCTAATATAAAATTACCATGTTATGACCTGTGTCATGTTACCTCTTTCTTATATAAATATCAGTATGTGAGTAACAAAAGGTATCAAATATAATGTCATTTTAAATAAAGGGCTCCATAAGAAAATACAGTTGAATAAGTTTGATTTACAGACTAGTTAGACTTCTTTAAACTATGGGAAATAATATAATTAATAAATGAAACCAGGAAAATATAACAGAGGAAGAGGGCTTCCTTATTTTTTACAGGAAGAAGTCACAAATCTATTATAACATTTTGAGGAATTTGCAGACCTGTAGGAAAGCATGATCCATGCAGTACAATAGGCTTCAACTATCAAAATCCTTTACCAAAAACTCTTAAGGAAACAAGGTTGGCAAAGAATAAAATAAACTATCTGAAGCGATAATAACCAATACCATTCTGACTGGGCTTTTCTTTCCTCCCATTCTTCTTAAAAGAAGATACTGTAAGAGTACAGAAGGTGCAAAAATAGACTGCAAAAGTGAATAAAATATCACACGGTATCTACACTAGAAGGGGTTTCTAGAGCTTTCTGGAAAAGCAACAGCTGTGGGATATGGCAGTGATGTATGAAGCCACGAATGGATAGAAAATGAATAATGTGTATTAAGTGAAAGTATTTGACAAGTTTAAACAATATGAGTATTTCTTTGCTCAACACATTAACAGAAGTCATTAGGAATTGCAGATGTCAAAATGATAAATGGGATTAAAAGGGAGCTAGGTAAATTCATGTAAGAAAAGGGGTTATTAATACTGCAAGTTCTGGATTCCAGTCAGTGGATTGCCAGAATCTAGGAACAGGTAACACAGAAAATAATAGCATGTGTGTACTTTGCATATATTCCTCCCTTCTGCATCTCCACTAAGCAAGCTAGTACCAAAGACAGGTTATTATGCAAGACAGACCTGTGGTCAGAGATAGTACAGACATTTTGATATCTGATTCTACCATGAACTCACAAAACAGGGCAAGAAAATTTTATAGTCTACCATGGGGCAGGCTGTTTTGAGAGCCCTTTCTGTAGACAAAATAATCTTGGTACCCAAAGACAGACTGGCAGAGTGACAACTCTATTCTTCAGCGTTTCCCACTTTGACACTTGGGGAGCAGCATAACTGCTGTCAAAATATTGCTAGAACTGAGTGAATCATGAAAAACTCATCTGTGAAGTTGCCTAGTGCATCAGACTTTCAATCCCTTAGCATCCTTGTTTACAGTTCTGTGAGCCTGCAGGTAGCTGCTTTCTTTTAGAAAAAGAGCTGTGAAGTATATTTTTCGTGTGCAAATATGGGCAGCTGTATTTAAAATACTATAAAAATACTGAAAACACACAGAAAGCTACACAAAATATTTGGCAGTGAAGTTTGACATATTACAATCATGTCATTGATATCAAAATAAAAACAACAAAAAGATTCAACAACCACTGATCCTTCTGTTACCCCTTAGATGAGGGAAAAGTAGCTATACTTAGGTCTGATGTACCAGATACATACTAAGCACAGGAAAACATTCAGGATTTTCAAGTGGTTTGTTGACTTTTGTGTTCCTGTGCTTTTTGATTCTTCCCTTGCAGTGTTGTAAAGGGGTCCAATTTCCAGAAGAAGTTGAACCTAATTCTCAGAATTAGGTCTGAGTCTGGGCACTCAACTCGGGTCCAACTCATCAGCTTCTGAAAAGTTATGCTGCTTATCTTTATCATAAAAGAGGGAAAAAGAGATAAATTTTCCTCGGCTTGGTACTGTTTTTTATGCTATACTCCTAAAAGCTTTTACATTCCTCCAACTGAAGTGGACGTTATCCTGCAAGAACTGCTCATAATTTCACCAAGTTAAAGACCTAATGAACCAACTACACACTACAAAGACTAAATAATACATCCTGAACATCAAATACTCAAGAACTCTTTCTAAAAATGAGTAGAAAATTAATTTGTAATAGCATTTCACTGAGAAATTTATGAACAAACAATTTTCAGAGGGACTGTAGTTGACAGTTCTGCTTTTTGAATATGAATTTACTTCATGATTAGTCGTCTGGAGGTCAGTTTGAGGGGTAAGACATGATATACAAGTGACAGCATTAGTATGATCATGTTTTATGAGTAGATGAACAGATTATGATTAGAACAACCTGAGCAATTTACAGGTCAAATGCATTATTTGCTCCCAATCAGACTGCAAACTACCCAACTAGCAGTCTTCAGCTACAGAACAGCTGTTATAAATAGGGCTAATCAGTAAACCGTGTTGTCCTTCATGCTAGATATTTTTTAGTTTTTTATTTGAAAAAAGATCCCTCCAAAACATAAATTCTATGTGTAGCTTATTCTGTTCTGTTTTGTTTCGTTTAAGCAGAATTTTGATATTCCTTTAGAAGGCAGACACTTTCCACATACAATGTTCGGATCAAAACCAATTTCCCAAGAAAGAGTATGACGTAATTTTTTAATGAGCCATACTTACCGAGCTTCCCCTTGAAGGTCTCGGGCAAAATTAGATTCCCAAATATCACACACAGTAGAAACATCAGTGTCCGTTTCCCACTTAACAAAATAAGCCAAACAAAATTTTCAGGAAGAGAAACTCAAAGCCTCTAGTATAACAGATCTGCCAAGGATGTCTGCCAAAAGACCAGATGCTCTGGCTGAGGAACAGATATAATTTACAGTACTTGCCAGTATTTTCTGGTTGATTTTCTTTCCACCTAACAGTGAAGAGTGAGATTTCAAATATTTGCTTGTGCAGAAACTTTTAAATCAGTCATAAAAATATTTAGAACACAGAGTTTTCTTAATAGAAAAATATTACTAGAAATGTGTTTTAAGATTCATATCAGCAGAAAAATAAACAGCTGAAAATGTTTTGATAGCAACACTATGCATTCCCAGCTAATTAACTTTACTGTACAGTTAAAATTGTGGAGTATGATATCAAGGACAATCATAGCAACAATTAGCAAATTCTTTCTGATTTATATAGACAGCTGTCAAAAAGATAAAGATATTTGTGTTTTCAAAGCAGTGACATTTTGATCAAACCTTTTATGAAAGATCAAAAAGTATGCTTATTTGGTTTTTATATGCCAACACTGTCTATATTCTGTAATTCTGGCTCTTCATTTAAAAGAAAAAAAAACATTACTCGAATGTGTTCCTTACAAGGCATAATGATTAAACACAGGGAAAGTTCTGTTGTGTTTAACTTTCCTCATTCAAAACTTTTGCTGAAGCAAATCCTGTGTAGGTATATTCTATGTACAATTCTATCATAGGAAGAATTTTTTCTACAGGAAAATGTCTGCATAAACATTACAGACACCAGTAACATAAACAGTGAAAGAAGAAATATTTTCTTATATACATTTCCTTTGATACAAATTTCAGGCACTGCAAATTGAATGCTATTCATATTAAAAGCAAAAATTATTACAGTAAGCGTGTAAATAGAAATTGCAGTGTGTGTCCAATGTGGTTAATTCATCCACTGCTTCATCAGGAAATACAACTTTATAGGCGACCCAGTTAAAATTACCGTAACAATACAATAGAATAACTCATGCTATAGTGTCAAATACAATCAATTAGAAACAAATCCTTCAAGTATTTGGAAGTCCTACATGCACTATGTTTGACATATTTTCCCTTCAAGTGCAGCTAAAAAAGTCCTCAGTAATTTGCCTGTTAAATTCAGTAAGGATATTTCTCCTTAAAGAAAGGCAATGCAATTTCTAATCCAGAAAAAAACCCAGAAATTGTTTCATCCTTAGTATGTTCTTCAATATTATCATGAAATAAACAACTGGCTCATACGCTGTAGAAAAAACCTACCTCATACAAATTGCTACTCATCCCTGGAAGTGTACAAAATCTTTGTTTTAGAAAGGCTGAGAAACAGGAGTGGTTAATTGAAGAGAAATGCATCCAAATCCAGTGGCAGTGCCAAGAACACAATAATCTCTTAGTACAGACAAAGTTTGTATAGGCTGCCTTTTCTTAAACCAACCATTTAGATTATTGGAACATCTCTGATAGCCTAGGTATGTGAGCTTGCTGGATATAATACATCTAAGTTCTCTCTTAAAACCCCACATCCATCATGTACATGGTATGGGAAGGAGAGAATGCAGCTGGAGTTGGCGTCTCTCATTACCTTACCATGTACAAGGAAGCACAGCCTCGGCTTCCTTGAGATCACTGCGCAAAACAAAACCACATGTTGTTATACTTCTGCCCTTCGTCCAGCTCATGTCTGTCTTGTAAAGAGTTATTAATGAGTAGCGCCTGTTCCAGGAGCCTTCAGCACCTCACCAAGAGTGTGTTGGCTTTCACCCCATTCAGACGTTCAAAGAGATTTTCCTTCGACTTGAAGACAGCAGACACAACACTCAGTGCCTCGCCTGGTCCAGGCCTCTCTGTCTTGCCAGACAGCAGGAACGCCAGTGGAAAGCTTTCAATGCCTGCATACTGTTGGCAGATGTGCACATCACTAATCTGGGGGTAAGGTACTCAGGCACGTCCCTCTGATATGTGCCTGAGGACTTAAAGGGACACAGCAGCCTCTGTGCATAATCTACCTGTGTTTGAGTGGTGACAGATGCTTTTACTGATTTCTTTATCAGGATCCCTTCATCCTTACATGAAGCACAATCCCCTTACCTGGATATTCTATTACGTAAACCTGGTAAAAACAGCACTACAGACCACAGCAGCAATGATCTCATAGAGGATGGTTACGGTAGTGGCCAGGGAGGAAAAAGAAAAGGATCTTATGACAAAATAGTCGATAACATCCCTAAATGATCAAACTTGCACGCACCCATCTGGAGACTCAGCTTAGAAAAATCCCTCAGGTATCTTTCTAAGAACAGCATTTATGAAGATGTAACCTCTTTTGAATTCTTCTTTAATTTATTTCAGTACTTACAGACATTTTTCTTGATCATAAAATGATTACTGAATTAATAAACTCTCTCAAGAAAACAAGCTCTTACAAGTAATAGTACAATTCAGTATTTATGAAGAGCTGGTCTTCTGAAAGTAAAGAAATATGATAATCTGTAAAACCATCTGATTCATCATTTAACATCACTCAACTATGGATGAATTATGATTTTTTTTAGGAACAGGAATATTCATTGAAATTGAAAGACATCTAGCCATTATACTTTGAGGAATTTGCCTTTTATCTCTCTTGCTAATAAAAACTCTAAAAACTCCATAGAATCAGTTTGCAAATACTTTTTTTATGGTTGTTGCTTTTGTGGACTATACACAAAAACAAATTAAACTGAAATATAATGAGAAGGTGTTACTGTTTAATTCTGGATGACAGAAAAAAACCTCAGTAGCAGATCTGCAAGCAAAGAATGTTCCTCGCCTAAAGGCATGTTTCTGGGCAAAAGACTGTAGGGTAACTTTTATTGATGAGAGTTTTGTTCTTTAGGAAAAGATCCCTATGGTAATCTGATTATTCTCAAAAAACCTACAATATTTAAATGTGAAAATAAGGAAAACTAACAAAATGACTAAGAAACTAATTTGCGGTCATGATTTCTGCAGCTTCCAAAAGCATCATTGTACCATGATTGAAGGATCATTGTCATACTCTACTATTTATATATAATTTATACCATACATTTTTTTACTAGACAGATACTCATTATACATTTTCCAATTTTTTTTCCAAACTTTGGTTCTCTCAGTTCATGTTGCAGGCACTGAAGAATTTTGCTGATTTTTTTAAAGAAAGAAAGTCTTCACAAACGTCTAAAATTGCAGACTCAAATACCGTCTCTGATCTGTTGAGGTGAACTTTTTGCAGTAGTAATGAGGGAATTATCTGTTAGCAGTTCAGGTGGGGGCCATTCTCTCATAGTACTATGTGTCAGAGCTTCACTGCATTTCGTTCAGTGAAAAAAGTTTTCTCAAGCAGACATTTAATATGATCCCCTACTTCTTTAGGAGCGTGCAAGAAACAGGTTTAGCCTCCTGCCCTCCCTGGCTCAGAACAGCCTGAGACAACGGCCTGCACTTTGGGGCAGCGTGTTGGGTCTGGCTGAGCCCCACAGCAGCCTTCATAGTACTGTGCTTGTATTGGTAGCTAGAAAGGTGGTGATAACACACCAGTGTTTGACTACTGCTGAGCAGTGCTCGCACAGCATCAAGGCTCTCTCCAACCTTCCCCTCTGCCCACCACCAGGAGGCTGGGGGTGGGCAAGATCTTGGGAGGGGTCAGCCAGGACAGCTGTCCCAAACTGACCAAAGGGATATTCCATACCATATGATGACTGCTCATATATAAAAGTTAAGAGAGGGGTGGGGGGTGGGGGGGGGTGGGCATTTGTTGTTTACGACATTTGTTGTTTACGACATTTGTCTTCTGGAGCAACCGCTACATGTACTGAAGCCCTGCTTCCTGGGAAGTGGCTGAACATCACCTGCTGACGGGAACTAGAGAATAACATCTTTTCTTTTCCTTCACTTCCACACATGCAACTTTTGCTATTACTTCTTTAAACTGCCTTTATCTTCTCCCACAAGTTTTTTTTCCCATCTTATTTTCTCCCCACCCTGTTCTGCTGAGGAGGGGAGGGATAGAGTGGTTTGGTGGGCACCTGGCATCTAGCCAAGGTCAACCCATCACAGGCAGAGCGGGCAAGGACTGGAAGTTGTCTTTCCTGCAACACAGGGCTCTAGCTGCAAGGAAGTACACGGTGTGCACTTTCCCAAAAAGGCATGTTTTGATCTGAAGAGAGACATTTCGACAATTTGCTTTTGAGAACACATTGCAAAGAGTTTTGTTTCATTCCAGTGCAGAATGATAAAATATGTCAGAGCACTGAACAGTGTCAGGAAATGAGCTTCTTAACCTCTAGTCAAGCTTCCCTCAACCCCACCTTGGACTGCTCCATTCAGATTAAACTATTTTGAACACATACTTCCAGGAGAGCAGAAAAATATAACAAATACTTCACAATATATGGTGTCCTGTTCAGCGTCATTATGGTGTACTGCTTCCTGGTTTTGCTGTTAATGTTATGTGGTATATTTCTTTGTGGTATGACATATTAAATTAAAATACAATATTAGAATTAAAAACCACATTATGTCCAGTGACAGCACCTAAGTTTTCCTTATATTTTTATTCATTCTCTGATCTACCAAAATATTTTCTCAAAGCACTGAAAAGGATCCTTTCTCAGTCACACTCACAATGTCCCTGAAGAAAGAATGCTAACACTTAACATCTCCATATGCCAATAGGTGTTCTTTTCATCACAAAAAAGCTTTAAACACATTTATTTTGTTTTACCATCCTTGTTATCGAATTCTAAGTGAAGACACTCATTTATATTTTCAAAGGGATTTATGTAATTACAGGAACTCATTTCATTTGGGAAAGTGTTCTCATCTACTTTAAAAGTGACATTTGGGTGACATTTAAAGTTGCTGAATCAATAGAACAGATTTTTTTTCCTCTTTTCCTTAGGATGGAATTTTGTAAAACACCTATCTGGGAAAAAAAAAAGGAAGAAAAATAAAAATAGACTTTGTCCAATTAATTTGCAAAAATCCTGCTGTTTTTACTATGAGAAACTTTAAGTTTGTTCATTTTTCATAACTTTAGATGTTAAGACTTAGGTCCAAATTCAACCCTGACATAAAAAGGGTATTATTGTCACACTAACACCAATAAATTTGAACAACCACCTTCAAAGCACTTTTAATTTGATCTGCACAGGTTGCCTGACATAATATCTAACCTATTTTTTAATAGGACTGAGATACAAAATTCTTACTAACTAGTAGGAAGGAGGCAAGTGGCACAAAACTTCCACAGAGACTACTCTAAAAGGTCAGGGTTTAGCATTTATGACTGTGAAATTAAATCTTAGCCAGCTACCTTCTGGGTGCTCAAGCCCATACTTCCAAAAAGCTCCATCCTTCTGCTTAACATTGGAAGCACTTAAGTCTTCCCCCATTAAGTTATTTGAATATCTCTGCTCAGCTTTTTGCACGCTCTCAAGGCACTGACGGTGAGCACTGGGCAGGCCCTGCTTAGCAGGAAAGAGCCACCCATTGCCCTCCATCGGCCACGCCGGGTCTCTCACAGCACAGCGGACCAGGTGCAGCCTCACGGGTCAGGGCTGTCCATCCTGCCCTGCTCTCTGATAGACCTGTGACACTGGAGCTCTACCTCATCCCATCTCCTGGGCAAGACTGAAAGCTGTAGGTCCTGCTTCCTCAGGAGTGTTATAACCACAGGGTACCCTGGGGCATGGGATTGTCCTGCACCTTTTCTTTTAGCTGAATTATTTTAAACAGTTCATAAAGTACAAATCTTCAGCCCATTGGTCATTGCGTTCTCTGGAGGGGAGAGGACACTTCAGACCTTGCTCCGGTTAAAAAGCTCAGGAAATATAACAGCAGGAATGGAGCTGCCTTAGTCTTCTTCAGTCAGAAAGAACAAAGAAAAGTGTACAGAACACTAAATTAGGATGTCATTGCACACAAAATGAAAATCATGCCAGTGTCACCTGGAATGTCAGTCTCTGAAATGATTTGTTAACAAACTGTTCTTCTAACCACAAACTTCAAATCCAGCTACAGCTTCTTCCCACCCCCCCCACCCCCCCTAGCCCCCTCTCTAGCCCCCTCTGCTTAAGTTTTATTAGGCTGAAATGCCAGTATTTTCTAGACTGTTTCTCTTATGACGTTGTGGGAGAAATGCTCTCTCTTCTTTTCTGCTATCTAGTTGCTGCTAAAAATACAAGTCTGATGAAGAAACACCATTGTAATTCAGAAGCATGAGGGGCTGCATACTTTCTTTCCTTTTCCACTTCTACTAAATGCCGGGGAACATGAAGCAGTGGGTAAGAAAGGATGTTACCTATTACACAGCTTGGTTTTCCTGCGTTTAACTGGATGCTGCTTTTGATGTGTCTTCACATGTTACTTTCAGTTATTTTAGATTTTCATGTACATTTAAATTTAGATATTTACAAAGTTTAGTACCTTGATAAATGATCCTTTGTATCTACAGGTAGGTTGTCAAGCAAGCATTGTCTGTACATCAGCTCAAAACAAGACTTTAATTTGCCAAGAAATTGCCTGTACCCATTCTGTCATCTATATACATATGCACACACATTTTACATATACATATTGCTCTAGAGTAAGACACACAGGTTTTTTAAATAGAAAAGAAACTGGGAAGTCCACTGGGTAACAAGATTATTAAGTATTGGTTTTTTTGCTTTGAAACACTTTATTTCGGTTTTGTAGCATTTGACATTTGTAAAAGACAGATAAGTTAAAAAAACAAATCTACTTACAGTACCTGTATATTTTCAAGCTGCAAACTAGGGACAAAAAGCTGTAGACCATGGGCAAGCGTGAATGATTTATTCATTTACAGGCAATGTATTTGTTAAGAGGCAATCCAAGAAAACAAAAATATCTTCACAAACTATGATGTCCTCCTTTTTCTTTTTTCTTCCCCCTGAGATGGATGAAAATGAGTACAGAGAATAGGAAGAAGGTGGCAGGCCTGGACAGGCTGACAGTGCAGCTGAAATCTTTGTCAAATTGTGGCCAAAGTGAGAACGATAAGAACAAGATGAGAAACAAACCTGATTCTAACTCCAGAGACAAAGCAGGAAACTTGTTGGATAATAAATCTTTCAAATCTTATCAAAACAATAATATATTTTGCCACCAAGGATCATCATTGTTAGAAGAAAATGCCAGATTGTAAACTAAACAAAAAAAGTTACAGCTTTCCCCAGCTGTAACCTCGTGGGTATGTCTAAACCCATAGTAGAGCTAGCATCTTTCCATATAACTGATTTCTGAAAAACAAAAAGCCTCTGTAGAGAAGATCAAGCTATGATCCAAATTAAAAGAATCTTTATTTTGCCTGAGGTTTCCATAAAGAAGTTGGAATAGAATAAAGAAGACTGGCTTGTAGGGTTGAGTAATGAGAAAGTAGTGTGGTTCTGTGTGAGATACAAGCAGAACAGAGCTCTAGAAATTATGTGAACTGAATAACCTATACCTCATAGTATTAGTCATCATTTTTTAATAGCATCTGTCCAACAGGGCATGGGACTATGCAACCATAATTACCCTAAGGTGACCTGAAAACATTGCTTATAGTTAGTGATTTAGGAAAACTCCTAATCTCAAATCTAAATCCCTTATTTCTGCAAAGCCTGTTATTTACAGTCCTCCTGCCCATTGTTATACATAAATAGCTGCCCTCTGTCTCCCTATAACAACCTTTGGGATGTTAGAAAAATATTATGATCCCTTTCCTGGACTAACCATGTTTTTTGACTTTTCTTCTTAGGTCACTTTTTAAAACTTATATATTTGATTTTATCTACAAATATCTCTTCTAGGCAGATTATGGTATTTACCACCATGATGTCTAGCGGGCAATTAGTGACAATGAGAAATATGAAAGTACTGAGGAAGGGGGAAGCTCTAAGCCCAGAAAAGGATATTAAAGGGCTGAGGGAAAGCTCCTGGACCTTGTTCCAGAAGCAAAAAGTGGTCTTTAAACCTATCAACAGAAACACAGGCAGGTCACTTAACTCTGGAGCATCTTGATAAATGACAGCAAAAATGACTAGACTGAGGCTACTACCTATAGGTGTAGCTTAGTCCAGAAAAGGGAATGTGAGGCGTAATCAACACACTGGACTGCAATCTGATATTGGAAGAGCTGGTTGACTTTGGCAGCTAGAGGGAAAAAATGATAAAATATGTAACAGTACAAAGTCATGGCTATAAGGACCAATAACCTAAGTTCTGGTCTCGCTTGCTGGAATTAGAAGAGGAGAAAGATCTGGATGGTTTGAACAGCCATGAAGAAGAAAAGTGGTACTGGTGTATCTCACTGAAATATGTTTAGGAGCAACTGGGAAACATTAATGTGATGGTGCAAAGACATCATAACTCTGTATCTGCTTGGGTTTACATTACACACCAGCACAGTCCCTGTGGGCAGTCAGTTGCCTCACATGTATCAATCAAGTACAGACCTCACCATTCTCACATCAATGTGGTTTAGTTCCCCCGTGTGTCTTAGGCACTAATGTTAAGCAGTTTTCTTACTTCCTTAGCACATTCCCCTTTTTAAATCCTGGTTTTTCACTCCTCAGAGTTCCAAGCAGATATTTTAATTAATTTCTCCAGCTGCCAGAAAGACTCTCCTCCCCAACAGCAGTGGACCAAACAGGGATGAACAGCTACATATGTCTGTTGGGAATATCATCTTCAGTCAAGATTCAGTATATGGGAGAATATCCTGTGACTGAAAGTGTTGGGAAGGTATGCTTAGGTCTAGGATTGTCTCCTTGTCCTATCTTTACAGAACAACTGAATTGCAGCCTGTCCTTATTTCTCAGGAGGTCTATAGGAGTTAATTGGGAAGTAGATTCTAATAAGTCCATTAACCTTCTGATTATAAAGGTAAATAGCATCCTTTGTTTCCTTGGTTACTTGATCTGAAATCATAAAAAATGTATTGGATGTCTGAGCTGCAAATTTAGTCTTTTTACATAAAACGTAGAGTGGGTTTATGCAGTAATGATAAGGTAATTAAAAAATATGGAAATATCTTTATTACAAACTCAGTTTCTCTGAGTCAGATGAAGAAAAAAAAATGTAACAACTAGATGTATTTGGGCCCTCCAGGATAAACATTCTGCAAAAATAATTGCTCTTTTTCATCTGCAGCTAAAACTGAGACAAACAGTAATGTCCACAGTAATTATCAGTGGATTAGTCATCTGCAAGCACCTCTGGCAATCAAAGCTGAAGTTCCTAAGGAACAGTTTGAATCTCCCTTGGCTCTCTCCTTCCAGCTAGGGAAGCAGCTGCTCCAATTGCTCAAACATATCTGGAGATCCACTGATAAGTGAACAGGAGCTACTGCACCCTCTAGAAAGAGGGTGGGGACAAACTGATCTTCCTCAAGGACAAACCTGACAGCTACGTCTATTCACTCCCAGTCACTACTTGGGAGCAATTCAGCATGGAGTCCCTTCCTGCCTCTACCTTGAAATACGGGGCCCTTCCCAGCAATGCCCCTGCCTGCCTTCCAGAAGACACATGACTTTGTCTTTACTGAGCTTCATTTGAGTTCAGTGACCCTTTAAACAAAGTACAAAGTGACCCCTTAAACAAAGTTCATACTCTAGAGTATTGTGTATTCTTGTCTGGAGTTAAAAGTGATTCTTCATGTCAGATTAATAAAACATTTATACTACATTGATTACACTCATCTCAGTGCCAAACCTCTACCTCATAAAGCAGCCAAGATTTTTCATATATAAAGTGCATTCCAGCTTCAGCTGCAGAACACCAGAAAACTTGGTATGCAAAACAAAGGACGAGAAGACACATAAATTGCAGGAAAAGAAACCTTTGGGAAATCATTACTATTTAAACTATGTGTCTTTTTTTTTTTTTTTTTCTTGTAGCGATGATAAGTGCTATATACAAAAAAGAACTATTTAAATCTTTGAACTGATGTGGATTCTTAATTTATTACCATGACAATGATTAAAGTTTAAACAGCTGATAGAACTGACTAAATCTTTACTGACAGGTTTTATGGTGGAATCAAAACTTTAAACAGTGATTGACTGTTCCAAAACACTTAATAGAAACAAGTTAAAACTTTTTCTTTTTAATATTCTTGTTTCACATGTTCACATTAATATTTCACATTTACATATGAAGTGCCACTCTCTGAAAGATCAATACGAAGAATTTTCAGAAAAGCTGTTCCACAGGAGATGTTGGCTCCTCACTCTGTTTTGAAATGCCTCTTAGAATGAAACTTTTGCAAGCCCTTCAGCTACCACTAGTTCTAGCTGCAAGGAGCAACAACCACAGTACTTTTTAAACTGCTGGTTAGCCATTTATAGAAATGATTGTTTGAAATAGTCAATAAATGATTTTTACATAAATTACATTTATGTAGACCTGTGTATCTGTATGAAAGATCTTCATTCAACTAAAGCATGTTGTTGAAGACAGCAGCACTGGTCACTTGGGACAGGTCTATCTTCAGGAAAATTAGTTATACTGGCTGAAAACCTTGACACTGACAGATCCTAAGATTGCTTCAGAGCCCACTTGAGTAGTAAAGCCAACTAACTCCTCTGTTAGACTTAAACGCCTGTGTCCTCCTTCGCAAAGGCAATGTTTATAAATCCTTGTCATGTAACTGGACTTTTGGTTTCTGAATCCAAAATTATAGATCTCCAATACCTACTTGTCGTATATCCAGCACTAGAGGTTATTAAGTTCGTCCTAAGTCCCTGGATCTTGCTGCAAGCATCCACATTTTACAGGGAAGGACTGGAATGACAAGAGCAGGTAACAAATGTTCCCTGGAGACGGGCATCTCTGCTGTTCCTGGAGAGTCTTCCTGCTCACATCGTAACTTTCCCACAGTGCTCCTAGCCTAATTGCTATTTGTTGTGAGACTGAAAGGAAAATATTTCTGAAATTGAAATCATCAGTGCTCTTTTGAAGACATTAGATGATTTTACCAAAAAATTTGCCAACTTGCTTGACTTCTTTCAGGTATAGCTTTGAAACAATATTTCCTTGTCTAGGGGCAGAGGAGGTAGCCTTCACTTTGTACAGTAAATTAGAGGAATTTTTTCTATGGTGTTCAAAACAAGATATGTGGTCTGGGTCTCATGATAAAGCACAGCTTAATAAAAAACACTTTTAAAAAAGAGTTTTAAAATTCCCGGTGTAGAAACACAAAACAAAATGAAAAAACCCACAACTGTTTTCTTCTTGAGAGGAACACATCAAACGAAAGCTTAGCTTTGTACTCTTCTGCAAGGTACAAAAGTCTCATCTCTGTCAGTACTGTGCTCAGGCACGCTGCCAGCGTGGTTAGAGAAGACTGACTCCTGATGTCTCCTGAGCAGATGTGGCCTCCAGCATGTGCCAGCTGCAGAGGTCCTTAGACCTCCCGGGCACTTACAGGTGCTGAGCTGCCCTGGTCTGCCCCGACAAGGCACAAACATAACACCTCTGTGCTCCCACTCTTCTACTACCCGTGTAAAAATCTCACATGAGAGCAGAACTGTGCCTCCAGCAAGCAAGATGGCTGGTCTTTTCTGATTTGGGATTTTGCCTAAAATAACCCTTTTTTCTTTTCCTGTCACAGCAATTTTCTAAGCCTTCTTCTCATTTCTCTTCCCTTCGGGTACCTCAGAGGAGGTACAGAAAGGCAATTTTGGTTTTGGAAAACTAATTTTTGGCTGTTCATGAAAAAAATTGCATGCTAAAGCTGAGTCTTGAGTAAACTAGGGCAATCAGCTTGTTCCTTGGCTTTAAAGGGAGTTTATTCTCCAAGCAGAGAAGGAAAACGAGAGTTACAGCGCTGCCCTAGTGGCAGGGGCAGACTGCACTACAGGGTGTCTGCATTTAATTCTGGGTGGTACTACCAACCTCCTCCATGAACCTGGACAAATCATGTCTGCTTTCTCCCCTTTTTCCTTAATTATAATATCAAGTTACTCCAAGTCAATTATACTGCCAAGTTACTCCAGGTCATTATCGATGTTACCTAGTCAGCCTGTCATGAATTAGAGGCGTAATTTATTCCTCACTATGTACCTGCTTTGCCCCTTCTCCACACTAGGACCCAAAAATAATCATTATCTCTTAGTTTCTTGAGATATTAATTTAGAGTCCATTTCTGGAAAAAGTTTCAGAAGGCATCCCTGATGACCACAGAAACAGTTTCTGAGAATACAAAGACCTCCATCAGAGATAATAAACCTGGATCTTAATCTAAGTTTAATTACATTAGATAGCAAAACATCATCCAGTTTGTTTTCTTTTTTTTCCCCACTGCATACAGAGAGCGCTAAGGCTGCATCGAACATTCATGTGTTTTCCCCTAAGAACTGTATAGACTATTAATGTTTCATTAAACAAAAAATTGTTAATCTCTTCTCTGTCATTCACATAAACACAAGTATGCTGTAAAATGTTTCTTAAAGATGAAAAACCAGATGCAGATGATTGAATTATTTTCAACAGTATTGTCAACTCTCCAGCCTGGCACTAAGCAGCTGTGAATAAATATTAAAATAATCTCAGAAGGTTCTTTTATATACAAAATGAGTAAACATATGTATTTCACATCTACAGGAAGAGTGAGTTGTGTCTCAGTCTTGAGAGAATAAGCTTAGTCATCCTTCTTTTCAAAGATAATACGTATCAAAACAATGCAGACTTTTTTTTTTATTATTTCCACGTATATTTAATATGGACAGAAAGTCTTATGTAATGTTAAGTGAACCAATGATGAAACTATCTTACTATCTCAGGTCATGGCATTAAGTGGCAGAGACAAATTTTGAGTAGTAACTCCAAAGTTATCTTACAAGAAAAAAAAAAAAAAAGCCAGTTTTGCCTATTTCTTCTAATTCATCTTTTCTGAGTAAAATGCACTTGATTTTCTTTTTTCAGGAATGAGATTTAGGTCACAGCAAAGTGTTGCACAGCCTTTAGCCCATGCAGCTCACCTATGGTCTATCTCTATAATCATTTCACAGTGAAACACAATATAGCTAATGGATTTTCCATACCTGCTAGCTATGTAAATCAGAATTCTTAAATTCTTTCTTTGCCTCTCCTGAAAATCCTCCTCTCTCAGGAAAACAGCACTCTTCCACATCATATAGCTCAATATTTGAGTCTCTCATTACAATGCCAGTGCTCTTTTTGCAAACAGATATTAACACAATACAAAAATCTGAAAATAACCACATGGATTCTCAAAGTTTCCTCCTGTCTTCTACAGTCAAAAGATGATATCAAGAAAAAGCATGGGCTTAGTAATATACTTTCTGTACTCAGGATATTTTTCTTAACATTCTGAAATTAGCATCACTAGTAACCACTTTTTATTAGCATTTGAGCACTCACCACACCCTACTGTGTAAGAGTAATTTGGATGCTCTATGATTTTGCTTGGCTTGGGGCATGTGTGTTTCACATACCTATAGAATGTTGTCATACACACTGTGACAAATTAAACAAACTGCAATCAGATCCCAGAGTCCTTGTTGGTTCAGATTCTACAGTAACTTTTTGCAATATGTGCAAGTGTTCATATTTGCACCAGGACATAAAACCCCCTGAAATATATCAAGAATTACATCCAGTAAACTCCCATGATCTGCGGCTGCTTTAAATGACAGCACAATATTATTAAAGTGCCTCTTTTACAGAGTGTCTATATTTTGACTGGTTTTATTAATGTTATTCTTGCTTGTATTACTGATTACCATAGGAAAAATAATTGTGGATGCAATTTAATATATTTTGAAATGTCAATAATAATAGCCCATTGATTTTCCTTTGGTGCTGGTTGTCAGTGGAGATCCATCTGTTTGTTATTGTATGAGAATACAGCATTTGACTTTCTTCTCTTAGCTGCCAGGGAATGAAGAGCAAAGAAGCTGCTGTAGCATTGTGGGCTGCCTCCCTAGTGCTGTGCTATGAAATCAGCTATTTCAAAAATCAATTGTTAGTCAAGGCTTTTCTGCCTTTTGACATTACTCTATCCAGCACTTTCAAGATGCATTCTGGAAATCCTGAAGGGCTTGGGGCTGCATGGTGTAGCAGATTTTTAGCTTCCAAATGCTTCTTTTATGTTCCCACAGTGTTTTTCCTTTATTGCTATGGAATAGTTATCTCCTCACAATGCAGACACCTCTATAATACTTGAAATCAATACCTCAACATGCAGATGGCAAAAGGGTAATTAGACTTCATTGTGTAATAGGTGAGGTAAGGCTAGCACTTGGGATATAGTGCACATTGTATTTTCTGAGTTAAAACAACATGGCATTTCAGAAGCAGATAAATGCTAATCAAGCATCTGGCCCATACGCTCTAGAGAAGAGGTAAATGCTCATCAGCCTGCCATGACACTGATATTCTAATGTATCCCTAACTGTGGTAGTACGGTGAAGATTCCTTTGTACATGTCTATGCAACTAACAGAAGATCCTGCATAATCATAATACCTGCAGATCCCTCTTTGCATCATGATGTTTTGAAGCTCGATTCCTCCCCAAAACAACGCTTCAATAGAAGCAATGCAGGTATTGCCTTACTTGAGATAAAGCTGCCTAAAAGTAGCCAGCAGCAATTCAAGCAGCAACAACAACAACAACAAAAAAAACAACCCAAAACCCAATCTTCCCCCTCTGGAAAGATTCTAAAGGAGGCTATAATCTAAAATGATTCTTGAACTGGATACAATTTCTTAAAAATCATGGTAAAAGAAATATATTCTTGTCCTCCCCTGGTAACATCTTTATTCTTCACCGGGTCCTGCTCTACAAACGGACACTTGCCCACTGGCAGATTTGAGACTCAACCATCACAACCCTGAATCATGGCCCCAAAGATACAGTTCACTCTTAGGTATTAAAACAGCCATGTACTACATCTTACCCTTTACAAAACTTTGCCGCTATCTGCTTTGACCCAGAGAGACATTTTTCTATCCCATAATCTCACGACCCTTGCACCAGGAATTTGCCATTGATCAGCTTTTGTGCTTGTAAAACGTAGGAGCTTAATTCACCTTATTCTTTTCTCTAGAAGAGAAATTATCTCACCCTCAGTCAGTTGTACTCTGGGAGCTGTATAAACACTTTATTACATTAATCTACAGCATCCCTCTAAGGTTTGCTTCAAGAAGGATAGAAGTAAAGAAATTTTTGTAGGTTGGTGATGTTTGAGTTTGCTGACTCTAAAACTCTTTAGTAGAATGAATAAAATTGACTCCCCAATTTTTGCCTTGGTAAATGACAATAAAGTGTTTGAAGTGTTGGTTGAGAAGTGCTACCTTTTTTTCTGGCTAGTTCCAAATGAAGGTAAAGTCTAGCACTGCCTGAATAAACACCCTGTGTAAGCATCATGAAAACAAGAATCTGCAGCTCTGTCAGGGAACAGGCACTTGATAAGGAAAATATAGTTACAGAGCTACATCATTTTGATGGGGAAAAGCAGATAGAAAGGAGCTCTTAGTGAACAGAAGTGATTAAAACTATGTGAAAGATTAAAAAGGAGTAAAGGAAGCTGCTGACTTGCCACTTGCCTCAACTAGTCAAGCACTATGCTCTGTGAAAACCCAAGTAGTGCAAATAACCATATGCGTAATAATAAATGTGTATCACATGTGCTTGAGAAACTAATGAGTTGTGAAATATCCCAATTCTCTTTGAAATGCATTGTGCCAAGCTTTGTGCCTATCAGACACATAAGCATAAATAGTGTAAACTGAAATATTTTATGGAGGACTGTATTAAAAAATCAAAGGAACCCACAAGGCATTAATGAACTATCCACTTTTCCCTAGCATCGGTGTGAATGTTTGCTTACCAAATTCTGTTCTTTATCTTACCTAGGCAGGTAATCTGAAGTTTATAATAACTTTGTTTTTTACAATCCGAAGCATGTAAATAGCCTGCATATAAGAGTTCTTAGATTAAACCTGTTAAAATGTAATAAATGACATGTCACTGCATATGGCAGGATTATCTATGCTTGTAGACATAGTGGAAAAACTACTGCTATTTGTTTTGCAGCACACTACCATAAAACACAAGGAGGAGGCTAGGGAAGACAGCAGTCTACTCATCTACATTGCAAGTCTCTCAGGTTCATGCAGAAGTAAATGAAAGAGGAATTGGTGCTTGGTGCCCTGGGCTCAAGAGGTAGGATTTAGAAAAATGCCATGTGCTAAATGCAATTACATAAGGGTACTCAGTCCTATACATTTGGTAATTTGAGCAGCTGTTCAAGAAACTAGAAAAGCCTGTGACTAGTGCACTTCATAGACAGGCGTCTTTCACCCAGCTGTTACAGCTGCCTGTCTGATGAAAGGTACACTTGGAGCTCTCTTGCATTTTTTGCTCATATTTCTAAAGTAAAAATTCTACACTAAATGGACTATTTCTTTTTTTCAGAGTCCAAATCACTGTTCCAATCAGTCATCAAAGATGTGCCTTCCACATCTTCTCTATCCAGTGCTTGCAGCACTTTTATGTAACTTGCTATCATAAAGAAAAAGGACTCTCTTCTTTAGATAAGCCATCTTCAGGTACTTTAGCTAAATTCAAGTGCACTGGCTAAATTATTGCTCATTAACTTCCTGTGTGTATTAATTTAGCATCATCAAGCTTAAAATCTCTTTCTGAGTATTGCCATAACTACCACTGAAATGGAGAACGGCAAAAAATAGTGATACTGGGACAAGGAACTCTGACAGCTTAATGATCAGAGTGAGGGACTAGGGAACACCTCTCCCTGTCCCCCTGGTCTCAGTCAGTCCCAAAAACCATAATATGTTTCAGGCACAGATTTGTTTGCTAATTATTTTGTCATTTCTGAACCACAGTCTTCAACAAAGTATGAGGTAAAAAAGATTCTAAAGGGACTTCCAGTTACCAGGCTGAAACCCAATGCTTTTATAGTTCTTGTGTGAAAGGTATGAGTCCATCATTGAAGGACTTCTCCCTTTTTGTGTGTCTGTGTGTGTGTGTCCACGCGTGCTCCTCACTTTGGGCCTCAGAAGACTTTGCCGTTGTTTTGAAGAAGTAGTTTTGCTGTTCTTCCAAAACTTGGTTAGTAATCTCTGCTGTGACTTTATCACAGTGTATAGTTCTTCTTTAATTGCTTATAAGATGTCAGTTTCTCACAAATGGTCCTTCCCAACAAGTAGAATAAACCTATTACTCAAGCAATTAAACAAACTATAATTATCTCAGCTATTTCTTCACCCGCTACTTGAAATTCTGAAATTGTTTTTAGCCAGCAACTCCTGCTTCATTAACTAAACCATTAAGTATGGTTTACTGTTGTACATTTTTTCAACAAGAGCACTATATTGTTTTTACAGTCTTTAAGGATGTCACCTTAACTGAATGAATTAATGAAATTGTCAGTTAAAATACTAGAATCTAAATGTTATGGATATAAACATACACTTCAAAATGAGAGCGCAGTGTACTTTGAAAATGACCCATACCAGTGTTCAGTATTGACAACTTATATTTAAACTTGAGCACAGTAAAGCACTTTTTAAAAAAGTTTACATTTAAAAGTTTATATTATTCTGCTGCTTTTTAAGAAGTGATTCTGCAAGAAACAAATGGGACAATACTATATCTTCAGCTCTACTACCTTAAATTATTATAGTGTTTTCAATGCCCACATTTTTAAAGTTTAGTTAAACTCCTGTCAGGTATTTCTATTTCTTTTTCTATTAAATTACTTTTCAGCTAGAGTTTTTTTAGAATGCTCTTTTCATGCCTCAGTTGTTTGCTGAAATAGACAAATGTCCTTTTTTTTCTACTGCTGGGACAGATGCAATTCAGCATGCTCTCTGCTTTGTCTTGAATTTAATATTTTGCAGCAAAGAGCTGTCCTTACTTGGCAGAGTTTGTTAACTGTGGATATCATAAAATTAAAAAATTTGACACATTATGATGATTGTTCTCAGGTTTTTTTTCATCACTATTAATTTCATATCTACTGATTTTTTGCAAATAAGTGAAATTTCACTGCATTATTTGACAAATCTTAATTAAATAAATCACATTACTTGGTCTATGCCCTCTCCCAAATGAAGGACTTTTACAAAAACTAAAACATCACCAGTTTGCTTGAAACCACAACTCTATTTTTTGTTAAAGATGGATGTACGTACCTTATCAGACATCAGTTTATAAGATGCAGAAATACAGTATAATTAAAATTCTTGGTCAAGTGAAGTGACTAGGAGTAACTTGTGGCAGTCAGATTCCCAGTATGAAATTAAGCACTTCAGAATAGCAGCATCAGCCAGGAGAGAAATGGGAATACTGGGTATTTACTTTGCAGTGTCTCTTTCCTCTGAGAAAGTCATAGCCTAAATACAGAGAGAGATGTTGAGAGAAATGATTTGTTGTCACCCCCACTTAAACAACTCTAAGACACAGTAAATGTCTCAGTCATATCACAGCTTACATACCTGCTGAAAACCTTGAAATATCAAGCAGAGCTGCTGAGCCCTGCTTTGGTTTTCACAGCATTACCAAACCGTGAGAAGCATTTCAGAAGTGCCAAGTAAAAGCTGTGTCTTGGAGCCATTTTGTCCTCAGGAGTATCCCTGAGCATTTTGGATTTGTCTCATTTGTTGCAGTTTGACTCTCCTTAACATGTTTCATAAAGAATTTACTTCATATTTCTGAATCACCTGAGCTGGGAGCCTTTTTCTGTAGTATCAAGGAGCATGTATAGTTTCCTTAACAATAGCTTCATTTATCCTTAACTTCTGTTTACCCCAGACATTCCCTTGGTAATGGTTTTGTGGTACTTTAATACCTTATAATTGTTCTCTTTGTAAATCAATCAGCCGGTCGTTCTGTGTTCTTGAATTCCTCTCCAAGTACATTTTTGGCAGCCAGCTACACTCACAGTTTCAGACACTCGCCGTCTCAGTTCCCTTTTGTCAAGTCTGTCCAGTCCACTTTGTTTATTTACTTGGCGTTACCATTGCTTTTCCTCAGATATCCATTAGGGTCATACTCCATCCTTTTATAAACTAGATTTCTTTTCTTCACAAACCTGGCAGACCATCAGCTTGTCTTCCTGTTTGGCTGGAGTGTAAAATCCAGTTTCCTCTTTTCTGTAACTGTCCTTCAGGTTTGGTCCTCCTGTTACAGCTGTGCGTCTCTTTTCCACAGCAGTTGTTTGATCTCCATTTGAATGATGTAGTCTGGAATAGAAATTGTACTGAATAGAATGTTTTTCAGCTAAACACTGAGTTTTCTTCTAATGTTAAAACAGATGAATACTTCTTGGCTTTCACCAATTTTTTGGAAACCAGATCCTTGCTGTCCAAGAAGCAGCTTGTGCTGCTGCTCTGGGTGCCTCCAGATTACACATGAAGGGATGTTCTTTACTTGCTCTTACTTGAGATTCATCAGAAAAATACCAGGTAAGAGCTTTATTTGGTTAAGAGTTTAAACATCACTGAAACATGGGCAGGAGTCTGATGGAAACATCTGTTTTCCTTGTTAAATGCTGGGCTTCCTGGGTCTTTTACGGCTAAAGTTTTCTTGCATTTCTTGCCCATTCAAGGTTTACTATGACTTTGAGGCATGAAAGCTGGCTAAGTCTCCATACTGATACTTCCCTTTTTTATGACTTCACATAAAACCTGTTTGATGGAGTATTTTAAACTTAATACACAAGTACATTGTGAAATACTAATATTTTCTGCTGCTAAGAGATTCCAGGTTTTAGATAGCTCTAGTTCAGGTCTTCTATAACTGATACACATATGGCTTATGTAGTGCAAAAGTGACTGTGTTTTGATGATGAAAGCTTCTCCAAATGATAAACAGTGTAGAAAAACTTGCTTTCTGATTTCCTCACCAGATCAGCAAATCCGATTGTGGAGGAAAACTGGAGTAACCTGGCAGAAAAATAGGAGACTCTGAGCCCTGCTTCAGGTCAGCTTGCTGAACAGGGCAATCTTTGGGCAGGATTGTATAGCTGAAAAGTGAAGGCAAGATGTTTCTTTTTTTGTTTAAACTTATTGTGTCGCTGAATAGTGAACCATAGATTTTGTATGCTCCACCATGTATTGGTTTATCATAGATGGGATCTACAACCTCAGATGTAGACGACGTGTCTAATTCTTCTTGCCCACTGCTGCCATGGCTGAACATCATCCTTAACCTCCTCAGCAGAGCTGCCTAGAGCTCCATCCTGACCAAAGCCTTAGCTCCACCACCACCTTCTTTTTTATCTGCTTTCAACTAAAAATACACTTTACAAAATAACCCATCCACTCCTTACTCAGCATACTGATAACGAAATGGGGGTTACCTCTAACGTGTCCCCAGCAGACTAGCCGTGCAGATGCAGCACTTTTTACAGTGTAATTTAGGCAACTGTATGGCTGTAGCCGGAAGATGTGAGAACTAGCACAGATGAGCTGCATCACAGGTTGAGCCTAGTGCTGTCCTTTAATGCTCTCTCCGGAGTCAGTTTACAGCTGTGTGGAGCGTACAAGCATATACTCTCCAGGATCTGTGTACCACTGGGCCAGAGATCAGCGCTCCCCCAAGGCTGAGTCTCATCTCCCTTTTCCCAGGCGGGCTGAGCCAGGGCTCAGCCTCGTCTACCTGATGTGTCCACAGAACAAGCTCTGGGAGAGGGCCTGGCTCAACTGTTAGAAGGCCAGTGAAAGTAATCCTGCCACGGGGATGTTTTTGTGTAATTGCCTCTTCCAGGACTTTTACAACTTCTGAAACATCTGTTACTGGATATAGCTGGCAATGAGAAGCTGTATTAGAGGAGCAGTTACTCTGATCCAATGTGCAAGGCTTATTGTTCATGCCACTGCTAAGCTTGTCACATTCCAGCAAATCAGTGGACATGTGCAGCATGGTACATGAATACTGTGCAAGAATTCTATAGTGCAGAGCTGCTGCAGAGCTGACTAGATTTTCATGAAATGAAGGACAAAATGCAAATCAGTCCCAGCAATCTGGCAAAGCTGTTTTTGCAGAGAGAGAACTGAAATTACCATTAATTCTCAAGTTCAATTCCAAAAAATGACACTGCATTGAGGCACTCCACAGTAATAGGACAGAGATTACCTTCAAGATTGCTTCCTAAATCCTTGCTGAATGCATCTGGCTTAATTCTGATCTGCAGTACAATGTCTTAAAAAATACAAATTCAAGGAAGTTATTTCTGATTTGTGCTGTGATAAAGGAATTTTGACACACAATTTAGGAAAATTACCATTTTGCAAATGCACGTTTTCCAGTTGCAGGTGTGCGTGCTGAAGTTACAGCCCCCAGCTGTTCTTCTCACTTCCCTGCAAGACATAGCCCTTCTCGCCAACTGGTCACCTATGCGGTGTTAAACTGAATGGCACTAATTGCTCATTATCAATTGCTTGCATGTCTAACTCTACACTTGATGTATCTTAGGGGGTGTTTCCCTTGAGTAGACATAGTACTGGGTCTGAGAGGAGAGCACCCACCAGTCAAGGAGGGGAGGGTAACTTCTTTAGCAAGCACAGCTATTACCGAGCTAGGGCACAGGGTTATAATTTTAGCATAGTTGCTTCTTCAAATGTTTATGATGATGATTTTTTGTCTATGACAGTCTCAAAGCATTTGACCTGTTCATTCAACCTATTTCATTGTCTAAAAATTAGTCTGTTTACTAGCTGCTGAACTGCAGCCGTGCACCTGCTGGGATAGTGTGGCACCTTTCTAACTGCACACCGCAGCGCCGTGCAAGTTATGAAACAATATAAGTAGTGTCTCATTTCTTCAAGCTGCACTGAAAATTTAATTACTTGGATTAAATTAACTCTGTCTCAGATAATCAATACACTGTAAAAAACTGAACTTAATATCTATGTTAGAGTTATATATAAAATGAAGAGTAGATCAGAAATTCTGAGTGGGTTGTACACAAACTAGTATCATATAGGGAGGCTGAATAAAAGGAGAAAAGCTTTGAGAGACAATCAATAGTAACATCTACTCCAAGAAAACAGCTTTGTTTTTAACCTTGCTGTGAAACTTTTCAAAGGGTGCGTTTGCTGTCTCAGGTCACTGAAACAGAACATTTGGTGGTGAAAAGCAGCACCTGTGCTAGTTTTTTACTGTGGGGGATTTGCATAGCATTTATGTCACACAGCATATATACATATACGACACAGCAATGAGCATAACACTATAAGCTGAGGGTTCCTTTAGAGACAGCCAACTTAGTTCCAGTTTCTCACAGTAAGCTCAGAAACAGTAGGTCTTTCATTTCTTCAGCTCTTCTATTGCATTCTTAACTTTACAGCCTGCTGGTAACATTTTCAAAAGCACATAATGTCTCTGGATATTGCGTTTGACAGCTGTCAGAAGAATGACAAAATATCTACTGCAGGTCTTGCTTACTGTGCAGGCAGTCACACAGATCTCAGCAAGCAAACTGTGCTGGATGCTGCGCAGCTTCCTGGGGGGGTCCCTCAGCAGCTGATCCAGCCGGTGTTGCAGAGGCTTTTTTACTAGTGGTAATGAACTGGAAAGTTTAAAGCTTGTATATGTCAGAATAAATTGCAGTTATGTGGCTGTTTTGAGTCTAGACTGGTTGGCAGACTTCAGTTTTGAAGGTTATGTGGGCTTGGAGATCCTTTAGAACAAATTTCGGAGTTTGTCATTTCTCGCCTGCATCTCAATAAAACTTGCTTTTCTGCTTAAGGTTCCAGTGCCTGCATTTGTGTAATTTTCTAAAATATAATTGTGTAAAATTCTCACTCTTTGATTATGTATTACCACATGAATCTGAAGAAATCTAGAAAATAGGATTCCTAAAAACTTATATCCTGGAAACTACACATTTTCCCCTATTGAGCGTGACATTACCTGAGGAAACACAGACACATATGTCTCTGGATTCTCCTTCCTACTGCTACTCTCAAGAACGCTTTAGTTTCAATTAGTGAGAGAGATTATGCTTTAAGGATGAAAGGATATCAGACTTGTAACTTTCTAAATCCATGGTCTGGGGGACACAAATCTGGTAACAAAACCAGAATTTTTAGAGCAGCTCTTCTCTTCATACTACCATTGAACCAGTGAAATGTACGATTTACAGCTGGCACTGCTGTGATCCTGTAGCCAGTGTTAGTGTTACGGAACAATTGTGCTCTGTGAGTCTGCGAGCAAGAAATCATGTTTCTGAAATCTTGGTGTCCACACATGGAGTGACATAAGGATGCATCATATCATGGATATGGATGCATCACATGGATGAAAGGGATGGATTCATTGCTGCTAACAGCACACCTTGTATCTAGACATTATTCACTGAGAAATATTCAGGCAGCAAAAGGGAGGCTGAGAGTTACATAGTGCCAAAAGAGGAAGTGGGATTGGTATTTTGGGGGCTGCTTTTTTGTTTGGTTGGCTTTTAATCCTCTCCCCCTTTGCACCACATTCTTGCAGACACTGTGCACTGGTTATGTTTTGAAGAAGAAGAAAGAAAAAGTGACTTACATCTTTGTAAAGAAGCAAACAGTGATACAATCCAAAGAGAGAAAACTTATTTACCATAATCATTATCTCTCATCTCTGAGTATTATGATCTGCATTCCCCAGGCAATATGCTTCATTAGATATTTGCAACCCACTTATATACATGCAAATGTAATGTACATCTCAGGTGCATCATCTACTGCCACAAAACAGCTGTGTGTCAGTCCAATTCCCACTGCAGCACTGCAAGGCAAAAAACCAGAGCAAAACCAAAATTATAAATTAGAGTGGGAGAGAATTAGAGAGAAGGAAAAACATCATTCTGTCCTTAGTTGCTGCGGAGAAAAATAATCTCCTCAGTCAGAATGTAAACTCTTTGCAGCAGCGCTACACTTGTGTATCAAGTTGCTGAATATGACCCATTTATAAGACAGTAATAATATTAACTTTTAACTCCTTGATATAGCAGTGAATTAAAAGTGTCAACCGCAAAGAGTTTAGTTGCCTGGAGAAAGAGCTCACTTCATCAGGTCTCTGCATCTTGGAAAGACAATGGTAAACTCTTTACTGATTCCAGTTTTAGTCATCTACTAGAGAAAAAGTAATAACCAGAAACACCTGGTTTCTCTGTCCCTCTAGTAGAGTTCCTTATCTATATTCTGTTTAAAAAAAGAATAATATAAAATTTTGAGGTATCTTCCTGAGATAAATAGGGCTAAGAATACAGACTAGGTTTTGGCAAGCTATCTCAGATATGCAAAAACTGCCTGGATTCTCTGCCCAGTATAGAAGCTGGCCCTGCCCTGGGAGAGAGGGCTCTCGGGAAAGCTACTTCTGCTTCTCCCTGCAGCCACATAGCAACCAGACGTGGCCGTGGCCATGGGTGAAAGATTTCACAGGGTGGCTGAGGTGGGAAGGCATCGCTGCAGACTGTCTAGTCCAGCTTCCCTGCTCAGAGCTGGGTCAGCTAATGCAGGGCATTCAGGTTGGAAAAACTTCAGTAACTTGGTACCCCTCTGTTGATACGCATC
This sequence comes from Ibycter americanus, assembly GCA_035590275.1. NCBI lineage: Eukaryota > Metazoa > Chordata > Aves > Falconiformes > Falconidae > Ibycter > Ibycter americanus. The sequence goes on along the minus strand of JAVJGI010000062.1, from coordinate 47,361,171 downwards.
CCTGATGAAGAAGTTTTCTCTGAGTACACAAACTAAGTAAACCTCTGATAGAAATTCAGATATTCAAAACTTTGGTTTTTTTAGTCCCCACATGACTGTCAGCTTAAATTTTGCATGAATACCTTTATCTGAAGGCTCAAAACAACTGCCATAAAATTAATTATAAGAGTGGGATGTAGTTATTTTTTAATGTATCTAAAATTTTTTTCACAATACCAATTCCTAGTCGCTTAGATAAAACATCCTTTGTAACAAATTGCAGCTAGTGTGAGTCTATAATGAGGAGTCTGACACTGAGCTGGAGTTGTCTGTATTTGTTACGTGTGAGAACCGGGTTTCCATCTCATTAAAACCAATTGGAGTCTTTAGAGAGACATCCAGCAGTGGACTCGGATCAGAGGCTTCAGAATAGTGACGTTTGATTAAGCTAGAAAAGACAAGCTATCGAAAATGGAAGAATCCAGGTTAAAGAGGTGAGATAAACTACCACTCCAGTTTCTGTACAGAGCCGGCAATGCAGCTATAAACTGGGGTTAAAACTCAGAATTCTGTATATATTAGTTTTAGAGTTAGTGGTGGGAAGTGTGGCATACAGTGGGGCGCAGGAACCAGTTAACGAAGACACGACAGAATGCAAAGATGAGTGTCTGTGCTTGGTTTTAAGAAAATGTATGGTTCTGTTTTGATTTTGTTAGACTGACATTATGGCACTCTGAAACTGAAACTTTGTGCTATGTGTAAGAGGTAACATGTTGGAAATAGCTCTAATGAGCAGAGTGATGCAATGTGATGTACCACATAAAAGCTGAGAGGGAGGCGGTTTGTCTTTTTGTACTTGAAATAATTACCTCATAGGTTCAACCTTGTCTTTTTACAGTTCTGCTTCTTACAATATGACATATAGTGAAACATGGTGTCTGAAACCCTACAAATGACAGAAAAGATAATGGGATAGGACAGCTTTTAGGATTGCCAAAAAGGCTAAAGACTTGTTTTAAACCATGAATTACACGCAGTGTCAAATTAAAGATATGCTCTTTTCCACATGTAAAATGCATTTAAATATATATATTTTCAAGCACAGCAAATATATAGCCAGTGTCTTATGAGAGTTGTTTGTTGGTTGGGTTTTTTTTAAACTTAACACCAAACCCGATCTGAACTTGATTTTTGTAGTTCTGGTGCGCATCTGATTACCTAACAAAGGTAGTAAGAAGATAGCAACAAAGATTTGGTGCATTATTTTAATGACTAACAATTTAAAGCAAGAGCAGACAGGCACAGTAAAATTTCTGTCTGTAATACTATTCGTTTCGTGACCGGACAATTGGTGCTCAGCCCTTAAAACACTTGACTGAGACAAATGGCACTAGGAGCTGGCACTGAGGTCCTTACACTGGGCTGAGAAATCTTTTTTCTGCTGTACTTACATGCATCACACTTAGAGTCTCTATGTTCCAGAAAGTAAATTGAACTGAATGAATTTTAGCTAAGTATATGCAAGTCTTATTAAATTAGCCAAGTCTTGTGTCACCTCACATGTGAAGATATTGGAAATGAAGAGCTTAATAAGGTAATTGACCAAAGTGAACTACAATCCAGTCATTCCCTATAAGAACAGGGAGGGAGAAAGAGTGGGGAAGTCAAATCTCTCAACAGCAGAGGAAAGGAGCAATGCAGGAAACCTACAGCACTATGGTATCTGTGTCTTTGCTCTCAAGAACTGACTAGTCATGGCAAGAGCTTGCAATCCCTTGTCTCCAATACAGTGTGAAACATGAAGGACTTGGGGTGCTGGGAAGACAGGATTGCTGGGGGTCAGCCAAGATACAGATTCTCAGTTCTGAGACCCCCAAGGGACCCCCAGAGAGGGGAACAGCCAGTCACCAGGCTCTACCTGTAGTGCTGCTGGCTGGAAAGCAGCTCCTGTGGGAGCTGTGACACCTGGAGACGGTTTTCATCAATGGACAAGATGTCTGTTTGTCACTTGGAAATTTTGCTGAATAAACTCTGTGATCTGTATTTAGGCTGGTCTTTGATATACTTTCCTAACTCATATTCATCTTGTAATATCTGACTTCTAGAAGCATGACTTCTAGGAGAACATGATTTACAGAAGCCATTCTGTTTGTTCTGAGAACAGCACGCTCCTCCACTGGACAGAGAGACTTGAATTGAATGTATCCGTCTATGTAACAAAAAACAGATAATTTTCTGCACTTAAAATGTGCAGTTCATATTTACATGGCAAGCTGTGTCAGAGAAGAGAGTTGTTTTATGACTCCCTAAATCCTTCTGTCACACTTACATATTGTTAGAGGAACTCTCTACTGGAAATAACCTGAATCCACACAAAGAACAAAAGAAATAGAAACACATGCCTCTTACACAGACCTGGAAGCTGCATCTTCCCTTGAAAACTAAATACTAAAACACTTGTTTAGAATAATGAATATAATCTGAAGGATTATGCTCCCCCACAAACGTGCTAGAAATACAAATTTAGCAATTAATAGACAAATTGTTTATACATTACTTATATAAATATGAAGAAATATAAGGATAGGTAAGGAAAAGAGAACTGGAAGAGACCTTAGTAACTCCTTTGCTCTGAATGAGATGAAGCAGATTTAGATCCCCCATCACAGACAGAGGCAAAGCTTACCTATAAAGACTGCTAGTGACCAGAATCACAGACTTTTCATTGGTTAATCTTCATTGCAGTTAAAAGATTTTCCCTCATATATAAATTACATCTCTGTTACTTTAAGTTAATTGCATTTCATCCTACCTTCTGAGCACCTGCCCAACAGCTGTTTACCAGCATGGTTAATTAGTGTGATATTTCTACCTCGCCTTTCCTTTCTAATTACATAAAGCAGTTCTTGATATTTTTTTTTAAATAAGTCCTATGACCACATTTATTGCTTTCCCATTGATTCATTCCTTTTTGGTTTTTTAAATAAGGAGTGGACCACACTGCTTAAAACTGGCCACAGTGCAACCCTTGAGGCCACACCATTATCAGCACAGGAGGATAACTACAGTTTATGACTTAGGTATTCCCTGGGTGTTTTATGCATTCTAGAAGGACACTTTTTCTGCATTACCATTTCATTACTGATACATATTCAGGTCATATACTACTATTATAGCTCCAGATGCAGTTCCTCAATTACACATTTTGCATAGCAGTGTGCAGTTTCCCCCAGGCATGGCACTTTCATCTCACCTTTTATCCACTGAATACTACTGATTGCAAGATAACACTTCAGTTTCTTAAACTCAGTTTGAATTATGAATTCAGGGTCACCTCATAGTTCACTGTCACCCAGGAATTCAATTAACTGTTTAAAATATCAGGCTCTTGCACAGGACCCCATTTGGAATGCCCTAAAAAATCTTGGAGCACTGCTCAATGAATGAGTTTTTCAATAAGCATCAACTCTATGATGATCTAAATGTAGATTGTTTTTCCCTAGGTCTCTGAAAACACTAACATTAATTTATACAGAGCCTGAAATTCCCTCTTCCATGCACTAGGGCAGCTATCCCACCAAAGGAAGACGTTAGTCATGTTGATGTGATTCACCCTGACAACTCCACACTGACTGCATCTTGTTGCTTCACAATCTCTGTGGTTTATACCAATAGCCAATTCATTTCTTCCATGATCTTTCTGATCTAATGTCCTCACTTAAGACAAGCTCTGTAGTTCCTTTCTGCAGTGCCCTGGGGGCTCACCGTGCCTTCCCGAACTGCCATCTCCTGGGGAGCTGTTTTGGCCAGTGCCAGGGTGAGCAAGGGACCGTCATCCAGAGCACACCCCTCCCAAAGCACCTGGTCGTGGTCACTGTGGTGACACAGAAATCAAAAAGGGATATAAAACATTTTCATTGTATTCCCTTTGGTGGCACAAAGGGTAAAGGGATGTTTAAGTCCCAAAGCACATAAAGCCACACAGATTGACTTCAGTTGAAACCGAGCAGGAAACCATGGCAACAGGAAAACAGCAACTCAAATTATTGCATCAAGGAACACCACATAGCCAGGCTCCCTGGCTTTCTGTGTCCTGACACCAGGTTTAGTACAAAAGTTTCTTGCCTGTGAAATCACAGTTTGAAGACTACACGGAATCAGGCCTGCACCCATTTACTAGTGCAGCATTGTAAATGCCACCCTGAAATCTGTTTGCAAACATCTCCACTCAGCTCCTGTTTTATCTTTTGCCCATCTAAGATTTACCAGCCTCTGCTTATGGTTTTGTTACTTTCCAGATGAAACTTTCCAGCTAAGGCTTCTATCTCCTCATCTTGCTGGTTCATCCTCGTAAAGTTTCCCTCCCTCCCTAGGTGACAAGTGCTTCTGCATTCAAAAGGAGATATGACTTCTACCAGTTTAGAAAAAAAAACAAACCAAAAAACAAAACAACAATAAAAAATACTTCCTGAAAAGAAATTCCTTAGCTACAGGCTTACATTTTTCTTTTATTCTTAATTGTGCTATAGATTGCTAAAGGCAGACAAGAAGAAAGGGACCAGAAATTCCTCAGCCAAGGGATTCTCTAGTAATTGTCCCTGGAGAAAATCCTGACTGTGCTTTACAATCAGCCAGTCTAAAGAAATAAATCGATACAACAGCAATAGTTTGCAAAAGGAATAATTTGTCCTTCCCATATCTTCAGACAGTGAAAAAAAATGGTCCTTCAAGCTTCCTTTACAAGCAGAAAAGCAAATAGCTAGTCAGTTCAAGGCAGGTGATCAACCCCTCTGGATCATGCATCCCACTAAAATTTGCTCCGATTTTTCACTAAAAATAGGTCTCTGAAACTTACTGAAGGAAGATTTCTTAACATCAAATACACCAAAAGAAAAATAACATACAATTATTTCCTGATCTTTAGGGTCCTGTTTTGAAATCAGCCATTCTGACAACACTTGTAGTCATAGTGAAGGTATTGAAAACCTCCATTAATTGTAACACAAATAGGAGAACAGGCAAAAAGTACTCTTTATCACAGTCAGTGCTTCTGGATGTCCTTTATGTTGTCATATGCTCTATAATAACTGCTATTCTGATACTAAGTATTTAGTATGCTTGGACATATATCAAAACCTCTTATGATTTCAGAGCCCACTTGTGGGCAAGATTCATCAGCAGCAAGTCTGGATATGTTCAATGGTGATTTTTCTGTGCACACAGATCACGGTAGGATAAGGGCCAATATCCTAAATATCTGCCTCCTTCAATGCAAACTAACTCTTGCCCTCAATTTATCTAATCAGAGAAAACCAGGATTCAGCAGCAGTAGGTCTCACACCCCAAGTGAGTGCAACAAAGTGCTGGTAGAGTCTATCAGTAATAAGAAGGCCTACCTTTACAGGAGCTTTTATCTCAGGAGCCTTTGCAGCATCATCCCAAATCTGAGTCACCGGTCCTGTAGCCTCCTGAGAAAGCACACACCCTAAACCAAGCCAAGCACACTTCTGGATGATATACTTCTTAGGACATTTTTTTTTCATACAGAATGAGATTATTATCATTAGCTAGAAGCCTGGTCTGTTTTAAAATAAGAATTTTTATAGGCATCCCTTAGATGACTACAAGATGCAAATGCAGAAGACAATTCTCCCTCCATTACTTGTTGGAGAATAAAATTACTATGCAGGCTTCCATCCCAGCTGTTGAGTTTGATGCTTCTTGCTAATAAGGAAAAATTTTAAAAACAACTTTTTTTGCCATATGATCACTTGTTTATAATATTATCTGTGTGGCAGCTGCAGCAGTGAGGAACTTCAGATGGAAATGTATCTTTCCTTTAAAGCATCTTTTTCAAGAAAATTTTCTTAAAGACTCAGTGTTTGACTTTGCTTAGAATTGCAGTGATCAGGCACAGAAATTAAACTGAGATGGATTATTAAAAGTTACAAATCAAGAGCACAGGCATTAAAGCCATCTAGCATCTTTGACTATAGCACCAAAATGACATTATGCTACAGGATATTGAACATCAGCGCTCCTGAAAGTCAAAAGGTCGAGCTTTATAAGTCTTTTGAACCAAGATAAGTTACGTATTATAGTTCTTTAGCACTAGGCAGGTTCTAAATCTTTAATATGTCTGATCAATACAGATAAATACTGATCTATATACTGTGTGTGAAGAGTATTATAGAATTAAATTATAGTAACACAGAATTTGTCAAAACAGATCTTCCAAAGAGATTCAAATGTGAAGCACTTTTGCCTGTAATCTTTGCTGCATTGCTTCAAAAGAGCTTCTGTAAAGAATGACTTACATATCCTTTAGTTTACACTTCTGGAGAAACTTTTCAGCTGTAATACTTCTATTTTAAATTAAAGAAATGACTTCTGAATAACATCTAACAGACTAGTAATTCTTTGAAAAGCAGGCAACTATTACCTTGGCCCAGGAAAATTTTACAGCACTACTGTTTTACAGCTGGGAAATGTGACCACGTTTTCTTATTTTCTGAGAACTCCAAATAGAAAGAATGGATATCCTAAGTGACACAAGAATGTAAGAAATTGTCTACTCTGTGTCTGTCTTACTGTGAACATCACAAGTGCCAGCATCCAAGTATTTTCAGCAGAAAGTTTTCAACTCCCTGCTGAGAAGATGCTGTTCTTCTGGCTGGGATGCCGCAGTGGCAGATGTGACCATAGGAACTCCAGGAGATTTACAGTAATCTGGAGCAGCAGTTGGAGGTCATGGAAGATACCCAAAGGCATAAAAAATGGCCATAAACCCCTGGCTTTGACAGTCCAAATCCCTCTCAAGGTGTCAATAGATGATTACCTATTTTTACTTCTGTTCCTACCAGCTTGAGGAAAGTAAGAAAACTCGATGGAAGGCAGTGAAACACATCAATGACATCACTGCATACAGGATTGTGCATGTAATGAGGAGTGCAGACGGGGCCATCCTTTCTTAACCATTGTGATACGCATGAGGAATATCCTTGTAATTGTTCTCTGAGCAGTTATAGATTCCTTTTCTGAGGCTGTGTAACAAGGATTTGAAAGGTTGAGAAAGATGGAATAAAAACTTAACAAACTTATGTTACAACTTCATTTTCTGGCCAGTAATGTCAGTAATAATCAAGAAATCTCTTACTAATTATTACCTCCCACCTATTTCTTTGATTGGTCAATGAAAAGGAGTCTTTTCTGTATATTTAAAAACATGAATAATCTAAAAATGTGGTTTATTTATTTTATTCCACTTCACATTATCTACCATGTTTCTAATATTCTGTATTTTCTTATTTCCAAATTTGAAAAAACAAAAGAACATTTTGTGCCTATCAAAACGGACAGTCACACTTCCTACCTGGTTCTGTCAGCTAATTAAAATAACAATTGCTCATCACCAACTCTTTCTTACCAGCCACAAGAGAAACATACAGCCTGTGCTCTAGTAGCCTGAGTGGGAATGTGTTCAACAAAAGGATCTCAGTGTCTCATCAAAAGCAATGAAAATTGTAACAGCAATTCAACAGACTTATTAGAAAGATTTACTTCAACGATTTGCTCACAACCACAGCAAGGCTCTGAAGGGAAAAGAAGTGCAAGACAAAGGAATAGCTGAAGAATTGAAACGAGCAGTAATTACAATTGCAATGAACAACATTTTGTATAAATGTCACTTTTGTGTAATTTTAAAGTGCCATCTTGATTCTAATTTTCTTATAATTGTTAGACAGGTGGTGAAACCTGAATATACAAGTCAAGGACTAAGTTCTAAATAGATGTACTGAGTTTAGTTGCATCAGTCAGGCTGTTCCTTTGAAGAAAAACTTTCACCTGGAGTTGTTGAAGATGACCAGAGCCTTTGAATGAGCATCAGGTGCAAAATTTTAGACAGTCACACAGGAAAATTTTAAGCTATAAGACTGAAGGGGAAACCTGTGTTAAAACCTGAAATTTCTGCTTGAATTTTCTTCCTTGGCCTATTGCTTTCACTCATGAACAACTAAGGCCGTTCTAAAGTCACACACCATCTTCAACGTTCCTTATCACAGTGTAACTAACTGCAGATTGTTGTAAATTAATATACCACACTACACTATAGCTGAGCTTTGTGCATGAGTCAGTGCAGATATAACTAAAAATGAACATGCTATTTATTGAATGATCCCCAAACAGTCTCAAATATGACTTTTGGGGTAAATTTGTAACTTCATCATTTGCTTTACTGTTGTCCACTATCAGTGGAAATGCAGCTTGTGTGACCTCAATCTGCCATCGATTTCTTGATCTTTCTGTTAAAGCAGATATTTAATTACATGTATTAAAATTTAATTAAAAGAATATTAAGACACTGAAAGGTCATGTACTCCAACTTCATGCTTGCATTTCCTACATTTATCTGTGCAGTCATAACTTGCCCACTTTATACAAGACACTACTGTTTTGAGGCCATATTTGCTTTTTACAGGCACTCTGGCTTATTCAGTGTAGTTTGGATTCCTTTTCACTGTTTCCCTTTGTTCATCATGCAGCCCTTCTGCTTATTTACTGCATGCTACTTAAGTACCGCTGTGAATACCGAATATTAATTTATTCATGGGCTTTTCTTTGACGATCATCCATGAAGCATTTGTGTGCTTCAGAAATGAGTTTAACCTTCCTGGGATTGTATTGCATGTTCCCATTTTTTCAGAGGGGGGACTATAGCAAAAAGACACTAATATCACAAGCGCACATTAACTTAGAATGACCGGTTTGAGATGCTGCAGGACTGGCTTTTCAGGCAACTTAGCATTTTATTTTATATGCTCTAATTATTGGTTTCACCGAGTGTACCTGTAAGCTTCTAGGTATTCTGCAAATTAGCAATATACTGTCAAGACTACCATCCAATAGTGCCATTTATATTACTTGTTCAATATCACCATCAGATTTGCGTGGCAGAAACAAACATAGAAACCAGTTTGCAGCCCAGTATTTAGCTGTCAGAATTAAGACATATTTGATAACCCTCCACCTCACTGACAACAGCCCTTCCATTTTCTCCGTCAGCCAAGGCAGGAGATCACTAGACAGCAATGTCTGCCTATAAAGCACTGGTTAATTCTCTAAGCACTAGGTGCTTGCATCCTTTGGAAATGGCATTCTAGCTTCTTTTAACTCTTGAAAGTTTGACTTTGCATGTGTTATTGCTAAAATGTAGGAAATAGCAGATAAGAATGCATTAAACTTTAGTAGACAGAAAATTCAACACAAAATTACTGTCTTTCACAGCATTTTCAAAAATTTTATGATCAGGCTTCGGTTCACAGAATAACTACTAGCAAATAGGACATGCTCATGTCTATGAAACAACAGTTCTAGAAGATATAGTAAACTTTTGCCTATAGTTTTTCATCTATTTACTGACAACAAAGTAACACTGAGACTCAAAACCAGAGATCAGTTACAATGAGGAATTACGCGATAGGGATTTCCTGGTCTCCCCCATCCTGTCCCTTTCCCTTTTGTGGTCTTTGTGCCCTGTCTGGCAGACAGAGAAGGAAACTGGAAAGTAGAAAGGAGGGACAGCAGCAGGAGACATGTAAATCCCCCAGTTCAATACCTACATTCACCTTCATGGTGCCTCTCACAGTTAGAAGAAATCATTTCAGGGACTGTTCATCCCCTTAGCAGTAAGCAAACTAAGCAAAGCTTAGTAGAAACCAACCACATTTGCCAAGTTGATGGCAGACTTTTAGCCCTCAAGTGACACAGTAAAATTGCTGCAAGAATTCAAAATAAATAAATAAAAATTATTCCTTCTCCTCTGCCCCCCAAAATCTTTATTTTGAAAAACATTGCTTTGCTCTTAGTCTCCTAAAAACATCAGCTTAAAGCAGGCATGAAAATAAAATTCAAATGTCTGCAAGGGGACAAAATTATGTGTAGAGTTAGGTATTTTTCTTTGTCAACCTTGTTGAGAAAAAAAAAGAAGATTCAGCAATAGAAAGCTCTTTGGAGGCTTTCATTCATGGTGATGATTTTAAATGTTTGAAATAAAAATAAGAATCAAAATATTGTTTTGAAGCCTTCTTAAACAAAGTCCACTCTGATGAAAATAATTAAATTGATCAAATTTATCAGATTGATTTAAAAATATAACTTTTTCTCAGTTTAACTGAGATTGATGAAGACCTGGTCATGTGCTGTGCCCAATTTAAGATACAAGGAAACTTTAAAGAAGGAGTGATTAGAAAAGCCAGGCTTCCTGTGGTTCTTCAGATGACCTTTTGTTAGTGAGCTGTCTCATTTTTTCTGTGTTCTGCTTCCTGAACCTACTTTCTTTTAAAATCTCTCTGCTCTCCCAAAATGCGTACTCCAGTGTAAAAAAGATAAGAAATGTTCTGCTGCTTCTTTAGAAACATTAAAGACCTGAGTTTGGGTACAAGCCTTTTCTTTAACCCAGGATGAGTACTTTTCAATGACAATTCTTCCAAGAGTTGCCAGAAAAATATCAGTTACTTACTGTACCGCAGTAGTTAAAATCACCTGAAAACTATATTTTAGCATAGACATTAGTGGTCAGTCTGTCCTTTAGATGCCATCACCCAGGCTGCCCATAGTGCCCAGATATACAAAAAGTTGATGACGTGACAGCTTCAGGTCACTGAAGGACACAATCCATCATCATTGATCTTACTGGATGGCAACATAATCGACACAATCAAGAACCCATTGAGCATTTTTAAGGCAATGGGTTCTCATGGCTGTACAGTCTGTCCCAGAATAAAAGAAGTGGAATGAAAGCAACCCTTTGCCTAGCTGCTGTACTCATATCTCAGTTTCAGAGTCTATATTGCAGTCCCTTACACACATTTTATCGCTGCATCAAGGCATTTCTTTAGATCAGAATTTGCCCTTTCCTTTCCTGAGTAACATTACCCACAGGGCCAAAGCTGTGCCTCCTGAAAATGAGCAGTGGAACATATAATCTCAGGATACCCTAGGTTCGAATGTAACCTGGCCCGGTGCCCTGCCCAGAGCGTGACTGGCTTCAAAGGCGGGCTCACCTCAGTTGCCTCTGCTTCTACTGCAGTGTGTGGCTCCAGCTGCCAAAGCACAAAAGCTTCAGCATCGTCTCCAGTTTAAAAGGCTGTGAGCTCTCTCTTACCCTCATAAAGCATTCTTTCAGGCCAATACAACCAACCAAAATAGATGTATAGATGTTTCAAACTTAAACAAATGTATATATGATTAGCAGGTTCCCCAAACATACAAGAAAGAGAAGCAAAACCGCTTCCACCAGCTTAGATGTAATCCACACCTTGAATTCCAGTACGCTTTGGAAACTGTTGAGAGGTTTGTGAGCAACAATGTTTCTGACAGCATAATGCTCATTTATTTACATTATTAATGAAATGCCATGCAGTAATATGCTTTGTTTTTTCTCAAAATAAATACTGCATTGTTCATTGGGAGTAAACAATATCATTGCTTTGTGAATTCATTTTGAGTCAATTCAGTCCTGTATTTAAATTTTATACATGGGAGTTTGGGTAGTTTTATTATTTTTCTCATTAGCTTTACTTTATAACATGAAACATGAGCTATCCTACTCCAACTAGAGATATGGATATCTTTATCACAGAGTAGTTATATTTACAACATACTGTAAATTGTTTTCCTTTATACAGTAGTTGCCTGTTGCATGCAACATTACTTTAAATCAGTCAGGATAATTGATTTCTATTTAAATAATGCTAAGCATACAATTCACATTATAAAATGAAGTAAAATATATGCAGACAAATGTAGTGAGCATTTCTATTTCAACACATGATGATTTGTAGAGTTAGATTTGGCAAGAGCATTAAAAAGGAAGCACTGTATTTCTGTCCAGTGTGGATACCATGGAAATGTATATTATAAAATAAGAGTATATATAGCAGGCAGAGTTTTATCTAGATGCCATCACCTTTCATTTCCATAACCTCTAACCACTTTTTGTTCATCCATGATCCTTTCATCTGCTTCATTAATACTTCCATCTCATCAAAATATATCTATTTGCTTTTCAAGTTGTATTCCAGGTTCAGTGGCTCAGGCAGGCCTGTAAGACACCAGTTCTCCCACATCATCTGGAAGTCCTTGGTACATTGACAGAGATACCCAGTGGAAACTCCTCTGTAAGCAGGTCCAGAGGCAGCTTAATCCCTCACTGAACTCCATGTTTTGGCTCTCCACATGACAAATTCCCTAAATCCTGCTAGATGGGAGCTCCACAATTTGATCTCACGCTCCTGTGCAAAAAGAAGCCAACATCTCAGAACTAAGCCTTCACATTCTGAAAGTCCATTTGTTTCTCTAATATGTTTACATCCGGCTATACATTTAAGCCAGAAATATTTCAGTGTTATTATGTGCTATGCCTACAGAATATGACTTCTTATGTCTCTTGTGCTTCCTCTTAGCCATTAGGAAAATGTCTCATTTTGTCTCTGAGAAAGGTCCAGTGTTACCACTGTCACTTGCAGTCAAAATTAAATATTTGATGCACCAAAGCTCTGCAAACGTATTTGAAAAAAGATCAAGCTTTGATTTGTCCTGTGTGCTATTTTGTTGGGTTATTGACTTAGGATTTTGCTTTTATTCTTCATCTCTTGTTAAAAGTTATTATTACCTTTCTAGTCACACTAACACAGCTTTATGTGAAGCTTAGCAGTTAGCTAAGAAAAACAAATGGAAGTCTGTTAGCACAAAAAATATTGATTTTGAGATCTGATCAGTTCCAGCCAAAAGTCACAGCCTGCTGGCTGGGCATGCCTGATCACTCAAATGCTATATTTGTTCTGCAGGGAAGTAAAGCCTATACACCAACACAGATCCTTCAGCAGATCTCAGTTCACTTGATTTTCCCTTGTAATACAGCTATTCATGGCATTGTCTTGTTAGTATTAATGCCTCTGTGTGCTGACAGCTGATATAAATGAGTTGTTAATGGAACAGTCATTAGATGACAACTTTTCAATTCAGAATTTTCACACAAGTTAAATGAGACAACAGCTGTTATGAAGTACATGAAATAGGATTAAATCTGTAGCTGAATATTGGCAAAAGTTCTGGTCATCTCAATTTCAAAAAGTTACAGTGGAAAGAGCAAAGTACAGAAAAGCTCAATAAGGATAATTAGAGGTGTAGAATGGCTTCTCTGCAAGATGGGATTGAACAGGTTCTTCATCTAAGAGATGAAATAGTTGAGGGGGCATAAGACAACAACATATAAAATTACAATTCACATAAAGAAGGAAAATAAGAAATTACTATTGACCTCAAAGAGCTGAGGGAATCAGATAATATAAGGTGAGTGATTTCAAACAATTAGGATGAGATGTTTTTTATGATGTGCATAATCACACAGTAGAATTGATTTTCCCAAGTTCTTTTAGATGTGAAAAGTATAAATGGGATCAGAAATGGATTTGACAAAGTCAGGGAAGTCCAAGTCATGGAAGAGTGTTTACTAACATCCGATAAAATTTATGACAGCAGCAAGCCTATTATTTCTCTGGAGGCCTTCAACAGCTTTATGTAATGGTAAAATAAGATCTCAGGGGTCTACAAACAGAGATTTTGGAAGCTGACAACATTTCTTCAAGTACTTTGAATAAGTATAATAGGAGAAAATAATTGTCCATAGTTGCTTACCTAGAGGTAAGTTGATTGAACAGAACCAGCAGAGCTGTGGAAATACTGCACAGCTGGATAAAGGAAATCTTTTTGCATGCATAGAGAAGATGCATGAACAGGGATGTGATGGAGACACTGATGTACAAACAGAAGAGAGGCCTTCAGCACCTTTCAGATCAACACAAGCTGTACAGTAGAAGCTTCTGCCTGGGCATCCTTTTCTGTCTTTTTATGCTGCACATGTTAGGCATCAAATCTCAGGTTGTGAGCACTGGACTGATTTTGCAAAAAGGCAAAAATCCGAGTTCTGGGACAGAAATCCTGAGTTGCAGAGACAGTTCCACATGTAAGTGTGAGGTGCATTACAGCATCTGCTGAAGTTCAAGAGGAGGCTGGGCTGTCTGAGCAGACATAAACTCAAACTTTTCAAACATGTCATTGCACCTTCCAGTTGTATGAACAGCACTGAATATGATGTTCTTCACTTTCAGATATTTTTTTTTCTAAAATATAAAAAAAAAATATCTGAAATTTTCTTTAAAATTAGCTGGGTCAGTGACACAAGTACTTTGATGGCTACTGGAACAAACTTCTAGTGCAAGTCATCAGTCCCTTTTACTGTTCTTCAGCTTTTCCTGATTGCTCTTTAATACTTTTGGCAAGATTGTTTCTACAGAAACCGTAATGATTTGTGAGTTTATGCTCTCTCAAGTGTGGAGATTAGATTTGTTTTATCAGGGTCTAAACCTACATAGATTATACTGGTGTTAAAAAATCTTTATTTTTATGAAGTTTACGGTTATCCAGTGTATCCCAGAATAATATTTTGATTTGTGTTTTCAATTAGGAGACTAGATAAAGTAGGTATAAAGGGATTAAAGGACTACTTAAAGGGTTACACAAAACACCTTCAGATTTACCAGCTTACAGTAAAATACTGCATTATAGATTAATGCTCTGATTTATTCCACAACCTTCAGTTCTGAGAATTTATTTACCGTATCCTTTAAGTGAATCACACTCTTCAGAAAATAATACATCTAAAGAAGAGCGGGATATACAGATCGAATTCTGCTTAGGTTTAACAGCTATTCTGAAGTTTAGCTAACTCTCTATTGAAAAATTGCCTGTCACAGGACATCCAGTAAGCAGAGAGTTTATACCCATGGAAACTGAAGACTTAGTGTATTGATTGCAGTAGCATTATCCAAGTCCTGCCCTAAAAGTAGGAACAACAATTTTCAGGTGATTCCAAGTAATTTCTGATTAAAATATTACAAAGACGATATTTCCATCATTTTCCTATAGATAAGCGTGCCCATCAAATGTAAAATACTAAATAAGAAGTGGTATAACCATGAGAAATTTCAATAAATGCACTTAGAGGCTAGAAGTAATTTAATTTTTTTTTTATTTATTAATTTTGAAATATCTGTGACAGCTTTCTTAACTTGTACTTTCACACAGTATTTATAGATACATCTTGCCCTACTACCAGCCAAAATGCTTTTTGATGGGTCTTTTGATTTGTTTTTAAGTGCTATACCTCTTAAGTATTGTCTTTCCGTGTCAGATTTTCTGTCTTCATTCTTATTCTTAACTTCCACTAGTTTCAATTCTGCTAACAAGTCACATGAGGTATTAAAAATGAATAAACCGATAAAAACTCCCACAAGGATGCAAGAAATAGGAACAGCTAAGCAGCCATCATCAAGCCCTGAAATAAGTGTAACAACACACTGAACTATAACCAACTGTAAGAGTAAATAAAAAAATGAATCAGGCATGAGGGAAAAGTGTTTTTTTTTATTTAAAACACAATGTAATAAGCCAAGATTAAGACATAAAGCCTGGGAAACATAGGGAGTAAGGACCAGAGTGACTGCCGACTGCGAATTAACTGCAGAACATGATAGTACAGCTGGACCATAACCCTACACTTCAGTAACTCTGCAGTACCAAACTGAGCATCTGCATGAAGCCACCTCGTCCTGAAACAGCAAAAATTTGACTCTATTCTCAGTAAAATCTTATCTTTGAACCAGGGACCCCATAGAGTTACACCACTAATTTAATCTTGGTAGCATGGGGTGCATGACATGGAAGTAAGCATTATTTTGTTTTTTAGTGGATAGTATGTTTTAGCTGCCCAGACTGGTTTTTACAAAGGGACAAAGCTGACCACATGTGAGGAACTGATGCAACCCTTTCCTCTGACATTTCGAAAGTCAGTGTCACAGAGGAATTAGGGACAATGAGAACCAAAGAAATCATGTGCTCAGAAGTGTGTGGATATGTCAGATCTTCCCATGGAGTAAAATCAGCTGTACTTCAAATATTTAGGGACAGAACTTTACAGGAGTCAATTGTTTTAGGTCCACAGCACTGACACTGCAGTGGGATACAGAATCAACAAAGCTTCTGCTGAGATTCTCTGGTTGAAGTTATCTGAGCTTCAGCTGATGGAATGCAGTGCTGCATGTCACCCGCTCAAAGGAATTGAAATTCCACACAAATGCCTATTGGGCCTTATTAATAAGATCAGGTAGCTGTAAAAGGTCTAAGTCATTATATTTTGCTATACAAGAAGTGCAGGTTGTGATACTTTCTCATCTCATGCCCTGGTATTTCCAAATTAGTGTTCATAAACAGCAAGAAAGAGGAAGAGACTAAAATAAAACCTATATTTAATAGTATCATCCTCTTAATACTTTTTTTTTTCTTTCTAGCCTTCCATCAGTCTAGCAAATATGAACCTTTTTAATGGGAATGTATCTAATATAGTACAGGACCAAAATCCAGAATATCTAGATGATCTAAATAAGTGGGGAATGTCAGACTCAGTTAACTTTTTAGATATGGGGAATTCTCATCCATCTGCCACATCAGAGGCTTGATTCTTCACTCCTTTATTGTGTAGAAACTCATTATGGAAATCAAGCTATTAATTTCAGTGGGATTTCTCATTGCATGAAACAATATACTGCACAAATACAGAAGTACTATTTGGTCTTTGGAAAGATCCTAATCTATCCAGAAATTAAAAGGCACACAGAGAACCTTCAAAATAAAACTTCCTCAAGGTACCCATGGAAGTTTTCAGTACTAGTGACAGGAAAATTAAATCTACTGATGGTTTGGAAAGAAATGATCCTATTCATTTATTTATCCACAAGAAGAGCTTTCCTTTTTCTCTCATTAAATTAAATCAAGGTTTGAAATTCCAAAACTATACAGAAAACTATCATTTCATGCCACAAATGGAATTTCAGAATTTGGCTTTATTTCAGATTGGAACAAAGCATTTAAAAATCAAATTCTCTGGCTATACCTGGAGGGTATTAAGATTAGTGAGTTTCAAAACCCTGTGTCTACATATCACAGCTGTTTTTACCAGCTAAATTTGTGATCACACAACAGACAATATAGGAATAGTTCAACAAAGACTTTAAAAACTTTACAAACCCATGAAAGCTGCTGTTAATTATATGGCATTAATTAGCTTTAATCTTGAATTCTTCTCTGATTGAATCCAAATCCTTTCAAGACCTTTCACAGGATCAGTGCATGAATAAATAATCTGACATTACCAGATTTTCCTATTTACTCTCTCAATTAATATTTGCATGACATTGGCTTTTTTCCAGAGCTGTCAGGTTTTCATGATGCATGGATAGATTTAAAAATCAGTATTTATGCTAGAGAGAACTTTCCCAATTCTTATAGTACCATTAGGTGCAAGTTATTTGACACTATATATTTAGAAACGTATAATAATTGCTGTTTATATAATCTGCAGTTACTGATGTGCTGGCATAAAATTAATGCTGTAAAATATCAATATATCATCTTTACAGCTAATTATTTCATTCTGCTGCTTTCCAGGACAGGACAGAGTTTCCAATAGAGAAAATAAATACGCATTTTTAAAATGTCTATGTTTTCCAGAACATCAGTAACAAGTTTAAGATTTCAGGTGTTCTTAATATATATAAGAAGAAAAAATGTTTTCTAGTAGATATATATTTTTCCAGTGAAACCTCTTAACAATTGTCTGTTGGTTTGTTGTACTCACTGCTAATATTTTTTCAGTTTTTATGTTTTCTTAGGCCCGTGACTGAATCAGGAGACTTTTATTCAAAGTGCATGAGTTGTTGTAAACAACTATCCAGTAGTGAGCAGTAGTTTTTTATCTATGTTAGTCAATGAAATTAATCCAAATAACCTGTAATATAACTCTTTTATGAATTAATCTTTCTTTCTCATTAAACATGTAGGTGGAATAGGCTTTTGGACATCTAAGCCCTGCTGAGACAGAGTGCCTCTTCAGAGTGGTCTCTACCCACTCTTGTCTGATGCTGGGAGAGAAACCCCTATGTACTTGTGTAGAGGGTTAATTAACATTGATTATATACAGTTGTGGGCTTTCTTCTGGGGTGGTGGGTTGGCTGATGTGGGTAATGTAAGAGGAGCACCAGATGAAGAGAGGCAGCAGACAAAGATGAAGAAACAGCACGGACAGTAGATGAACTTTTGGAACCTTGTGTGGGAAAACTTTGTTGCAGCCAGCTAGTTTTGTAGTGCTGTGACAATTGGTGCCCTGTGTGAGGCTTGAGCTCACAACCTTCAGATTAAGTGTAATGAGCGGCGACAGTGGTAATGGCTGTGCCTGGGGGCATTTGAAGTTTTGATCAGTAACAACTGGTGCCCAACGTAGCGGAGACAGGCGGGGATAGCCTGTGATCTGGATCATGTTGAGAGAGGTGGGGAGAGCCTGGGCATCCGGATCAGACACCGGTAGAGGTGAGCCGTTGGGATCAAAGAGAAGGAAGCTTGACCACCGTGGAGCTAAGAGACTGAGGGTAATGAGCAGTAGCAGCAGAGTACATGACCAGACATGGCAGCAGCCTGTGGCGGTGGGTCCAGAGCAGGTCCGGCTAGACAGCGGTGATGGCTGTGCCGGGGGAAGGCACGGGAGCAGTGCGGTGCCGCAAGCGACTCCCGCCACTGCCGCTGCTCAGCCTGGTGGTATTCTTGCCAGTGTGTGTGTGCTCATTGAAGATGTGTCCACTTACAGATGAAATAGGCGACCACGGGGATGTTGAGAAGCTTGTTAGGACACGGAGTAATGTATTAGTGCTGTATTCTAAATCTACTGCTGAAAGCTCGCTCAGGTTGCTGTCCGGTGTGGAAGCCCCCAGAAGCTAAAAAGCCAAAGATAAATGTGAAGAATGTGGAACTACCTATTGAAGCTACCGTGGTTTGGCAGTTAGAAAAGGATCCCCTCAATATGTATATTAAAACAGAGGGAAAGAGGATTATGCAAGATAAACTGGAGAAAGAAAGAAATGATGCAAAGAATGTAGTAGAGAAATATGTGTATGAGTTCAGGGACAAGTTGTCTGGACTGTATGAGAAGCTTATTGGTGAAAAAGTTGTGATGATTGTTAAACACATAAAGCATGAAATGTTAAGAAGGAAAAGAAAAAAGGAAAGAGAAAATAAGAAGAAAAAGGAGAAAAAAATAAAGAAAAGGGGGGGAATTGTAGAGGGTTAAGCTTTTGGACATCTAAGCCCTGCTGAGACAGAGTGCCTCTTCAGAGTGGTCCCTACCCACTCTTGTCTGATGCTGAGAGAGAAACCCCTATGTACTTGTGTAGAGGGTTAATTAACATTGATTATATACAGTTGTGGGCTTGCTTCAGGGGTGGTGGGTTGGCTGATGTGGGTAATGTAAGAGGAGCACCAGGTGAAGAGAGGCAGCAGATGAAGATGAAGATGAAGATACAGCACAGATGGTAGATGAACTTTTGGAACCTTGTGTGGGAAAGCCTTGTTGCAGCCGGCTAGTTTTGTAGTGCTGTGACATACTTAGAGAGAAATTAGACAAGGATGCTTCTGAACAGCCTTTAACAAAGGAGGAGGCTACGTCTGGCAGATTTGGCAGCCTCTCTGGAGCTTCCTTTCTGCTTCGTTCCAGGAGCTCTCCTATGTGCCCAGGTCAGGCAGAGCCCAGACCAGAGAGCATCGCCGTGTCTGCTCCCGGATCTGGGCTCTTTCTGAAGCCAGATTCAAACCAGCCTCAGGTAGTCTGTGAAAACCATTCCAGCACGCTCATGAAACAGATCACTTGAACCTCAGATCTGTGAACCTCTCTCTCCACAGGGGGCTGAGCTAGTTTTTCCTCCTAAGCCTTCTGAGACTTGCTTTTCTTTTCATAACTTATGAAAAATAAATGAAATTCAAAGTGAGATGACTATAACCACAGCAGGTCAAAAGGTCACCGAAGGAAATATCCCATTTGTATTGGCTATATAAGCCAGCTGGCAGTACGACTACTTCACAGCTAACAGGCTGCTTTCCATTTCAGCATGAGAAATAATAAACCCCCTTCTTTGATGCATTGTTCTAGGAGTCAGATTCTTTCAGTTGAGTTCTAATCTTCCCCTTCCTGGAGTACTAAATAATAAATATTGGTCACCACTCACTGCTTAGCAAAGGTACTCATTTTAATTTTGAAAAGTGATTATTTTATTTTTTTTTACTTTCTAACTTTCTTGCTCTGCTGTGCAGATGAAAGTTGCTATCTGAATGTAAATTGCATTCATTTATTCAATCGTTTATCCAGGTCCATCTTTTGATAAATAAGGTAAGACTTGTCTCAGGGACAGAAAAGAGGCTGACTGATTCCATTTCAGATTTAATGGTTACTTCATGCAAAATTCTGCAGGATTAGCCCTTCAATAAAAAGGAAACACACCACTGCTGTTTCCAATTATGTTTTAACACTAGGCAATGTTTTATTATTGTGGTATATTAGACAAAATCAGATTTTCATAAAATTTCTTTTATGTATACCCAAAAATATGTTTGTTTTTACATCTGAAGTGGGATTTAATCACAAAGAGGCATTTATTGCCTTGTCTTTTAATAAACAGCCATATAGTAACGATTACTTTTTTTCATTCCAAAAACCATTGCTTTGTGTCACCGAGGTATTTACTGGTTACCTTTCTTTTTAGTTTTAGCATTTTGACATAAAGCGTTGCAGGAATGTTCCTTATACACCATTTGGACATTTTCTTAAATGTCTCTATGCAATCAAATCCTCTTACTAGAGAATTCTTTTACTCCTATTTTCACTCTGGTTTTCAAAGATTTACCCTACACACCCTGTAAATAAGACAAAGGCATTCTGGTATATGGATGATTAAAAGGCAGAAAGACAGGCTGATCTTGCACTACTGTAGTGCTGCAGAAGTGTAATTGACATGGTGCTTTTTTGGAGTTAGTGAAGTATTACTGGGGACTAATACCTCATCCATGTTTAAGCAGAAGCACAGCACTGTTGCAAGCACTTCTTTATGAGAATGGCCACCAGCTGAAACCTGGATTTCAATTTCCAGGAAGAAAAACAGGAAAGATCTCCAGATTGATTAGAACTCAGACACCCAAGACAGCATCTTTTTCTGAAAGCACTTGTGGCTTGATAAGTTGTGAGGTTTCTGTACTGATCACTGGGTGAACAATAGCTTGGGGATTTTCAGGGTGTTGCAGTGTCTCCATCTCAGGTTTTAGTGCTCCTGTTTTTATCTTTTCTTTAGTACAAGTCTGCAATTCTTTTGTTAAATGGGATTTTGAGCTACCACACCCTGTGAAGCTATTGATTTTATCCAGAGTATCGGAACAGGTTTGAGCATGTAATTCCTACAGAAGCTGCAATAAGTACCATACAGGGTGATGAGGAATCTCCTTCAAATCAAAGTATTGCTTTAATTACATGGGGAAACAATGCAAATAACAGTGTAAGTGCCATTGTATCTTATCAGCTGCCTTTTCATTGTCTGTTGTACACCACGCAGGATTAATTTCTTCACATATTCTGTCAGTACATTCAACTGATTCTTCCAACAGTTCTTCCTTTATGAAAAAGACATTTCTAGTGATTTTGATCAGTTTGGGTGCCCAGGTATCTCATCTAGGCATGGTTTTGCAGGCAGTGTTTTTGTGGTCACAGAAAGGAGGCATACCTCAAGTAACTTTTTTAAAACTCAAGAGCCTTTTAAATAAACTCCTGGGATAATCATATAGACATTTCAGTAACTGTGTGAAGTTTCAGAAAGTTACAAAGAAGCTTCGTTTCTGTTGCAGTGTCTATAGCTGAAACTTGCAGGAAGATGCAACAGCATCTTCTTCATCTGATTTGTACTCTTTGGCCTGGGAAGGTTTTATTCTATTTCAGGAACTGTGCAATCTCAAGTCCAAAATTCTTAAGCTAAAGTGCAAGAAGATTTCAGCCACCAGTTCAGTGCATCAGTTTTTTTTCACCAGAGTTGTTAATACATTGCAAGTCCACTGGCAATGATTTATTTCAAAAATATCTATATCAAAATATCTTCAAATCTTTGCATATAGCTACCTACTCCTTTCTTTGATTCAATAATGAGCTTTGCATCCCCAAACCATAAGGGGTTTATTATATGATGATGGTTGTTATCAAGTTTCCTACAATATTTTGCTGTCCATTTGATGTTTTTAAAACACTGTTATTATCACCAACCTACATACTAACATTAAGGCTAAATATCAGTATCACTGATTTTGTGGAAGTTAATTTCTGAAGTGCTTCTGAAAAGTTGTACTATAGATTATTTCAAGTAACTAACAACCTCTTACAAAGCAGCTGAACTTAAGACTCTAATGACACTAAGAAATATCCATTTGCACTAGTCTCCACTGGCAAGATTATTGGTATTGGAAATCACTGACACCTTTTTATTCCAGCAATAAAAAAAGCTTGAAATATTTGCATACAGCTATATTGTTTCTTCTCCCCACCCTAGCTAAATCAAACAAACCAAAACCATTATCTGGCCTTAAAAAGCGGCTGAGCTGCCAGAGTTCCTTCTGGCCTGAGCCTGGTCCACGGCAGCACCGCCCCAAAATAATTTCTGAGTTGT
The DNA here is from genome assembly GCA_035590275.1 of Ibycter americanus. Taxonomy (NCBI): domain Eukaryota; kingdom Metazoa; phylum Chordata; class Aves; order Falconiformes; family Falconidae; genus Ibycter; species Ibycter americanus. Next base: position 47,338,552 of record JAVJGI010000062.1, on the reverse strand, counting down.
GTTGCTGTTGCACCAGCAAACACTTAAAAAGTTCCTTGGCTCTGACACTGGTACGCTTACTTTTGGTATGGTTCTCCTGAAAGTCTCACAGTCTCATGCTACACATAACACACTCCCATAATAAAAACAGCTGCAGAACAGACCTTTCCTTTATATGAGGATGCAATCACATTACCAGAAACAGGTAGGGTAACCTGCTTCCCCCTAGAAGACAGCTGTCTTCCCTGTATTGTGGAGGAGCTACTGTGGCAAGGAAAATTTATTTCTAGCTGCATCCTCCCTTGCATTATATGCTAAAATGTAGGAGGACAGAAAAGAGAACAAGACCCAGTGATGTGTAAAATGAATACATTAGAGATGACATATATGAGGAGTACATATGTCATAAGACTTATGCACACCATATATCAAAACAAGATGCAACAGCCAAAAATGTAGTGCATGCAGTCCTTGACCTGAAACTGGGGTCACTGGCCTCCAGTTCTGGACCGTATATTTCTAGGACATCTTCTATACTGACTGGGGGCCAGCCAGCTCTGAAATAGCAAAGGAAGGAAGCAATCCCCTCAGTCACCATGTTTTTTCCCCCCTCTTGCCCTCACCTGTAGCAGAATTCTCATCTGACATGCCTCATCTGATGAGTAAAAGACAGATTCAGTGTGAAATCAGTGTGATTTCTGCCCTAATTTCCATCTATCACTGCAGCTGATAACGAGTCCTTTCTAGGCTTGACAACATCCATGTGAGAATAGGTTTCTTCACACACTTCTATGCTCTTCAAGGACCCTGGTGACAGAGAAGGCAGAAGGCCAGTAGCTCAAATGTTCAACACCACTGCAACCACTAGAGTGGTTCAACAGTGTCCTTGCTCAATCCATGCAATGCAGAGAAGATACCCACAAGCACTGACCATGTGGCTTCCAGCCTGGCACTCAGGGTTTTCTATCTTGTGTTCTGCACATTCCACCAAGACCCTGCAGGGCCCCTCCAAAGGGAACAGGAAGCCTCTGGTGGTCACAAATAGCCACACAACCCAGAAACATAAGTAAGAAGAAAGGAGACTTTTTCTACAGATGCTTATGTGGAAGCTAGAAAGAAGAAAATGAACTTTTCATAACACACAAGTAGGCATAGGCTTAAGTTACAGAAAAGTAGATTAAAAAGACATCAGGATATTTTCAACTAGTAAGTATATCCAAACTCTAGAACAGATTAATAAGGAGTAATTTTGAAGTTCTCACTTCAGAACTTGTTAAGAACAGATTGGAAAAACGTCTTTGCTGGACACACAAATATACCTGACTTTGCCTTTGCACAGGCTAAATGAGCTGAATGAACTCTCAACGTCTATTCTGTTCATATTGCTTATGATTTCTGTGGAAGTGTAAACTACTCATTTGTCTAGGACCTCAGCCAAGTAATCAAGCATATATTTTAAATTATCTGTTGATGTAATGTTTTTCAAATACAGTAAAATATGTCAAAGTTTTAAAGTAAATGAAATATGACATGTACCTACCCAGTATTTATTTTACAAATTTACTAAAAGTTAATCTCTTCTTATTTCCTAGTGTAGATATAGATGAATGAATTGAAATAAATTTCTAGGGTAATATTTAGAGGACAGCTAAACACTCAAATGAAAAAACAAGGTTAGAAGAAAATTCCACATCTTCATAGAAAGTCACATTCTAGATAAGAAAAATGTGTAGGAACATAAACAACTTTCCACAGTGTATGGAAGAAAACAATTGTCCATTTCAGAAGTTTAAAATAAGAAGTCAGGAAACAAAAGTTTTTATGTCTCCTGATATATTTCAGTATGATTTCAAAAATAACCTAAAGTGAACTCAGCTTGATTTATCTTGCCTATATGAGCACTGAACATGTACAAATCATAATAAAACAATATAACATCATGATGTCCAGAATTCTGCTGTGTTTAGGGGAAACATAAATGTTAAAAGGACTGGGAAGTTCTCCTTTCTTGTCTCTGTTGTTTTCAGCTGTCAGCAGACTACCTGATATCAACCTCTTAACTGTATTGACTTTGCCTGCTGAGAATTATTAGCTAACCTTATTTAAGGGACATGAGGTTCCTTGTCTGTTTCACTGAAGTTATGCCTGTCTTTGTATATTGAAAAAGCTATTTCCAATGTGAAATATTATAGTAATTTCTTCATAGAAAGCATCTCTGTATTCATTAGCATCTCTGGAAACACTAATTGGTGTTAAATCTCTGTCAGAGAAAAAAACCCCACAACTATTCATTTTCAGATATTTCTATTAACATCATCTAAAATGATATATTTAGACCTGTAAGTCTAAAGCATGTGGTAAACCAAGAACCTATAACTTCAAGTCTCAGAACAGCAGATATGATTTCTAAGTAAACAAACACTGCTTCCAAATATTTTCTTGGCTCATCCATACTGAGTCAATACAGGACTTTACTCAGTCTATTTAAGTTAATGGAAGTCTTCACTGACCTGCTGGCTTGACATCCTAACTAAGTGCAACTGCAGGGGAGAAACAGTTGAAAAAGAAATAGGGTTTTATGAGTTCTTTATGATTCTGTCCTCTGTGCATGCCTGCACATCACTGTTCAGCCTGAGCACCGTGATCTTCTCTGTCTTTTCTCCCAGTCCTACCTAACAACTTTTTGATGAGCAACAAAATTTCCCAGTCTACAGATTCATTATGAATGAGTAAAAATATTGCGTTAGAGTCCCTTTAGACCCGTCCATGAGCATAACAGTCACTCGTCTTTCCATGTTAATCTTTTAAAAATAAACCATGGCATTCAAGGTGAAGTCATATAATCTTATGCCTCAGCTCCCTCACTGTGAAGCAAACTTTAAAAAGAAGCTTTACAACTAATATGGATTTCCTTTTGCTCTGATTCTCCTGACTAATTCCCACCCCACAAGTTTTGCACTGACAATCAGTACAACCAGCAAAATTTGGGGTGCCCTGTAGCCTACAGTGCATGCCCATAAAAGCAGCCCTTATTTCTGCTTGTGTCATTATGCAAAAGCAATTAACAGAAGTTCACATTAAGGAGAGCAACCTCTGTATCCTGCCTACCACGAACAACTGCCAGAACACCAATTTGTCACTAGAAGCTACTGACACTTCTGGTCTAGGCTGAGTGGGTAGCTTCAAAGCTTCACAAAGTGTTTTAGTGTGCTCTGCTTTCACCTGCAACCATCAGCAGCTCACATACAGCTTGAGCTCACAGTGTGAGCCCAGGGAAACCAAGACATTGCTCAAGACAGTCCTGACTGTCCATACCACTGTGGTGTGGCCAGAGCAAGCGCTTGTAAGTGGCATATCCCTCACGCACCGGGTAAGGCCACTGTGTCTGTTCATCCTGCTGCTTTCTGCTCATGAAATCATCTTAGGTTCAGGGTTCACTGCTAGCATAAGTACAGGAATAAATGTCATTATGACAAACTGAATTTCTTTCTTGGTTTTGGTCAGACTGAAGTATTTTATTTTTGCCGTAACCTCTAGCCAATCTTTTTTTCAGACTGTATTTCAAGGTTTCAAATCCAATGAAAATCCAAGACAGCAACAGCAAAAAAACGGCTATGCACTAGGAAATGAACTACTTATAATCCGTCACTGTGAAATTCCTTTAAATTCTCCTCCTTCAAAGATGGCAACAGTGGATCTAAAGAGCTGGTTAATGATTCTCATTAAATGCTTTACATTCAGAATTGTTTTGAAAGGTTAATTTAAAAAGGTGTCCTTCTATAAGAAACTGACAGAGGGAAAATATCAGCTTATAAGGAACTGCTCTACAGTATCAGGGATGTATGCGTGGCTAGCTTTTGTCACAGACTCCCTATGATATCCTGAGCAAGCAACTGCTTGTCCCTTGTCCTCTGTAAATGCATGATAAGACCTGTTCTGTTTCCTATGGTTTAGGTCAAATAAATGTATTAGTACAATACCAGTGAATGACAGGAAAGACCTGAAAACAGTCAGTTGTGCTCATACTACATAGCTGCCTTGTTTCTAAATAAGCAACAATACTAATGATGACAATAAAGTACATAATCTTTGCTTACATAATTTACATCTACTTTCAAAAAAAGGAGAGGTTTTTTATTTTTGAGAATTTGTTTTATTGTAAAATTACATAACCTAAAGCACTTCATAAACCTCAGAAATCTTGACAATGGTGATGTTCAGCTCAAGCAGATAATTATGAAAATCCAATTTTAATACCTGCTATTACATCATCTGAATATTTAACTCCAGTCTTATGCTGAATGTTAAAGCTAAATAGCATCTTTAACTGGGAGAAACCTTCTAGAGGGGAGAACTGGGAAGAGGCCTATTAAAAGGTAACAAAATATAAAAAAGAATACTGTTGGAATCATCCAGAGGAATGGTCAGGGCAGACTACTTATTTGATTAGCTTATTTCTGTACAGCTTGAAGTCAGGAAGAGCTCAAATGTTTTATGCAAAATCACACAGAGAAAGACCAATGTGAAATACAACTAGAGCTGCATATAACTGGACATTTTCCTAATTATTGCCTAATTATGCAATATACATTGCCTCTTATAATCTACAGTCTAGGATATCTGCATGTGCTATTCATGACTGGTGTTGACATTTGCAAGTATTCAAATGAGAACTCTTTGCAGATTTTTAAAAAAATATTTTATTATATACACTTCTACTGTTCTACTCTATAAAATATTATATTCTGTAGCATAATCAAATCTATAACTTCTTTAAATGTGAACTGAAATGCTTATTATGGCATCTTAGATCACTGCAATACTGTTCTTGAAAATGAGCCTGCAAGGGAAATGAGTTTCCAAAGAAAAATAATTTAAATGTAATGAAGACTCTAAAAAAAAAAAATTCTGTTTCTCATTCCCTCCAACTCATACTCTCCAAAGGGCAAAGTTTTTGCCATTATGAAGAACTTATAATTTGTATGTGTGTTCTGCTAGCTGTTGCCCAGGGTGACCATTAGTGTTTTGGTTCTTTTAACTACAGTCTCAAAGATTTGCATACAGTTTCTTCCTGGTGTGAGACTTCAGTGCACAGCACCTCAGCTAAGGGGTTTTGAAAGGCTGCTAAGAATTGGGGCAGGGGAGTGGGTGGGGTGGGGGACACTGAACTTCAGAGTTACTATCTCAGCAATATTTCACAGTTTGCCTCTGTATAAATCCTAATATACCCAAGTATCCATGCAGGAAAACTGCACAAGGAATATTCTCTGAAACTGAGTCCTGTGACAGCTACGCAGCCTGTGGCTAACAACTTACTAGTATTTCAGGAATTCCCTCTATTTCCATTTTTCTGGCTGTGAGCCACTGATTTATCATATTTATCCCTCGCATATGTTCAATGTGAAACTGCATAAAAGAAATTTCATAACTTTATGAAATATTAATGAAAGTGAGAATGAGCAGACAATTTGATTTATAGTCAAAACTCGCTGCTCCTTTTGAACCCTTTCTGAGCTCTCATCTCACTGCTGAAAAATACTATACTTGTGTCAAAGTTTCTTAATACAAAGTACAGGAAAAGAGGAATAAAAAAATAATATGAATCTGGCCTTGTCAAGTTAAAAATTTTCTTTTGTAGCATATCTTAAAAGAACCGCTAAGTACTCACTGGAAATTCATGGACTGAAGTTGTAAGTAAATCAAGTCTGGCAGAGCTGGCATTTGTGGGAAGCTAGGAAAATAAGCAGAGAGCAAGCAACAACAGATACGTTTACCAAGAATAATGGAGAAAAATTATATTGTTTACCTTAATTAGTCACTATTTTTGAAGGAATTCATTTGGCATTATGTTTCTACTTGATGGTCTATTGTTTTGAAACATCTGAAATTTTTCCTCTTTCAAAATCCTAGGCATGTTGTCACCGTCTTTTTAACCAGGACTTTGAAGAGTGGTCAAAGTGGGTCTACCATCCCTTGATTGAAGGAACAGGGTTGTTGATAGCAGATGATAGCTATGAGTTTCTATCCGAGTATTTTAGTGAGTATTTACAGAACCCTGTGAAACAGTTTTCATAGAATAGAATGGTTTTGGTCAGAATAGACACTGAGCCATTGACTGCAACTCTTTGGATGCTGCCATCCTCCAATTCCTAATTGATAGAATAGTCCATCTCTCAAATCCATATCTCTCCAGTTTAGCAACAGGGATGTTGTATGGGACTGTTTCAAAGTCCTTACAGAATTCAAGGTAGATGACATCAGTTGCTCTTCCCTTATCCACCAAACCAGCAACTCCACCTTAGAAGGCCACCAGATTAGCCGGGCACAATTTGCCCTTATGAAGCTATGTGGGCTGTCTTTAATCACCTCCCTGTCATCCCTATGCCTTGACAATACCTTCCAGGAGGATCTGTTGCATGATCTTACAGGCACAGAGATGAGGCTGACTGGTTGATAGTTCCCAGTTTTATAAAAGTCTCCCTCAGATAACTAAATTTCATTATAATGTTGTAACTCTACAACTCCAATCTTCCAAAAACTTCCTGGATAGGTACAATTGTAAGAAATGACATTTTGGAATATCCAGATCATGACATAGAAAAAACAACAGAGACTCATGTTTTTTTCCTTTGTTAAGTCTCCTTTACATACCTTGGAAACTGACAGTTCTTGACACAGACCACAACCTCCTAGAGCCTTTCACAAAAGAACAAACTACCTTTTTCAATATCCTACCTTTTTTTTTTTCCCACGCAATACCTTAAACTGTAAATTTCAAAGCTTTAAGGGCTCTCTTGTGTGTCCATGTAGGAGATAGTTCTTTCAAGCTGGTTGCTAAGAGAAAAAAACAAAAAAGGGGAGTTTCATTTCCACTGTGAATCACCAGTTACACTAACAGCCTAGTATCTTCAAAAGAAAAATCGCATTGTCTGGAATGCTTATATATATGTATAATGCCGAGAAATTTTGACTTAATGTTTTTTCCAATCATAATTTACTTTGAAATGTAATTATTACATTGTTAATGTATCAAAAGACTTTTGTTAAGGCACACTTTGTGTGGACTGCCTTTATATATAAATGCTAAAACATACAAAGGAACTACCTAAATGCATCAAAAGAGACTGCATTTATTCCTTCCTGTATTTATTTTATTTGTGTTGTAGCCTCAAATGGTTGATTATAAACAGTTTGCCTCTTCATTTTCATCTTTATTATCTGCCTTTCTTTATACAATTGTGATCTCTGCTTCATTAAGGTCAGCATGTTTTGTCTACAATAGTCAGTTACATTCTCTGCAAGAATTCCTCCTCTTAGAGCAGTCTGACCTTCAGTGACTGAGAACCAGGAAAGAGCTTAATTAACTTTTGTGCTTCAAGACCCCTTATTAAAATTCTGGTAATAAGACAGGAAAGCATGCTAGGAAGCTAAGTAGAACTTGGTCTTTCTGCAAACTCAGATGAAACCTACAGGGACTCTGACTCGCTGTGGCAGAAACCAGGTTCAGTGCTAGGAAATTTTGCAAAAGCACCATGACCAAGTACAATTACATATCTCCACTTCCTCAGAGAGTCTCACCTGCTACCCAGCTACCTAATGGCTCACTGTGGGTGTCTAAGTCTCAGAGTGAGATGAAACCAGGCTATAAGACAGAATTTAGACATCTTTATCTTATTTACTCCTTCAGACATTTATTTTATCATAACAGTATCATATCACTGAACAAAAAATCTGTATTTCAAGGCCAAGCTGTATGAGAAGGCAGAAAGTCAAATAGCACACAAGGCAAAACAAGGGGATGTCATTAACGATGTCTAAGAAAAACTGGGGGTTTTCCTCATCTGTTTATTGTTTATTCCAAGTTGAAGAAGGAATGTTTTTAAGTGGAAAATAACCCAGTAAAGCTTCTCTGAGGAACTGCATTGTATTTGGCAAATCCAAGAAACACCATTCACTTTCTTTCATCCACTGTTAGACAGGGATGCAAGTGCTCACTTCTGCTAACACTAGGCCTGGAGCCCTCCTTAAAACACTGAGAAAAGATGGCAGGTCTGATGAGCTGTAATGGGAGGTATTTTTCTGCTTTCTGTCGCAGACTTATTGAGGTTTGAATAAAGCAGTTCAAGCAGTTGGAAAGAAGGCAGGAGTTTAAACAGTAAAAACATTAGTCTGAGGTGTACACACTTCTGCAGTGCTCTTAGCCAAGAGATACAGTGTTCAGGGAAATAACGAAAGGAAAAGCTTATGTCTGTTAAAATGTCCAGAGGATGCAAAAGGCTCCTAAAAGCCCTGAATCTACTGCAGGCAGGCAGACGTTTCAGAGAGCGCCATGATACTCTTTCTGAAGATCCTTGCCACGCCCCTAGAAGAAAGTTTTGCAAGGACAGTCCATGGCCTTCCAATTACCAGGATCATCTCAAGATTGAATTCTGCCCACCTCACACAAGAGATCAGAGAGGAGAATGAAAATGCCCTTTGGTGGTACACAGCGATAGTGTCTTCTCCCCATTCTTCCCTCCTCCTTGGCACACCCAGGTTTCTTCTCAATAAATCAGAATTGTTGGCATAATCCGAGAAACAGTGTGCCTATTTTGTTTGAAACAGAGCTGGATGCCTGGTTTCAAAGCACTCACTCAAATCAAGGCTTAGGAATTTCACAGACCTATGTTTAGTGACCATCCTGGCATGCCATGGCTTTTGTGTTATATTAAAATAAACGTGAAAAATGCATGGTTACAGGAATATAGAAAATAGTGAATTGTTAGCATAAAGAACTTCTGTGTGAGAGCCGAGGCAGCAGCCATACTCATACTGTAACCTGAATGAAAACTTAGTCAAGAACCAGGGAAGTCACATGCTGTAATTGTTTTCATGCAAGCCCTTTTTCAGTCCTTAGGTCTCATTTATGTCTGAGAACAAAACCTATACAAATTACATGATTCTGGAGAACACAACAATCCAGTTAAGAAGAGCTGCTTTCTGCTGACACCCCTGTGCCACCGCATCTTGTAAGTTCAAATTCCAAGAAAAACATTAAGTACTGAAACATTCAAGAGCTCAGCATGGGTATTTTTTGTCTGATTGTTAGTGTGAGTGAAATCAGAATGAAACAGTTCCACAATATAAACTCCAGTCTTGCTGGCTGATTTGGTTTCTCCATTAATCCAGTTTTTGGGCAGGAAGTTACCCTCTGCAATAGTCACAACTTCTTCAAGATATTCTGGATCAGAAGAAGGGAAACTTTTCAGTTTTGCAATCTATCTGGCAGTGGTCAGAGTCAGTAAAAATCACCTTTAAAAGAACTAATGTAGCATACTTCTCCTTGGTTCTCCCTTTGACTGGAGCAGGAAGATCAATGGAAAAACTCCTGTGACATGGAGCAAGACAAAAAGATTGTCTTGATTATGAAAAGATTTTACAACTTCAATCCATTTGCATTACTTCCTCAAAAAGAACAGCTGTTTTATTTCATGTTGGCCTAGAATGGGTCTGTCTGGTCATCCACATCAAATACAAAGCTCAGGAGTACAAATCATAACAATTCACTCATGAGGTACTTCCAGCTACAGTAAAACAACGTAATTTTATTTGACTGAATAATTTTGCACCCCTTGAAGAAGAGAATCAAATAGACTTAGATAAGCAATGTTCTAAAGCAACATTATCCAATTATATACAAGAGGAAAAAACAAGCAAACAAACAAACAAAAAAAACCAACCCAAGGCTGGCAGCAAACCCCAAAGCAATTATTTTGTTTTGGAGTTGATCCACTGTATTTTAATAAAAGCCTTTATAATTACATAATGACCCTTCACAGTTAGCAGCAAATGTTGTTGGCTTAATTATATAAAATATAGTTCACCTCTCCAGAAGTGTCCACACCTCTTGAGATAAAGACCTGCAGCGTGATAAAGCATACATGACAATTACAAATGGGTAAGCAAAATGCATAGCAGATCTGGCAGTATTTCTCCTGCAAAGTATACATTTTACCAGAGTAGTTCTTAAGCCACATATGTCAAATGTGTTATTAATGAGCACAGAACTGCAAGCTGCAGGATACAGTCCAAGCCAGCCACACATTTAGATGTGGTGGAGTGTGGTGACAAAAGGGGCTAGACTGGTCTCCATCCTCCTGTTAGCTGCAGTTTCTCTACCACAGCAACAGTAGCTGATGCAGCTGCTTTCCAGCTCTTTCAGATCACTTGCTGGGTCTGGCTGATGGAGCCATCAAGAGAAAACAGACACACGACAGAAGCAGTGGTAGTGCATGTGCACCTCACCTAATGCAACCACCCAACACCTCCTCCTGCCATGTCTTATGTCAAAGAATGGGGGAGAGCAGAGCTCGCTTCTCCCTCCCTCACACCTTTTGCCCTGAGTCTACATTTCCCCCAGTGAGAGGTTTTCCTCCCCATCCCTTGTAAGAGTCTGTCTCGTGGACAGCAGTAGATGCGCTGCCGCTCGGCTCCACACCAACCGATGGCTCATGACTGAAGCTATCATGGTGCTGAGCCAGAGCTAATGAGCTCTCCTGAGTGGCTACACGTGATAGCTCTGACTCGGTGTTGGGGAGCCATCACTGTGCAGCCCCTCTCAGAAGGGTCTGGAGCCCCTTCCGTTGTTCCCAGAAGAGGTGTCTCTCTGTGTGGAAGGGCCACACAGCACTGGACCTCAAAAGGACTAACCTAAATCTCTTGGCATTTAACAATTCAACTAGTTTCAAGACAGCTGTCACACCCTGGCCCTTGTTTCCCACAAATCTAGCAACAGAGCAGGTGGCTGGTTCTTACCCCATTTTCTCCTGCAAACCCCTCTCATCTGTTCACCCAGCTAGCAAAGAAGCCTATTATCACTTCTCCTGCTGAGAAAAAATGCTGGTAGCTAAGAAGTGCATGCTGTGAAAGCATCCCTAGGTAATTTGCTTTCAATCACCAATTCACCCCTTAAATCTTCTTTCAGATGTAGTTATCCAAAACACATCTACTATCCAGTGGCATTTGCTTGCAACCTTTCATCATCCTGATTACTTGGTAATCACAAAAACAAGTGCTGCTGATCAATTTGCCACTAGCCCAAACTAGTCTTTCATTTAAAGTCACAAAGTTTAAAGCAATCAGTTTTCTTTTACCTAATTTCGGTTCTCTTTCCCTTACCTCCCCGCTAAGATCTGGAAAACTGAGAGTCAGTGCAGCAACTTGTGAGTTTTTTTAATAGATGATTCATCGGCTCATAGCCCCATTACTCAGCCTTAGGAACTGCTTGGTCCAATCGTTTTCCATCCTGTAAAAACAATCGTTTCAATCATTTGAATGAAAAAGGCAACGCTGTACATCTACTCGCACCCTGCAGCTCACACACCAGGTTTGCTCTCAGCAATGGAGACCTGAGTTTGACCATGCAGTAAAATGGTTATATCTCTACATTCTAAAGAACGTTCTGTATCCATTTTAGCTACTAGAAGAATCCAGTGTTTGGGGAGGAAAGTGTTCCACCAAGGAATAAATTTTCTCTTATGTTTAATTTTGTAGTTCAGCACTGATTATTCAAGCTTGTTTATAATCAAGCACAGAAAGAAAACAAATAATTACGGTTCTTTCCCAACCATACAATGCTCTTGAGTTACAATGCTCTTGCTAAGCCTGGGGTCTGCTTTTCTTTTTTTAGTGGCAAATTTTAGATCTTTCTGGAAAAATCTGGATATGCTATGGAACTGGAAGTGTTTTTCAGTCCCTGCTGGATCCAAGTGTATGACTCAGTCACATCCCAGCAATACATAAAAGTCATATATGGCTTCATGCAATTCTCTCTTATGTTTCCACTTGTCATAATTACTTTAAGAATTTATTAACCAAATTTTTGGAAATATTTTCTTGTGAGGAAATAATGCATCCTACAATATAAAATCTTATTTCTACTTCAACAAAGTATGACTTACTATGGTTTCTTTCTAGAACAGACAGCAACGGATTTGGTCTCATATTCAAAGCTACAGGGGTTATAAGTGTGCTCCTGAACTGCCTCAGCAGTGAGTAAAAAGGGGTAGCTCAGGCTCAGTCTTACAGTTTCTTGATTCTCAGGTTGAATTTCTTACTAGTAAAAATTCAGAAACGCTTGAAGAAAATAGTCTCCTTCATCCATTTGGGAAGATACAAATATTCCTGTTGAATTTATTATTTACTGAAGTGACAGTATGTTCCAAATTCCTTCCCCTTACCCTGAACACATATTTTCTGTCTATCCTCTTCTTGTAAGTGTTACTCACATAAAAACTCACCAAGCTTGGATTGCAGATAAGAGAAATCACTCAAGGACGGCAAGCATCATAATGTCTATCTATCTATACCAGTAATGCCCTCATAGCTCTGTCTATTGCAACAGAGAAATAAAGCTAATGCACCTGTGGCTTTTCTAAATTATTTGTGCTTTAAAATTAAAGCGTCTCCATAGCAACTTTCAGGCATCCAAGAAGGGAGAAGGACAATATTTTGCAGAAAACATGAGGTGGATTTAAACTATGTTGTACGTGAGGACCAAATGCTCAGACCTTTTGGTAAGAGTATGACCATGTGTCCTGAGCTTGTAATGGCTCCACATCCATCTCAGAAAAGTGGTTCTGTAAGAGGTCACCCTCACTTCTGGCTACGACGGACCAGCAGGGAGCAGCAGGAGCAGCAGGGCAGCACCATCCCAAGGCACAACCCACAGGAGCCAAGCGAGCAGAGCAGAGCTGGGTCAGTACCGGTGACATGGCTCTGCTGAGAGCCCTGAGCCCCAGTAGGGCAAGTCGGCTGGGATGAGACAGGTCCCAGCTCAAGCTGGAACATCATGTCAGTGAGCGAGGGTCAGGCTGGCCCGGAGCAGGCACGGGCATGCCTGCAACATGGCTCAGGCAAATGCCAAGCACAGGAGCCTCAGTTCAAGCAGCTCCTGAGGGAAGACAGGGCAGGCATCCGCTGGGCTCACCAAGGCCTGACAACTTCATTATTAAAGCTGGCCCCGGGCCCAGGCAGCCAAACCCTGCAGAGGGGAGGCAATGCCCTCGGGGCTCTGGCGGTGGCTGCTTGTGAAGACTAGGAGAACGGATCTGCAGCTACTTAAATTTTATGAGGGTCAGGGGAGAGATTGCAGTGTTTTGTGACTTTGAAAGGAATGTGTGGCACTGCCTGCCCGCTGCGGGCGGGCAGTGCTGGTGGCTGGCACATAGCACGGCGCCATCTGCTTCAGGGACGCTGCGCTTGCTCCTCCGTTGTCATTTTTCACAAGCTGAAAAATGCCATTCAGTTTGGAAGTCTATGTTTTGTTCTACATATGGGAGCGACAACTAATAATATAAATAATGGCAGGTGCTTCTACATGAAACATAATGTCTTTAATAAAATCATTCTAATAAAAACTGTATTTCTCCCTACAATGTCTACTACACAGTGAATTACTTTCCTAAGTGGAAAAGACTGAGCCTGTCTGTAACTACCCTGAAGTGTTGTTTTGCTTCATGACATCTTCCAAGAGTCCACTGTAACCCCTCTGCAGCCCACATGCCCAAGAGTTTCTTTCTCCAGAGAAACCAGCACGCCGCAGGGAGGCTGTTTCCCTTCGGTGGCGCCGAGATGGGCCTTTCAGTGGCATTGCCATTGCATGAGGCGCAGGTGGTGTTGCCTGTTGTTCAGGACAAAGGGTTGGAGTTCTTTTCTGCTCCTAATTTCTTGCTCTGTCTGACACTGAATAACTCTGTGTGTCACTGAATAACTCATGTTCGTTTCCTCCACAAATAAAATAATAGTAACTTTTGCAAGCACTTGAGGGTCTTCGGTTGGAAGGCAGAATACAATCACGTCAGGTGTGGTAAAATGCTTTCAAGGGAAAGACAGCTGTCTGCATATATGTAAAATATTGGAAGTCAAACAGAAGCAGTATATACTTTCATACATAATAGCACTACAGCTCTGCCACGTCTAATTTTGTATTTGTTGGTGAAATTTCATGCCTCTGATCCTTTACATATTTGATGCAGCGCCTGGTTTTGTGCTTCTCCATCATGATCTGATCTTTTTGTGACTTTATTGCCTCTGAACTAGAAAGAAAAAGACGTTTTTGGTAGGTTTTGCCCAAGGCAAAATAAAAAGCTTATAATTTTGTTTCTCTCGCAGGCCTTGGGTTTTTTGTTGTTGTTCATTATATGGTGATCTATTTCCCACAGCTTCAAACAGATCTCAAAAAGTTTTATAGTCTGCATTTGACCTACTATTATGTTCTTCTCTTCTCTATCCTCCTCAGGGGCCTTGCACAATTCCCACACAACTTAGTAGGATTTTGAATTGGACTTCAAAACTGGAAGAACAAAATGGTTCAATATTTGCCTTTCAGATACATAAAGCTAATTTAGACATAAACATTTTTTGTGTTTGCAGTTAAACAAAAGCCTTGCAATTAACTCTGCTTTGAATTTAAACATGATCTGGAAATATATGCATATAAGACATTGTCTGTAGCCCGTAAGAGCAGATGGATGCACATCAGGAGGCACAGACACTGCCCCTGTGCTGGTGAAGAAGGGGCTGAGCTGTCACTGGGCCAGAACTGCAGAGGCACTCAGGGAACAAGGCATGGCCAGAGGGTCAGTGGTGTATTGCCCAGAGCTGCTGACTTTTGCTGGTATAAAGCAAAGGGAGGGCTCATATAGGGCAAACAAGCCACCAGCTGGGGACAGGGTCCAGGAACTGGGAATGAAGCAGGAAAGGTCTGGAAAAAGTACAAGGGACAGGTTCATCCTCTGAAAAAAGGTTAGACATTCAGAAAGCACTGCTGTATTTTGGCATCCATAACACAACCTAAGCTTCCAGTAAGAGCAAGACATAATTAAGCAGCACTAGAAGTTATGTGTATGTGCGCATCTCTAACCTATGGGTCTTGTTTCTGCCAGCAACAGCCTCTAATCTGCCTCAGTCTGCTCCTCTAGTCCAGTATGTCTCCTGTCCCTCACTTCATACTCCCGTGAAAGCTTCCCTGCCTCCTTTCCTCCTTTATGCCTCTGCTTTTGCATAGGTTATGTGATGACACAGATTTACAGAGTGGCAATTTGTACCCGTGAAAACAGAATTATAGGCTGTCTGTTGGGCTTCTAGCCACAGAGGGATCTAGAGGCGGAGTGGAGGAAGGGGATGCTGCGGGATGGGCAAAGCAAAGTGGCTGTGCTGGGGGACCTTGGGCAGCAGTTCTCAGTGTGCAGGAGTATCATGGCTTGGCCTCCATGATAACCCACTGGTCAAGATGCATTTCCTTCCTCTCCACTATTTCTCCTTCCCTTCATCCTTACCCCACTCCTCCTGCAAGCAGGGAAAGATCAAAAAACTTATATTTATGTGGCCAGAGCAGCAGAATAACTGGATGTGTACTCAGTAGGTTAGACTGCTTTGGGAGCAGGAGCCAGAAGTACCTTCAGCTGGAAAATGAGAGCACAGAGGCACAGAGAACCAAGAAAAAAAATACCGATGGAAATATGAACTTGCCAGAGTGGGAAAACGTCAAGTGAAGAAAGTGTTTTGTCTCTTCATATGTATAGGAGAAAAAAAGACCTTTACTGAACCAGGATTATCAGGGCAAGCACAGACTGGTAGGGGAAGAAATAAACAGCAAAATCAACTGTGGCACAAACACCTTATTTCTGCAGGAAAGGGAAAGAATATTGAGAATATTGAAAACACAGGACCAGCCAGCTTACGTTCTCATATTCATATGTCTGCCTTGATGTTCTTTGTGTGCCACAAAATGGTATTTGCTGCAGTTATTTTTCTCTGAATTACTGTAATTGAGAATATCAGGACAATAATTTCCTACTGAATAAAACAAAAGGAGGCATTAGTATAAAATGTCCCTTGACAGTGTCCATGTGCTATTAGCACTAGATTTACTGCAAAAAAAGTATAAATTATTCAAGCTGAAAAATACTGTGCAACACTTAGGGTTGTTATGCAAAGTTGGCATGGCACAAAAAATCATGAAAAAAATAAGACCCTGAACATAACACACTCAGTTTGCACTGCTAGAAGGGGACATTTCCATTAGCTGGCACACAGTCTGTGGATCAACAGCCCTGAAAACATGCTGAAGCGACCTCAGGGTTTCCACTCTTCATTCTGTGATGAATATTTCCTGCCATAGGAGTACAAATATCTCTGTATTCCACCTGCTTTTCTTTCTGTGATGTGGGTATTGCTGCTTGTTTAGGCAGGTTACAAGTGGGCTGTGCTGCCCTACACAATAGGTTTGATGGTAAGTGTTCAGAAATGGGAGTGAACAACGAAAGAGCAGGGTTATTATTCAGCACACCTGCATCTTCCTTTTGTTAGTGGCTGATTGGGAATGACAGTGACAGAAACTGAAATGCATTTAACTTCGAGTGTGTTGGGAAAGATGAGCATTAAACAAGCAAAAGAAAATCAGTGTTGCTTGCTATAGGCTAGAAGGGGTTAAAAATAAGCCTATAAAGGCAGCACAGGAGGGTATTGTTGAATTGTTACCAATCATTTATCTCAGTCTGTAGAGTGTATGGTGTGGGCTTTCAATATGGGAAAGTGTCTCAGCTAGTACCTTTTCTGTTTTATCTCTTTATTAGTTTATTGTTTTTACCTGGTATATGTATCACAGCATATAAGGACAAGCAGAAAACACTAAGACTTTCAAAATCACTCTGGTATGAGTGTCAGACATTCTCATGTAAAGTGACACTCATCCTTTCTCTCTCTTCCTTCTAAAATGCTATTAGTTCCTGCTTCTGACAGTCCATCAGATTTTCAGCCTTAACTGTTGGCTTTTATTCTGCGATGTTTTCTCTGTTGGTCATAGAGATCTGAATACATATCTCCCTTCTCCAAAGAAATCTTTTAGCATCAAGGCAATAAATGTTTTCATTTGGAATCATGGGGAACCAATAACTCTCAAAATTATCATTTTCTGTAAAAGACAGAGGACTGACCCCCACAAAAGAAAGCACTGAACCCTACCTGGGCTGTGGGATAATTTAAAAGAAAATGCAAGTCTTTTATGTCCCAGCTGTGTGTTCCCAGACTCAAAAACATACTATTCTACTGTGCTGCAGCAGTGAAAGCTCTGCCACCAAAGGTCATCAGAGTTACCCATTCTTTTAAACTGGTTCCATATCAACAAGTGAAGCTTTTCCAGTGGAATGCAAAAAATGATCAGAAAATTGCCTTAATTCAGCAAACATATTGGTGCTCTTGGAAATTTCTCTTTTCCTGGCCTCTCCCTGTGCAGCTTTACAACACGAAATCTCTTCAATGCTGCTATGCGTTGTTTTGAAGTTTTCAGTGTAAGAATTGGACCAAACCACCTTTTCAGTTCTAACAGAAGAAATAGAGTTCATTGCCAACACGGCTGGCACCGCTGAGTTTTCTTCCATTCCTTTCTGCTTTACCTCTGCCAGCTTCTCAGCCATCCTTGCACAAATGGTCTTTGCCTTTTTGACCCTCCTTATAACAAAGGATTAATCAGCGGTCTCTGTTTCCACCTCTTCCCTCATATTTGCATCATCTCTCCCCAGCCCTCTTGAAGGGCTTCACAAATACTAAAATTATCTTTGCTATTAGCCAGTTTTTTAATCTCTCCTCTGGTTCAGGCTTACAAGCTATGAGTGATTTAAGCTTTCCTCATTACTTTCTAGACACTTTAGGAACCCATTCTCTCTCTGTCCAGCTACCAAAGCTTTTATTTTCCTCTGATGAACAGATGAATGAGATCTATCTCGCTGATAATTTAGAGAAAATTAAGCCCTAGAGCATGACAGATCTGTGTGCCAGAAAACATGGTGATGTATTTTGAAACATGGCGATGGGGATTTGGAGTTCCTGCCATATAGATCTGCTGCTCAAATTGTGCCTTCCTCACTCCTGTCTCTGGTCTCCTCTGTCAGTGGCGGGAAAGCAGAAATCCTGAAGGGAGCCAGGTTTTCAAGGAACAGCAGTCACCTTGGTCTGTCATACTTAGAACAGCCAATTTCAGTTTTAGCTACACTTCTGAAACACAGCAACCTGGTTCTGGCTTTTTCTCCTGCTTCGTGGTGCAAATAAATCAAAATGCAAATTAAAAGCAGAGGTGACTTCAATATATGGACAATGTATTTGAACAAACTATTTGACAAACTATTTGAACGAACAACTGATTGAGAAATTAATTTCTAACACTGAACTAATAAGCTGATAGAACTGAAACTATCCCAGCATCCACCAGTACAAATAGGGTATACTTGAACTAAGAGCTAAACTGGATTATTTTTCTTATCACCATTCTTTCAGTCCTGGTTTGAATTTCTCCAGTTACAGGCAGAACTTACTTTTTAGGTACGTGAATGCTGTTGTTTGATGTCAAACTAAATCCAGCTTAAAGCATGTAGTTACCACACCAAGAACTTCACCACATCTGCTTATTCACTCTCAGCAACTGCAATGAGAAAAACATCTGCAAATCCCTTTAGGTCAAGAGGATAAGTATGGCTGGTTTGAGCTGTGCCAAAGCACTTGCAGAACTTACTGAGACTTGTTCAAACATAAGGTCAAATAATTCAAGAAGGCAAATAAACACCCACGCCAACATGGAGAAGAATGAAAATTCTTCCTCCTGCTGCATCCAAATAACTGTATTACAATAACACCAGTAACATGTCATACAAATAAACATACTGGTTCTTTTGCTTGTATGGAGGTTTTGACTCTCTGTGACCTGCTTCTTAATTGGCAGACTCTCTTATCTATATTATCTTAGAGCACAAAAGTATTATCCAACCTCATTTCACCTTTATCCTGTTCTGCTATTTCAGATTTGGGTGATGCATGGGACAAAGCTAGCAGTAACCTCATGAACAATCTTGGCAGATTCTGGCTTAAATGCCTGGAATTGTACATTAAGTGTGCCTTGGTAATTGACTGGTCCTAGGCAAGTAATTTCTGAGAAGCCATTGTGCCAGATAAAGAAAATCAATCCCTTGGGGAACAGAGGCAGATGCAAGATCAGGAAGATTCCCTGAAGTTCATTGAAAAGCCACTTTTGATCCATGACAGTACTGTTTGATACCTTTCATCGTGACAGAATTTAGGGATTCCTTGACACACCAAAGATGTTGGAAAATAAAAATATAACACAGCATACAGCAATGTAGTCACATGTCTTCAGACTGTTAGCCTGGTATCAGGCTAGGGTTACTTTTTTTTTAAATTATTTTTGCCCTTTTTCATTTTTGAACAGTGGCTTCAAACTTTTTCCAGCAAAAGGATAGTTGTTACTCTTCACTGTAATTGTTGAGCGTAATATGTCTTGAAACATTTCAGCTAATACTCAGAGAAATATTCTGATGAAGAGGAAAGAATGCAGTCCAGAATTTCCAGGCTTAGAGTGCACCAAGATGCTACAACTCTGTTTATGATTTATCTGTCTGGTTTTACTGAATAAACACCTACCACAAATACAACAACAAAAGAAGCCACCTACGCCTATAACCAGCAACCAATAAAATAACTTTACATTCCTTTTTTTTCCTTGAAGAAGGGAGAAAGCATACAAGCTGCAATGTGAGGAACTGTAGAGTAATTCCTTTTAGTCCTCATTTATTGAAGCAATGAGGGAAAATTTGAGAGTGAGAGTGGGCAGAGTGTCAGTAGCAATAACAGCAGGAACAGCCTCCTCCTTTGTCATGGTTATGCAGCCAGGTTAGAAAGGTTAAAAGGGCAGGACAGTCATCCACAAACACTTTGAGCACCTTGATATAACTGTCTATATCTAGTGGGAAAACGCTGAAATATATTTTCAATATCTGTTGTAAGCTACATAGTGGCAGAAGAGCTAACATTATTTTTAATTTCAGAAGTATGAGATGTCTGTATTTGGTTGCACATTTCTGATTTTTCAGTCTGCAAGGAAAAAGACTTCGGGTAGGAGAAATAACAATAATAGGGACATATGTACCTTTCATGTACAATGGCCATGTAATCTGAAAGGGTCGAAGATTTCCCACCGTGAGGTGATGTAAAAAACCACTGACTGAACACAAAGGCAAAATCATACTTGTGAAACTCTCCTTCTTTTCTACTTTGAAAAGTGTTTCAGAAACTAGCTTTAGTGGTATGACATCATCACCAACTCATGCAATGATCATGAAAACACAGTTCTTATCTAACAATATTGAAGGAAGTTTTACTGTTTGTATATGCAGTGATAGCAAGTGGGCAAAGTTCTTATATTTTAATAACCATTTTGCGTTGTCGTGGGTGTCTGGATGGGATTTACTTCTTGTTTTAATTTTCTTGCTGCTTTAAAATTTCTGAGGCTTCAGCTGGGTAATCTTGTTATATAAGGGTCTTCACCCAAACACTTCACGTAACTTCAATGACTTTGTTTATGAGAATCTTGTGGCGGGAATCAATATCTGACTGCATATTTGACTAAATGTGCAGATGCAGGCATCTAATTAACTGTAGTGTTTACCAGACATTTATACAGCCAAATCTTTCTCAGAAAGCTATCAAATGGTAACACGGGCTTTGCTTTGGCACAGAACACAGCATTGCTTTGTACTTTTTAAGGCATGGCTAATCTGTGAAACACAATCCTCTCTGTTAAGAACAAAGGTTCTCCCAGTGAGAGTGGCTCCCTCCTGCGTGTGGAGGCCATGGCTGGGCAAGCCAGCTGCCCTTGGACCGAGCTGTCCACCTTGTCTCAGCCACACCACATACCAGCAGGAAAACCTTGCTGCTGGTGAGTAAAAGAGGTGTGCTGGTGCAGAGCCGAATGGCTGGTGGAATCAGGTAAGCTATCCCATGCTTTAATTGTGGCAGGCAGTATTCACACAGGAAGGGTGGCTGGACAGTGTGCTCCGCAGCCCTTTGGCCACCATGCCATGGTGGAAATGCTCATGGCTGCCAGCCTGCCGGGGTGCCCATATGTCCTGCCACAGAGGTAAAGGCATGGGGATGTGGGGGACCAGCCATTCTCATTATGGAACAGAGGCAGGAGATGCCTGGATCAGAGCACTGGAGCAGCACCTTGGGGTGCTCCTCAACACCATGGGAGGTTGCAGGGAAGAAATCTCTGTGCTCCTGCTCCTTAACCTCAGGCCAGAGCTCAGAACAAAGCTGTCAAAACCCCAGTGCAACTGCTTTTGAACATGGGAAATTAGAATTATCCAAAACAATGTTCAATAGTAGACCTACTGGCTCCAACATCCTGGCAAGCAGAAAGCTGGGTAACTACATTCCAGCTATCTAAATTCTTCAAAAACTGCCTCTCAATAAAGCTTTGTTATTTTTCATCTTAGCTACTTGCATAGTATGATGACATGACACATTTCACTGAAGAGGTGACAGAACCTTTAACTGTGAACAAAGTGATTCAAATTCATTTAGTGCTGCTTTTGTGCAACTAGCAGAATAAATACACTGTGTATTCTGTTCTCCTTCTTTGATGAAAGGCTCTACATAGGATTGTTACTTAGTGTTAAATGCACAGATGATTTTTTTGAGTGATGCCAACAAACCTGAAAAGTCTGGAAAGTTGCTGGCCTGTTGAGAATAACAACGTTGTTGCTGTGGTAATGTTACAGGCATCTTCCTAGATCTCCTTCAGTACATGTATGGCCGATATCCAAGCTACCCATCCTCCACATCCTTAACCGTTAACATTACTTGCCAAAGTAAATGATCATAACAAAAACAAACAGCTGACCTCGTGCTCACCACCTCCTGTATGACTGACTTACACTACATTATAACAGCTTCATTAAATGACCATAATGTTGCCTCTAGTAATATCTATGCATATAGATAGGTTTTATTTGGAAATAGAAACAGCTCCAGAGTGAAGTGGACTCTGATTTTGAAAGGTTGGTAAGTATCTTACTGCAATTAAAACCAAGTAAATCCAGAGTTGTCTCAGAAAATGTGTCATGCCTAGGGTGGTCAGATCCCATGACTGAAGACATACATTTGTCATTTTGAAAAGAAGATAAATGGACATGGGAACAGCCACTGTTACTGTAATCAAAGGGAACTATACAACTAACTCTGTTCTTTTCTTCTCCCTTTCCTACCCTTAAACTAAATTGCTAAAGTAATTTCATATTTCTTAAAGTGCTGGATTACTCTTTTCCCATCACCTTCACCTAGTAAGAAAATGTCTTACCTACTTTGCCAGAGCTGCTGTTAAAGAATATCCAAAGAAATCTGTGAAGTCAACACCTGATAAAAAAGTGGTCTGCATCTCAGTTCCTCTATTGCTGTGCTCACACTGGACTCAAGAGGCAGGTGTGGTAAGAAGGTCTGACTTCACTCCCTACATCTGATGCAGCTTGTTCAGCAACTTCCCTACTTCCCACTCTTAGGAAGAACAAAAATCCTGTAACTTACCTTTCGCTTCCCAAGGGTTCCTCACAGTAAGTTTGGCCAGCCCTTTGAGGTACTCTGGTTTAAACTCATTTACCAGGCTACTAGCCTGTACTAGACCTCAGAGACATCATCCAGACTTGACCTACTGGAAGACCTCCTGGCTCCTTGCAGGGCTGTGCACCCGTCATTCCTTTTTGAGAAGAGGAGGTGGAGGAAGGGAGCTCAACCACGCCTGGGTGTCCTGCTGGCATGGTGCCCATGGTATCATGGGACCTTGGCCATGGGACCTTGAAAGTGGTCCTGGACCCTGTACAGCCAAACATGGATGGAGATCTTCCTTTCTTCCCTGATTACTCCTCATAATACAGGAATTTAAATGAGTCTCATTTTGGTTGCATAGTATCCAGTCAGCGTTTTCTTCCACTGCAGTGCAAAAATGCTGTGTCACTGTGCCAAGTACTGTATGTGGGATAACTCGCAGGAAAAAGACCTACGTGGTTTCCTCCCCTCAGGAAGAATGATACAGTCCTCTGAAATTAACCGTTGTGTAAAATACGGAAGGCCTTAAATGTCAGCGAAATGCAGGGCTTCCTTGTTGTTCTTGACCTTTTAGCTATCTTCATGCCGTGAAACTTAAATGAAAGACTTCATTAAGAACTACCACAGCTATGACCTGCACAAAATCGAGTTATTCTATTTTGTTCAACTAATGGATCTCACAATCAGTTGCAAAAGCAGAAGTGACTCAATGAAATAATGGAATACATAGAGTACCTTAGGAAACAAAAATTGCTCTGGGAGAAAAGCAAATCAATTGATCAACCAAGAAATCAGGATGTTCTTCAGAAAGCAATTGTAGCTCCTCTACTAACAGCAGTGAACCATGGAAGAACGGGACTATTTAACTCCCACTTGTGAAGACATTAGGACAAAAATTGCGTCAATAGATAGATCCTTCCCTGGATTTCCATACAGCCCTCTGTGTTCATCAATTATCAACAGCTAATTGAGACATGTATCACTGTGCAACCTAAAAAAGGTTGTAAGAGTCCCATCAAACCTCTCCTCTGATGCTAGATCTCAGATGACCCCCTGTGACTGAACATGTTGCCCTGGAGAAATACTGTTTTAGAAAGGACCTAGCACTTTTATTATCACAATTGTAATTACTTGTTCCTGATCTGTGTATTGCCAAGATATTTAGTTTAATTTGAATGATGTTATCTACAAATCTGCCAGACTTCTACATTTGTGCCCTTGCAAACTAAATCATATGAGTATGAAAAGAAACAAATAATGATAATTTTTCAGGTCGCAGGCTCTTTAACCGTGAACTTCCATAGCTTCTTGTCTCAGCAAACGGCTTAGCTCATGTCCCTTGTTACAAATGGATCCTGTCTGTGCAGTGCAGAAAGCTAAACCAGGAAATGTTAAACTACCTCAGTAAAGTTGAAAATAATGTTCACTGCAAAGCTTATAATCAGCAGGCAATCAAGAAGCTGTTCTAGCTGACTGGAGAAGGTGCTGCAGATACAGGCAACTTACCTTGCATATTCAAGTTGGTTGAGTAGTTTCTTTGTGAAAAGAGAAGAGTTCAACCCTATTAATGAAATTTAAAGTATACTACGGTTTAACTGAGAAATGTTTTTATTTCAGATTATATTACTTTGATTACTTTGATTTCTTTGATAGAACATTTTTCTAATGTTCTAAGTCCTAGCATGAACTAATTCACAGTGAGTTTATGAATCTGTTATTTCAGCATTCTCCTTTAGATTAAACATGCTTTTCCTGCTGTTGTGCTTCCCTTCCTTTCCTCTTCACCTCCAATTGCCCTCCCTGAGTTAGGCCCTGAAACTGTAATCACAACTGAAACTCTGCTTTTGTTTCCCTGGGAAAACCAAGATAAACTCTTCAAAACTGCTCTTACTAACAGTTATTCTGTTCTTCATTGTTGTAAACCTTAGCTGCTTCTGCTGCAGTATTGACTTATTTTTTAATGTGTCTTAGCAGAACAGTATACATTTTCACCCTTTCCTTGCATAACTCATAAGTTGATTTAATACAGTGCCAAATGTCTTTTGACATGTATTGTACTTTGCCTCCTTCAGGGACATCTTTGTGGCCCACATTTGACTTGCATTCAACTAACACATCACAGTTCTCACTTTTGTTTGCAGCTGCTTAGCTTCCATTTTGCAACAGACATTCTTGTTTATCCCAAAGTATAAGGCTTGTAGACTGCACTACCGAATGCACTTCTTTTCTTTTACTCCAGTACTAATAGACATCCAATTCTTCCTGTAAGTAGAATTTTTGATTGTCATGTACAGATGCTATCTTCCATGTTTGCATCAACATAGTTCCTTAGTGGCTTCCTGTTTTTAATAGGCTACAGATAGCATTTACAGCTAGTTAGTTCATTTAAGTTAGTTCATTTTTCCTCTCTTCCTGGATTAAGCTATTCTCACTCTCCACCTCAAAAAATATTTGAAATAAAGTGATTCTACTACAAGAGGAAAACTCAGGGAAAGGCATGATGCACCTTCAGTGATGGTTAGATTGCTCTCCTAAGATATAAGAGACTAGGACATACATTCATGTTCAGAAATGAGCAAAGAATTGGGATCAGTGCCTTTTTACTGGCTATGGGAAGGGACTCCTTTTCCCCTTCTGATCCTGTTTTATTCAGAAAAGTAAATCTATACATTTACTTTTACATGTAAATTTAAATTTACATGTGTAAATTTAGGGCATAGTGAAGCTCATCTGTTCTCTCAGTAATTGTAAATTTCTCCCAAAATCTGTAGTCCTGTAGAAATGGATCAAAATGTTCTCAATTAGATTCTGTGTAGTGAAAGCAAAGACCTGTGCTTCATGATAAATATGTGCCCCTTCTGCCTGTTGAAACAAGTATATGGAAACCATCCACTGAGAATGCAAAGTAAAGTCTAGGAAACTCAGACCCTATAAGGATTAAATCTAAACAATGATTTAGATTTAATAGTAATTTAATAAACAATTATTTAAATCTAAAAAATTAAATCTAAGCAAGTTGAGCAATTCACTTATTAACAGGGTCAGAAATTTGCATTCTAACACCCATGTATCTATTTTCAGTCATTTAGACATTATCCTGAGCCATACTGGATCAACATTACAGCCCATTTCTTTTACTTTCAGCTCATCAGACAAGAGAGCAAAGAGATGATTTTTAAAAATTACCTCTTGATATTGTTTTATGATATCCTCTCCTTTAAACTCATTAGTTGGAGCAAATAGCAGCACTACCTTCTGCTATAGGAACAGGAATAGGAATCCCCTGACAAAGACCAATGTGATGGAGGGAGGCAGATTACCTTTTAAATGGTTGCCACTGTTTCATTAGTGTACCTAAAACCATGAAGCTGCATCAGACTAACAGTTGTGCTGAGCAAGGGTCTGACAGCAAGTTGATCATACTAATGTGCTCTGCTCTGTGGAAAGTCTAAGATGGTACTGGCTGTAAAAAGACATTTTAGCATCCATCAGTATATTTGTGAAGGGCAATCCAAACACCTACAGCTTTCAGACAGGGTTTTTTTGTTTGTGGTTGTTTGGTGGGGAGGGGGTGTTCCACATGTATTATAACTGGGACATACAGATGCACAAAAGACAGTCATTGAAAAGCTTGTTCTAAAAACACAGCTTGAGAAAAATCTTGACAGCAGAAAAGTTTGAACAGAAGGGGAAAAAACAGAATAGAAAGACTGTTTTTCACCAGATCCAGGTAAACGTTTTGGATACTATTTTTTTTCTCAATATTTTAAATCATTGAATTATTGGCTTTGTGTCTCTTGTACAGTTGCTGATTTACTGCTTCTGGGAGCATGGAACATCATCAACCCTTTGCAATCTGTCACTCCCTAACCACTGGGGGTACTTCACATTCCATCAAAGGAGAGGTAACATTTAATCTAATCTTTAGCTGTTTGAATCTCTAGGGTTACATTTTATCATAAACTTTTCTGTTTAATTTGGTTCTCCTAATTTGTCAGGTATACTTCTGCCTCTCTAATTCTTGGCTGTGGCATGCTTTGAAATATCTACTTACTTTGCAATACTTACTGCAGAGGTTGCACAGAGTTCAGCATTGTGGGAGAAATAATTACGTTCAGTATATATTTGCATTAATGAGATTGAGCTGCTTTGTCATACTCTTGTGTTTAGAGGAAGAGAGAAAATAAGGAAATTATCTGAACATTTATAGACAATTGGCTATCAGAGAACATACTGGTCTCTCTCTCTGAAGAATCTGCAAAACCAAATGCTGATTAGAAACAGTGAATTTCATGTTTCCCTGGTATTGTCCCAGGGAACTGGGACTTGCTGTTCTATACGTTTACATAAAATAGAATCACATGCATAAGAGATGTTTGGGTGGTGGGGGTTTGTGATACCGTTTGAGGTGCTTTGGAAACCTATAGTTGGGTAATCTGAAAACCTCATGAATAAAGCCTGGCTGTGTAACTGAGCTAATATTGCCAACCATCAAGTATTTGCCAGTTGGTGATTTAACGTGTCCCTTCCCCAAATGTGGCATATATCCCAATCCAAGCAAAACAAATCAGATCTCTCAACTCTAGAATATCGCCAGTTCAAAATGAGGATATTCAGGTATTCTGTCTTTGCAGATTAAAAGAAGAGAAAGAAACTGAGTTGGGAAGGAAATTTCAAATAATTTTCTAAGATTAGTTGTGCTTTCCTTCTATGATTAATTCTGTATACCAAATAAAAAGGTATTCTGTGGAAACTCCTAAAAGTACAATGGGTTTGCTCTTTTCCTGCAGCAAGGCGTGCAGCACTGCTAGCAAAATGACCAGATATATTCTCTGCATATTCTTCTGTGCCCTGGCCACAGAATAAAATTGAGAGCCATCAGCCAAGCCCAGAGCACAAGACACAGTTCAGTGGCATGACAGATACGCGGTACACTGTTGTGATTCCTTACTTCATAAAAAACAGAAAGAGAAAACACTGGAATACTCATTGCAATGCTCTTACTCATGCACACTTTTAATGTTTAGCGACCTCACCTCTACAGAATGCAAGGAAATTGAAAATAATTTAAAATCACCTTTGTTCTCCCATTCCAAATTCAAGATCAGTAGTGAAGGAGAATCAGACAAAGCCATACGTACTTATCATAGCCTCTTCTCTTGAGTATCAAGGATGTCCTAGTCTTAAAAGGTCAGTCTGGGAAATAAAAGTTTGGGTGTTCAATGTATTGTCATGCCACTGTAAATAAATACTAGCTTTTCCAAGGATTTATCTCCAGACATTGGTGAATGCCACAGTCTGTATCTTGCCTGGTGAAAGTCAGCAGCAGCTTATCACTGACTTCTGGATGTTATCTCATGGATGTGAAATAAACTCTCAGTATAAGCACCACACAACTCGATCAGTTAACATTGTATATATTTCTGTATCTTATTGTGTAAAATGTATTTCTTCTGAATGCAGCCATTGTGACCTACCCTTAGGTCACCATTACAGACCATTTGGAGACCATCTTCTCTATGCTTGACAACCAAGAGAGTTTTAAAAAGATACTGAATTCCTAATATCAAAGCTAAATACAGTTTATTTATCTTTAAATGCATATTGAAGCCCATTATTTTGAAATTTATCTGCTCCTTTATCACAGGCTTTTATCATTTCTTGTAATATCTATCTTAACTGGTTGTTTCCCAGGCTTAATAACTGCACAGAGACCCCTTGCAAAAATGACTACATTTCTCACTGGCTTTTTGTTCCAATTGTTAGTGTCAAATCTTTATGGTTTCTACTTTGCTTTCAATTATGTATTTTTTTAGTAGAAGAATAGACCTTTCACATTTTCCTGCATTTTCACAATCTCATCAAATTAACACAGGTCATAGAGACTCTGTACAGTGTTCTGATTCAAATGTCTTTTGCCACACACATAACTCCAGAACAAAATCCATTCAGTGCTGAGTATCTGGATATTTTTATCATAGATTTCACATATACGATGGTTCCTCTTTATACATTATGGCATTCCAACCTTTCCGTGTGTTTTCTTACTCATCACATGGTCTGCTTGAACAGCTGGTAAGGGTCTGCTGTAGTTGCATGAAAATGCAAGGAGAAAGGTCATTACTCATACTGAAACTGAAGGTGAAAAATGTGCAGAAATCCACTGGGCTTTATGTTCAGTGGTCTTAAATCTTACAAAACACCTTGAGGACAGCTGGTACCATAGCAGCTTGGTAGCATTCATACTGTCCAGAAAAAGACCATGAAGAAAAATATTTCAGAGTCAATTATTATTTGCTCTGCTGTTACTTAAGTCTACCTTAAAAAAAGCTAAGTTTCATAAATTACCTTGGCCAAGACTGTCCCTACTTTTTGAATGACCGAAGTCTTTCCTATAAATCCCAGAGGCTGAGCAATCTTCACTGTCATTGCTTTCCTTGGACATTACAGACACTGCCTTTCTCTGGAATTGAGGATGTGCCCTATCATAGTCTTTAGAGACTGAGCAATCCAAAATCAGGTTTGGGAAAATGAAGATTGAAAGATCCCTTTTTCAGGAGTAATGAATCAGAAAAGAAAAAAACATTCTAAGCTGTACCCTTTTTTCTTTTTAACATTTCTTCAGTTGGTTTAACAAAGTTTACAGTCTCAGTGGAGGAGGGCAAAGTGAGGTACCTTCCCAGTACTGTCAAAGAACTGGACCAGTATGAAGATGCAACCAAAAAAACCAAAACTAGTATAGAGGTTTGAAATGCAGGGCCTCTACAAGGGTGTTTGTAGGTCTCTGGGGATATGTTTAAGGGACTTCTACTACATTGGGGCAATACAAGTGTTGCTGCGTTTGCCCAAGCATACCAGAGTTTGTATATCAATCCTCAAGAAATGATCACTGGATACTAATGGTGGGCAGGATAGAACAGATTATTTTTGCCAGTTTCATTTCCATAAAAGGTGAAGGAGGAGTGGATAAAGAGAGGCAAAGGGATGCCCAAAAGCAGTGGTGTCTCCTTAAGGAACGTGTGACATTGCATGAGAGCATTCACGGAGGCAGAGGCAAGGAAATGAATAACAAACTATCACACTAGCAGAAAATCCCCAGATTCACTTTTTATACTGACCCCAGTCCTGGTGCATGTGTCTTAATGCACTGAGCAGGCAACTGCCATGGCCAACAGATTCACAAACTCACCGAGAGCCTGTGTCCAGCCTGATAAATATAAGGTATTTTCAATTAAACACCTTTTCTTTTTAAAAAAATTTTCTTAATTTATTGCCATCAGTTGTTGACTTTTTTTGTTTTGACTTTTCTTGTTGATGGGAAGCTCAGCAATTCTGAAAAACAGGTCTCAAGCTTTCAGTCTTTTTTCTTCTTAGCATCAATGAGACTTCTTATGACAACAAAATTTTCTGTTAACATATATACATAACCATGTGTATAAATGTTTGCAAGATCAACATCTAAATATGAACACAAAGGATGCAGTTAAATTTTCTAGTTGCTGACTTCTAGTGCCTTTCAGAAACCCTGGGATACCATGCCTGGCCTGAAGATTTGCTCCATAAGAACCTAGTTTTCCTGTGGTCATATCTGGCAGCTCTGTGCCGACATCTTGAGTACCCCAAGAACTCTCTGATGACTCTTCATACATCTGTTCACACCTATGTATCACACACAAGTTGACTGCCCCTAAATATTTCTGCTTTAAAACAGTGCCAATGATTTGCATGCAAGGGAAAGCACCATGCTGAGGTTTTGGGTCAAAGGAGAAACTTGTTTTTCTTATACATTCACAGTGTTCAGATCCAGTATCTATTAGTCTCACTGAAATTTGAGCACATTTTTTACAAGAGTCCGATTTATCTCTATTAACTAATAACTGTCTTGTTTCACCATCGATGAATTCCAATTTTAGTTCAGTGCAGTCATCCATGGCATATCCAAAACATGTTTTTGTTTTGTTTAATTAAGCAAACAAAAAAAACCAAAGTTGTTTTAGAAATAAATCTATCACAGAAAAATTTTATCTTCATTCACATTTTTACAGCTTCATTAAAGTTATCGCCTTTCAATTCTGCTTTGCTAGCAGCTGTTACACTCTGGCAGCAGCTAGATTAGCATGGTTTCACATCCTTTCAGATTACCCTCAAACACCAGCAGTTGCAGCCTTTGTGGCTTCATGGTTCACACCAGTTCATGCCTAATGATTTTTTACTGCCTCAGGCCTCAAAGCTTCCCCTGCTGACAAATAATGCATTTATTTTCATTTCATATTTTGGGTGCTGTAGTTGATCACAAACCTCTTTGTAATAGAATTGGTTCTCTCTCCATCTCCACAGGCATGATTTCAATTACAGAGAAAAGTGAGATAATGTCACAGCACAGCCAAACTATCAAGCTGCAACAAGGCTTTTACCATCCCATGCCAGCCCTCTCATGCCTCGGCACCACCATGAGTCCCACATAAGGTTTCAAAAGTTCATCTGCTGTCTGTGCTGTTTCTTCATCTTCTCCAGGCCAGTCCACCCTGCTTCTTGCCTCTGCTGCGTCCGGGTTCTTCCTTCTCCTGGCTCCTCTTCCAGCCAGCCTCTCCTCATCCAGGCCCCCTTCTTCTCTCAGGGCCTCTCCTTATCTCTCCTACATCCAGGGCTCTCTCTTCATCCACTGCCTCTCTCCTCACCCAGGGCTCCTCCTCTTCAGGGCTCCTCAGTGCTATTTGGCTACTTAGCAGGAACAAGCCACAGCTGTACATTATCCACGTCAGCCAACCCACCGCCCCTGAAGCCAGCCCACAACTGTATATTATCAATGCTAATTAACCTTCTACAGCTCCTCTACAAGATAATGTCAGGCTTCAGAGACTAGAAGAAAAAAAGAGGATACACACTCCTCTAGACAGAGGAAGAGTAGCAAATCAGAAACTATCCAAATAAGACTTAAAATATGCAATAAGCTTCCTGAAGCTGGACTTTTCTTAATCTTGTCTGCATGATTTTGCTTTGGACACTGTTCATTTCTGAGTGTAAGGATGTGTCCTAATGTCAGATCCTAACCAAATGAGGTCCTTTGTAAGTGACACATTTAAATACACACATGAGAAGATTTTGAAATCCAAGAAAAAGAGGAAGACATTCTCTAAAACCTTTGCATTTATCTAAAGCCTGCAATATAACCATCAAAGCCATACCCATTGCCTGATAACGCAGAAAACCTTTATGTAAAGAACTGAAATAGAACTGTAGCTAGTTGATTCAGTTCCAAACTTGGCATCCAGAGCTTGTAAACATTTGTGTATGTCTTAATGAAAGTGCTGATAACTCCATGTTTCAGAGTAACTTTGCATCAAATTGTACATCTGAAATATAATATTGTGCTCGTCCTGACCACACAATTAATCAGAATAGCAGCACGTAAAAGGCTAAAAGTGAGCCAGCCTGAAGGTACGCTGTACTCTGCTTTACTGCTTTACTCTGATAGGTTGTGACAGAGAAGAGAGTGCACCAGTTTGCCTCGTTCTCCCCCTTCTTTCTGTGTGAGCAGGAACCGTGATTGCTACTGGAGCTGCACCCCCTGTTTAAATGGACTTACTGTTTGCTTTTCTGAAGGAAAGGGAGGAAAGACAGACTAGCTACCTTTACAGCTTTGCACAACCACCATTACTATTCCTTCATTTTGTTTCCATGCCAAGATTACGATGACTCATGCTTGCTGCTTGGCCTTAATACCATTTGGCATCTCCTTATGTTTCTTCTAGTACTTCACATGAAGCTACATTCTAAAGAAAGTCTGGGATGCCTTTGTTCAATGTACTGGATTTTTCAAATAGGGAAGACTAATGTGTTTTTCCACCCACCTTGTTACACACTAAAAAACAGTATGTAAAAGATGCTTAAACAACCCCAGCTTCTGATACAGTGATAATAAAGGATATAGCTTTCTAGAATTAAATGCATTACTGCTGGTTTTGAATGGTTATTTCAGAACTTAATGTCAAGCAGGCATCAAAAATAGACCTGAAAGAGAATAATAGTATTCTTGTAGGTTAGGAGTTCAGGTCCCACCTCTCCAGGAAGTGGCAAAGACCCAAGTCCAAAGGACTGTTTGTACGTGTAAATTGAGGTTAGACAGAATCTTGGCACTAAATTTGAATTTTCAGTGCTCAAAACTCTCACGCATCTGGTATCTCTACTCTGTGGCACCATCACAGTGCCAGTGCTAAGGTTCCCAGGCACCCTAAGATCTGAATCCTTTTGTGCCAGAAGTGCTGACATCTTGGCACCTTTTCAGTCCCTCAGTCCCACCATGAACCAAGTTCCTTATCCATATTTCCACAGGGGTCAGGTTGAGGACAGCGCTCTTGGGCAACATCTCATGGAGCAAGTACAATATACAGCAGCATCTTTCTTTCACTGCAGCACTTAATGGACTGACAGGAGGGCCATAAGGAAGATTGACATTCAACCCTCTTCTCAGCTTCAACATGATCCTCACTGCCAAGGAGGATCTTAATGGTGCATTTATTTGAAAGTCTGAGGAGTGGGAAATTCTTCCTTCCAAATATTTCTTCAAATAAAGAGTGTACATCAGACCATCACTAGATAAAATATTTGACCGTTACATTCCCATGAAGTTTTACATGGCACAGGGTTGAGGTGAGTGAGTGGCGGTTGCCCCAGTTTGGAGTAAGTCATAGACTGGTCCTTGTGGCATTTTTGTGGGAGATGGGGCTTAGTCAGGCTTCAAGGGCAACTGAGCAAAGTGAATCTCAGCCTCCCACTGCCTGTGCAAGCGGGAGTGAGGGGGTACTCCTATTCTTTTCTCCTGTGTTTGAAAACAGGTCTGTCCCTCTCCTTCATGTATATTTGGTTTGGGTTTTGGAGGTTTTGGGAGGAGGGCTTTGAATGAACAGGATCAGGTGTGTAGGTGGTCTGAACAGGGTGTGTACGCCTGAGGATGGATAGGATTGATATCCACCCCTGCTCCCCAGGGTAGCTGCTGGTTAATATAGCATCCCCCTCCTCAGTCTTTCTGGGTTCCCTGCAGGAACATGTCCCTCAATAGCTTTGGCAGGGAGAGGGTGGCCAAGCAGGGCAGTGCATTTCACTGAGGGAGTCTAGCCCCCCCCAGCCACACCTGGCAGCACGCGGGTGGGAGGCAGTGCTCTCACCGTCTAGTTGATGTAGGTCAGAAAGCTGTTCAGCATCACATCCCCCGTGAGGCACAGGCCACCTGTGGCTTCTGAAATGTGAAGCATCGAGCCTTGTTGCTCTTAAAGGCCTAAGCACAGGCATCCTGCGTCTGTCCCCGCACAAAAAACAGACCCCAGAGAAAGGGGGGACCTCAGGACAAAACAGGGTGATTGAACATACCGTGTGACATTTTGTTTCACCCATGACTGTTTCTATGAACAACTGTATGAAACTGATGGTGACATTGATTTCAAAAGGATTATCAACATGATTATACCAAAGAATTAATTAATCACTGACATTTGTCAAAAAAAAAAAAAGTCATTGAAATTCTATTACTTCATTATTAGCATAATGAAGAGATCTTGTTTGCCCTCTTTGGCAATCAATCAAGTATCTGCGATGCACTCCAGTGTCAGGGAACTAAACTTAAAACCAGAAGGTATTTGATTTTGAAAACAGGTTATTTTGCCTGTTTGATGTGTGCCACACGCTATTTTTCAACAGTTGACTATTTATTTGTGTCTTTCAGATGAATACAGGCAAAAGTTGAAAGATCACAGATGGCAAAGAGAAATGGCTTACCTACATTAAGGGAGTAATTTGAACTAGAGATATGTGGGATAAAAATAACAATTTCCTCTATGACTTTTTATCAGTAGATCTCAGAGCATTTCATTACAGAGATCAGTATCACTATCCCTGTTTATCAGTGGCAAAAGTGACAAGACACATGAAATGATGTGGCCTTAGGTAAATAGCAAAGCCAAGACCTGAAGGCAGAGCTCCTGAGTTCCCTGGTCTATTGCCCGACTAAACTGTGTTTGTTAAACTGTCTTGGCTTTAATGCCATTTTCAAATTTAAGGAATGAATTTGATCCTCACTCATGACTGAAGCAAAAAGTATTGACTTCATGACATCACACAGTAATACAAACATAGAAACCAGTATCTCATGAACTTGCTGCTAGGCTGCTGGCAAAGCTAAATACCTGCAGTCAGAAGCAAGGCAGAATCAGCACGTTTGTTTGCTGTCTGGATGCAGGCACAGTCACCACCCGCTGCTCCCTCTCTACCTGAATCGTAACCTCACATGGACCTAAGGCATAACCCGTCAGCAAGTCCTGCACCTCAGAGTCAGGAGTTGCTTCACCTGCTGAATGGCAAAGGGCCCAGCTGAGCCTGTTGGATGGCATTCCCTGAACATCCAATTGAAACTGTTTTCCAAATATCAGGGTTTAAGCAGGACCTTATAATTTTTCACACAGCTATAGGATATGTGACCTTTTTCTGGTCCCTCAGACATATGGAAAATGAGTGAAAATTTGAACAGAAAATAATGGCTGGAACTTCTCTACTAGGAGACTCTGGCTAAGTGTGACCAGTTTTGCTAGTTACAGGGCTGTTGGCTGTTTTTTCAATCTATAATGACTGTGATGGCAGTAAAGATTTACAGTTTATATATCTTTTTGCTTCAACTGCTATATCAAAGTGTAATTCAGGTGGTGGGCAGGGTGGTGGACCTCAGCTTACCAATAAAGGAGGATAAAACAGGTTAAATTTTAGACCTGGATCTATTTTGGCTTAAAATCAGATAATTTGTGACTCAGCATGGGTAAAAAGGAGAAACTCCCAGATTTCTTTTAGGGCATTGAGTAACCAGTTTCTAGTACTGGCAGGGTCCACAGGATCCACACTTCAGCTTCAACATATATATATATATGTCAGGTACTTTTTTTATGTAAGACATGCAATATGCAGAAAGAAAAAACACTGCTACAACATTAAGATGTTTTTTGTCTGTTTCTTCCTGAGACATACACAGTTTTGTTTGGATTGTTTTGGGTTGGGGTTTGGTTGGTTTTGATGGGTTTTGTTTCTCTTTTTTTTTTTTTGGGGGGGGGGGGGGGGGGACC
>JAVJGI010000062.1:47260689-47302942 GCA_035590275.1 Ibycter americanus | reverse complement strand
CGGACGTGGGGAGGTTGGTGTATTTTCCCCTAAGACTTTTGCAAAGCTTTCTGGAACTTTTTGGATATAGAAAAAAATATATATGACTTTCTGGATGGCTTTGAACAAAATTCATGTCTTCTACTCCTTTTTTTTACCAGTTAAATGTGTGAAATAACACTGTCTTTGCAAAGCACGCGTGTGTGCATCTGTTAGGGTAGAAAGTATTTGTATCACTGGGATAACCACATTACTAACTCATAGGTTTACCAGCTCTGGGTAATACAGCTATTCCTGTCTCACATTGGCAGAAGCATATCACATTGTGCTAAAGGTATGGGACAAGTATTCACATGCCTGCACAAAAATCCGCAGGAAGAGATTACTACAATTGCATGGCTAAGCAGGTAAAGCTGGTACAAATCCTATACGATGGCCATGCAAGCATTCTGGCAGAAACAGAGCCCAGGCAGCAATCTTGGGGATTTCAAGCTCCATTTCAGCAGCTCCTGGTAGCAGAGACCTGCAGGCATCTCCGGTGGATGTCAGAGCTGGCTTTCTCTGAGGAGGGCTGGCGGTGGCCGCGGCACCCCTGGCTGAGCACCGCCCTGGAGCAGGGCCTGGGCCAGCCGCAGCAGCAGCGTGGGCAGCAGGCACGGCAGCCGGCACGGCGTGTCCCAGAGCACGACTCACAGTTCAGGGCAGACTGGCAAATTATGACTGTCAGCGGGATGCTTGCTACTGCAGAGTGGTGTGCTGGATGCTTACCAGCCCTCATTTCCTTGTGTAGCCGCTCTGCTGATTCCCACGTGTGCTCATTTTGGCTCTTGGCATGGTATCTGATGCAGGTCGTTCCCTAACCATATCGTCTTTTTGCCCTTCCTCTCCTATGGGCACAAAGCAACCCTTGACTGAGTTTCCCAGGTTGCTTTAGTATCATTTTTACTTCTGCACTTTCAGGAGAAACACAGGTCCTTGTAGCCTTGTGGTGAAGAGGATTTTCTGATATATTTTGCCACTGCTCCATCAGGAAACATAGGTCTGCACTGCAGAAGCTGATATGAGGAAAGCATGAGGTGAAGGCCAAGTACAAAATAATTATAGTGGTAGAGTAAATATTATTAAAGTGTTTCATATTTGGTTAAACCTTTTCCTTGAACTGAAACTTTGCATTTCAATTTCAAGCCACAGAAAATTATTTTTGTAATGTATTCAAAAGCAATTAAGTAAAGAAACAAACTTGGAGGTCAATTCAGTGTAACAAAGGCAGGAGGAAATAGGTATTTTGTACTTCAAGCTTGTCACTGCAAACAGAACGCTCCTCATTCAACAGAGTCCAATTTTTAGAGCTTTTATTTTTTTACAAAATAAAATGCCTGTTTGTAAAACAATACATTCCAACACTGAGTGAACATAGCAGTGATAGAGTGAAGGAGGAATGCTCAGCATAATACAGGTCAAAGTTAACTACACATGTATTAGAAGATAAGCAAAGTTTCATGTGGATATCCTGCCGTTATCACTATCACCACAATCCTACATTCTTCTTTAACCCCACTTACCCATCCCACTCAACGGTCAGTGACACTAAGGTCTGTGATACAGATAAACTTTAACTATGAAGACAAATGTTATTTTCGGAGGAGATTTTGAATCTGTCTCTGCAGAGACTCAAAGGCTCTCCTTGTGAGCCACTTCCCCCATTCCTACAGATGGTCATTAAAAATTTTATTTCGTACAATGTTTTTGAAAAATATTTGTTTCTGTACTCTTTTTATTTAGTATTAGTGTTACTGATATTAAGCTTCATACTGCAGGATACCTATTTTAGAAAATCATCAGGAAGACACTGCTGCCATCAGGAATGGGCATGACATATGGTTTCCTAGGCAAGACTCAGCTCTCTGATGGGTTCCCAACACTGGTCTTCAGTTTCTGTGGAGTTTGGCTGCTTTTCACATAACATCCCTGAGCCACCCGTGAAATCCAGCCATCCGGGGATGCACCTGGCTGCAGTATCTGCCAGCCCCTCACACTGCTGCCTGCCACATCTGGCAGCTTCTCCCGTCACGTATGGTAGTTTTTCATGTCCTGCTCACTTAGTTCAGTCTCTGGCTGGGGCCTGCAGCCCCAACACCCCATCTCTGTTGGTGCATTGTCCATACCTCGAGACTCTGCTGTGGCCTGCCTTGCCAGCTGCCAGGGATGCCCGTGCTCACCGGTCACCTAAGGGACTCGGACACCGGTTAGTTCATCAGTCAAAGCTGGTGTTTGCAGGCATCCCTTCCAAACTTGCCTTCGGAAAACTGGTTCTCACACCCAAACTCCCAGAGTTCAGGGTTGCACTAAATCTTTCTTCTCACTATTCACTACTTATGTTTCTTTTCTGCTTAATTCAGCATCTATTCTTCTTTTTTCAGAAATAAGGAAATGTTGTTATCTTCTCTTCTGTGTCATCAGCCTTGAAATCATTCTAGGTTACCCAACTGGTAACACTGGAACACTTCTAGTGAGATATTCCTCTGAAGACCAGATAGGATTGCCCTGAAACCTGGGAGTGTTTTTCTTCAAAATCTACACTCTCGGCAAGATGTTCAAACACCCAGCTTTAAAAAAGGATATAATAAAAACTTACTTCTGTTTCTTTTTATTTTTGTGCTTGTTATTCCCCTTTTGATATTTTTCCCTAAGATGATTCTGCATTATTTTCCCACACCTCATTAAACTGTTTCTAAAGCTTTATTTTGCTTTGTGAGCAATCAAAAAGTTGCAAATGCTCAAAGCTGCTTTTCAGAAACCTCTGCACTTTAGCTTCCTTCAGCTTTTCTTTTTGTTTATGGATTGTGTGGGTTTATTCACACCTTTATAGAGTTTCAGAAATAATAGACCCCATGCCATGCTCTAAAACTTGAGACAGACATAGTTAATTTTGTATCAATGCAGCTTTTTTCTTACCTCTTAAATTCTGAGCTCTCTCTGGAAAAAATGAAGCATCCACCCTGTGATGGAAAGATTTGCCAAAAATGAACAGTTACTTGATATATAATCCTTTTATTTTTCTTACGTACTCTTGCAGGATCATTTGTAAAGTCACTGTATACCTCTGAGGTAGTCTTTACTAAATGGGGCAAACTATTTCAGGGTTTTCAAACTCTGTTCTATGACAGATCAGTGACACCTAGGTTTCGTTCACACATGTGATATGCTAAGTCTATAATTCAGAAAATTATCTGCTACTCTAGAGACAATTAGGGATCATTTTACCCATGTCTAACTTCTTACTGTAGCTATGTCTTTCTCTCTCCCATGTATAGCACACTCATTGCTAGAAAAAGTTTAAGCTACTTTGATTATTTTATACTAAGGAAAAAGAAAGCAAAAAAAAAAAGCTTTTAGTTAGGCCAAGAGTACAGAAGGCATTTTCCCTCATTTTCTTGTATCAGAGCTCAGCTCTTTCCAAGGTAGATTTCCCCACCCCCACCCCCCAGAAATGCTTAAAAATATGCCACCCTGAAGAATTTCATGGCTGGGTGATCCAGAGAACCAAAGTGGTGCTTATGATTAACATCTCCTTATATGCCTGTAAAATAAACAGTAGAAATAAAACATCTCAAAAGGTTACATGTGCCAATGCAGGAAGTATTACTATAGGTGGAAATACAGAAGTTGTTGGCATGTCTTTATTATGTGTGCACCATCTTTTGGGTTATTTTGGAAAAGCTCACACAAAAATCTCATTTCTGTCTCACATAGGATAAAAAGATCTCATTACTTTTGGAAGAAAAATATTCTTTTCTAGTTTTTAGATCAACCAAAGCAGTGATGTGCCTTGGCAAGGCTGATTGCAACTGTCTGTAGAGTCTTCATCAGCTCAACACAGATGCAGCTGTCAGATGATTCTTTGTCACAGAGCTGTGTCAGGGGCTGGGCTTTGGGTAGTCAAACTGCCTTATGGGATTTACCAGTTTGTGGAGAGGCACAAAAGTCTGAAATCTCCATGCTTCTGTCTGTTTGCCTTCTTTAGGGCAAGAAGTTGAAGATTCTTACAGCAAGAGTCGTTTCACCTTCCTTTTCTCTGTGAAGAATCCAGTATTTTTGGATGTTATAAAGACTATAACCCACCAGTATTATCTTCTCTTTAGTTGCTTACTAATCTCTTAGAGCAATCATGTCTGTGAAGATTAATGTCTAAAATTTAAATTCTTCTCAATACTTTTAGTCTGGACAGATCCTGGTGGTGTCAGACTCTCCTGTTCCAAGTTTCTAGATTATCACCTCTTTAGGCTCTACACAATTATTTTATTTAACTTGTTATAGGAAGGTGCAGTCATACTGATTTCAGGCCAGGAACAAATTGCTTTATAAACACAATTTCACATTTTCTTTTAAGCTTCTGCTTCTTCCTTTCTGCTTCTCAGCTATGCTTTTAAAAATAAGAACTGGCCTTCAGCTCACAAGCTCCCCCATGGTCTTCAATGAAAACATAAGCCTGTTTTTCTGTCGGAAGTCTGCTGCTGAGGCACAAGTTAAATACTGCCTTTTGCTGCATGGATGAAAGACAAGAACAAGGACTTGACACTAGAAAGCCCAAAGACAATACAAATGCCGCTAATATTTGCAAAAGATAAAGGGGACAAAACCCAAAAATAGACCCCTAGTAAAACAATAAAGATGTGCTATGGATTTAAACTTGACACATCCCTTAAAGACAGAAGTGTCTGCAAATTACAAGTTTTTATTTCTCAGTAACACAGTGTAGAAATACCTATCTAACAGATGGAGTATATTAACTCTCCGGTCATAGCCAAGTGTCCCTTTCAGCTGGGCAGAGTAAGTGTTGAGCTGGACGGCATGAACAGGTTCTGCTTTGTCGGTCCTTTTCTCCATGTAACCCTGTGTGGATAAATAATCCAGAACAAAAAAAGGTTATTTTATTGCCTGGTAAAGATTTGTAGAACACACTGAAGACATAAAATGTGGTATTTTTTTTTATATAGTATTTTGATCCTTATATATTTGTAATTTATAATCATATATTTGTCCTTAAAACTCTTTTGATCTTTATAGTCTTTGCAGAGGGCAAGTTGTGGGTACTGCTCAGTTGCTGGGCAGACTAAAGAAAAGCTGGCATTTGCCAAACATCAACAGGAGCTACATTCAACATTTGTTTCCAAGTCCAAAATGTCTTCATGTAAATTTAGACTTACTTCATAGACTCATTCTTTTTTT
The DNA here is from genome assembly GCA_035590275.1 of Ibycter americanus. NCBI lineage: Eukaryota > Metazoa > Chordata > Aves > Falconiformes > Falconidae > Ibycter > Ibycter americanus. The sequence continues at coordinate 47,297,734 of JAVJGI010000062.1, read as the reverse complement.
TTTAATAGATCCATTAATACTACTTTTCCCTATTCTAATTACAGAAATCTCATTTCTATTCCTATTGAGTTGAACAGTAATTTTCCCATCAGATTTAATGGTGCAGCACAAGAATACAGTTCCTCATCAGAATTAAGTCCCCTGATTCAACAGCTTTTATAAATTTATGTGGGTCAAGTATGGTAGGTACAGCACATCCAAGTTGCTGGAGTAATTTTTTTTCCTAATGATGCTGCATCTTTTTGTGTGCTACTGTTCAAGGTTGTTCTACATTTTTAACTGACAGAGATTCTCTGTGACTACTTTGTGGTATCTTTTCAGGAGCTGAGTTACTTCAGAAACAAACAAACAAACATGATCATTGTATTTAGAGGGAGTTTTTAAAAAAAATCTCCAATATGTGAATTTTAGCACTTAACATATAGCTAAGCATCAAATAATTTACTGGATGTCAGTGAACATATGTTTTGAATGTGTTTGGTGTGAAACATATACTCCTTCAAGCATTCATATACCTTTTTGGGTATATTTGGGCTTGGTATACAACACTGTCAGATAAAGTCTACCACTTTCCTTATATCACTCTCCTGATGGCACCATTGATTTTCGCAGAATCTCTGAATTGAAATTACATATATTAATTACATATACATATTATACATGAATATATTACATATAATATATAATGCATATTCTCGAAATATTGTTGGTGACTGTCCGTGATAAGAAACTCTTGTGTATCTACAGGCATTTTTCAAGTTTTCTTTTTAGTTACAGAGATAAGGTTGTCCCATGTCTATTTTCATAGACATTATTACTATGTTCTTTATGAACATGATGCTCTAACTTAACAGAAGGCAGAGGAGGAGCAGATAAGAAAGGCACACATCATCCGGAAAACATGTATGGACCTAGAGACACCTAAAAGACACAATGGGTTAGGCAATTTTCTTCAGGAATTCAGTGTTCAATAGCTGAAGTGTTGCAAGCCTTATTCTGCTAAACCAAAAGGCAATTGATAAAAAAACCAACACCAAAACCAAAACCAACAACAACAAAAAAAACTTTAAAAACAAACACTAAAGACTTTAAAAATAGTCCTTGAAAGAGAAAGCAGTTGTCTAGGGAGTATGAAATTATCCATATTAAAAAAAATACAAACAGAACAGGTTGTGAGAAAGAAACACCTAATATTTCATAATGATATCAGCAATTAGCAACTGATAACAGGTTAAGATAAAATCTGCCACAGAACAAGTTTTTCCACAGTGAGAAAGAGGCACATATTATCTTCTGGAGCACCAGGTACTGGCAACCTTCAGAACAAGTTAGAGGACTGGGTGGCCCTTCTTGAATTATGGGGACCATACCAATGTAAGGCTTTCACAGAAGATGTGCTTTCTGGAGAAATTAGTATCTCAATACCATACTCTCATACTGTTTATATAAATAGAAACTCAAAGTGTTTCTATGAATGTAAGCAAGACTGAAATATATGTCTTCTTTTTGCCTCACTTTCTTCAGTGTATTTAATTTTAAAACATCTGTATAATATATAATAAAAGAAACACTCCTTTATATTCTTTACTCAGTGTCTTTTCTAGGCATTTTACTTTACCATTGCTCCGATTTTCGTGGCAGCAGATGCTTTTTGCTTTTGATCAGATTATCCAACTCCTTGTCTGTTCCATCAGGTAAGGAGGTACAGCACCGGCTGCCCGCAGCCGGGCTTTTCTCATCAATCTCCCTGGAAAACCTGTACTCCCAAACACAACAACGCATCGAGAGATGCATGCACAAATGTAAATGAGAACTAAAAGCATGATACACTGAATAATAGCTTAAACCACAGTTTACCATTTGCTGCTGTTAATTTGTGCAGTGTGTCTGTCTAGAGAAGCATCAGAAACGAACGCGTCCTTCAGGCTGATGGATGAAGAACTGTAGTGTTTTAGTGCCGCCTTGTGCTGATGCCTGGAAGTGCAGGTAAGTGGAACCCCTGAAGTTCAATTTTATTCTGCTCAGACCTAATAAAGGAACAAATTCCTGCCGCATTTTTCAGCTCTTTGCTGATAATGTCCAATAACAACATAAAATTTCTCAAAGAGAAAGATTTTTTTTCTGCAGTGACAGAAAAGCGTTTTAACTCAGCAAGTGGCCCCTGTAATAGCTGTGCCTCAAAAAAAGAAATCTTTTATATTAAAAATTTCTATGCTTGGAAAAGGTGTTTCCTAGGAAGGTGTGATGCTATGGGAATTGCTGTTAGACCTTCAGGCCCCATAAGCATCTCTCAGACTTGTACCCAGACAAAGTAAGCCACATGGAAAAGTCTCCCTGTGTTGTGCCCTGGATATTCAGGTCACACCGGCAGGGCACCCAGTTTTCAGCTAGGGACACTAGGCTGTTTCATGAAGGAGGAAGGCAGGGACTATGCCTGCCACCACCTAGACCCATACTCTGCTTGCACCCTCCACTCTCAGTACAGTGCTGGTTTTATGGCAAAAGGCAGTGGGCAGGAAAGAAGCCTGGCAAAGAAAGAGGCCAGTGAAGCTCATAAATAAAATTTAGGCAAACCTCATGCCCATATAATCATTTGAGGGGAGAAAGCTGGAAGTGAGTTCGAAGGATTAAACAAAGGTGAGCTGAACTGAATGTACAATTTCATCACATTCCTCCTAAAATCTGAGGACAGCACCATTTCCCCTCTGTAGGCTCAGGATACTGCATTTCCCAGTTCCCTACTCCCATAGCAAAAGCATGAAGGGACACAAGGGCAAAGTCCTTCTAGCTCCGTCTTCTTTTTACCTGACCAAATAATTGGGAAATGCAGAGAAGTCTGAGTTTTGCAGACTCATGTTTTCACTGCAATATGGAAGTTATCGCCCCTTTCCTCAAACCTCTACCTTCTGGGTCATGATACCCAGTCAGGTTTCACTCCTGGCTGCACAGAAAGGCTCAAACATATGGTCAAAAGGCTTAAGAAACTGAAGGCCAGTAAGATTACCAAATTTATTCTTTTACTAAATCATTTTGAAATTTTCAAGCTACACATTAAGAGTGTCATTATTTGAGAATTGTTTATAGTCTGCAGAAGTAGTTTTCTGTCTCTCTTTCTTATTATGGGATTTTCCATTTCCTCTTGAAATATGTTGCAGGGAGAAACAGTGGTGTTAAGATAAGATGCCTTTCTGAGGGATAAGGCACCTACGTACTGCACAAAATATAATAGAAAATATAATGGACTGAAATTATAGAAAAGAAAATATATACTCGTCTGGAAACATAGATCAAATGCATGGTCTGTTAATCTATGACATTTATTCTCAAAGAAAATCCAAGAGGAAATCCCAGTTCTTGAATCAATTTGAGTGCAGTGGTATTTTGAAAAGTAGCCTGGTAACACTGATATGTTGAAGATTGTTGTGACTCAATTATTTCCCCACCACAGGCCTAAATTCTCAAGTAAGATGTTCTCCATAGCTGTAAGCCCTGAACACTCAACCTGGGAGCTGAGGTACAGGCTAGATTCTTTCCACTTTACACATTGTCACCAGCAATAAAGATAATCCTATGTGAATTATTCCACAGAGATATGGATGTCCCCTCTGTGGCTTTGCACAGGTGCAGTTGATGGGGACGTTGGAAATATTTCTTCCGCTGGGCCATGAGACTGAACAGATACTACTGCTCAGCCTCCCTGAATCCTGCCTTCCAGGACTACAGGAAGGAAAAAGCAGGAAACACTGGGCTGTGGGGGCTTTTGGGGGTTGGCTTTTTGGTTTTTTTTAAATTTCAGTTAGCCAAGAAGACATTTATATTTTCATTAAAATCAGTAAAGGGGATGAACTGCAGTTCTGTGTGGTAAAGTGAAACTATTTTTACAGAGCCACCAAAAATTACTCTAAATTAAATATCCTGAAGTACAGCACAGGAAGCAGTCATTTGTTCACAGAGGACAGACAAAAAGACTTGATAAACATTTCCAGAACTAATTCCTATTAAGTTCTTTACCAGTTTACGATGAATTTCAGATGTTTTTAAAGAAACTATTTTTAAAGGCTGCACATATTTCATTGAGAGTATTCTGTCACTAGTCTTCCATCAGGCCTCCAGCAAGCTCATCAATTAAGGGGTCTTTGGAACAACAAAAGAAAATCCAATCCATTTGGGTCATCGTGTGAAATAAAGATGTCATTACTGTGGGAGTGCCTTTGTCCAAACACAGAATATGCTTCAGCCTGGAGCCAGCTTTCTGCAGGTCAAGACACCAACTGATGTTAGTTTGGAGCAAGTAATTTTCTTTTGCAGTAAAATGGGTAGAGGAAATGTCAGTCCTCTTAACAGAATGATTCCCTTCTTGCTCCAAGTAAAGGCCTAGCTACCAGCAATGCACTACACTACTAACATTATTAACATTTTCTTTATTTTGTTTTGCAACCACAATAACAAGTGGTTTCAAAAACTGGTCTCAATCAACCACAGGAATAACTAGCTTCAATGGAAGATGTTAATCTACAGTTTTGGTTCTCAACACATATTTAAACTACTTACAGGTCAACAGCAAGACAAATTAAGCTGTTGTAGTTTCAAGATGCATCCCTACAAAAGATTATGGAATAATTCAGAAGAGAAATAACATGTCTTCTGCTGTTTAGTATTGACCAAGATCAATCTCAGAAACGTCCACCGTACCGTGTGCCCATGTGTATGTCTGTGTGTGTGTAAGTAAATCTAGGTATGAGTGCTGTGTTAAATCTCACATTCCAACCCAGTAGAGGGCAACAGCAGTATATGATCAAAAGCCAATGTATTATCTAAAGCTGGAGGTTCTCTACAGCATCGTTTGAGTTGCTAATTACCTAGAAGGACCAAGTAATGTTCTCCCTCCTATGTGAGAAATACGCAGGCTATGGAGAGGAAGGCAATGCACTGTGCATTTGAATTGGAACAAGAATCAATGGGTGGAAATTAGAGCAAATTAAATCATTCTTAAGCAAGGACAGTTCAGCATCAGAGTAGATTTCCTGACTCTGGGATCTCTATCACTGAAGGTCTCTAAGAACAGGCTGGGCAGATGTCTGTAAGGAATGAGTTAGGGATCCCCCTTGGGGACAGCGTGGAATAAACAAGCTCTTCAGATCCCTTCCAGCCATATTTCCTATAACTAAGTGGTTCTCAGACATACCATAAACAGGTCTTAAATAAAAAATAAGTTCTTAAAATTAGGGTACAAAAAGCCCTTTTTAAAGTAACCTCTGCCCCTTGTTTTGGAAGGTGAATGCTGTTACTTAATAACTGTATGTATACTACATTATAGAAACATCCTTGTAAAGGTGAAAAATGCTACCAGGATCAAATATGGTTCTGTGTGTTCATGTAGGTCAGCATGGTTAGATGTAAGTTCATGGTTACTTGTGGCAATCAAACAATGACCTCTAATGAAAATAGAAAAGTACAGAACTAAGAGATGTATTAAAATTACTTTCATTAAAGCTCTTCTTGTCCAATATTTTTTTCTGTAAGGTTAAAATTACAGCTGATTGCTTGGTAAGATTTTTCAAAAAAAAAGAAGAGAAGAAAGAGAATCTCTTATCACTACTCTTTCTTTCAATAAAACCATTGTGAATATAATATCCACAATAATGTGTGGGCTATTGCTGATCTCAAAAAAGGTTTTGTGTTTGCTAACATACGTCTAGAATAAAACTCTACCTTCACAACTGTAGTACGTCAGTTATTACTGCATATTACAATTCCCTCTGCAGACACAAAGTTATAAGCCAGAGTCTTTCTTCAGCATGTTCCAAATCTCACTAAATCTCTGGAGAAATGTAAATGTACATATTGTAAGAAATAATAAAGGTGTGTGTGGGGGGGTGCGCCGGGGAATAATATAATACAGTTTTATTTTGTGTTCTTTTTTATTGTTGTTGATATTCAGGGGCCACAAGTGCAGGCACAGTGGCACAAAAAAGAGAAGGAGACCTGAGGTCCAGAGTAAGAGAAGCTGAACAAGTGGATAGGGAAAACAAAGGGAAAACAAAGAAAGAGAAAACAGCAAGCGATGGAGAGAGCAGGAAAGTATCTGGCCTCCCTTTCATTCACACCATTCTAGAAGGTGTTCAAGCCCCTGAGGGAAACAGCAAAAGGGATTCATTATAACAGGTATAACTTATTAATCTACCTTGGGAAGAAAAATTGATTTTTCTTAAAGAGGAAGGAAAAAAGTGGTTTACAGAAACGTATCTCCATGGAATACAATTTACTCATGGAAATTACTGCTGCAGGCTATTCTGTTGGAAAACTGCATGATAGAAAACAATGTTCTGTACAACAGATTAGCTTTGCAACTCAGTCTGGTATAGATAACACTGCAGTGGTTACCTCTGTCAGTCTTCATAATGCAAAGTATATAATAATCACCAGCTATATTTTTAAAGACAATTCTTCTGTGACATCATGTAACAGAATTGTACACGAAATATAAGTGTTGCATCTGTCTGGAGCATTCCTCCACCAAGGGAGCAGAATATGAGGCTTAGCGGAACCTGGGACAGGAATAGTAGTGTCTTTGGATTTTTTTCCTTTGTTTATGGGGATGTGTGTTGCAGAAAGTGGTGTTCTTCACATATGGAAAGCTTAATTATTTGGGTGTTGAGTCTTCACTGTTCAGGCCATTCAGGGCAGTTCATCTCCTCTAATTTTAGACGTATATATGTAAACATCTAGTCTGAATTACTTCTGATTCACACGAGTCATTGGAAAGAGACAGACAGAGATGTTAATTCAGTCCTAAAATTGGTGGCTAAAATACAAACAATGCCTTTTGGGAGATGCCCTAGTTTCTCCACTGACTTTAGGGAGAGCTATAAGTATTTTAGATCAGATAATGTGATAATTTGAGACAACTAAATGGAGATTAATCTTACCCATAAGGTCATATCCTCCTCAGTCACTGAATTAATTTTGAGGCATTATATAATGCCAGATTTTTTTTGTTATAAAAGAACTGCAACAATTTTCCCCAATATCTGATCAGAAAACTTCTGCAGTTTGAATGATACTCATCGCTTTATAAAACTGGAAGCCTTTTGATTTCCAGCTTAACTATATTTAAGGTCAGTTGATATCCACGTGTTCTTGTACTGAAAGTTACATTCCAGAAGTTATTTGGATGTACAGAGATTCAGCTAAACATCCAGTTGGATTTTCTAGGCATAGATGATTTATCCACTGGCGATAGTATGAGTTATATCAACAGTTTCTCAGACACCACTTGGAAAACCTGTTTTTTTAAATTCAGGAACATGCTAGACTTTAAGTAATAAAGTCCGTATGGTAATACAGAAGCATGTAACTCTTTGTACACTGAGTGCAAACTACCAGTATGATGCCATTGTGCTGATTATTGTCCAAACACATAACAATAAACAGATCTGCCCAAAAAAAACCCTCAGCCTGGATAAACAAGTCAAAGTAAAGGCAAGGTAAGAAACTGATGCTGGGGCTCAGGTGGGAGGTGGTTTGTAGGGGGTAGTGTGGCAGCCTTCATGGGGAGCCAGATTTACATGCCAGATCTTGTGAGTCACAGGCTGACTATAAGACACCTAAGACTATGCCTGCTTTCGTGTGCGCTAGTCACGTGTTTTATTTTCTTCACTTTCTGTATTTCTGTTCATCTTAATATTTCTGTATATTGTTACTTTAGGAAGTTAGGCATGTCTCTATAAAACAGGAAGATCTTGTGACAAAGTGTATGGGTTGTATATGAAGCAGCTCCTCAGAGGGACAGCTTCAGCACTAGCACAGTGACTGTCACGTGAAAAGGGGGGTGGCATGGGGGGTGGAAATTGTCTCAACCCCAGGTGTTTGATCTTTCTGTGAGCACCCCAGGAAATCTGTCCCGTTACAGGGACCCTTCACTGAACAGTCACACTGGATCGGAGGGCAATCCAACTGCCTTGTTCAGGGAAACACACCAACAGCATCAGGGGGACCCTCAGCGGGTCCTCCCGCTTTATTTGAATGTGTTACTGCTGGCAACTGCTAGTGCCCACAAAGGACTAACACTAACAATTTACGGAATAACACTCTTTATTAATATGAAATCATGACAAATTAAGGTTCGTGATCACCACTGACAGGGACTGTCTGCAAAAACAAGCTTGAAATTATATACAACCAAATTACATACAACTAAATTATAATCACTAACAACAGCTAGCGTGAGTTAGTTATTTAGCATGCATAAAACAAAGTTCTTACCCAACAGGCATCCTTATGGGGGAGAAGACAGGTTCAGCCCGTCAACTGATCCCAGAAGTTACGATGGAGTCTTTCCTAACTTCTCCCCTCATCTGTCCACTTTTTATACTTCATAGTACTTTGCATATTCATTCATCATACACAGGACTGGTTACAAGTTTCTCGTTTCTAATGCAAATTGGTACGCATCCTCAGATAGCTTTACTGAAGTTCTCTACTAACTACGCATGCTCCTCAAGTGGGGTTTTGCCCTCTTTTGGGGGGGCTATTTGAGTTGGAGGTCATGATCTCCCACTACCACAATTATCTTTGCCTTATTTTTAACTAATTTTCTGTTGATGTCAGTGGATTGCAACACCTTATCATCCTGTTTCCTCTCATAGCCAAAACTTTCCTCACTTGAAGGCTTCTTTCTGTGTAACTTAGATAACGGTGTTGTTTTCACTATTCGTTCTTTGTTTCTCACCCTCCCCAAGGCTGACTACCTTGATTAGAAGTCCCTTCATAACAGCTTTAGAGAGTGAGTCAGCTTGACCTAACTTTGTGAACACTGAATCAGAGTAGGGTAATCCAGGAGTTTAGACAACAATTCCCCCACTTTGAACTTATTTCAGCCCAGGACTAATCCATTTCCATCACATTTAGGTGGAGCTTGAGTGACTCTAGTCATACACGTTGTTACCAACTGGTATTTTGTGCCCAGTGAGGTGTAGTAGTACCTTTGAAGCAGGTAACTTTGAGATGGAGGTGTGTGTTGGTATTACAATGAGATTATTTCCTCTGAAGAAAGTAATTCCACCACAACGGTGGCTCAGCCACAGCCACCTCATGGATTCTTCATGCGAAATTACTATGCAGCTGATCAGCTGTGTGGTGCCATCGAGTTCCCACTCCGGCAGGGAGCACAACAGAGCCTGGCCGCGGGGTCTCCACTCCACTCCAGCCTCCATCACTCCCATCAGCAGGTGCTGAGCTGGCAGGGTGTGCTGCTTAGGGAGCTGTGGTGATGCAGATTCTGTGCATGCCAGCCACCCTGAAGGTGATAGCTGTATTTTACCCTAAAAAAGCTTTCTGCAATACTATGCTGATGTTAGGACCCAATTTTCTCTAATTCCCCCCCTCAAGGTGATTTTCCCACAGTGACATTTCACTTAGAGTACAAAAATTGGTGCAGGGAGATTCAGGAATATGAGAGTGAAAAGGCTATTTGATGTGTGTGTGTGCACATGTGCACTTGTACAACACTGCTCAAGTTCTATGCAGGAAAAAGGTAAGACTGAATCATTTACAGCTGTGTTCTGATCAGTCTGGTTGCCAACGGGAAATTGAAATTACCATTTTCCTTTTAAGGTTACTCAGTCTTAGGTTGTTGTTCCTTGATTTTCACCATGACTCTAATAGCATGGTAATCTCAATTAGTATGGGAAAGGGAATATTGTGACAGCCACAACTGATTCTCAAACAACCACTCTAGGTATAGTATTTACTCAATAAACATGTATTAAATAAATATTCATATATGTGCAATATTGTCCTGATATTTATTCAACAGAAAACAAGTTTTAAAATATAAGGCCATAAGTAGAATTCAGTTATAGGAAAAACAGACATAAAATGAAGGGGAATACACAATTACATATGACCAGGCTATGGTAATTAAGAGCAGCCCCTCTCTCAACAAGTAATTTTCTGCCTGTGATAATAAGGACTCAATATCTGTCACTAGAACAGAAAGGAAAACAATGCACAACCCCAAAGTGGCCGTCTGTGTGCAAAAGACCTCTTGCAGTAGAGCTTCTTAAGAGTAACTAGGTATTGATATTATCAGTTATTATTTAAGTAAATACAGTAAACCTGACACTGCTCAGCTATCTGATGTAACTGGAGTTCATGTTATGTCTCATGCTGGTTTCATGTGTAAACCTTATGATCTAATCTTGTCTTTTGTACTTGGACTTTCTTTTTGCTGGAGTTAGATCACTTTTTTGACAGCTTTGTCATTTTCCCAGCTAATGCTAGCCAAATGCCCTAACTCATGCTGTCACAGTCTCATTTTAAAGTTGTTGTTGTTGTTGTTGTTCTTGTTCTTGTTGTTCTTGTTCTTGTTTGAGCTCTAACCTTCCTATTTCCTCCGGTACAAGGGAGTATAAAGAACTGATCCTGCCCCTATTCCCAGGATCTTCTGGAGCCCCCAGACAGTGAAGGCAGCTGCCTAGAGCAGCAACACTCAAGGAAAGGCAAAACAACAGAGCAGTAACAATGACATGTAAAGAACAGCATGATCCAAGCAATGGCAACTGTCAAAAAGAGCAAAAATATATAAGCTGTTGTGAAGAGGCAGGAAAATCCACTAGGGCACATAGGATGTGGTTTTTTCTTGTACTAGTTTTCCTAGCTTTGGTTGTGCCTCACTCCCTCACTGCCCCAGCCACTCTGTCAGGGGGAGGGATTCACAAGAACCAAGTGACAACATCTAGTTCTTCCCTGTATTTGATGCCTTTTCATTTAACAAACTGCTTTTTAATATCTCATTCTATTAATTAGACCTGTAAAAGAAAGAGTGTCCATGAAATGGGTTTCTATAGCTACCTATTTTTAACACTTTATTTTGGCTGTCATCACCACATATCTGGCTCAGAAGAAATGAAGATCAAATTGTCATCATCATCTGAACGTAGCTCAAGTGGGATATACCTCATGTTTTGAAACAGTTAAAGCAATATATGCTCTGGCCCAAAAGCTTCAATTTCAAACCTGAACCAGCTCCTGAAGCCAGATCTTTAAAGGTCAAAATGATTGTGAAAGGTACATGTAATAATGAACATTTCAGATAATGTCTCTCTAAATGAGTAGTGGGGAATGACAAACCAAAGGATGACTGTGCATGGTGCTATGTCCTAATGCAGGTAGCAGCTGAGGCATTCAACAGACACGGTACTTTCAGAAGATGCTTCCACTTCTGCCTGATACTGAGTGCCTAAATGGGATCATGACAACATTTGTTGCATCTGTGAGCACAACTATCTAAAGATATTGATAATCAAGCCTACTGCCCATTCCTCAGAGCCAAGTCTCATTTGTCAAAGCACTTAACTTGTCCACTGAAGATGTAGTTGATCAATGCTTCTGAAAAGTGCCTGATATTCTAGGCACTTTAGATTACTCTTATTCCATTCACCTTTGAACATAATGTCCAATGTGATCAATGAATTAGAAAAGGGCAAGGGAAGTAGAAAAGGGAGAGGGAAAATTTTGAACTTCACCTCCTTCAAATTTGAATGCAGATATATTCATGGATCAAAACTGGTCATTTCTTAAAAAAAAAAAAATATCAAAAACCTTATTGAGCAGAATAACCATTCTAACCATGCCTCTCTCTCTCTCAGGAAAATCAGAAATGTTGTATTGACTGAAATATTTCATTCTTTCTCAAAGATATTATGGAGAGGAATCTTCATTGCTTTTTAGTTAAGTAACCAAAGTCCATCAAGGACCACAAACTAAAAAAATGTCCCTTGTAACCTTTCAGGAATTTGATTTTGCTGCATGAAAGACAACAAAGCATGATGAGAACAGCAGCAGCTAAGAGTGCACTGCACCATCAGGAAAGGGGTTATATGCATGTGCAGAATGAGATCTAACATGGTTTCAGCTGAGTCTACTTACCACTTCACTCAAAAGACTGGCTTTTAATACTTTTTGAAGGTAATTTTTGCTCAGCTTTAGTTGTAAGGTAATTTTTGCTCAGCTTTAGTTGTAGCTTTGCTCAGCTTTGTAAGACACTTAAGCAATTAGAGCTAAATCTTGTAAGAAATGTGCTTGCTTTCCTTGGAAATGTGCTGCTTTTGATATTTGCAAGAACCTCCACGCACTTAATTCCTATTATCTTGAAAATCCCAGTGGGTACATATCTGCATATTTTTATACTTAGATAATTGTGTGAACCTGCATCGTAACTGAATTTTCCTAAACTGAAGGAATTAGCTTTTAAAAGGGCAGACTATGAGTATCAAGTGCTCAGCTTGAATCATTAATTATTTTTATTAGTTATCTAGTCAGGATCCTCCCATTCTTTTCTGTCTTCTGACTTAAGATTTAAAAATTGCTAAGCAACTATTGCTGATTCAGAGGAAATCAGATTAGCATGTCACTCATGATCCTCACAATTTCATTGTGGATTACAAGAAAAACTTTGATACTATGTGTATATGTTTATGTAAGTGAGTTACACAAAGGTAACTTGTAAGTCCCTATGATAGTTCTTCATCTGACTGAAAAGATCTTTGCAAGTTCTGGTTGTTACAAATACTGATGCAGGAGCCAAGTAACCATCTTGTACTTGCTGAATTAAACTAATTTTCATGGTTTAGCATCTAAAAGGCTCTTCTGTCTGACCCAGCAAAAAACTTTTCCAATATTTAAGAGTAGCAGATGCAGACCATGTAAAAAGCAGCTAGCAATCTTGATACGCCACTGAGGGTAGCCTGGGCTGGATTTCAAGAGCTGGATTTCGAGAGCATCTTCATTGTGTTTATAGCTAACTGGCTTGCCAAGACCTTCAGAGCATTATAAATTACAAACACTCTATGAAATAGCTTTAATTGACATACTCTATTACTTAAACATTCTCAGAAGTGATCATGACATAGTTTCTAAGGGATATTTTCTCACTGGACTACTCTTTTCAGTGTTGTTAAAAATGTGATGTACAGCTGATCCTATCTGTCTCAAATTTGGCTAAGAAACTGTAGCTTTAGCCTTAAATATTTTGGGTTTAAATGATGACAAACTAGGCAGCCTTATGTTTCTGTGGCAATTGTTAATGCCTGTGAATATGTTGTGACACAGTTTAGTGTTAAATTCTGTATGAGTTTCATTAAATACTTGAGTCAATTTCTTAGTTTTTATTTTCCACATAAAATCCAATGTCTTTGCTTTTTAACAGATACATTTCCACTAATTTCTGTGACTAAATGTTTCAGTTACGGAAATACCCTATCACTTTCATAATTCTGGTGGCATTAACATAACTTCTTGTGAGAATTAATTTCAAAATGCAACTTGAAAAAGATGACTTTCCAATGAAGAATTATTTTTTCCAGAATTGTGAAATGAATGTATTGTGAGAATTTCTTTGGTTGTCTGATGATAGTAGTTAAGTCAATACGAGTCACATGAGAAAAAAACCAGTTTCTCATTCTCAGGGATAATGCTCTGAAATTCTGGAAAGATACTTTTCCCCATTTAGCATGTAGTTATATTTATAATAGTTTTGGAATAATAGGCTTAGAAATTCCTTAAAGAGCTGACCCAGAACCTTGATAATTATAAATGTTGGTTTTTCAGTAGGTCTTAGAATAAAAGTGTAAATAAAAATTATCCACCCAGTCATAGGTCTGTGAGTCCAATTTTGTTCCCCAAAATATAACAGAACATTTCAAGCTGGACTCAGTTAATGAAAAAGGGCAGCAGTTTAATCAATGTGGTTCATTAAAAAAAAAAAAAAAAAAGGAAAATCACAAGTTTTGACTATACCGGTAGATGGCAATGTAATGTATTTCATTTTCTAGAAGACATTCTATTAAACCAAATTAGACTACAAAATAAACACTGCAAACATTAAATTCATTAAGCTTGATGGACTTACTGTTATATTTTGAGACATGTCAATAAGTAATTATCTCTGGAAGGGTGTGTTTCTAACAATCTTCTGCAGGGATTGCATGTTGGTCTTAATGAAACTAACACTTTCACCATTCACTCCGTGAATTGGTAGAAAATATATAACCATTACTAATAAATTGTGTAAGTGAACTCATTGGTGTAGTGAATCACCAAGAGTGAGCCAGACTGTCTCTAAAACGTACAAGCAAGCTTAAAATATGCATTTAATGGGGCCAAATGAGAATTCACCTCTCTGACAATAAAGCAAATTACCCATACTTGCAGATGTGGCAATTCTAAGAAATGATCTGGGGTTTATGGAAGATACTCAAATAAACATGAGCTTTCAGAACAATGCTGTCACCAGCAGGGCTAACACAAAGTGTTAAGAGTAATTAGGGTCTGTCTATAAGCTTACCCTTACTATGAGCACAGCCATGAGAAACAGCTCAGCTGATACGAGGACAGCCTATAACAATAAATAATGAGAAAAGGAGTACAGAGAGGAGATGGATAGATTGGACTTGTCCTGAAAAAGAACAAACAAACAAAGCCAAACCAAAAAAAAAGAGAAAGAAAGAAACTGGTTCACAACTGGTACGCTGAAACACATCACCCATGGACCAGCGAGGACTCCAACACCAACATTCATGAAACCTCTCAGCCACCTCCTCTCTTTTCCCCAGTGCTGGGGAGCCCAGGTGCCCCTCCTGGTCCTGCTGGGATGAGGTGGGCTCCTTTGGGAAGCTCTGCCCAGCCAAGCAGGAACCCGCTGGCGTGGCAGCCTGGAGGGTGAGCCAGGACCGCAGGAGCAGCTGTGGCAGCCGCTGGCTGGCCTCTGGCATCGCACAGACAGAAGATGCATGGCTTTCACCTTCCTAAACTTTCTCCTTTTTCTTCTGTGGATTTGTTCATTTCCAAGAAAAGTCAGGGGTGTTTTCTGAAGCTGTGCTTTACGGAAATTCTCTCTGAACCTATTTAAACTGTACTTTTCATATACAGCCCATAGTATATTAAAGATACTGCTTTTTGGTTAATTTCCAAGAAAAGGGGACGGAACTAGAAAGGTTTTAATGTCTCTGTAATTAGCAGTGATGTGGTTGCAATACTGTCACTGTGCTGTTTCTGGCAGTCACAGTGTGAGGAGAAAATATTGCTACATTGGTGGAAACTTATAGAAGATCCACAAGCATGATTAAAGGACTGGGAAACAAGCATTTTCATCAAGGATTAAGAAAAAGTGGAATTAGGACATGAAATATTACCACAGAGTAAAATTACCTATAGGCATTTGATAATAAGGTCTTACAAATATTTTTGGCAACAAACTTCTGTAACATCAGAATGAGGTATAGTGGAGCTTGGTGACGCGGTGAAGAAGCAACTACAGAAATTCACAAATGTGCAAAGAGGAAGGAATAAAAAATCTCTGAGCAGTTGTAGTTTATTATTCATCACTGAAAACGTTCAAATCAAGATATTTCTCCATAAAAGATGTGTTTTCTAGTTCAAATTATATTAGTTACAGTATATAAATTGCATTTCATCTTGTGGAAGGTAACGTTGTACTGTGGGTTTCCCAACTAAGTCAGCAAGACTTTCAAACTATCTCAACTAGTGTTGGTTAGGGTCTGTTTAGAAAGTACACTGTGCTACAGAAGGAAGGATGGCACCAAATAAAATCTTCTTCTTCTTCTAATTTATACACTACATATTTGTAGCCTAACTCCTCTTCATATCTACAGCTGTATGTAAACACAAGTAGCTTGTGCTTACACAGTACTTGGCAGTGAAAGCGCTGTTGTTTGCCCCATTTAGACCCACTAAACATTCCTCCGAAGGTAATAGGTGGCTGTTCAGTCTAATCTGTTGAATGACTCATTTGGCACCATGGATTGATGTAAGCTGCATTGATAAACCATCCACTTGCGCAATAGTCATCATTATTCTGAAGTCATACAGGCCAATTCACCAATTTATATCTTTATAAATATACAATAAATATATCTTTATTTTAAATATACTTGGGCATTATTCTTATCATTGCAGGTCATGTCAATTTAGAAGGCTAAATCCTATTTTCAAAAGTTCTTTACACTCTAACCCTCAATTTGACAGGGATGTAATGGGGTCATTCCTACTAGTTAGCAAATTAATTACTGTACATCACTGTTGAAAGTAAGACCTGGCCATCCGAATCACTCAGGCAACACCAAGTATATGGAAACCGCGATAGTGAATTCTGCTCTGCAGCACTCTGAATCCACTGCACTGCACCAGGTGCCAAACCGTACAGAGCTGGATTCCTTTGTGAACACGAGTGGGCTGAAGGTTCTTCGCTTAATCACCAGTACAACACCCACTCCTTTCCATTCCACCTTAGGAGGATGGCAGCCTTCTCAGGCCAAGCTAGTCTTCACTTTCTTATTTACGCATGACAATACAGAACCCTCCATATGATTGTCATTTCTGCCAAGTTTCATTTTTATTTCAAAGACAAGCATAAAATCTCTCTTTGCAAAGGCATTACTATTTCTTGATCAAACCCCCCGTAGCCCGAACACTAGTAAATATAAATGGAAGATTAACCTGAATAAAGTCTTCAAGTGAGTTATTTAGTATTAATAACTCATGTTTTACCTCTGATCCTTAGGTTAGATCATGAGTTGTTTATTTTGCTGAAATCATGGCAAAACACACAATCACACTATAAGGAAAATATAATTAATCACAACAGAAAATACCACATCACTTAGGAACCAATATCCAACCCTGCATTCCACTGGAAGACTGGTGCAAAAAAGTAATGCCAAATGGCATGTAGGAGAAAAGGAAACACATTTTGCTAGTATTTTCTGTCAAGAATATTTGGCTAAGCAGAAAAATCTTATAGGTGTCTGTATCAGAAAAATGTATCACCTAGATAACTGGATAATCTCAGTTCAAATTTCCTTTGCTTTGAAAATTCTGTGCCAGAAATACTAGGCAAAGTGAGTGAAATTTTTCCACAAGAAGATTTTTTCAACAGAAAATTCAAGTTGAAGACAGTTGCAGCATTTTTGTGCATTAGTGTTAGTTTCAGTAAATTTATTTCTAGGGTAAAAAAAATATCTGAAAACTCAGTAAGCTTGATGCCATGGTTCTTTTCTGAGCAAACAATTTTAAAGGTATTACATAAAGGATATCTTATTTATGATTTACTTTTATTTTAATTTGTAAAAAATGCTGACTAAAGTTTGAACTGTTAGTAATGGAACTTTTTTCTACCATGCTTTTTAGCTATCAATCTATAAAATAAATTATTTTATATTGATCTCAAATTCTTTTTTCCCACTGTTCAGATCTAAACTAGTCAGAAATATTTTCTATTTTTTTCCTTTTAAATTCCTCTAGTTTTCAGACTTATTTTTAAGAAAGAAGTTTTTGTCTAAAAAAACGCAGAATTTGCCTACTCTCTCTTCCAGACCTAGCTTCTTTCTTTTTCACGAAGTAGAAATATGAACTTCTTACCTCTGTGTTTATTCAGATACATGAATCAATTTATAATCCAGTTATCTGTAGTTATATCTGTATCTTTAACTAGCATTTCCTGATTGCATTTATTTTTATATTTTTCACCGTGAACCCAGTAGTAGGTTTTTCAGCATAATAACAAGCTTTTGCATATGCATCATCTAATTCCTCAGTAACAGTAGCTTGCCAGTAATGTATTTGTCAAACTGTAGAAAAGTTTAGAACTCTATAAAGCTTGTGAACTTTATTTACTAAAACGCTAAGATATGGTTCAGGTCAACATTGCAAAGAAATGCCTGTCTGATGTGATGCAGAACCATATTTTTTACTTATCTGTAAGAAACCAGTGTTCATAATTATCAAATCTCCTACTGGACACTGCAGTATTCCTGTTTCTTCCACCTAGGAATTAAACCCACTTCTAAGTCACTTGTTGGTCTTCTCAGTCAGGCTTCTGAAAAAATATCAAAGGCCACACTCTGAAGTCCTTATTCATTAGATTTGCATTTTGAGTATACTTGCTAGCATTGCAGAAAAAAGTGCCTCAAGACCATGAAAGAGTCCTTGTCATTGATATCCTCATTAGATCTATCATTAAAAGACACAGTAATTAACTGGTAGGAAAATAAATAAAAAAAAGGAACAAATAAAGAAGTGCTGGTACCATCAGTGGGGTTACTATCGTTATTAGAAATATTTCCAGAGAGAGAATAACATTGCCAAAAGAGGAACAGTGTCACTGGTGATTGAAAATCTTCTGGGTTAATGCTGTTACCATCACTTCACAGAGGGTATCGCGGGTCTGCTTCACCCACCGCCCTTCACCAGCGGGAAGCACTCCCTGGCAAAGCAGCTATCCAGAGAACAGAGAAAGGAAACTGCTTTTCACGTGAAATTGCGCATAGCTCCACTGCACAGAGAAACTCACGTAACCTGACAGTGTTTCTGTCCTTGATTCCATGACCTTCCATACAGGTCTTTGGAGTCAGAATTTGTAGGGAGGCTATTAAGTCCAGTAATGCTCTTTTGGCATTATGGGCTTAATGATTAATAGTGGCCTGAGACTGACAGTTCCATGACTGCAAAATTTTTGAGGCTTCAGAAGTTCTTCGCATTCTACATCAGCATGAAAGGAAAGCCTTCAGAAGATGTACGAAAGAAGGAATCATAGTGACGCCTCCATTTATAATCAAAAGCTCTCCTTTCTCAGGCAAGTTTTATTCTTTCCCCTGGGAACAGACTAGAGACTGCATGCTGAACTGTGAGAAAGTTTTCCACTGGACATGTTACCAAAACCAGTATCTCTAAAGACATTTTGGTTTCAGTGGCATAGTAACTTATGATAAAAATAAAAAATTCTGCAAGTGTTCTGCCTGCTTACTTGAGGAATTAGACTACAGTCCAAGGTGCTTTGACAGAAGAGAGCCTGAGGTACATTGTAATTAGCTAAAACTAATTTAAAGCTAAAACTAAAAAAGACTGTAATTAGCTAAAACATAGCTAAAACATTTGTGAAATTTGGCTCCGAGATTATGTTTATAATGACTTCACAGGTAAAACAGTATCAAATACTTTTCTCTTTTCGGACTACTGGCAGTATCCAAGCCTGGCTGTCATACAGTTCATTTTCAAAATGCTCAGAGGGAAGAAACTCAAATGGGATCCCCCAAACTCTCACTTTGCAGATACTCTTATTCACCTGAAAAGACTTTATTAAGCTCATTAGATTTGCCATGTGTTTCTTCTTCCTCATCTCCTTCCTTACTGCAAATAGCCTGCTTTGGCTGGAGGTGCCTGACAAATAGGTGTGAACTGGGTCTGTGGTCCGGAGGGCTGGGTTATTTTCCCATTGCCCCCACGAACAAAGTAGCCTTTGCAAGAAGCCCTATATATTTATTGCTTCAGATGATAACTGCTGTATTTTTCGCTCCAAGTTGAATTCCTGTGAAGATGAAAGGTGGTGAAGACATCAGCAAACGTGTTTTCAGCAGCGTGATATTTTATAAGTGCATTAACCCATGCTTCAAGGTCTCCATTCTTTGCTCTTTGCTTTGGGCATTGATAGTTGTATGTGCATTTAACAAACGCAGCACAGGGTTTGCTTGTGTAAAATATTTCTGTCTGGCACTTGTTTATCTTTGATACTGCCACAGCTGAGATCAGAAAAGGCACCTGCCTCTTTCAGATTAAAAACGGCTGCTGGGAGTTGATCTCTGTCAGGATCCTGCTTTTGGGAGCTGCCTTTTGGAAGTTAGGTGCCTGAAGTACTGGATGGATTAAGTTTCAGGGTACGGTGTTGGGTCTTGGCCTCAGCAAGTCAGCTACTGAGATCATGATGTACAAGTTATAAGGCTTGGTCAGAGATGTCTGAACTCTGGGACATGGTGTTTTATGTGGTGTCTCTTTTTTCTTAGGACTTAATAAATAAATAAATTCAAACTTATGTTTTATAAAGGCATTTTACAAATAAAAACTTTTCACACTGTTTGGGGTTGGGTTTTTTTGGAGGGGAGGCTTTCTTTTGTATTTAAACTAGTGAATGCTCATTGAGATTAGTGGGAGCATAAAGGAACAGAAAATTGTCACCTAAATAGAGGCTTTAGGATTTGACCCTTTTGTAGTCCCTATCATTCCACTACCATGCATAGATCGTTTTGAAAATTACTTAAACAGTCCACTTAAATCGTGGACTGGGAATGAAAGTTTAATACCCAATAAGAAACCTGACTCTGTAATGAAAAGGAGAAAGTTAACAGTGCAGAGGAGGCAAGCATGGCTTAAAGTCTTTGCCATTGCAAAAGTAGCAGTCAAATCCAGATAAGCTGTACCTCATTTATCCACATCACTAATCTTTTTAAGTAATATGAGTGCATAGTTAATCTTAGAGCATACACACATTTAAAATCAAGAGATGTATTCTTAGATTGCTGAATATATCTGGCAATATACATATATTAATTTGCAGTAATAATGTGGTAACTTGGTAAAATTCAATTGAAAAGGAAGCAATTTGCAAATGTATTTAGATTGCTTTTGTCAGAACAAGTCAACCTTCAGAGAAGCTTGACCTTTCAGCAAGTGAAAAGTAAATTTGTTCTGAAATTTCTGCTTTCACAGAAACAAAATTAATGCCTGCTGACCAAAAATTTTTGTTTCAGATTTTTATTATTTCTTTTCCCATCCTATGTGAAGTCATTAGCCCAATCTTTTCTATTGCACTGTTAAAATCTTAATAGTAAATTAATAATTTTCCATGCTATTCTAAACAACTATAAAAGAATGTGTGATCAGCCTCTGTACTGAATTGATCAGAAATTCATAATATAAATAATTAGATTTTAATTAGTTCTTTCAATAGTCTATTTCTGAAATTTGTTACAGATAATCAGTCACTATACTAATGTAGCCTAGCAATAATTAACATTCAGCTTTCTGGCACTAATCGCCGGAACCACGGCTCACTTCCTAGCATTTAGGGCAGCCCATGGAAATAATGTGATAAAGCACTCAAGAGCGTTCAACCAATTAGCGTGCTTGGCTAAGTGAGCTTTCCAAGCCATCTGACTTTAAAAGTGGGTGCCTCACGCTGTGGAATATTGTCTCTGCTGAATTTCTGAAAGGCTGCTCCATTAAATGATGGGGATGGAGAAGAAAACTGTAATCAGAATGTATTAACTTGAAATGAAATTCTGCTGGTCAGTCAAAGAAAATGGATGCTATAATAAATAAATGAATAAATAATGTCCAGGAGAAAAGGCTCTAGTTGTAGTTGTGAATTTTTCTTTTCATTCTAAAAGCCAGATTTCCATTACGTTAACAAACATGGACTGGGTAGCTTAACTATGGTTATGTTACAATTAGTATCAACCTTTCAGAATGTTTTCTGGAATCAAGGTTGGGGTTTTTTAATTCTTAATTTATACAGTAACACAGCATTGCCTTTGTGCAGTGGGTAGGATGAGGGTTACAATTTATCTTGTTTTGCTTATTATTTAAGAGGTTCAGAAGTCTATGAATTTCATGTTCTTCTGAAAATGTGTTATTAAAGATTCACATTTCATTGAAAAAACATACCATAAGTTTTAGGAAAAACTTTCAACATGTTCACAAGATCTAAACAGCTGAAAATTCCTGTTGGATAATACATGCCATTAAATAAATAAAGTGATGTTTTCTGTGTGTCAGTTAAATTTGCATACAGCACTTTTTAAAAAATATCTGTTATTCAAAGTCATGCTGTTAAGCAGAACCTGCAAATTGCAGGTTCTCAGGCAGATTTTATCTAATGTGGCTAAGTGTCTGATTTATACATTTGCTTATTTTTAAGTAGTGACTGTGTTGACACAAAATTGATACCGTAAGATACTTCACTATTCTACCCAGTTTATAATCTAGTAATAATATAGTACACACCAGAAAAATCTCGATAAAAATATAATTTTAGATTTTTTTCTAAAGTATTTGAAAATCATTAATCTATGCTCTAATAGAGGGAAATTAGATCTATAGTATATTATAAGAAACAACTAGGTGATTTTAATCTAGATGATGAAACATTTATTTATGTCTATGCTTTCTATTTTACCTCTTAAAAATAATACGCATGCAACTGTGAACAGCTTGGGTTCGTTTTTTTTGTTAAAAAAATCCCAAAACCAAAAACTTGACTCATGAAATACCTTGTGCAATGAAACATTTTATGTGCTCAAGAAATGTTGACTTCCCAATTTGTTCTAATATCGCCTAATTTTTCCTGTTAATTTATAAGATGTATGAGACTTTTCCATAGTTCCCTTAAGAATTTGGAGATCTCTAGGGTCAAAAGGGATAAAAATGTGTAAAAGATTAAAGCACATCAGTGAGTGTGACTTTGCTGTACATTTACATGGTCTTGTGCTGCTAACCTGCAACCCTGCTAGATATCATGAATTACTAGATCTGTATGGCCACATTCACCTTACTGTGTCCACAATTGCCTCAGTTTCCCAGATCCAGATACATTTCTTGGCATCATCCTGTACTGGAGCTAGATCCGGGCATCATTATGTCCCACCCATACTCACACACTTTGTCATGCAAAGGAAATGTGAGTCGAGTACACACTAGGGACAGGAGCCACGGCAGAACATCTTGAAAATTACATCCAAACACACGCCCATCCATGGAGAGGTAATTTTTGTTCTCTATGTTGAGAAGAAACATAAATCAGGAGAAAAAGGCAGGGGGAGACCTGAGCTCTCTCAGCACATGCCAAGTGAGAAATGTCACGATCTCTCTAGTACTACTGTGGTTAAAAAGCCCCGATATGCTTGCTCCATTTTCAATCAACCAGTAAAATTAGTGTTAGCTGCTCTGACCAGCAGTGTTTCTCTCAGTCTTTCTGCCCATGATACAACACTTGAAAGTCAGAGACCATCCGTAAATTGCATAAGCCTCTGTCAGACTGCCCACATCTTACGGGAATCACACCATACACAAGCCCAGAATGCCTCCTGACGTACGCCCCAACTGCAGGCACAAACCTGCGTACCAGTAGCTCTCGCTATGACTGCTTTGCCCACAATGGAATTGAATTAGCTTCACATTTTCCTTAAAAAAAAAAAAAAAAAAAAGGTAAAATAGATTTGGAAGAAATAATTTTCAAGCGCTAAGATGTGAGATGCCTACATATATCTCTTTCAATAGATTTTGCACTTTCAGAGGTAAGCTTAGTGGTGGGGGAGGTCACTTGCAGCTCCTAAAAACTTCACTATCTGCTGTGCAGCACAGTAGAGATTAAAATGTCAAGGAGCAACCTGAGGTGTAGGAGATCAAGGAAAATTTGCAAAACATTTCTTATGTCCTGATATCAAATCTCTCAAGAAGATACCATACAACAAATGGTAGGCAGCCATGTGGAGAAACATATTAAAAAAAAACAAACAACCTAACCAAAAAAAAGCCCTCCTTCCAAGAATTATAGAACAAATGCATTAGGAGATGTGTAAAGCTAAAGTTTTCTTCAGTAATTGTAGCTTCCTGAAAGATGCTGTGATTGATCACACACCTCTTCATCAAAGGAATCCATAACAGGATTCCTACTTGGAGGTACTAGCCCAGTCCTCCTGACTTCATTATGATCCATGTAGTAAGTCTTTTTCTGCATCCAATAGGAGAACTGAATGGTTTAAGGCATATATTCTCTTTCCCAAGCCTTTTCTGTACTCGCAGTCAGTGCTGCAGAGTGGGTAGGTGGTATGAAGCTTCCTCAGCTCCTAACGTTGTTTTGGTTAACTTCTGCCCATGTATGCACTTGTGCAAAAGCGAAACACATGAGTCTGCTTTCCTACTTTGATCATCCCAATCAAGGCATCTCTTTGATCAACACCACAATTCAGTACATTGCATATTCTACAGCAAATAAATGCAGGGTGTGCTGTAGATTGGTACCCAAATGGCACATAAAAAATCCAGAGCACATATCAAAGAGGAGAATGTTTGGGTTTGGCTGGTCAGCAGTCTTGTGTTGTACTGTATTGCTCCTTTATGTCTGTGGCTAACAAAGCTTCTGAAAACACGCTAGTTCAATGAGCTCCTATGGGAAAACTCACTTTCCGTCCTTATCAGTTTTATCTGCTGGCTATTCAGCAGCTATCATGTAAACGTTTTATTGCCTCTGTTTTCTCATTCGATCACAAAATAGCTGAATAGGCATGAAAATACGTGTCTACACCAGGAACATCTGAAACCATCACTGTGTGTTGGGTCACAGAACCTCATTTTTCAGCCCATTAAGTGCTGGTATATGGCTCCCATTATCATGGTGCTTATATATGGCTTCCATTACCGTGCTCCCTCTGGTAAGGCAGGAAAGTTCTGCCATCCCCTTCACAGATGGGAAACTTGAGTATACAAAGCTCAACGCTGAGCTTTTTTGCCCTTTCCTTTCTGCAAGATATGCTGTACCATGCAAGGATCCCACATCGCATCCCATTCAGCACTCTAAACACTCACATATCAGCAAGTCTGTTCCTACCACATGGTTGTGAATTAGCAATTAGTTCTTTTGTGCCTCTTTTAAAAATTAAAGGCATGGCCCTCCTGTTCAGCTCAGTTCCTTCCAAAGCATTTGAAGCCTCCATTTATGCCAGTGAATGTTAAGTTTTTTGGATTTAGTTTTGCTTTTTAACTATTATTATTATTAGGGAGGGGTGGATTTAGCTTTGTTTGTTTGTTTGTTTCCTTAATAATCCTGTGCTTTCTTTCTCTTTTGCACATTTTAAACTTTACAGTCCACTCATATGTAAAATCAAACATATGAAATGGAGCATATGCATAACTGCAGAATCATGGCTTTAGTGTGCACATCGTAAATCCAGAGAGGGCTCACCCATGGCTCCTGCTGGGCAGCCATACAAGTTGGTACACATGGAGCCATTAGACACTCCCCTTTCTTGCTTTTTAGGAGCGGTCTACATCCCAAGGCACATACCTATTTGGTAAAAGAGAAAAGCAGGCACTTCCTCCTGTACTTTCGTTTCTCACATTGAGACTGGGCAATGCACACAGTGGGACAAGTAACTTGTGCTGAGTCACAGCGGTCATTTGCATTGTGGTCATCAGGGTGCAAGGCAGGACTGAATGGTGACCCTCAGAATTAAACACTCTCCTTTTCTTGGAGTACTCAGCAGAGAACGAATAGCTAATTAGTAATTTGCCTTGATGTTGTACAGTCAATGTGACTACCCTTGGATATGTCTTTTCATTCAGTTGGGAGGAATTAAGCTAAAATAAAGAGCAAAAAGGCCTGATGCATTTTTTTTCCTAATCCATTTTCAAACCCTTGAGCTCTCACACAGGGCCTGTTGGCACATCTGAATGCCTTTGTCTGGTTAGCTCTCAGAGTATGATTTCATGGGGGCATCCTTTTATTGGGGTTCACAGAGACTTCATATGCTGGCAGCGAGATGTGTCCGTAGCGGGCTTTGTATTTGCTGATGATTGAGGAGTGTGTGCCTCTGAAGATGAAATACCAGCATGCTCATCACCTTTTACTGAGCATATTTCCATGTTTCACCAAGCCTTCGTAAGTGCTTTGTACAGAATCAGCTCTGTTTGTTGGAGGTGCCTGTTCCCCAAGCTCCTGGGACTGTGCCCAGTTGCAATCACAGCAGTGTTATTGCAGTTCCTTCCTGTCCCTTTGATGTAGCATTTGCTTTTTAAATTCCTGCTGCTTTCACTCATTTTTCTCAGTCTGCTTTTTGGCTTGATTTCTGAAGGTACTGGGGCTCTTTCAGGGACAAGGCTTTAATAGGGAGTGCATGTTTCTCCCACCTCACTGCTTTGCTAATTCATAGTGTTAAAGCCTGATTGATTTACTTGCACCAACAACCCCTGGAAGTACAGCAAGGACTACATCAAATACAGCATCCACTATATAATGCTTAGAAGTCAGCTTTAATAATCAAGAAACTGAAACCTGTTTATTTCCCAGCTTCTCTCCTTACTGTCTGAAATTACTGCAGGAGTTTAGAGTTTAGGACCCCAGAGGAGTCGCTTGGTGCCTTGCAGGACGAAGCTAGTAAGTGTTGAATGCCTTGCAGCGAAGTGTAGGAACATAACTATTAGCAAAACTGAAGGGACTCTCATGTATTTACTTTCATGGTTCAAGAAGACCAAGATGCAGATGGCAAATTGGGCTTCAACACTGAACCTAAAAGGGTTGTAAAACATTTTGAGTTAGATTGTCCAAGGTGCTCTATGTAATCACAAAACTTGGGTTTACAATTTTTTTTTTTTATAAAGTTGGCAGAGGCCCTATAGCTCCGCACAGGATTTTCAAGGACATTTAGCATGTCAGAGAGAAATTGGTATTTCTCTGTCTGTATACGGAAGGAGGATGAGGATATAAACCCCAAACTGAAACAAGAAGGCATTGAATCTACTGTTTTTTCCCTAATGTTAATGTGGCTACAGTCTAGAAAAGATGTACTCCAGATATGCCTGGAGAGATTTATTTTGCCTTACACAACTCTTTTAAACCAACTTTTTTTTTTTCCCCCACAAACACAACATATGAGAGCTCAGGGTTTCACAAACAAATTTAAATTTGGTGTAAATTAATAGTGGGATTGAAGAAAATCTGTAAATGTTGTAGTTTAATGGACTGAGCACACATATTGATTTTTACATTTGTAGTGTTACCTGTGCATTCTTGGGTAAGCAACTTACCTTAATGTTTGAAAAATGGAAACAGCACTCATTGCCTTGCAACACATCCTATGAAGCATTCAGGTCACAGTCCTACTCCAATGAAGTTTAGTAGGAGGAAGATCCAAGTTCATTTTAGGAAATGTCGGACAAATTTTGCCCTCGGTTAGACCCTATGGACTTCTGTGGGAGTGAGAGGGTGGCAGAAGATGCAGAATTACTCTGTTGTCCTTTCCTATTCATGCTGTGCCAATCATCACAGCATCTAAGCACTTTCCCAAATTAAGACTAAACAAAGAAGACTAATGTCTGTCATGTGAAATTTCCTCTCTGTTCCTCCCCCACAGAGAAAAGTTATGTGAATGCTGTGTAGGAGGGATGTTGTGATATTCACATAAACAAAAAAGGTAAATGCATATTAAAAAAAAAAAAAAAGAAGCAGCCATGCTTATTTATTGCCTGTTGGGAAATAAAAGGTTGAATAAATGAGCTTTATAATCGAACTGGAAAGGCTTCTAGTTTCTTGACATACTGTTCTTTGAAACAGATTTTCAAACCCCAGACCCAGTTTTCATTCACTGCAAACTTCCAGTAATGAACACTGGGGTCAAGATGAGGGAAGGCTAATAATGCAGACTTATCAGTGGAAAACATCACTGTTATACACTGAAAAGAAAAAAATTAATGTGAAAGATATCTTCTAATAAGTTGAATCATTTACTAAAATTTGCAGTGATATTGTTTATATTTTTTTTAGTAAAGGACAAAAAATAGTCAGTTCTCCACAGGACAGGGAAACTCTGGAGCATCAGTTCATTTTGGGGACTGTCAACAACAATGCGGATACAAATCCCAGCAACTGCATTTCTAGACATCCATCCCAATACTTAAGACTTTACACATCCTCAAGTCCAAATCTTCCGCTGATGTTAAATACTACACATCCCATGATTTCAATGTCCCTGTGAATCCATTAGTTGACATGGTGCTTGCACAGACAGTTTGGTTTGCAGACTTGCAGAAATGTTGTGGGTGCAAGGGCTAACATCACTCAATAAGGAGAAGACGATGCAGAGACCAGAAGGATATACTCCAGCCAAGGTACATTACCACATAAAACATCCATAATCTCATTGCTGCACTCACTAACAAATCTCTACCAAGAATGGCGGAACACTTAAATAGGATCTGGGCTGACATCTGATTATACTGAAGTGGCGTTGTCTTTGCTAGTCAGAAAGTAGGGATGCTCCACAGTTCCTAGAGTGAAATAAGACAGCTCTTTCCCCAGTTATACACTCTGTGCTCTGGCTGGTTTCGGTAACCACACTAACCACTGAACTTGTAAGTGCTGGGTATCCCAACTCCAGTAATTACTGCTCTTCCTCCATAAGACAAGCATGGATGTGCACTGCTGCCTGTCCCGACGGTCTGCGCCAGTAGCTCCTTTACACAGAAACGTCAAGCTCTCTGCCAGCAGCAAAGCTGGGTCCTCACCTTCGTGTTCCTTTCTTCTAGAGGGACAGAGGGAAAGTAAAATTTCAAAATGTTCAAGGAACAGAATGTATTTATTCGGAAATGTTGTTAAGAAATTGCTCAGGTTGATGAAGTTTAACCCCTTTTACACATTTTCCTCTCATTTTGCCTCTTTTTTCCTTCTCATTAGCAAAATTCTCTCACACCTACAATTGCATTTGTTGTGCGTTGGTCATGTTATTCTCTTAAATTGGATGTTCTCAACCCTTTCCTTCTTCATTTACTTTAAAACACAAACTCCATTTCCAGTTCCAACACAGTAATTCTACAGCAAAGCCCAGGGGAGCTTTGAGTGGATAAGGAATGAAATACCAGATTCACTTAATAGTAAAATTAGCTGGAGCCACCATTTTACTTTCCACACATATTTTATAAAGGAATCACATCCAATAGCCTTTGGTTTCACGATCAGTATTTTCTGATATTCTCCTAGATTCAGACTCCACCTTTGGCTCATAGCACACTGATAGATGGGGCTAGGGCTTAAGAGCTTTGGTAATTAAAAACTTCCCTGTCATTTTCTGTATGCACAAGCAGATTATGTGGTGCTGAAGAGATTCTTACAAATGATACTCTAGCTGCCAGCATTACCAGAAAAGTCAGTCACATTTCCTTGTATTAAGTTCCAAAATAGCATATGGTCTAGCAGCTTCTAAAAGATGCTGTCGAAGAAGACAATTGCTGACAAGGTCAAGCCTGGTCATAGCTGGGGAGAGAGGGTTTGTCAATAAACAGAAGAGGTCCGGAAGGCAGCTTGGCTTCGTATGTGAGCAGATCTCAGGCACAAAAGCAGACGGATAAAGCAGCCTGCCCAATCCCAAGGAACTGAACTGCATCTTCATCTACCTAGTTGTGAAGCAGAACTGAATTTGGGAGTGACTTCCAGACTGAGCTTGTATAACTGAAAGCACAACTTCTTCCAAGATCTGGATTATATATAGAGATATTTATACATATTATATATATATAAAATATATTATAAAGGGCTATTAAAAGAATGGCCTGGCCAGTTGCTTGAGTCGGGTTTTTTCACCAAAATGTTTTCTCAGAAAGCCCACAGCACCAAAGGCATTATGTATCCGTGCATGCGTGTGCAATACCATTTGTATTATTTTTTCCTACGGCCAGTGATTACGTATGCCTCTTAGAGGCTGTTTCTGTGTGTAACACTATGACAAACAAAGCAGAAATTATTTCTTAAATACGCAGGCAATGCTTATAGTCCTTTTTTCTTACTACTGGCAATATCACAAATCCACTACAAAGAGAGAAAAGATTTTATTATTTGTTGTTGGGTTTTTTTTCTTTTTCAAAAAGGTTGTACACCAAAGGTCCCTTTCTTGGATTATGTCCTCATCCACTGAGGGATTTATATGGAAAAGAAATGTTTTCGTATTTCCACCTACAGCATCTAAAATGTCCTGTGAATCCTATACTGATCTCAATTAACTTAGTGCTACTGCTTGATCAATTTTATTAAATTTAGTGAATTTTTTAAAATTTATATTATTATAATTGAGATCAAACTGTGACCACGATTTTTATAAAATAGTAAGTAAGTTAGAATGACCAACTTCTGATGTTTTTAGAAGGCCAGCCTTTCAGAAACTCATGAGCAGACGACTCCTCTTCCCTGCCTTCTCTCTAGAAATGAGAGGCTTTGGGGCATCTCACGTTGTTGAGCCAAAATAATGAGTCATTTCTGAAAATTGATTCTTTTTAATGTTGGCATCCTTATCTACCTGCCCCTGACAACACACTGGCCATGAGAACTGCCTGGATCTTGTAAATAACAGCTGGTCGGTGTAAAAGAGGCCCTACAGTTTAAGGTGCTTCGATATTATTTCATTTTATGCCCTTTGATTTGATTCATTAAGTGGTGCTTAGGAATTCTTTGTAGTGTTCCTTAGATTAGATCTCCAGATGCTTTCCCTCCGCTATAGCTCTGATTACATCTTGGGAATAGGCCTTTTTGGTTAGAGGGTGCCATTTTTAGGCTAAGTGCCATTCAGGCTAAGTTTGCTGTTCAGGTTCTGGTCTGTTGCCTTCTGCATTGTGACAGATGTTGAAATGCTCTTAAAAACACTGATACCATTCTTCTCAAAAGACTCCATTTCCTTTTGTTTGCTGTGTCTAACATATTTCACCGGCCAAAGTCAGCGACATGCCATTTATTGAATTACGAGGCTTCAGATACCTTTAGCAAACAAGTGATTGATCTTAAAAAGCTGGATTTTTACATATGCAAACAGTGGTGTTGTCCACAGCCTGTTTATAGTGCTGTCTGTCTTAGTTTTGAGGCAAAATAGAGCTGACAAGATGTTGGGTTTCATGGAAGGGAAGAAGAAATTTGATGGGCAAAATTTGACTTCATTCAGACAGAAATTTCCTAGTCATTTTTAACTATCTTTTATTATAGAAGATATATTCACACCTAATTTACCACACTATCATTCTGGATTGCGTTAAATTAAATAGAGATTCTCAGGATTTACAGTAATATGCCCCAGGTTAGATTCTAGTCAACTATTTCAAAAGGGAGAGAGGGGTTTGGCTGATTTCATTTTAGGAACTCACAGTGATTCTCCCTGAACAAAGAGTGTGAGTTCAGTTTTCTCTATACAATATTATTGTGGTCATGTTTATGGATTAGATCCATCAAACTGTACAATACTGAACAACCAACACAATGGCAAGCTCTTTCGGTTTTTTTTATAGTGCTGTAGGCATATGCATTAGAAAATATAGATGGAGTCTTGCTTAAAAGAAATGACACATTAATTCAAAGCAAGAGCAACAGAAGATAATAAATACAGGCAATTTTCTGAGGGACGGAGGCTAAAAACGAAATAATGAGCTTATGCGGCTCTCTGGGTAAAACTTCATAATTCCTTTATCATGTTTAAATAAATATAGACTAGTCTAAAAGTCTTTAAATAAATAAACACTAATCCAGGATTCTACTTAGGGAAGTGAGTTTTGACAGGTACATAATGATCATATATGAATAGTAACTACACGCAGCCTGTTCGCTTACAGTCATGTGCTCAGCTCATTAAATCATGCTGCCTAGTTGAGTGACAAATTTACAGGTGTGCTTATAATTCAGACTGATGTCGTAATTATGACATACTCAAATGTAAATACTTTCAGTTGTGCAAGTAATGCAAATACCTTTCTCTTTGACCCTCCAAATGAGCTGTAAGTTTAGGACACGAAATAGTCCTAAAAAAATGAAGAATGAAGGCTAAAAGCATAGAAGCCAACTGCCACGCCGCTCAGCTCAGCCTTGTTACAGGTGTCACCACTTGGCAGAAGTCTCTGAGTATGGCCGCTGTTACACCTTTGCTTCAGGACTTTGACTATGTTTAAAATGATACATAGCTGAAATAAAGGACTGACACCTTCTCTTGTTTGTTAGTGTGCCATTTCCAGTCTTTCAAAAAGAGTCATAAAGTCAGAGGTCAGTAAGATTGCAAGAGTAATAACAGAAAAAGCTAAACAAGTCCAAAGAGGACCATAAAAAAGCCATTTTGGAAAAACCAGCATATTTTCAATTTAGCGTTTTGCAAATCACTGGATGTACACCTGCTGTCCTGTTTTTCACCTGCTGCAAATTTCTCGAAGCATTAGTGAAGATATTGGACCAAACTTGATGCAGCTTACAACAGTGATGCTGGGAGAGGAGAGCATGGGATATGTCACTGCTTCTCAGCTTGGGGTTCCCTTGCAAAATGTCTGTGGGGAAAAAGGAAACAGAACACATCCTACATATCCTGCAGTTGAGAAAAGAAACTAAATTGGGAAAAGCAAGCTATATAAAAGCATTCAGAATTTATGCTAATTTTGAGCTGAGTGTAGCAACACTGCACAGGCACTGGGATGTTTTAAAAAAATTTTCAATAGTCTTTAATAGGAAAGGTCAAAAAACACTCTGCTCTGATCAGCTGCATACATCCCTCGCAGGTCAGCATCGTCCTATTGTTCTGTGAGAAGGACATGGAGGTAGCACACGTCCCAATCTCTCAGAGTTTGGATCAAGCCATTTGTTTGCAGACTAAAGGCTAAACTGATCATGCAGGAAAATCCAACAGGGGAACTGTCTCTTGATTTTCAGGAGAATATTTTGGAAGTCAGGAAATGGCCACTAAATTTTCATTTTGCTGCAGAAGATTTAAATTGAAGCAAAATAGTAATTTTAGTGGAGCTTTAACAGAAGTTTGTTTTGTATTGGCTTTACTGCCAGTTATTCTCAGTCAAAGCAAAAAGAAGAAAAAAAAAAAAGAAGTGGGTGAGGCAGAACCAAAAAAATGCAAGCCCAAGATTTTTTGGAGGACAATTGCTATGAAAGTCACGGTATTTGCATATGGCATATCCCTTCTCTGAGGGGGATTAAATTTGTTGAAAATATTCTCTCTCAAGTAGGTGGAAAACATATTTCTGTTCTGCCTGTAAGCTTCTGTTGTGGTTAAACCCCAGCCAGCAACTAAGTACCATGCAGCCACTTGCTAACTCCCCCCCTCCCCCGGTGGTACGGGGAGGAGAATCGGGGGAAAAGGTGAAACCTCTGGACTGAGATAAGAACAGTTTAATAACCGAAATAAAGTAAAATATAATAACAACAACAATAAATTACTAATAATAGTGAAAAAAGAGCTAACAGAGAGAGAGAGGAATAAAACTCAAGGAAACCAAGTGATGCTCAGTGCAACTGCTCACCACGTGCTGACTGATGCCCAGCCAGTCCCCGAGCAGCAACGGGCCCCCTCCGGCCAACTCCCCCCAGTTTATATACTGAGCAAATGTTCTATCATATGGTTTATCCCTTTGGCTAGCTCGGGTCAGCTGTCCTGGCTCTGCTTTCTCCTGGCTTCTTGCTCACCTGCTCACTGACCAAGCAAGGGAAACTGAAAGTCCTTGACTTAGGGTAAGCACTGCTCAGCAACAACCAACACACTGTGTTAGCAACATGATTCTCATACTAAATCCAAAACACAGCACTGTACCAGCTACTAGGAAGAAAAATAACTCTATCCCAGCTGAAATCAGGCGTCTCACAAGGCCAGATCTATGCCCACCTACAAAGTTTGTTGTTGGCTAGCTAACCTGTGAGTTGCATCTTCAGATCATGAAGTCACTGATCTGTAAGGACTGATGGATTTTGTTTTCATAACTTTTGTTAGAAGGTTATTTTCAGATAGAAAATATGTACTATGCACATGTAAGGGTTTCTGACCAGGGCAATAACCAGTTCACTGCTCTTACATCATATACAAATGCTGACCTGACACCTTTTTTCAAATATTCAGACAAGAGATCAGATACAGCCAAAGGCATTTAGCTAAGAAAATGACCCAGGAAGGCTTCAGATTTCCTTGTGGGAAACAGACTAAATAATCCCCTGCAATCTGTTTCAAGGCCATTTGTTCTGATTTTGCAAAAAGTTCTAATGGCTTTTGTCAGATTGCATTGACAAGTACTTTAAACATATTAAATTATCAGAAAGTATTTGTAGAAGTCCTTAGCAGAAAAAGAATGACGTTCCTATTTCTATTTATTATTGGTTTGAAGAGGGATGCCACAAAAGGATGTGTTACAGAATACTTGAGGCATCATTCACAAGGGCAATATAGTGACATTTGCCAGTTCTCTTGGTCACGTCTGCTAGTGATTACATACCTAAGTCACCTTGTGTGGACTCTCTGTGACTGTGCACCACTTCTACTTCAAAAAGTTTCAGTTTATACATCACAAAGAGGAAATAGCAAGTACCAGGCAGAGAATAGAGTTGTGTATGTGCAAATACAAATATCGGTAGAAAGACCAGACATCCTCTAAGAAGGGGTGCGTTTGTGAAT
This sequence comes from Ibycter americanus, assembly GCA_035590275.1. Classification (NCBI taxonomy): domain Eukaryota; kingdom Metazoa; phylum Chordata; class Aves; order Falconiformes; family Falconidae; genus Ibycter; species Ibycter americanus. Next base: position 47,263,709 of record JAVJGI010000062.1, on the reverse strand, counting down.
ACTGAGGAATCCACTGTGTTGAAGCATAGCACTGAATTATTTCCCCCGTATCTGAGGGGCTGAGTGCGCAGGTGGAGCGCCACGGCCGGGCCGGGAGCGGGAGTGCTCTGCCTCCATCTCTCGGCGAACGCGGGGAAGGACAGCCAGATGGGACTTCCCGGGATTCCTCATTGATCCAGAAGCCAGATGAACAAATGCTTCAAGGGGGAGGACAGCCATGCTATGACAGACAGGGGAGCATGAACAGAGGTTCATTCACGTACGCTTTTCTCCCAGGATGTTCCCATCACTGCTCTGGGACCCACCATAAGCGCAGCTACATGCGAGGTGTAGGGGTTATGGTGCCGATCCAAGAAGGGAGGAAAAAGGTGTCTAGTTTGTGGTAAGGAATCTTTTCGGATTACTATGAGATGCTGATTCCTAGCCATTAAAACCTATATGACTTTTGGAGGATTCTTCAATACACAGTGGCGAAGAGGAGTGCCTTCACCAGGAGATGTAGCATTGACTGCTGAAGCCAACACGGCTAGCAGCAGAAAAGGGACCAAAGCTGAATCCCTGTTGGTGGGTTAAGGGGTGCCACCACAGGGGACAAGCACAGGACACTTCCCAGCTGCCTGGAACCAAGGCTACCGCACATGTCTGGGGACTGTGGGATCACACAAACCTCTGGCACCAGCCTGTGCCTGGCACCGGAGCCAGGAAGGAAAGTTGCCTCTCTCATGCTGGTAGGCTCTGGACTGAGTTAATAAACTCCTGCCAAACATAGTGGGGATGGATGAGAGGGTGATACACCATCCATAGCACAGGTAGCTGCTCACCCTGCACCTTCAGCTGTGTAATAAAATCTCTGCGGCTGAGCGCTGCAAAACCTGCCTCAAGGGTGCTGAGCAACAGGAGGGTCTCAGCCACAGCTCCGCAGATCAGACCCTCACCACCTTGCTGCCAGCTGCATAGCATAGACAGAAGTATACAGAATTAGACCACAAGACTTTCAAAAGCTACAAGCTATGCAACTCTTCAAGAGATATCATTACCCTTTATTTCCATAACAGAAATCTCTGTAACGGTATTTCATTGGGGTTTTTTCCCTTGAACAAAATTCCTGTTGGTTCTCTCATGAGGACACTTATGTGTGCTTTCAATCCCAAGTCTGGTGGCTGCTAACAACTCTGACAGAAGAATTACATTTATTTCAAAAATAACAATGAAAAGAAATGGGCTAATTTAATTACTAGACACAAAATTAATTTCTTCATATTACACTGAACACATTGCCTGTACTTATAATAGAGAACAGATACTACTCAAACTCTTCCATGGTATAAAATACCCAATTTTATTCCAGCACATCTACCTTGTTCTATATTTAGGTACAATCCTCCACCTGAAATATTTGCCTGTTTAAAGAGCTGGGCTGGTATTCACCATATTCTCTGGTTTCAAATGCTTAGAGGTTTTGAGTCTAACCATACCGTCTTGAATTTTCACAATGTGAACTCTTATAGCCACTGTTGTGTTACGAGGTAGAGGGGCTTTGGGGCTTTTTACCTACTATTATTTGCATTCTGACCTTTAGCTTTGGCTTAGTTAAGATTTTCTTGGAAACATGAAGTAGGCAAACTAAGAAAAACAGAATATATAAAGCACAAGTCTTTGTGCTTTCATTTTACCTTCAGCAAACTATATGTGATTATAAGCTGTGTAAAACACAACAGAAAAAACAAACTCCTGCTTGAGAAAGTAATCAAGTATGTGCTATTCGTATACAACTTCTTCAGTATGGAATTAGCTCTACATCTACACTTCAGTCCTGTTACTGAGAGCAAGTATGTGTTTAAAGGTTTTCTCGACTCTAGATCAAATTTTAAAAATACTACTATTTTTTTACTGGGACAAAACAAAGTTTTAGGGAAATGGCATTATGATACGTCCCATGACTTTTAAGGGTAGTCAGGGATGTCATCATTAAAGAGAAACATTGTAAAGTTTGTGGATCAGCAAGCTAAGTAAAAACTAGTATTTCATTGTTGAACCTTAATCTTGGTAATTTATTGTTAATTTACCAAGACTCATAAACTTGGGATTATCACTCACTAGAAGCAGATATGTTCAGAATACCACACACTTCTTGCCACCCAAATGTCATTTTTTGGGGAGATATAAGTGGCTTTTATGACTACTAGCCTTAAAATATTACTTACCACCTACTGGTCCTTTCTGTTCAGTTCCACTTAAGGATCGGAAACGTTTCATTGCGGAATGCTCAGATCAGCTGGTTACTGAAGTGAATCTCCATCTCCCACTCCTTTTAAAATCTATTCGCCCTAGCTGCGAAAGAAGGGGGATAAAATACATTTAGCTCCAGGAATAGTGCTAGGAATCTTCATCTAGCTTGTGACAGAAGAATGCATTTGGTGAAATGATAAAATGATAATACCAGTTTATTCCTGATCTAGGATCAAGAGACCACCAGGGTAGCTCAAACCCACAGGAAGCTCTCTCAAGCACCAGAGCAATAGTTTGGTCTGATTTCATCCGTCTAGTGCCAATGACATTCTTCTTCTCATTTGAGTCAACAGACTTTCAAGTTTTGGTGGCTGTTGGCACATAGTACCAGCCTTTGAAATACTGATTGCTCAGCCAAAGTTAACAGAAACAGCTGCAAAACAAGATGTCATTATCTCTGGGTCTTGCTCTGAGTAAGCTACAAGTGCGCTGCCGTCTGCAAAGAGCAGTTCTTTAATAAGGGGACTTCCGAAGCCTTTGTTTCTGCATATAAACAAGCCAAATTATAAATGTTGCTTGGGGAAATCTGAAACTGGACTCTCAGAGATAGACTCTGTGTTTGTTCTATCTGTTGCTACTGCAAAAATAAATCTCTGTAACACTGAGATTCGGTAGATCTAATCACATTTTGTAAGCCAGATTTCCATCCAAATAGCCAACTGAAGATGATCGCTTCTTCAAATTATTTACTCTGTGCCAAAAAGAAAGAGGTAGGTTGGGGGTTTGGTATT
>JAVJGI010000062.1:47182917-47250978 GCA_035590275.1 Ibycter americanus | reverse complement strand
AACCTGGCCTTGAACACTTCCAGGGATGGGGCATCCACAACTTCTCTGGGCAACCTGTTCCAGTGCCTCACCACCCTTACAGAGAAGAAATATATAGTAAAATTTTAATGCCATTGTTACTGCTTATCATATATATAATAGAGAGCAACCTTCTGAAGTAAAGAATTTCTTATCCAATCCATCCTATTATGACAGAACTGCAGGCAGTACATGCTCTCCGATACTCACATTGCACCAGACCTTTGAGTGGTACAGATGCTGCTTTGTCAATGATTTGCATCATATGAAAATCAAGAACAGTGAGTAATAACTTCCTGTACAAGGGCTTCACAAGTAGCTTTGTTATAATGAATGTAGGTGGGAAGTGTACTCCTAATTACTCAGTGTCCAAAAGGTACTTTTATGTCCCAGTCTTATTATCTTCAGAAATTAAAAAGTCCTAAAATATTAATCAGATACTTCATAGCTTTCAAGATGGGTTTGGGAAGAGGGGAGTGAGATGTATAAGTTATTTTATCATTCAGATAGAATGGTTTGAAAATATATCCACAAATTATTTTGATGTTTAACTCTAAACTAGTTTGTTGGCATGGAGCTGTCATATAATGGTCTGATAATCTAATCGATACAGCTTGATATCTGATAATCTGGAGTCTAATTTGTAGCATTTTTTCACTATTTTATGTATGTGTCCAAATATTTGTATAAACCCTTGCTGACCCTCACAGTGTAAAAAACCCAGATGATAATAATAATCAGAGTCTCAGCTGTATGGTAAGCGTTGTGCTGACCAGAATACATAATGATGTTTCCAAATTCTCTGATTATGTGATACGTAAAATCAAGTTATAGACCCACGACAAAAAAATAAATACTTGTGTGGTGACAATCTTGAAAGGAATAGACAATCTTGAAAGGAATAGAGAGATTACCTCTACGTAGTGAATGCAGCAACTTCATAAATTATGAAGCTATGAAAGCAGCAGCTTTGAGTTGATAGCTCGTGTAGGACTGGGCATTGGCCAGTGATTCAGTATACAGTGATTCACTGTACAGAAATCTGACTGTTCATTGGATTTGTCCTGAGCTCCCTCTACAGAAGAACCATCCCATATGGAGTATCTGTCTCAAAGCCTATGTCTGCACTGCAAATGGCAATGTAGGATACAGATACCTGACAAAGGTTGGACACTTGAAAAATCTAGTTAAAGCAGCATTGAGCCCTGTGCAAGAAAATGACCTTATTTTACCTCTACTATCTGTATGTCATCTTGCATCCTGCAGTATAGATAGACTACTGAGAAATAGAAATCCACTCCTGAAATTTTTCTATTTTTAAGCTAAAGGGCTCCTGAAGGCACTTAACATGAAATATGTTCCATACTCCAACCGTTGTCTTAGCTCTTCTTAAACCTGCCTCAATTGATCAATAACCCTCTTCATCTAAGGACATCACAACTGTTGTTTCAATAGCAGTCAGTGAAAAATACAGAAGTAACATGACTTTCACATGGCTGTCTAATCTGTCTGAGATTTTGCCTTTATGTAGCCAAGGTAGCACAGCTCTTTTGGGTGCACGATTGCACTGAGCACCTTGTTTACTTGCCGTGACTCTCAGCTGTTGTTAAGAGTCCCAGGTTATATCTCTGTAAAATAAAAGCTTGAGCTTGTGCACCAGAACTTGATCATCTGTGCACTAAATCATTAGAATGGCCCCAGACCTGGCTGGAAAGCTACCACAGTCCAGGAACCATTCCCAGTGAAATGCTTGTATGAGGCTGTCCTGTTACCCAGAGCCGGTCAGTCTAATTATATGAATATAACTAAATTGGCCATTTGGCCTCAGAGCCAGAGAACAAGCCCTGGAATTGTTTAGCTTTCCAGTACAGACGCATCACATCTCTCCAGGATATAGCCTCCAGCCTCTGATTTTGGCCTGCATCCTTTCTTATGTGTATGGTATTAGATTCAACCAAAGTAAATCCATGTTTGCTGTGATTTACTTACCAATGGATCCAGATCACCTTAAGTCAGTGATTTGCCCTTGTTAGTTTATATTGTTCCCTTGATATTTGCCTACTACAAACAGTAGCATTAGTGATTTTTTATGGTTCTTTTGTTTTTCCTTCACAGTAGAGGGGAATGTTATTAAGTAGTATAAAAGAACATATTCCTGAAGGATCCAGTTAGAAACACACCTGCTTAATAATTATTCCTCATTTTTAATTTCAGACCAAGATTTATCAGGTTTTAATACATTTAATGTTTATCATGTTGATTTTTATCATGCTTATGCTACAATCACAATGTTGTGTGTACTAACAGCAGTCAACATATTTCTATTAACAATCTAGCCATCAACTTTAGCCATCAAATTGGTAATCTTATGTGAAATATTAATTTATAACCATCTTATACTGATAAAAAAAAATAGTTTTAAATTTTGTATTTAGCATAACTCATACTGAATGGCTTTAATTATATTGAGTTCATTCAAGTCCTTCGTGTTTATTATTATTAATAATCTGTCAAATCTGTGGGATGAGGTGGGTATGACTTATGTTCAATTCATTTCTTTCATACATAACAGGAGAGAGAATTGTTCAAGCATATTAACGAAGAAAGTGTAAAGTTTAGGAAAGGGGAATGGCTCATATTTGTATGTGCATGATATAATAGGAAAATTATATACCTTGTGTGGCTTCACTTCTACTGAGCATTTTTCTTGGTCAAGCATATAATGCTGTGACAAATACCATGACCTGGTTTCATACAATGTGTAAAAGCAGGTGACATTTCAGGAACTTTTAAAGAAAATAGAGAATCCAGAAAGTTCAAAACAGTAAAGGAGGAGGTAACTATTTTTCATATTATTATTATCTTGAGAATCTAGACAATTTAGTAAGCACTGAGAACAAATACAGAACACATTATGAAAAGGCTGTTACTGTCTTTCCAGATTTCTAGGATTTAGACCTAGTGTTTTAAGATAATTGTCCCATCATACCATCTTTTCTACAAGCTCACTTTTCCATCACATCACCTCTGCACGCTGGGACAACAGCACTATTTCACAGAAAAGAAATTCAGATACATACCAATTAAGCAATTACAGGATCACACAGTAAAATAGTGGCAGATGCAGAAATCAAATATGAAGGGCAAAATTCCAAATTCTTGTTGATTTCAAGGGTCAAAATTTAATGTTACGAATCTTGTCTCCCACTCCACGTGACAGCTTCCCTTTTACCAAAGTAATGCTCATATATAAAACATCAGAGAGAGCTTAAGATCCAGAAAATCTCCAGATCCAGAAAGTCTCCAGGACAAAACTGGGAATTTGCAGTTGATCAGAAGTCAGTCTTTTCAATCAAATATTCTTCAACATTCTGAAGATGACCAGAGCAAACCCCATCCAATATAATTACACTGTTCCCTTGAACATGTAACATGAATATCAATATGAAAAATATTAGTTATGACCATGTTAGGAAAAAAAATCCTCAGTAAGCAAAAAACTTCAAGAACGTGAAGACTTTGGATGGTTGAGTAATGTAGCCCTACATTTAAAAAATGAGAAGGAGAAAATGGAAACATATAGCAGGTGGCGTGATACCTTCTGCATGTATCTCCTGACACTCAGCTCATCAGTTCTATAAAGCAATCTGGGATTTTTGTGATCCATTAAACCATTACCTGTAGATCTGCCATCCTCATAAAAGGAGGTAGCTTCAATAGAGTAAATAACACGTGTCCTAGCTTTACCAAATAAGGTGTAAAATAATTCTATGCGCATTTCTTTTGGTTTGTTAGTTTTTATGATAAAAGATTCTGTAAGGTCACAGTTATAATACACACACAACAAAATGTTTTTACAGGTAATAACAGAGTGGACTAACTAGTCAGCTTGTGCCTAATTCTAGTATAGAATGTAGCATACCTTTTCTAACCCCCCGTTACTCTGAATTTTAACAAGACTGCATTCTTGGGCTTGATCAGAGCTTGGTCTAGGGGAGATGCTTTAATCAGTCTATATCAGCATATAGTTTATATATGCTTATATATAGTTTTTTGTAATTTAGCCTAAGATACTTTGAATTAATTGCCTCCTGCTTACCATGGTGAGAGAACGCATCCATGGGCTGTGGCATAAGTTACCACCAATCAGCTTCTCCAGTAAATATCTGAAGTGTGCTGATGGCCCAAGTAAATGCAATGTAGTTTATTTCTTAATAAAAAGAGGTAAATTACTGCATGTCCACTTTGTTGTTTTTTTGGGGGGGGAGGGGTGGGGGGGTGGGTGGGGGAGGTCGGTCTCTTAAAATTCAAGTCAATGTGAAAAAAAAGAACTGTAATGTAAGAAGACTAAATTTGTCTTAAAGTGTAATTTATTGCAGATCCAGCTCTAGATGGGATTCAGTTGGTTTAAGGTTCATAGAGGTTTCAAAACTCCAAATAATTTAATTGCTACTAATGTGTAAGGCATTTTTCCATTAACTTGCATGGACTTCTATGGCAGAAACTATTCTAACATGCAATGCTTGCCATCAGTCATATTTCAAATGTGATTGCAAGGCTCTATTTAGGCTCTGTGAATTAGAAACTTCTGCCGGACTGTCAGATCGTACGCAACAAGGGGACTGAATGCCACAGCACCTTGACTTTGACTGCACCCCATGCTGTGAGGTACTAGCTGGAATCACCTAAAGACAGTATTTTATGTTTTAAAACCAAGTAGGGTACTATTCATACAGCAGACTTTCTTGGTTGTTTTTTTCTATGTCAAACCCCGAGCTATGTAGGTGAGAGGCTGTTTCAAATTGTGCTGGAGTCCTGTCCTCTGAGGTACGGAGTGTATCCAGCCGAGTGCCAAGCAAATCAACTGCTATCGAACCAGGCAGGCAGCGTGTGCTCAGCAGCATTCTGGATTAGACTGCTTTTCATTAGTATGGCCGATTCCAGCAGGTGGCTTAATAGTAGTTTTAGGAACACTGGAAAATAAGAACATAGGCTGGAGGGAACACCCTGGCTAATTGCATCCCATCTCCGGCTGTTCCCAGCAACCTGTTCTTACCTTTCCTTCCTTTTCTGGATCAAGTTAATATTAAAAGCAAGAGGGGTTTTTTACATCTATTCTTGCTCAAAGGCTGTTCCAGAGCTCCTGTTGAAAACCTTTTTCTCATTTCCAGCTACATTTATTCAAAGACAGTTTATTCCCTATTTGTTCTGGTGCAATCATCCATATTAAATTGGTTTTCCTCCCTTCCATTTGTCCACCTGACACACTCATCTCCCTCACCTTTGAGTATTTGTCCCACTAATGCTCTTTAGATCAAACAGACATCAGAAGATGGACAGAACCCTCAGAATGCAAAATCTTTGTATCTTATGAAGAAAGGGGCTCAAACGCCATGGCAGCAGCACTCTTCCCAGTCACAAAACCCCTCTCCAGCTCTTCCCCTTCATAACTTCACCTGGAGCTCTCTGGAGTACAAATGCAGTAAGCTGCGTGACTACTTCATGAGCATCCTCTCACTCCCGTTTATGTAAAGGGGACCCCTTGCCAAGGAGCATTCAAGGTGCAGCTAACATCTAAAGAAAACTGCTGCTTGAGTTTCAGTGCTGTGACGCAGTGGGATCCTTGCTGTGAATAGTGGCAGCAAAACACATGAGAACGTGCGTAAGAAAAGACTTACTGACATAAATGGGGGGGGGGGGGGCACACTAAAAGTGTGTTTTTTTCTCTCACCAAAATACATTTCCATGTTGATTTGGATACAAAAAAGTTTCAGTATCAGCATAACTTCTCTTCTCAGACAAAACGGCTTTTTCAGGAAACTCTTCTGTAAGTTACTTAAAAGTGCTTCTCCATCTTGGCATCTTGTAGGACTAGATAAATAAACAAAATATTAATTTAGCCATTTAGATATTAGTATAGAAGAGCAGAGTTCCAGCAATAACAACTGTGTGATGCAAATGTTTTGGTTCACCTACATGAGATTGCACAGGACAAACAAAAACGTCATCATTTTGATTTGCTGCTGCATGAGTCACCTTCAAAAGAAAAGTCAAATCACAAGAGAAAATTAAATATTTGTCAAGGAAATGAAGAATCTGGGCCACTAGGATGAACTGAGTTCAGTTCTGTTATGAACTAGGTGTTGATACACTTGCAGACTTGTACGGAAACAGATCATGCTGCTTTATGAGGGTTTTGCACTCACACCTAAAAAGTTGTCTTTACACCCAAGAAGAGGTTTGAACTAACAATAAGCATGCTTTATTCTTTATTCTGCTTGCTATCATCCTACCTGTTACTATGCACTGAGAAAAATGCTCAGCCCTATCTCAGGACAGAGACCTCCCTAGGAAACAAAATTTGGCTGCCCCCAAACTTATGGTGGCTGAACAATGACCAAAAATCCAATGTGGTCAGCAGGCAGCTGTGCTCCCCCCCCCAAAATGCAGTTATAACAGATCCTCAATTTATTTTTTATGTTTTTTAAAAAAGGTATTGTTCAAACAAAGCCATTGGGAAACCATCTAAATTTGGCTTCCAGACTGTGTGAGATTTTGAATGCTTTGTCACTGCTTCTGAGCGATGTATAATGGAAATGTAAAGGTCAATGCTGTTAGCACATTGAAAACATTTCCATCCACATCTCCTTCCTAAGATGATGCATGGGTGACATACCAGTGGGCGACGCATCATAAGTATTGTCTATGTGTGTCAGAAAACAGTTCCCTGATCAGAAAAAGCAGCTGCCCCAAGGCTGTAGGTATGCAAACACCATTTGTTAAGGGCCAGCCTGGAGCTCAGACCCCCCCAACAAACGTGGGGACAACACTGAGCTGGTCTGGTGCCCATGTGATAAGCATTTATCTTTTGAGCATCCAGTGGATGGTTACTGCATCAGGCATTCCACGTCCCACCCAGGCTGGAGTGCCTGAGCCTCCCTGGCCCTGCTGCTTTCATGGTGCCACACACAGACACCAGAAATATTGTCATCTGGTTCGCAAGACAGCGCTGTGGAAGGACCGTGGGGACTTGCCACGCTTACAGCTGGCAGGGACCGGTGGGTTTTATCCCCTTGTAAGCAAAGCTTCTCAAAGGCAGACAGAAAGTTTCCACAGCATATGTTTATTCTTGCTAGGACTCTAATCTGCAACTCCCCCAAATCAAAATTTCAGATGTGGATTTAGATGGAATATTGTTGGCAGGAATATCTAACCGTTGTCTTTTCCCAGAACTAATGGGTCCTAGTACAATTATAGCAATAAGGCTATATATAAGTTAGGGAGAAGCCAGAGAAAGAAAATTCAGGAATTTTTGAGACATGTAGATTGTCTTTGAGAAGTATCTATAACTTTTTCCAAAATATTAATGAGAATGGGAAGGTTAGAAGTAGATCTGCAGTGGTATAGAAGGTCAGTGACCGGGCATGATTTCTGACAATAAGAGCAGACATATACTTTCTTAGGGTGCTTGGTGCTACCGCATCCTGAAAGAGGGAATAAAAAATATTCCCACAAAAGTGTCATAGTGCTTGCCCACAGGTCTATCCCAGTGAGGAAACATGTTAGTCCAAATCAATAATTAGAAGAAAAAACTCCTTCCTACGTTTCCACACAATTGAATGATGAACATGAACACAGGCCTTCATCCTAGCAGAAAAATCTGCAAAATCTTACTTTGTGACCAAACGTGCAGGTGGTTCAATTTAATTTTGACTAGTTCATTTCACAAGACTACAAAAAATTTCCCTGCGGGAGGAAGTGCTTGTGTCAGCTCCACAGAGAACAGAAGTTTATCCTATTCACTAAGTGGGATGAATCTTCTATTGAGATGCTAAATATTGTTTCATTGCCTTCCATACAGCCCTTCCATAATACCAAACTAACCGTTTTATGTCACATTTAAATTCATTGTGAGCCTTTTACCCCTGGCTCTCAAGCTGTTTCCCTGCTCACATCCTGAGGCAAGAGCTGCTGAATTTGGGGAGCAGGAAGGCCGAATTATTGACAGGGATGGTCTACAGAACATTTTAGAGAGTGTGTACACCTCAGAATTGGCTATCCAGATCTTCCAGGAAAAGGAACAGATCTCAGGAGCAGAAGTAATAACCAGCACAGACTGAGAGAACACAGAGATGTTAAAAGGACCTTTACAGCGTGAAAGGGCAAGAAACAGGCATAATAGACCCTGAGATTGTAATGGTAGAGAACAATGAAGGTGCTGAAGTGAGAACATGAGTCTGGATGCTAGTTAGTGAAGAAAAAAGGAAATTAGTGAAGAAAGGTGAATTAAATGGCTACAGTGATACAATCTTGGAAGTATGGAGTAGGAGAGTAGGATGCTGAAAAGTAAAGTTCAGGGGGCAGGGGGAGGCCTTTTGCTATGGAAATAGTAAGGAGAGGGGGATTTTAGAGCTTAAAAAAATGAACAACAGAATTTTGCAACAGATGAGATAAATGAAGGAGGGAGGTGTTGATTGTAACAAGTTTAGAAGGTTGGGAACAATGCGATTGGAAAGATTATGGTATGGAACAGAGAGGAAAATTTGGAGAGGAGATAAAGACATTTTCTGTCTATCCAACGAACTTAAATTGCCAGTGCAACATCAAGGAGAAGAAAGCCATTCACCAGTGGGTGAGAGGCTGAAAAGAACAATATCTCACCAACAGTAAACTGCCTAGATGGGTGCCAGCATAGACTTAAGGCAGTAGGGGAACATGTTGTGGGAAAAAGAAATATGTCATTAAAAAGCTAGAAAAAGAAGCAGGAGATGCTGAAGAATTTTATAGTAAGGACTGAGGGGAATGGAAAAAATGCATTATAGTCACTTTTTAAAATAAAATCTGATTTCTAATGGCTTTTGATTATTAGAAAATATTTGTAGCATCTGAGGAATTGAGTCTTTATAAGGAGATGTTTGTTCAGCCCAAATATTAAGAAAGGTAATACTCAAGTCCCACTTTAAAATTAAGTGTTAAAAATTAAAATAATTCCTTTATGTGCAAGAAATAATGACATATGGACAACAACAGGACAACAACAGAACAACAGCAACAAAACCACAAACCCCAGGTTCAGTTTTCCTTTGCTATCCTCAATTAGAATTTCTTCCTGAGGCACTGAAAACTATGTGCCATTCAACCAAATTTCCTTGATCTGGAGCTAACAGGAGATCAGAATGAATGATTAGGTAACAGTTCTCTTCCCTCTCCTCCTTTCTGATCCTACCCCACACTCAAAATAGGTAAGACACCTCTGGCTAAGTAAGAACAGATGACCTTCCTGAATAGAAAGGAGATCGACTTTTCCAAAGCTGTACTTTCTTTGGATCTGGAAAACTGCACATGAAGAGAAAGAAGGCAGAAAACTTTTGATAGCAATAAAAGCTCATGACATTCCTAGATTTGCTTTATGTGGCAAATCTACTGGAGACCTTTCTTATTGACAGTATGCTTTCTATTACAAGACTAAGGTATTAAGGAAGAAGGTACTATTGAGCAAACTGCAAGTCTCCCAAAGGTTCTGTTGCTGTTAGAGATAATTCAAAATTTCATTGTATCCTGATCAATGCCCTTAATGTTTCAAAAACGATTTTGTTTCATTGTTTTTTAAAAATGCCATTTTCCACCATCTAAAATATCCCTAATATTATTTTTCATTAATTCTGTTTATAGAAGATGCATAAATATTATTGTAGCATAGTTATTGGCAACACTGGTGGCCTGAGTACAAATCCTCTGATAAACAGAAAGTGGCCATTTCAATAATGTCTGAATGTACATTACGGGATCAAATCTAAGATCTCCAAATTTTTAGGGACAGAGGCATTACTTATTGCCATTCTTCTTGAAGAAAACATAGTTTATAGACAGAAGAGAAACAAAAAAAGTAATTATAATATTTCACTTAATTTAAACATTTCCTAAAGCTCCAATTTACATGCAGCCTTCCAGGATAAGGTTGAACTAGCCTAGCATAGAGGTAGCAAGGACAAGTTCATCTTCTTTACTCAAGCTGGGATGACAGTGGCTGCTGTGTGCATCTTGGCCCCAGTGTGCTACAGAGATTAGGCACCTAAACTAGGACCTGGTTGGCTTCAGTTGTCTGTATCTAAGAACCCACAATACCCTATTCCCCTCACACCCTTAGGTACCCAAATTTCCCCAGTCAAGTGCCTTGAGTGCCTAGTACTCATGCTTGGAACTGCTTCCAGCTAACCGAATCACAACCAGCTATCATCAGACCATGTTTTCTGCCTGAGATCCCAGAGGAGCTCAGTCCAGGAGACGTGCTTAGAGTATGCTTCACATTTCCTAAAAGAGCTGAGCTGATAAGAAAACACAAGACACAAATGAACTCTCATTCCAAAACAACCAGAGAAGGAGGCTGGTCAGAAGTAAGTTTTGTGGTTGTTTGATCCCTTCTGCCCTCACAAAAAATGTTGCCATTTTCTCAATTTTTCATTCATAAAATAAAGCAGGAGGGACAGCTCTGGCCAGGATGTGAGACACCTGGGTTCACTTATGAACTGTTGTTCAAACAAGTGGAAAAATGTAATTAGGGAGCATATTAAAACCAACAAAGTCTGGGTGCCTACCTGGGACAGAGACTAAACCTACAGCAAACGTTACATGCAACAAATAGCCTGACAAGTTCTCTTCAAAGATCTCCAATTATTATTAAGTGGATGTTCAACCTAACCGGACATCCTAGAAGGTATTTATTCTTGCATAGAGGTTCTGCAGCTGTGTGGTTATCCTAAACCCATAACTAGCAAATTCATTTCTCCTCTACCCCATAGTTTCTCTCTCTTTTTTCTATCTGCACTATAATCAAGTTTCCCAAAACTTCACCTGGTTGAAGATAATCACCAAACTTGGATGGAGAGTGCACTGAAGACAGACCTTTTCTAAGCGTTTCTTCTGATACAGCATTTGGTCTGGGTGCAGATGAACTCTTTTGGGAGTTATGTCAGACAATTTTGAAATTGTTGCTTTCTGAAAAGAGACTGGTTTTAATCTTTCAAATGCCATGGGGATGTCAAAGAAGATTGTAAGGAAATGACTTCCTAGGGTCAGGACCCATGCTGATGGAGGCAGAATGTGGATGGATTTAGGAAACTCCACTTAATGTTTCTGAATTATCTGTCAGTCCCTGCTGCAGAACTCGTGGAAGGGACAAGAGGCTGTATGTTTCCCTAGTTTGTGAAATTATTAGTGTGACAGGAGTCATATATGTGAGATGAAAGTTGTTCTTTAAAAGTGATCGCAGGAGTGAAATAATGTACAACACCTTTGGTAATTCCAAACAGGGCTCCCTTAATGCAGACGGGTCCACTACTGTGGCCCCATACAGTAGCTTAGAGAAATGCAAATAGCAAATATTTACAAGTCAATTTTTTTCTCTGGTTATCTACATTTCTTATGTATCTCTCATTATCATCTTGTCCAAGTGCTTCAGAATCTTAAAAATCCAAGTCCAAGCTCAACTTTTTGACTGTCTAGTCAAAAAGAAAAGACTCCTTTCTGCTCATCTGATAGTCAGTCACTTGTTCTTCCACCTGGATTCAGAAAGCAAGTTTTAAGTTCACAATGAGCAGAAAAGGGACTTACATTTGCAAATCTTGCATCCCCTAGCTTTGTGTCTGCCAACAGTTACAGCCCCTTTGACGTGACCTGTGCACAAGTAAGAAATCTGGAGGTAGTCAATTCAAAACGGGGAAGATTTTAAAATCATAGATATGTTTCATGAAATGGAAAAAAAATTTTTTTACATGAAGAACTGAAACACATGGTTTCACAACCTGTAGTCTCCAGCTGCTATTGAAAGAAGTAAATTACTAAAAGACAATAAACAACAATTTAGTTAGACTTTTCAAATTTGAGGATAGCCCTCAGCTACTGGATCATTTTTCCTCTCCAGTTTGTTGACTTGTCTCTGATCAGCTGGATATGGTGCCTGACTTGGGCATAAGTGGAACTTTATTAACTATTTATTAAAGTTGTGGTGAACGGCTGTTGTAAAAAGTTTAAAGCTTATGTTCTTTAGTGGAATCTGAACACTTGGTCTTAAGATGCCTCTGGCTCATCTACAGACACACTGCCAGATGTGAAGCATAGTGGGGTTGCCTGCTGCCTTCTATGTAGAGTTGGGCACGCTGAGAAAGTGTTCTCATCTTCATCACCAGATTTTCTAATTAGTTAATGTAAACATTAACTCTGCACTGCTGTTTTTTTCCTGAAAGAAATGTCTTGCTTATACACTGTCAGATTTTAAGATATGAGGGAGCAGTGAAGGTGAACACTGGAAGACAAATCAGGTAAAGAACCAGTGTGGTCTGTTAGGGGAATGCAGCGGCTTACCGTAAGGGGACACTGTTAAAACCAAAGTGCAATAAGAGAGATTTTTATGCTGAACTAAATTTTAATTACCAGGATTGCACCTGGAGCACAGAACTCATTTCTTCAGTGAAAGAGCATGCAAGTATCTTTCTCTAAGACCAACAGACTAACCAAGCTTTTTAAGCCTCCCATGCAAGTGGCACAAATGCACAGAAGCGGGAATAAATGAATAAATGGGGAGGCAACATTTCTGTCCATTGCTGCAATAGCTTAGATGGAAAAGGACACACCATTAAAAGAGAAAGGGTGATAAAAGCATATCACTAGACTGCTAAGTTTGCCTTGTACTTTGCCATAAAAGCTGGGGATCATCAGGCTGAGTGTTCTGAAAGCTTCTCCATTCATCAGGAGTCAAAAAACCAATTCCTACATTTTGTTATGAGTCAAGCCAGCAAGATGTTTTTAATGGGCTTTCAGGCTTGATTTTGGAAATATCATAGTGTCACTTATGGTAAAACTAGAACAAATAATAGCATCTGTCTTGAATATAGCCATCTCAGCCCCATTACACCGTAGCAACGCCATTAGAAGCAAACCAGTTTTCCTGTCCTGCCTGTCTATTAAGTTATATTACCGAGCGATAGCTTTCTTACCAGGAAAATTTGCCAAGCATGTCTGAAGAATGATTAACTGTTTTTATATTACTTCAGCTTCTCCATCTATTGCAGTTTCTGATTTCATTTGGTTTATGTTTTGAGTGTCAGATCAAAAAAGTAATTTATTATCCCCACTTGATAAAAATAAGCTAATGTTTAGTTTGCATCTAGGTTAGTATAATGGTAGTTGGGGGATTACGGATTAGTTGCTCCAGATAATTTAGCTTTTCAAGAAGCGATGGTATGTGAGGTTCGTTACTGGATTTGGCGTTTTGGTGGTGGTGTTTTTTCGTGAAAAACATTGTCCTGCCACCTTTCCCAAAGTAAGCATACCAAAGTAACCCATGTAAACTGCGAGTGTGCTCACAGAGTGATCAATGTCAGCTGTTACTGAAGAAAATGTTTGAGCAAGAGACAGTGTACACCGTTTAGCATGGGATGGAAAACTTTGAATCTCTTTCATGTCGTTCTGGTGACAGAATTTGACTTGGTGCTGAAGACCAAAGTATTATTCTCTTAACTGCAGCTTAGCCTCCATAAACTCACTTGAACTAACGGACTTCCAGAGCTAAGCTGCTAGAAGGGCACAGCTACAGCAGGAAACTGGACTGATATTATTCCTGAAATCTGAGGTCAGTCTGTTAAAACTACATGGCTTCTGAACCTCACTGACTCAAGTTGCCGTTTCCTGCCATGATCGAGCATAAACCATCTTTCTTTTTGCCAAATGGCTACAAACCACCACTAGAGCCCTACAGTAGATATCTCTGCGGCAGAAGCATAAGCACTGAATGACAATGAAGCAGTGTAAGGGAGGATGGAGCACAGAGAAGGGGAGCAGAAAAAGCTGAGACAGCTGACAAAACTGCTTTTGTAAAGGAAAACAAGGTGAGCACCTGCAAACTCCTGCATTATGGCATATGTCGTCCTCTTGAGCAAGCGGAGAGTACGCTGTCCTCTGCATTTGCCTGGGAGTAATCCTGACTCATTTAAGAAACATAGTGTATCCAAGCTATTGCCTGGCTTTTGATAGAAATAGTCGTTTTACTTCTGTTTGTTCTATAGCAATTTGACATCTCCATTCTCAGTGTCAAGCTTCTTGACTATCAAGCAAATAAGGCAAAAATGAGTCCTACACCATTCCCTCATTCTTCATAGCAGCAAAAACTGCAAGTAAAATATGCTATCCATTCTGCGTTAAGAACTTTGTCCTTCATTCTTCCCATCATAAAGAGAAAAGAAAAGAGGGATAAAACAAACAAAAAAAGTAGCCCTTTAATTGTATCTAATATGAAATGCATACAATTGTATCTAATATGAAATGCATACAATTCAAACTGTGGACATCTGGGGGATTCAAGAAAACCTCCTGCTCTAAATCCTCACTCCGTGGTTTCCTGTATAACTGCAGAAAAACCCACCAAACCCTTATGCACTTCTTTTTATGTTTATATGACCAGTTATAGGAAAACAAAACTCATCTTACTTTCAGGGTTATTTGGGAGCCTGATTCATATCTCAGGTGCTTGGAGGCTGATGGAAACTCTATGCAAGTGCATAAAGCTGCTTTCTTACCAAACTGTGGCTTTACAGTAGCTAAGATGGAGTTAAACCAGAAATACATCTAGGCCGCTTTATTGGGTCACTGGTGAAAGTGATTACTCTTTGATGTACGCTACAGCTGCTCTTTAAATTATGCCTCTTCTCCAACAGCTCATGTAAAGCTTAATTCTCACGGTTCAATTTCTCATTTTAAAATACCAGTTTATGTAGCTTTTCCAGTATAAGAGTAAAGGGATGGTAAATGGTGACTAATAATTCCTAGATGTATTTATGATTCAACAACCCTAGAAAGCAGCTATGCAAATAATAGATACCTGTCTTGTGAAAGAAGTACCAGGAAAATGTCTTCATCTTTGAAGCAGAACTCTTCAGGCAGCAGTCACTGTGCATCACTCAGTTCTGCATCCCTGACCCACTCAGTTGTCCAGACAGGAAACCTTCCAGACAGTTCACGTGCTGAGGTGCAATCAGGACTAAATACCTTAGTATAATATTCAGTAAACTTGATTGTGGTCACTCAGTCTCTGTAGGCACAGACAGGAGTAATTATGTGGCAACTTATTGTTCTCATATACAAGGTTTCTTTCTGGTTTACCTTAAACCTCAGATTTTATAATATTATAATACTCTGCATACTCCTTGACTGTTTGACACTACTTGCCTGAGCGAAGCCCTGGCTTCCCCATTATGCCTAGAGGATCCCATGCCTTCAGTTCAATCATCTACTTGTCTACTGGTGTACTCAAAAGGGGATGAGCTAATTAAGAGAGGTAGCCTAGATGTCTTTAACAGAAGAGATTAAATTGTCAAAATTTCTAAATATTATTTTTTTCTTCTCATTGAGAGATCATTAGAATAACCAACTTGCTTCTAGCTACCATGTATTGCTTTAGAGAAAACAGTACAAGCCAGTGGCTTTGTACATACTATTGCCATTCAAGTATATATGTTTTATTAAGTAAAAAGCTTTGGCAACCTAAAAAAGCTTTTGTTAGTATTTATTTTAAGTTAAATACATAAATTGCTATGAGGGAACGCTGTTTTCTGATGTAAAATAACCAGGTATAGCCTACTGAATCAGTAGCAATCAGTTAATTAGAGCCAAATTTAGGGTGTTTGTTCACATCATAAAAAGCAAGCAAACATGCTTTGGGTACAAGAGGAACTCTCAGTGTATTCTCTAAATATTGGTTTAGTTTTTTTCCCAAGTATTTACACATTCTATAACTTGAGCTCTGATTTCTCCTCTGAATTGTTTTCCCATTTTTAGTCATACCACAGCAGTTTTCCCTATTCATGTGGAAGCACTCAGGGTTTTTTCACCCCAACTGCTTGAAAACAAGATAAATTGGATTCCAGAGGATAATGCAACTTTTAAATCTAGAAAATTAGTAGTTTATAGGCAAGTGGCAAATTGGTATTATCATAAAAGGTTTGTATTCTTTTAACTTGCTGGGGTCTCTAGGAATGAGTTCACACAGAGTCCCGAACAGTTCCCACCTAAAGGCAGAAAGATTTGTCCTGTTCGTGAGCATCTGTAACATTTCCAAAAATGTTCCTGCCCTGACTAGTGAAAAAATGTCTCTCAAATAATAACCCTTTCTAAATAGAAAATGTGGAAATTTGGTTGGATTAGTTAAAACATTGGGGTTTTGGAATTCCTTTATTTCAATTCCCAATATAAATTGATTAATTTCAGATCAAAGGTTTCTTTAAATGAAAAATTGGCCTCCATTAATACAAAACAAAACAAAACACCACTTCAGTGCAATGCTTTGGCAACTTCCAAACTTTCTTTAAAAGAAAATTTTTTTTAAGAGGACGTCTGTCAAAAACAATTGCTTCAGCAGTCAGTTTCAGTTTTGACAAATGTAGACTTTTCTAATTAATGTTTAATTGAAAAATTCCTGACCAGGCCTACTCTAGATTGACATGGGAATTGGCTAGCAATTGGACACTGTGCAAAAGAAATGCGATATTTGCACAGCCCGAGCAAGAAAAGCAAGCTGGGGAGTGAGGGGATAAAATTAAGGTGATGTTATATAAGGCAGCTTCTTTCCCAGCAAAATCTCGTAGTGAGCAGAAAGCGTTACTGATTTTGTTTGCTGCAACAGCAAGGGGAACTAGTGTGGCCAAATTGGGATTGCTTAATGCCCCAGCTGTGGGAAGCATCCACACTTAGTCATATGCCCTCTGCAGGATGTAGAAGTAGTATATCAACATGCACAGTGCCAGTGATTAAAATGTTGAAAATTCACTGGAAATGGGTGTCATCAGTATCTCACTATGATGAACAAATTGTTAAAATCTAGATTTCCCTTTACTTCCTGGAGTAGCCTTTGTGACAGTGATACCCACTCAACAGCTTATGTTCTGCTAATTGCAGGGCTGCAGAAAACTGTAAGTGCACAGAGCTGCAACACTTCATGTCCCTGTTGAAACACCTAAACAGAATAATTACTTTGCCAGTTACAAATTAGGCCTGCTTATAAAGCATCTCCACATTTTTAGGCTAAATTTTTGAGGGGAAAAATGACAACGGGGGTGTTCTTTGCTGCTGCTGCACCTCCTACCACCTCTGTTACTGCTGCTACTACCACAACTGCCTCGCTCGCAGAGGAGGTGATAAGGTGCACGGAGCCAGCAGTGGTACTTGCAGCAGGAGCTGTACCCGTGGAGGTGGAAGAAGTGCAATAAGAGCAGTATCAAAAGAGTCAGGTACATGTAGAATGAGTGGGAATTTCTGCACTCCTAGGGAGAGAAAATGAAATGCTGAAGAGAGTTAAAAACCTTTTTTATTCCTCCAAACCAAATCTTCTTTCTTTTTTCTGCTAGAACACAACAGGACAATAGTGATTAGTCTCCCTGTGCAGTTGCAGCTTTCTAGCCACAGCCATTCTGGGGGCAGATATAATTAATCTTTTCCTCATGCACTTGAGAATGCATTGGGATGCTCTCCAAGTCTCATGTTCAGCAGACACCTTTGTTCCCCAGGGAGGATTTATTCACTGCTACAAATCACTCACTTGGAACATCCTAATCGATATGTTTCAAGAGAGTTTGAATAAATGATGTTGGGAAGCTGTGGTGAATAATTCTTCATTTAGAAGAAAACAAACTCTCCTTGAGAGAGAATGCACCATGTGTAACTCTGGAGCAGAACTGACAAAGTGGACAGAGACCCCCTAGATACCTAGTTCACTAAAGCCGCTGGTCTGCAGTGGGAATTTTAGGGAACAATAAAACAAAAAGATAGAAGATACTCAGTTTTTTAGTGGCAGAAGTTCTTCTTTCAACTGTAACAATAAAAACAGTCTCCTTTGCATAGGCCTCACTGACGTTAAAGCTCTACATGACCCAAGAGGACATCACTGTCTCAGCCTCAACAGGTAAATGAGCATGCTGGGTGTTACCACCCTCCTTTCCTGAAGGCTTGAGGACAGAAAGAGGACACGAATGTCACTGTTACAGGAATCCCTTGTAACGCCCTTAAACTGATTGAAATTCTTCTTTGCTTCATCTTGTGTGTACTTGTGCCGGTAAGGAATGGGGAGGGGAAGGAAGAACATGGGGACTGTAGTGGCTCTAAATTTCTTGACTGAACTCCGGCTTGATTTATTTCAGCCTACCAAAAGGCTGTCTGAAATGGAGACTGCGGTCTTGAACTGCTGAATGAGAAGTAGGCAGGCACAAAGGAGCCTTTAGAAGTGCCGGAGTGGCTGGCATTCCCGATTTGTGCAAGAAAACCCAGGCTCACCGACACCTCTGCAGAGGAGGAACACCTGCAAATGTCACCGGAGTAGCTGCATTTACCACCAAACAGGGAGATCAGAATTTGGCCTTTCATCACTAAAGCAGCAATTCATGAATACAAATAATAGTTTCGATATAGTCAATTAAAATAATAAGTGATTTGAGTAGGAAAGGACCCACTCCAGCAAAACTGTTCTTCTGGATTAATTTGAATTTGAAAAGATAACAAAGCTGATAGAAGTGCCGATGGGGTTTTTCAGCCCCTCCTCTGGCTGTAAAACAGGGATTAACTTGGGCAAAAATAAGAATATCAGTCCAATGGAAATCTGTATTATTTAACTATTTGTATTCACTTCATTGAAAGAACTCTGAAGATTTTCTGAACTTTGATTTAGAAATACCAAAGCATCATTTGAATAACTCTGATCAAAGTATTTCAGGCCTTAATCGCAGAGTAGCACCTTTCCATTACATCAGGACTTCTCTACCCACCATTTTCTATGATGTACTTCCAGTAGTGGGACTTCAGTGATACATCATGGGATTTAGCAGTGAGGGGAAAATAGTGTATCATAGGAGATAAATCCAGCAGATGCTCCCAGCGTTTGAGAAATTGATGAATCGCGGCATCAGTGGCAGAAACAGTCTAACGTTGAACTGAACAAATCTGAAAGGAGGGGGGGGGGGGATTCCCCCAACCAGAAACTTAGAACACAGCCAGCAAAATCCTTCCACCGCTACCACACCCCTGGAGACCTGTAACGTTGCAAAAATGCCACTTTCCAGCAGTCACAGGAAAACTCTGGAAGCACCAGATTAAATGCTCAGTAATTTTCAGCAAGACACATATTTTTGCATTTTTTTAAACTACAAAACTGGAAAATATCTCTGAAAAGCTTTGTCTACTATCTGCTATCATCACCAGCATTTAATTTGAGTCTGTTTTTATGGGGAAAAAGTGCAGTCATAGTTGTGAATATTATTGAGTAATTCACAAGTGTTTCAGGATAGAGCAGGTTATTTGGAAGTTTTGTTTATGGATAAATAAATCACAAGCAGGATACCTGGCAGCCTCACGAGAGCCTGAATGAGAGCGGCCAGCTACATCACCTGCGTAATTTTTCAGAAGCCATTTTTGTTCAGCTGAATTAGCTTTCATGTCGGAGCACAAAGCATAAATTGAGTACGCAACTTCTAGGTTCTCATCACTTTCATTAACTACATTGAGATTATCTGTAATGATTAATCAACTTGAAAAAAATTGCCTGGCAACATGCCTTTAACCAATTCCTGCTTGTGTGTCCTTAAGAGCACTGCTTTTGCATGGGAGGGAAGGGTGGCAGATGTATTTACACACAAACAGAAAAAAGAAATCTCCCTCATGTTTTCTCCTGCAGTAAGAATTGCTTATGGAGTTATCTCAGCCTGTATTGGGGGACCTTATTCCTGCAGTTCCCTCTGCAGAACAGCATCCTTGGGAGGGCTGGGGACGGAGATGGAGCTGCACGCTCAGCTTTGGGGAGGGAGGTCACGCAAGTTTCAGACACACCTTCATTTTGGCAGGAGTCGGTGCTATATGAAAAAGATGGGCAGAAGCATTCATGTTTCTGGAAGTAGGTGGTACTGAAGAATCTTATTTTTGCTAACTCAAGTAGAAATGGTTAACCACCAGGCGATGTTCAAAGTATGAGCAATGTACAAAAATGAGCCCCAGAAACACTTTTTTTTAGCAAGATATTACATGCAAGTAAAAATGGAGTTAATGACTGGTCTAGCTTTCAAAGGTAATTTTGGGAAGGTGAGTTCAGGTACAAAACCCGGTTGGGACTGCAATTTGAGGCAAAGCCCTTGGCCTGCTGAAAGATCTGGAATTAACTCTTAGCAATATGTTTATTGATGGGCAAAGGAAAGGCCCCTGCCTGAAGTTTTGCATGATAAACAGGACTTTGGTACTGTGGAAAATGAGGACAAACATAAAACTCATTTAAAGTTAGACCTGAAGTAGAATGACATTCAGAATTCAAAGTCCACCGCAGGCAGCACCCTGGAAACAACACAAGTACGGCTGGCCAGTGTGGAAAAACTGAAGGAAATGTGTTGGAATATACCCTTAGGAAGACCCTCCAAACTTCAGGAAAGTCAATGAACAGATGAATACTTCCCAACAGTCTGAGACAGCCCTGGAATAAAAGATGACTGGATTATTAACTGCAAACATATTAAATGCGCAGTTATCCAGTGTTGAATGCTGATGCACAAGTTAGTATAGTGCTAGAAGTGCTGATAGTATCTCAGAAAGAAAAGCAACAGATAATAACAGGTAACCAGGAATGGGGTTTTCAAGGTAACTTTTCCCCCAAGAGAGGACAGCTAAATAACGAAGGGAAAAGATAACGCCTGCAGTGCTGCTTGGAAAAAGTATTCCTCTTAGGGCGAATTTCTGTAAGTATCTTTTCTTCTTCTCTGTAAGCTGTCCTCCCTTCAGAAGAGGCTCTAGGTAGCCTCCAGTGGAATGGTAGTCCGGAGACCTCTGCCCCCATGTGCTCTGTGGGTGCTGCGGATGCCGGCCACATCAGCCTCCTTTGTGCCACATCTGTGAGCTCCTCTGTGCAGCACAGGGCAATTCTCCATCAGTTGTCTCCAGGCATAAGTGAGTAACTCTACTGGGATTTTTTTTCTTCTTCTTGTGTGTAATGTGGAATGAAGCCACTTCAAGAGATGTGTATTAGAACTAGCAAAGACTGGCAGTAGGCATGCTGACTTGTGTCAAGTGTGCTGGGAAGAAATGCTGAGTTTTGCATTTTCAGTTGTGTATTCACTGAATGTGCCAGAACTTTGCAAGAGGCATGCGTCAAATATAAAACATAACATGAAAGCATCATTTAGCTCTTGAAACAAAGCAGTGGTCTCTTTTATTGAGAAATACTGTGTTTAATGTCCCTCTGTGAAGCCTCTGTTCTTATCATTGCACTTAGTTGCACACCATTCAGGTATCAACAAGGAAAGACATATAGTAGATCTCGGAGGCTGCACAGTGGTGTTAAATATTCATTTTTTGCCTCAAAGGAAAAGGATTTATTTAGCTGTAGCAGGTGTAATTTTTTTTGCTTGAAAGAGCTGGAATGTCAGAGGAAACTCTGATCCACATGACGCAACCTTAGAAACTACCCATATGAACCAATCTTGTGTCCAATACTTAAATCAAAGATAGGTTTCAGTAAATAAAATTAATTCCATGCAGTTTTCTGTGATTTATGCTTTTTTGTAAAGATTCTTTCCCCAAAATCGTTTCTACCTAAGAAGTTTTTAAGAGTAAAAATATTTCAGAGATGTTCACCTTCATCAAGGTGAGAGCTTCATCTTCACTTCACTTCAAATTAGAGAAGTGTTAAAGAGCCAGTTCAGTGGATGAAGCATATTACAACCACTGGATATTTCTGAGAGTCCTATAATACAGAACATGCCGTATTTTTCATAAGAGGAAAGATATGTCTTGGTCCATAACAAGCTCTGCTTGGTACTAGCATTATGCCCTAATTTCCAGTTTATTCCCTCAAAAAGGCTTCATTATTCTTTTATTGTAAAGAGTTCTGGAAGAAAAGATACTATAAATAACTGCTGTAGATATTTTAAAGCTACCGATTTATTTCTAATAACATGCAAGTATTATTGGATGACATACTTTACCCTTTGCCTCAATAGAATCAACTGAGGCAAATAAAAACGGGACATAAAAATTTTGACCTGAAATGGGAGCTAGCCCTTCAGCTGGAATATTTTGAATTTTTGTATCTTATGGTATGGAGGGAAAAAAATCTAAAGAAACCTTCTTTCTGATTGTTGCCTTTTTAAAAAAAGAGATTGAAGTAGTTTCTAATAATAAACCTCCTCAGACCACTGTGAAGCTTGGTAGCTTCAATCATATTTTCTAGTTTTATTGCGTAACCTTTTTCCCCTCCCCAAAGCATGTGATGAAGCTGCAGAATTGGCGGGACTGGATCTGCCTAAATAGTCCCAATACACAAAATAAAACCACAGTGGGGTCTGACTCTGCCTCACTCAATGTAGCTGGGCTAGACAGCGAGCACTATTCTCTGCTTCCGTGTCCTTCCCCAGCAACACCCTTCACCCTTCGCCTCAGGGACTGGAAGTAGCTCCTCAATTGCAGCTGTGGCTGGATGAATGGGAATTTATTATTCAGTGGTGGGCTGTTCCAGGCCATACTGCTCAAAGCTCTTCACATTCATCTGGTTTCTGACTTTTCATTGATGTTTCCTAAGCCGACAATACTTGTCAGACCTTGCTGTATCTGCCTGTCTGTCCCTCTCCACTAATTTCATGTATGTATATGTCTTTTAAAGACAATCTGAAAGACAGAAAATTAATCCAAGTGCATGGAGAAAGCCCCAGCAGCCAAGTGAAGGAGAGAGGTCCTGCTAAAGCTCTTGTGGAGAGAATATTTGGTCTGCAAGGTTAACCTTTACTGGCCAACACAGCCTTTGTATAAACCTCTGCTGCTGGGAGGGCTGCTGTGGGAGCTCACTGAGAACGTCCTCAGAGAGAATTGGCGCGTGAGGTCTCAGTACAATTTGGCCTGGTACCCAAGCTTGTTCCCAAGCTTTCCTTGTTCCCCATCCTCTTACAAATATCACAGCAAGGTCCTACTTTCAAGGAGAGTTTGGGACAGAAGTCAATGCCCAAGTCACAATGCAGTTGAATGGCTGGGAGAGGGCAAATTGTGGAGGAGCTGTGGGTAGCTGGCTGTGCCAGCTCTGCCCATAGTTCTTTTTAATCGACTTAATGTTGTCCTTTAACATACAGTCAACAGACTGCCCAGAGCTCTTGTACAGTTCTTTTAAATTAAAACATTACCTTGTCCTCTTACCTTTATAAACATAACTTTCGTAAAATTCAGCAAGAAAACTACCTAGGTATATTTCACTAATTAGCAGAAATATAGCTCTTTATGCAAAGCTCTCTAATTTGTTTTAATGTTATGAAAGACTGGATAATAGGATGCTGATGAACTTTCCTCGTGGAGCCTATAGTCTGTCAGTAAACAAGGACATCAGACAGGCTGCACTGCCAGTGAGCAGAGCTTTTATAGGAAGAGGGGTGATAGACCAGGCATTCACATCAAGCTTCAGTCAGTAATCTGTGAAGACACTGTTCCAAGAGGTCTCGTCTGCTTATCTTCAGGGATCTGTTTATCTAAATTAACTCGGTTCACTCTATCCCATTGCACACTCAAGTGGAAGAGCTACTTTAATGCCTTGCGAGCAGTAACATAGCTGGTGATTGTAAATCTGTGCTAATGCTCAGCATAAGAGCAGAGAGCTTGTAAATGTACAGACCTGAGTGGACACGACACTTTCATACCAAAATTTGCATGTTTCCAGATATTTCAAAGATTTCAAGCTTTCACAGCCTGTTTTCAGTCCCTTGTGTCTTAGCAGTAGATTTTTTAATATTGGTACAATAAATAGACTTGGATTATGAAAAATCCTGTAATTTATATTATGGGACAGTAGTTTCAAAATCCATCCTTTAAACCTTATAAAAATGAGGTGTTAAAAATAGACCTTTTATGTAAGACTTTTTATTAAAGTTATTCACTTATAAGTGGCCTTCAAAAGGTTTTTCTGCTTTTGGCTGTATTTTGCTCTTTTCTGGACAGCAAATAATTTGCAATTCCTTTTCTCTTCTTAAGCTCTGAAAAAAATGCATTAGCACCACAGACATCCCTTAGCACATACTGCTTCAAGTATGCCATCATACAAAGAAGAGAGGGAAGAAATTAACTTCTGGAATGTTATTTACTATTGGTATCTGCCCTCCAAAGTAAAATATCCTTTCCCAGGAAGAAAAATGTTGTATTCTTTCTATGCAAATTTATATTTAGTTTGTAGAAATTCTGAAAGAGTTAACTCACATGCTTGATAGGGTTAAAAAGAAAAAAGGAGAAAAAAAAAAACCTGCTATATTTTTTTTAATAGGTAAGTTTTCCATAATGCAGTAGCTGTTGGATTCTGCAGGGAGACAGAATTTATTCTTTTCTGTTGGTGAATATGACAGAACACATGCACAGCTTGCTATAAAAATTTGTGTACTGGCCTGGTTGGAAATCTGTGCTTTTAAAACTAACACGTTAAAAAATGACCATGGGAGGAGAAAGGAGAGCAGAAGAAATCATAACTGGTTTGGTTTTCTTTGAACTTCCGTACATCCCTTCCAACACACAACATGCTAACTAGTTTTAGGGACTCCTCACACTAGTTTCAAAACATCTCAAGCCCTCTACCTCCAAGTAGTATTTTGGGAATCTCTATGAACTTAATACCACTTTGTCTGTTAGGTGTTTTCTGTATAATTTAGGCATTTAGGGCTTTCTTTTGCTGCACACTTGCATCATACCTCTATGTTTAGGGGAGAGAAACTGTGCTGCAAGTGTCCACTACCTTCACATTGTAAAGTACCAACAGCCACATAAATTTATGGTAGTCAGAAAGTGACCTGCGAGTAGCTCTGGAGAAACCTATTCTTCAGGCAAGATAACAAACAAGACACTGCTGAGGATTCAGGCAGGTGAGGTGGATGCTCAGGTGCTGAGGTACACAAAGGAGGATGCAGCTTTCGACATGGGAATCCTTCCAGGAAGGGAAGGGATAAAACAAGGACAAGGGAATGGAAAGAAAACTTGCTTTCTGTCACTGAAAAGACGGTGAGTAAGTTCTAGAAAGCTCTAGGCAAGGGGATTTAACCTGGAAGTCTGATTTTTCTTTTTCTCCACAAATTTCTTTTTATTTCCTGTGCTGCCTAGTGGCTTTGACAGACGAGTCGTAGCGAGCCTTGCTGCAGCAGCATTACAGCCATGCACCTACCTGCCGTGTTGCTCTGCAGGTTATTGGTTTCACAGCAAGGCTGACAGACAGCTCAGCCAGGGAAAGCCAGTGACCTCAGGAGTGGGAAGGAAAGGAGGACATGGAAAGGGAGCTGAGCTAAGACACTGGTGCAAATCAGGAGGAGGCAAATAGTCCCGTGAAGGTCTGTCGCTGAGTGCATCCCGTACCACTGCACCGGGTTGTTGCAGGTGAATGCAAATCAAAGCTCAAAGAGCACAGTGTCATCATTTATAAAAGTTCTGTGATGCTTTTTTCTGCTGTCAGGGAATCTTAGAAGAAAACAGCTTCAGGGTCTCAGGCAGTGGGTTCTGCTGCCCAGAGGTGTGTTAAGCATGGGGCATGCATCAACTTTTCCATGAGATCTAGGTAGAATTTTTATATTTTTGACCAAAATAAATGTTGTTGCTGAAATGTCTACTTTGTTAATGTATACATATATAGTTCAAGGCACCCATAAATTGAAAGATGTGTCTACTCTTCTACATCTCAAAAAACCCTCCCATTAAAATTTTGAAGCTTTTCAAGCCACATAGCTTGTCACCTCTCTGACACACACTCTGATTTCTTGCTCCAAAATAGTTCTAACCCAAGATTTAGTCAGGTAAATCCATGTCTTCTCTTTTCCATATTTGTTTGGTGTCTTCCCATTTTCCCACTGTTGTCAGCTGCCCTTTTTATTTCATGCCTGCTTTTCCTGATAACTTGCTGAATAGCAGAAAAGGATAGAAGAGCCCCTGATATCTCCTCCTGTCCTGTGCTTGTGGCTGTGATCAGTGGCTCCCACCTCTCCCCGCACTAGTGAAGCCCCAGCCAGGTCTCAAAACCAGCAGTGAGGGACATGGAGCCTGGGGAGGGGAAAGCACCGATTACAGGGATGTGACGAAGCCTTGAGGAAGCATGTGGCCACAGTGCTCACTGCAGCACCTCCGCAAACCATTCTGCTACTAAAGAAAAGGGCCACATTCATTTTATAAGTGGGGAACCCTGTCAGGTGTCACAGCATGAAGGACATGAAGCTTGGTAGCATCAGATGGAGAAGTGAGAGTTGCTGCATGGGATGTGTGACTAACAGGTAGACAAAACAGCATCTAACACAGAACAAGCAAGTACGGTGGAAGAGTCAGACCAATGGAAATGTGGGATTTCAGACAACAAACCTTCTCCAAGCATGGGAACAATAGCTGCTTCTGTAAAAAGAGATGAGAAAATGAAGGTAAAGCTTTGTTATG
Source organism: Ibycter americanus (assembly GCA_035590275.1). Taxonomy (NCBI): domain Eukaryota; kingdom Metazoa; phylum Chordata; class Aves; order Falconiformes; family Falconidae; genus Ibycter; species Ibycter americanus. The sequence continues at coordinate 47,224,518 of JAVJGI010000062.1, read as the reverse complement.
GTGTGGGGAGGAAAAAGGGGAGATAGAAAGAGGTTAAGACAACGATGTCAGGAATAGTGCCTGAAACACAGAAACAGCAGATACCGAGTAACAGGGAAAAAAGGAGGACGTTTACTTTATCATACTTTTTCTTTTCTTACCTAACATCTAGGAGCACAGAGGGAACAGACTTACATAACAAGAAGACTGGCATGAGAACTTATGAGAACCTTGATAATTCTGGAAATTACTCAAGATTCCATAATTTAAAAACACACAACTTGGGGAACATTTGATTACAATTTGTAGAAAAGATTTGGGTGGGGGTAGCAGATTTCATCGTAAAGCTACAGTCTAAAGTGTTCATGGCAGTGGAACCATCCAGGGAATAATTAATATATCAGCCTAAAGTGAAAATTAATGATCCGTATAGCCCTCATAAAAACATAGCAATTAAATAGAAAGACATACCAAGGAAATCGCAGACAAACCTGGAAGAAGTCAAGAACAAGCCTGTTTGCTTTTAGTTTTATGAATGGCTGTTGGACCACATCACAAAACTGAGCTGGCAATCTGGAAGATACTTAGGCAAAACTATGATTACAGGTTTGTTCTTTTCAAAGTACTCAATACTTTATGCCATATGTATATGCTTTATACCAGATGCTTTATACCAGATGCAACAATATTACTGCACCCATGGCATAGCATCATTCTTGGTACCAATGAGCACAAATTATTTTTACCGATAGTCAGGAAACAATGGAAAGATCTTGTCAGCAGTAAAGATAACCAGGAGATTGACAGAGGATAAAGAATGGATGGAAAGAGATCCCTCCTGTGTCATGTTGAATCACCCCTTGTACCTTATCAGGTGCTAATTATAACCCTGCACAAACTGAAAGGTAAAAACCTGTCTAAAAGTCAAACATAGAGAAATGCTTGACATGACACAGACATCATTACAGGAATGCTAAGGAATAAAAGCACCACAAATCTGAACCTTTGATGCAGGTGAGCAGATGGCCACCCGCAGCATAGGCAAGAAACCAAAACTCCAAGCTGTCATGGACTGCAGGTCACTTAAAGCAGCTACAGACTTGGGATGAGAGTGGAGGAGAGGAAACCAAAGGCAACTGTGGAGCAGTAGTAGAAAGTGTCATACACATACAAATCCTGGGCAAAGTCTTGAAAGCCCTCAGTTAACAGCTAAGGAAGAAGTCAGAAGTGATAAGTGTGTTGCTTGAAGTTAGCTGCAAGGCAAATGAGCAGAGAAATAGCAAGGTGGAAACACGAACCTTGCCAACAGCACAGTGCACTCGAGTCAAGGTTTTAAGTTAGCTGCTGTCAATCCAAATGCCAGCATGGTGGGAAAGAGCACATCCCTTGTGCAGAGTAGACACTGGTCTCCTCTCCCTCCCTCAGACCAGCAAGCATTAGCACCAACTAGAGGAGCAGAAATATCAGGAGTTTGCTATGAGTTTAACAGAAGTGGCGTAGCTTGTGGGAGGGAAGTGGAGGTTCATTACCGATGGGTATGCACCCAGTCTGACCACTGTCTGTCAAGGGTAGATGTTCCTTTAGTTCTACAGTCATGAAGGTCATACCTATTGTAATGTGAGCAGAGCGTGGTACCTGGACAATCCCTGCTCCTGCCTTTCTTTCTGGAAGCAGCTTGGTTTTAGATCAAGCCTATCCACATGTAGTGCGTGGATTAACTTTCTCCCACTATTCCAAGCCATCTAGAAAGACCCTATGCCTGTTTCTACCACATGCCACCTTCTGCTCCTCTCCCTTCAGTTACACTATGTTAATGAAATACCTTCTCCCTGCCACACTAATCTCCTGATTTTGCTTATTATACTACTTTTTAAAAAAAAGTAAAAAATGAGGGTGGGTGAGGAAAAGAGGGCTGGAATACACAGAGGTCCTGTTAGAGGATACCTCAGAAGTCAGTCAGTGAAACTAAAATCAGCATGATTACCAAATATCTGGTTATGTCAAAAAGCCTATATAAAGGAAGCCTTTTTGAGTCTACTTCTGTCCACATTTGCACCTTCTATTTCCAGAAAGAATTTGAAATAATAAAGTGCCTTGGAAGTAGAGGATGCAAGTCTTCATTTTACAGTGAAGAATGTAGATTCTGTCACTTCAAAGACTAGAACCATGTCCAAATTGATTTCAGAAAAGCTATTGTCACACTAAAACAGTTTTCCTAATACCTCCCTTTGTTTTTCAGCCTGTAGTAGCATGTGCACCATAAACTAAAGTTGTGTGCATTTATTGGAGTAAATGCTGCCGTTTCTGCAGATGAAAATTTGCTGGAATGGTCTTACATGCAGAAAAAGTAGTTCACCAACATTACAGCTTGTTTGATACTTGAATTGCACTTGCAAATCTTTTTACCTTACGTTAGCTACAAATTCTTGTGCTGGCCCTATGATTTCTTCTTAATTTTCTGCTGAAATTTGTACAGAATCTATGCAGTTCACATAACCCCTAAATGACATCTGGCTTTTTACACAGGGAAATGGCTTTGACCACAGGGAAACTTAGAAATTACAGTGATAATGCACGCAGTATAGCTCTCTGTGTTCTCAAGAGTCTTCTTAGTGTCCACTTTATGGGGAACGTCATGGACTTTAACAAACACTTATTTCCAGCAATATATCAAGATCTGTATTCTCCCCTTGTGAGGAAAGTATCTTTTTAGCTTTCTAAAGTGTAGCGGCATCATGTGTCTAAGTCAGCTGCAGCCACGCTAGCCACAACAAATAGGTAGATAGATGTAGTGTAAAATGGGATTCTAAGATGTTTTTCAAACACAGACTAATAAAAACAATACACTTAAAAAAGATAAAAAGTTTTCTGATGAGTTTTACATTTTGCTTTTTATAAAATGTTCCTGAAGACTGTAGAGTGCTCTTAATCATAATTTTAGTACAGATCCTTAAAAACTGCACGCAGGCATCTCAAACTTTTCAATAATGCATTATTCTCAGGCTTAATGTTTTGTTGCTGAGCAGTAATGCCTGATTCAGGAGTACAAATGCATATCTACGGGATGATGCAGAGATTTAAGCAGGGCTTCCTCAGGATACTAAGTTCACCATAGAATAATAAAAAGAAATCTCAGACATCCTTTATGAACACAGAAGCTGTCTGGCAAAGTCATAAAAAGAATATTACTGTACACAAGGCAAGAATTTTATAATGTTCAGCCAAATTGCACAGTTTCAATTTAAATGAACATTCCCATAGCAGTGTTCTGTCCTAACAAAACAATGTCTGAACACTTTCTGCCAACTGTCCACACAATTTCTTTTCCTTCCTGTTCCATCAGTGGACAGAATGCCCACTTTATGACCTTCTCAGGGCTTGCTCTGAAAGACTTTAGAAAGAGTCAAACATCTCCAGAGCAGAAGACGTGACAGGAGAAAGGTGTCTGAATAGCAGAGGTGTACATGTCTAGAAACGCTTTGTTGAGTTGCAGTAACTAATAGAAGAGCAAGATGTTTTGCTGTAGACACTGAAGGCTTCAGTTCACCAAAAGCAAAACTCATTTGGTGCAATAGCCTGTTCTCTGAGCCAAAAAGTATTCAAAACCTACAATTTCAAATGTTACTACCAAAAGGTGGTCCGCCATTTATACAAGAAGAATGACAGAATGGAGGCCATGGGGTGTCTTGGGCACTTCAAGCTACTTAAAAAAAATTAAATTCCCCCTATGATTCTGCCACCTTGGTAATCAGTATGGGACCATCAGAGTTAAACACAATGGTTCATACAGCTTGATGTAGGCAGTCAGGCTTTTAAAATTAAAAGCTATAATATATGCATGCCCTTTATTGGCTGAACTCAGCACATAGAACACAGAATCTGAGCACTGGGCTGTCTGGCACATCAACAGAGGATATGTATGCAATATGAAGGTCTAGTTACACATACATGGGTCAACTTCTCTTTTGATTCAGACCTTCTACTCTTCACAAGTTTTTACAACTTAGATGTGGTGCAAAATATAATTTCTGAAGAACCCAGAAAAGCAAATCTGTTACAATTTTTAGATATATTTCAAATTCTGACATGACTACTGTTAAGCAGAGCAGTTTTTAGAAAGCGCCTTTTGCATTGATTTTTCCTTCCAAACACAAATTCTTAAAAATGCAAACATTTAAAACTTTCCATATTTCTGCAATTAATAGAAATTTTTCATGTAGGCTATATTTAAATCAAGGTGCAATCAAGGTTCCGTTGTTGCCAATAGCTTCTAATTATTCTGTTATAGGCTACAGATACATTGCAATAAGTAAATGGAGCCAAAAATAACTCGATTACACTTCTTCTTCTTGTAGACTTATGCTTCTCTATTACTTTACATGAATTTATTTGTGAAATACTGAATGGCTTTCAGGACTCAGTAGCAAAAGAGAGAATGTACCGATGTCAAGGTTTCTCCTGGGCAGAGTGACCAGTATGGATGCATTGCTGTATGAAGATTCTGTAAGTGGTCAGTAGATCTTGAAAGGGTGCTCATGGCTCTGCTGTCTCGATTTCATTACTTGCCCAGCATTGCGAGGAGTGCATGCAAATCTTTATAGCTCAGAGACATCTGAAAAAATCTCTTGGTCTGTCTTCATTTAGTTTGTGGTACCCTTCAGACACTCCTCTAGATGAATGAAGACAGCACAAATAGAAGATCGGTGTTGTGTTAGGGCTGTCTTTGCACAGCAAGCACAGCACATGCATCTGTGAGATGATTTAACTGGCAGATGCATCCAAACTGTCTTGCACTGTTCTGGTACGCTAGTAAGTCTGTCCTTAAAAAATCTGTGGCTTTAAAACAGATACCATATCACAGATCATTAGAAGAAACATATTGTGGCATTCTCTGAGGGTTTTTGCTTGGAGTTAAAAAGATGTCTTATATATTAAAAATTCAATAAAGCACTGAACTCTTCTGAAAAAAAAAATAGTATTTCAGGGATATCTCTGTCACTCTCCCATTGACTGTTTTAGGAAACTAAAACCCAACCAACCAATAAAAATCCTGTAAAGATCACTCCAATTATGCCCAAACACTCATAAAAAAATTCAAAGAAATGTTAATATAACACTGTTCTTATAAATGTTGAGATTTTCCAAATATGTGGAAAATCTAAGATGATAGTTGGAAGTCTTGAATCCACAGTATAAAAAGCCTTCCTCAGTGTACGTTTATTTCTTACAATGAAGCCTGAATGGAGTCTTAAATGGATAGTGTTCACATTAATGCTTAGGGCTTGAAGGCTTTCAACATCCCTAAACTTAAAACCAGTTCTTGGTAGGAATCCACATACCAAGTGAATGCCAGTTAAGACAGTGAAAACATGGTGTATGGTTAAGAGGTCAATAGAGTCACATCTGGGGCTGGTATAAACTGGTATCAGGTTTGAATTTATGTAAGCTATGCAGTTGAGGTTTTTGTCCTTTACTGGCAAAGTTAGAGGAAGCAAAGCAATGCAGAAGAGCTGATGTGACAGGTCACTGGGGAAAAAAAAAAAGTATTTTAAGGGCTAAGTTTCTTGCCTGCAGAGTAAATCACCCTTGATATCCTGAAGTCATTGACTGCTCCTTTCTGATGCAAGGTGTTCTTTCTTGCCTATTGCAGAAGTTTGAAAAAAACCCAGATTGCTCTAGCTGATTCTGCTCCTATTCTGTCCTGAAAACCAAGCCGTTATGTGTCCTACCTGCAACAAAAGACAAAATGCCACTTCCCTGCTGTATAAGATGATGGTGTGTGTTTATCCTCCCCCTTACCTGATATCTATCTTTCAAAACAGCCATTGGGGAATGGCTCCAGAAGATACGATAAAAAATTCTCATCCCCTAATTAACAGAAAACCCTAATGGAGTTTCAAGATGTTCATATGAATTCCTAATACATGAGCTTCTCTGGGGAATGCCCTTTCAGTCCTGAGAGGGGGACAGAAATGCTTACAGGAGGGTCATGTGTGAGGGGAAGCTCCAAAATGAGCAGATGGGGCTGGGTGGGACAGTGCCAAAAGTTCAGATAATTTGCGGGGCCGTAACAACAGGCTTTTGAGGCTGGGGTCGGGGTGGAGGGGGGAGCTTGCTCTTGCTTCATCAGAGAATAAGCATCAATAGAGCCACTGAAATGACTGAAATGATGCAGCCTGTGTTTTGTGCCATGTCCAATACCTTGGGAATTTCTGGGGAAAACACTCTAAAACCTTAGCTCAAGTCCTGCAGGAGGTGGAGAATCAGGGAGGTGCAGCTGTTCAGAAATTACTTTCTTTCCATCTTCTAGAGGCACTCTGTGGAATTTGAAATTACTGTAGTTGGTATTCAGTAGGGCTGCCCAGGTATAAATGTAATAAACCAGATGATTCTTCCATCAGTTATTCCTCTTTGAGCTCTTTTCCCAAGATACTGCTCTGTGCACAAGGGGATTTCTGTAATAATTACCCCTGAGTACTCAGTGGAATAAGTGGTAATTACACTGTCTAAACATAGAAATAGATCTTTGTGCCATCGGTTCCAAAACTGACAGGAAGCCTTACTCCAAATTTCCAAGGATTTTTTCGTTTTCACATTCTTCTAGCACTGCAAGATTGAAGATACACAAAGGGCTGCACAGACTTTCTTGCTCTGCAGCTTATATGAACTACCTGTCTCATAGCTTGTATAATAAACAGTTGCTGTACCCTTGGGTTCCTTTCCTTAGCTGCAGAGCAAGGACAGCAGATGTTCTGCAAAATGAAATCCTTCGTGATTATGGGATTGCTCAGAGGGCCATAATACCTACCCACCCCCAAGAGAATGAGTCAGTCAAGCAAACTAGAATACTATCCCTATTTCCTATCAGCACAAATGAAAATTGTAGCACTGTTAGTAAACCATGCCACCAAATGGAAACAAAGAACCAGATGCGAAACTGGCAGAAGAAACTTCTACCTGTGTTGTGATGGTCTGAGAGATCATATAGAGTACCAAGGAGAAAAATTATTTAATTGGACAAAGGCCCACCTTCACCACCCAGTATCTTTGTCAAGCTAGAGGGTCTTAGGAAGAATGAAAATGTTGAAAAAGCTAAAAGGCGAACTGAGATCTTGGAGAGAGTATGTGCAATTTGTACCACTGTCCTAGAAGGTCTGTTCAATATCAATTCACAATATTCTACTCCTTCACAGTTATCTACTAACTTTCATGCTTATTTACAGAAAAAGAATTTATCTCATCAGACTGACTTGCTGAATTAAAGATTCTAAATTTCTTTTTTGTGCCTTGGACCAAGGCACCAAATATAAACCCTCTGTCTACAGTTCAGTCTCTAAATATAGCTGAGAATTAAGATATTCCTGCTTCTGCATCCTAAATAATCTAATGGATCAATTACAGTTTTGCTTAGATGACATCTGGTATTTGCAAATATAACACGAAACACAAAATCCAACCAAAATAAGCATGAAACTAAAGTTTCCACCCATCCTACTTCATCTTCAATAAGCATATTATTGTTCTCAATCACGGGATAGATTTTTCATCTTTCTTATAGACTTCAGCTTAGAAGCTCTCCAGAGAATGTAACACAAGCAGAAGAAAAGGGCTGATAAATTTGGCTTCAGCCAGTGGTTAAGCCAGATGAGTGAACATCGTTCATGCATTCACTGAGAACACTGTCCCCTTGCTTGAATTTTCAGCCTTGTGCTTTTATTGATCAATGTGCCAGTCACGCCAAGCTAAGTAACAGTTTGCATGGTCGGATACAGCAAGGTTCAGAGTGAACACCAACATTAGCTGTGCTAGGGACAGAATCTGAAATGGATTAAATAGAACTCTGTCCCACTGTGCCAGTAAGATCTTTGCCCATTATATTTGGAAGCTAAGGATAGTCCCACTACACAGTATCCATGTTATCAACCCATTTGAAGAGATACCCCCTTGCAGCGCTTCCCTAGCATTATAAATAATGTTGTATCCTCAAATAGCCTAACGTACTGTATTAGGGCTAGAATGCAAACTATCCCTGGATGTAAGTACACAGGATTGTGAAGGGGGGATTTTTTTCTGTCTTTTTTTCCCCCTCTTTTCTTTCAAATGCAGCCTAAACAGATAAATATAACTGTACGTGCAATCAGCGACTTCCCTTTTCCTCCTCCAAATAATGCATGGTCAGGAAGGGGATGGGTTAAATCCCTCCCGGTACTCGGAGCAGAGTCAGAGCACAGCAAAGCAAGCAGTCCCACTCTAAAGACTGCCTAGCTTGTGGGCTCTGAGCAGCCTTGGAGGAAACCATGCCTCCTGAAATGCTCTGCAATGAAGACCCATGTTTCCTCACAACGCCTGTTGCTACCACTTACTGCCAGACTTACAAACCTCCAAAACTACTGGCCATGGCAATCCATACCAACAGGTGAACGATGGAGAATTTTCCATGGTAGAGGTTGCTGGGCAGCGTTGAGGACATGAACCATTCCTGTGAAACCGTATTTCTGACCCTGCCCCCTGGCCATGCCATGTGCTGTGTGTTGGGAATTACAGTTGCAGATTTTGCCTTTCTGCAGCTGCACAGCTCCCATCCGTTCCACCGTCACCTCCTGACAGTGCGAGCAGGGATGGAAGGAAGTCATCCCCACACTCCCCTCACCCCCCTGATGTTCTGCTTCCTCCCTTGCTCTGGCCCAAGTGCTCACATCTTCCCAAGGTGAACAAGACTGGGATTTGAACCAAGTTAAAACTAATATCCCCCCGCCTCTGGATTAATTTTAAATCACGCCTACTCTTTTATCCAATTCACCAATGCACAAATGCTGCTGCCAGCACAGAGAAGGGGACGGCTCAGCTGAGGGAGTGGGGGGCTCTGAGCTGTGCAGGAGAAAAGGGAGAGAGAGATTTATTTCAGTGGCAGTGGCAGCTTGTGCTGTGTTAAAGTTATTGTGAAACTACAGCAAAGTCATCAACTGTCATCATCATGTCTGAATGGATAACCTTCATCCTGCCCCCTTGTATTTGTAGTGCAACAGATTCTAACCATAGTCCTTTTTATATATATAGCTAAAATTGTGTAAGAAATGCATGGCTTTAGGTACGCAGGTGGAATGCATGGGATGTTTTCATTCCAAGATTACAGCCCTACAAATACCTAAATATGGGTAATTTGACTGGTTTCTGAAACTAATAAATTTTATGGTTTTATGCAAATGTTTCTAGAATCTCTGTCTTTCTTACAAGAAACAAACGCTCCCTGTGAAAATATCTGGCTTTAATTCCTTTAACCATAGTCACTGCACTTTGCTGAAGCAAGTACCATTCACAGCATGACACAGCTATCTATGAAATAATTTAACTGCATCATGCACAGTCAGCAGAAGTTCAGCACTGTAATTGGAGAAAGTGACTCCATAGTGTCACTCACTATCTGAGCTAAATATTATGCTGCAACACTTTTCCTTTCCTTCCTATCTACTGTAAAAATATGGACAATTTTTCAATTATGTCAAAGCACCCTTGTTAGCAACTCATGTTCACATTTGATAAAAAAATGGTGTGGGTTTTGTGGTTTTTTTTTAGTATGTCATTTTAATCCTCAGGGGTTCAGCAAGTATAAACCATAAGTAATATCAATAGCATAAGCAGGTGCGCTCACCAGAGGTAGTTAAATGGTTCTTCATTGTTTAATTTGACCAAACACTTCAGAAATTACTTGACTCTGCTCAGTGACAGTGTACATGGAAAAGTTAGCCATGCAAGAAGTTGAAATAACCACCAACCTTGAGTTTTGTAGCGTGAGTTTGAGTTTTGAAGCTTAGTATCCTTGCTACACGTTGCTGTGTGTAAACTGTCTATAAGGACACTATTACAGAAGAAGAACTTGAGGAGTTTTAGCAACCATGCAAATGCAAACTCTCACAGCTGCTGCTTGAATGCATGTAGACGGAGTGGCGCATCTCAGTTGTCTGTGCATGATGTACCCAGGTGGCAAATGAACCAGAGCCTGCCTTTCCCCAGCACTCCTGGCTGCAGCAGGATGCTCGGGGGGGTGTGGAGCACAGCACATGCTGCTCACACCAGGCCATCTCCTACCTGCTTCTGTCTTAAACCAGGCTCCTCCCCACAGTAATCTGTTTGTACTTTTTCAAAGTCAAAAGTACTAAACTTACTCTAATTTTTATATGCTTGTAATAGCCATTACTCTGGGAAACTTCCAGTTGTTGTATGAAGATGTGAACCATTAGAAGAATCCTGACATCTAAACCTTCCTAAATAACATAACTTAGCAAAAAATGTTTTAAGTTCTTTTGAAAACCAAGTAATGCATGGAATATTACTTCCAGCTCCATATTGCAAGCGACTGGAAATAAAAATAGCTTGGCCTAACAAAATCTAGGAAAGACTGGCAGTGAGCAAGAGAAAATCTTCTATGACCAGAAAATAGTCCCAAAGTTGGAAAAGTGTTTTGGAAATACATATTTGTTATTCATTTTATTTACAGATAATAACTCTAAAGTAGCAAACCTCCCAGTTACAACACAATAATTTTGGCTCTTAACAGACAGCTATTAGTGCCTGTGATATAATATCACTTACATCAATTTCAGTGGTCCAGCATTGACCAGAGAAGTAAAAAAGTAAAAAAGATCAGTTTCCAGCTCGTGTTTAAAGTGAATAACCATCCTGATGTATTTTTAGTACAATGGAAAGAGCTGTGATAGTCGCATGGTAAGGAACAACTCTGTCTCTACCAAGTGCTACACAAGCTGTGTAGCTCGCTCTTCAAAGGGTAATAAACAGTCCTTTTAGTCTGGCCAAAGCAATAAGAATAGAAGTGATTCAACGGCACGGTAGCCTAAGCGTGTCGCTAAAACGTGGTCTTCTGGAAACTGCTTTTAACACAATAGAGCTATTACTTGGCCAGCACAGTTGATGGCCACATGCTTGTGTTGCCATGAGCTGTGAGAATCAGTAGAATCAGAGATTGCTGTAGAAATGTGAACGTAATTTATGATGGTCTGTAGTAATTCTGTACATCTCTTATGTCTGTGTTCTTATAGCCACTTGGGCACTGAAGTAGCTGAAATGAGAAAGAGGCAGCAGTCACAAAATGAAGGAGCATCAGCTGTGTCTCAAGCACCTGGAAACCAAAGGCCCAACAACACATGTTGCTTTTGTTGGTGCTGTTGCTGCAGCTGTTCATGGTATGTCCTGTAGTATATTTGGTTCCATATCTGCCGCAGGTAAATGATGAGAATGGAAAGTGCCAAGCACTGGGAACATGCAAAATTCTGGGAGAGTATTGCTGCCAAGAGGCACAATTTAATATGTCACTTAAAAATTTGATTAAACAATTCCCTGATTTGGTTGGACATCTTGTGAGGGGGAAGAGGAGAGAATAGTAAACTGAAGCTATATTTACCCTACTTAAACTATAACTAAATGAGGAAATTTCAGTTGTAAAACTAGAATGTGTGAATGAGACTTGATACTGGTAATTTTGTAATTTGCATTCAAAACATTATTTTTTTTCTGCTTGTACTTTTGATATTGCAGTTCTCTGCATTCAGGACGGTAAATGGGAGATGGTCATAAATGTGAATATATGGTGACTTGTTTTACTGCTTAGTTGCTGAATAATATATATTCTGTAAATCTGAAAATGCAAGCCTTAAATTGCACTTTATCTTTTAACTGGTGTGGCATAATTTTAGTGGAAAAAAAGCTCAAAAATTGTGGCTGCTTGTCTCTTCCTAAGCAAAGAGTTCACTTGGAAAGTCAAAGAATTACAGCCAGTTTCAGACATAGCTTTACATTCTCAGTGTCTTGAGATGCATCAGGTCTTTATTTCTTATTTTCATGAACATAGTTAGTGTGGGAATATAAAGTAATTGACATGCAGTATTGTTCGAAGCCTGTGCATCCTGTTACATACACAGTTCAGTCTTTTTGGAGTGACCATTCCTCTACGTATCTCTGTTATTTGCACTTGAATCAGCCATCCAGACCCAGTCTAAAATCTGAGGCTATTTGCCCCCAATATATTAAAAAATACATAGCAGCATGTATGCACCAGGCATCAAATGGGACAGCTTTTTCAAAAATGCCGCATCCTGGAGGCAATACCGGGATGGACCTGCCTTGGCTGTTACTTCCAATTTCACCTGAAGGCAGACGATATTTGGAGCAAGGATAAGCAAGGGCTTATGCTTTTATGAAGTTACTTTGCGATGTGTTCAATCCATACAGCAAAGAGGTGGAAATGTATTAAATGGGAAGGAAAGGGAGAATGTTTTGCCACTGTTATCAGTGCTTTGTGACAAGGGCACAATGTAAGATTAGCTGCACTGTTACAGACCAGAGGTCCATTTAGCTCAGTATCCTATTTCAGGAAGTGACCTGTAGCAGATGCCACAAGGAAAGGATAAAACAAGTGGACACGCACCTCCTCAGCCTGCCCACAGCAAAACTCCTCACAGCTTCTGGCAATCTGCAGCTTAGGGACTTCCTGGCCCAGAGGTTATTTCTGTGTGTTTTATAGCCCTTGATGGAATTGTCTTTCATTAATTTGTCCAACCATTTTCTGAAGTGACTTCCTGAACTCATCTAAACTTTTGGCATCCAGAGTTTCCTGTAGCAATAAATTCTACAATGGACCTGTGCACCCTGTGAACTATTACTCCCTTTTATTTATTTTAACCTACTAGATGTTAATTTCATTTGATGCCTCCTTGTCCTTATGACTGTGAGGAACAGTGAATAATTGTTCCCAGGTTGATCAAAATTTTATAGAGTTCTCTCATATCCCCCTTCAGCTGTCTTTTCTTCTGTAGTCTTCTCTGTTTTAATCTCTGTGATACAGAAACTGACCCAGACCATGGTTTATCCTTATCTCTCTTCTGTCTATCCACCTACCTTGTGTGTCCCTCTGTACCTTTCCTATTCTACTGTCTCCTGTCTGAGATGTGTGACTAGATCTGTTGCAGTAAAGACATGGGTGCACCATGTTTTGTGTTTGCTCTAGATTTTTCAGGAATTCCTAGCACTCTGCTTGCTTTTAAATAACCCCTGAGATGATGTTGTCATAGAGTTATCCACCATGACTACAACATCTCTTTGCTGAATGAAAATAAAGCTCGTCGTTGTATGTGTACAGCTAGGGTTGGCTTTTGCCTTGCATACTGCAGCATGAATGGCCATAAAAGTATCAGTCTAATTTCTAAAACTTAAAGAGAACTGATTTTATTTTTTAAGCATGCTATAGCTCAAGAAGTCTAATTTGACAACTGTATTTTGAAGCTTTCATGAGCTTTGTGACTCTTAGAGTGCCTCCACTCCTCAGAGTGCAATACTGTTATATATTTGAACAGCTTGTGCATATGAAATCTAAATTAGGACAATTATTGCTTTAAAATGTAGGATGTCCCTTCAGCTGCTTTAGTAATTTTTCTTTTTTTTTTTTTCTTTTTTTTTTTTGCTGTTAATATTCTGCTTTTCTGGGGTTTTGGGGCGTTGAGGGTTGGGTTTTTTTATAAAGTAGATTAGGCTGAGCATGGAGAAATCCTGTCAGTTTAAGCTAGTTTTCAGGGTTAAGTCAAAGAATGGGTCAAAGAAGATAGTGACATCACTTGCATTTTGTAAAATCAGAAAGGTAGAACACATGATGTAGTAAGTCTTTTCCAGCTCTATCTTCTGTGATTCCATAGTGGAAACTCCATTAGAGGAGAGATGGGACAAAACTTTGAAAAAGCCAATATGAAATGTTTCAGAATCTCATTTAAAATGAATTAATTGGTTCTGGTGCCAAATTTGGTAAATTTGAACTGTCCAGGTACAGTACGGATTACTGTTCTTGCCTCAGTTGTGTACCCTAAAAAACTACAAAAATATTTTTGAAAAAAATACATAACAAACTTTACTAGTCATTCATTATATAGGGGTTTATAGGTAGGTAATTCTCTAGAGTAGTTCTCTGTAACAGGAAAGCCTAATTGACAATTGTAACAGGTTCTCTGAACCTAATGTAATTACATGCTTTCCCTAGTTCCACAGGTCTTTGCATTTGAGTAACATGAATTTCTCAAGAGATACCTGTCTGGAAGTGTTTCTGGATTCATTCATGGTGATGACAATGCTTTAACTGTCAATATTAAGATTAGGAGACTTTTCTTCTGTTTTTCCACCAGCCTGTGCGGCTGAGGACAGGTCTTACATCTTAACCTGTTAGTGCCTCAACTTCCTCACCTTTCACAGAAACGGGGAAGGTATATGTAGCTTTTAGTAAGAAGCTTTCACTTTTATCTGTTTGAAGAGTTAACTAAGTAGTTCATATGTCCAAACAAATCATTAGAATTCTAAAAATATCTTTTGTGAATCATGTGATGTTTGTTTTCTGCTGTTCCACCCTGTGTTAAAATCAGAATAGGCATTAAGTCTCCTGTTTGCTTAACAGCACAGGCAAATATTCACATCTTTGTTTGGGAAATAGTACCTTGCCTAACAGAGGCTTGTTAACAGCAAAAAGTTAGATCAAAAAATTATTCAGTACATCTTATTACAAACTTTTTTTGGGGTCTCTAATAATTCCGTCTTACAGGTAACAAATATTTGGAGTACTTCTCCGCTGTTGTGGGATAACTCTGGTAGGCAGCTCAGCCCCACGCAGCCACTTGCTCACTCCTGCCCCGCAGCACGAAGAAGAGAATCAGAAGGCTGAAAGTGACAAAACTCCTGGGCTGAGATAAAGACAGTTTCATAGATAAAGCAAAGCTGTATGCACAAGTAAAGCAAAATAAGGAATTCATTCACTGCTTCCCCTGGGCAGGCAGGTGTTCAGCCATTTCCAGGAAAGCAGGGCTCCATCACGCGTTAACAGTTACTTGGGAAGACAGACACTACAGCTCTGAACCTCCCTCCTTCCTCCTTCTTCCCCCAGCTTTTATTGCTGAGCACGATGTCATATGGTGTGGACTATCCCTTTGGTCAGCTGGGGTCGGCTGTCCTGGCTGTCGCCTCCCAACCTCAGGTGCAGTGCCAGCCTGCTCGCTAACAGGGCAGCGTGAGAAACAGAGAAATCCTTGATGCTGTTCAGCAACAGCTAAAGCACTGATGTGTTATCAACACTGTTTTGGTCACAAAGCACAGCACCATATGGGCTGCTATGAAGAAAATTAACTCCATCCCAGCCAGACCTGCTACATCTATTGGCACTGATAACCGTCAGGACAGTAGATTGCTCAGTTTACAAGGACAAAGCAGGGCTGATTACCAAGGTTTGCTCAGGTTGGAAAAGATAGAGATAAACAGACTCCTTACATTGGCCATTTTATTGTAGTAGGTATGGTGGTACGATCAGGGTGTTGCCCAACTAGCTTAAGCCCTGACCTGGTGCTTGAGCATCAATAGTGCAGGAAGCAGTCCTCCCCAGTGGAGAAAATAAAGTGCTTCTGAAGTTCCCAACAGGAAAAGCTTGTCCACTGACTGCAGAGGCAGATGATATATCCCTCTGGAGATCTTCTATAGGTCCTTTCTCTCTCCACTGACCAGATACAGACCTTAGGTGCTTACTTCAGGAAGGCTGCCTCACTAAAGCATCTGACAGATAAGTACCAGTTAGCTACCTAAGGTGCTGGACTGAATCTCACCGGGTGTCTTAAGCTTCCACAAAGCACTGTTCCCATAAAGGACAGAAGAAAAGGCTTTCTTACTAGGTGTAATTTCAATTACTTGGGTAGCCTAAGAGTTGCAAAATTTGCAGGAAGGCTCCTGACAGTCTATAATTTCCTCAATTACACTTTCTCCAGAGCACTGCACATCTAGTATTTAGTGCTATGGCTTTACAGTTTTGAGCTCAGCTTGGTGAGGTAAGGGTAGAGCCTGCTATTTCACCTCCCCAACCTTATTTAGGAATCCATTACTCCAGCTTCCTGAGCAGACATGAAGTCAGTCATTTTCTTTGCAAACACCTGTAAGTCACACTCTTCAAAAAAACCTCGCAAGACGCTAGCACAGGGATGTTGGTTATTCTGCCAGTTTGATTTTTCTTCCTCTTTTTTCTCCCACCCAGAGCAGGAGTCATACCTTTTAATCCTCTTCCTTTCGTAAGGTGTTCAGTGAATTTTAAAGCTGAGGAACACTCTGATGCCTCATAATCCCTCTCCTCTTACCACACACAGAAGGCTCAGAAGGCATCTAACATCTGCCCTGCAAGAGACCATAGCAGTACAGGAGTCTGGGGAACAGGAGAAGGCTCCCAGGGGATAAGTGAAGATGATCACACAGCTTCACTTGGTTCTGTAGCTCAATTTAAACATGGGAGCTGGAAGACCTTTACCTTAAAGGGAACCATTAAACAACTGCTGAAGACTCTTATGAAAGAGGGAAAGGGACTCATGTCCAGCAGGTCTGAGCTGTGCCTTGTACAAAAGCTATGCCTGCCATTTGATTTCTTGTGACCCTTCCATGACTAGTTTCCCACACCCAGGAGATGCCAGGGAAGATAGGGTATTTGCCAGCTTGGCAGTAAACAACAGTTGCTCTTGGCAAGAAACCTTTCTTCTCCAGTTCTTATAACTTGCCTATGACTGCTGTGAGTTACATCTGAAACTTCTTCCTGATGACCTTGTTACACAAATATTTTTCTTTATTAAAGGGAACATTTTTCTTGCATGGGTTTAGCAGTTGACTTGGGTCTACAAGAAGATATTTCTGTAACTTCCACCATGAATATGAGATGACAGATACAGTTCTAAGGACAATTTTAAATTATATTAATATTTTTTCTCTATGGGGTTCAACGTTTTCCTCCTAGCAAACAGATAGTGTGCATCGTACTCTAAATGAAAAAAACAAACCCAAACAATATTTTTTGCACTTCCCACCTTTCTAGTACTTTGAGATGAATAATTTTTTTCTGGTGTATTTGGTGTTAATTTGCCAGTCAAAAATTGTGTCTAAGCTTTGCATGTCTCTACACAAGATAATCCCTAGGGGTTATAGCCATGGCTGCATTATCTTATTTAACTATGGTAGAAAGTTTGGAGAAGAGGGAAGCAAAGAAAGGATAGAAACAAAAAACAATTTCATGCAATAAATTATAGCCACATGTTCTGAAATACATGGAAAACAAAATCCATATTCTTCCTATACCTGTCTGCAGCAGAACTTTTATACTAGGAGTAGACTACCTGGTACAAAAATTGTCACGCAGGCTCCAGAATTTTGTTAAAGCTTTTAGAAAGAAAATAAAATCAAATCTTTATCTTTGAAACCAAAGCACTCATTTCAAAAAATATTTTTGGTTGTCAATTTTATTTTTTATTACAAACCTAATTTTTTAATTCTTCTTTTCCTCCCTGAACACATAGGACAATGCATCTGAAACAGATGTACTCAACTCTCTGCATTTTACCTTTTTGAAACATCACACCCGAGAAAAGCAAATATGGAAAAGTGCATCAGGAATTGTTGCACTCGTGCAGGGTACTGTACTCTATTTTATTGAAATAGAAAGTGATATTTTTAAATATTTAATGGGAAAAGATGTTCCATTCTGAGCCTTTTCACACTTTAAAGTACTTTAAAGGCACAGGACTTCCATATGTCTTTATCATTTGCTGTTGCAGAGGTCAAAGATGAAAACATTCCCTGTCTTTCCTGGAGAATAATTTATTCTGAGGGATAGTAGGCTTAGCTAGCACGGGAACTCATGCTTTATGCATCTATAGGACAGTATCATCTGTATCCTCACAGTGCAATGAGCAGCACTGGTGCTTTCTTAGGAAAGGAGCACCAGCTTTTCTGACAGGTAGAATTTAAAGCTGGATAAAATCCATTTTACGACCTGTCACGCAAGCTACCAAATGCGATATTCTAGAAAATCATTCTTAAATCACCTTGCCTTTAAGTCCACATATCCTCAGTGCTGAGGCCATGAGAGAAAGCTGCCTGGCAGACATTCCTGTTGTCACTGGAATGCACCATGGGGTGAGTGTGGGCTAAGGATTTACTTAGTCCTCAGAAATGGGCCTTTCAAGGTTCCCTGAGCTACTTAAAATAAGAAATTTAAATTCTCAGCATTTGAAAAAACAAGCAGAAGACACTCTAAAAATAAATAGCTTGTCAAGTATTTTTTTCATACTTTAGTAAGTTATGTTAACAGTACTTATTTAATAATACCCAAGTAAAGTATTTCTTTTCCCTTTAAAGCCAAAGAAAGGGATGATCTCTAAAGTTAAAAAAAGCAGAAGGGAGAAGCGTGTCTTCCTAATGGGTATGATATTTAATAGGCTCACTCTGCTTTATAATTCAGACAGGGCAAGTGATTTTGCGGTAGTTTTATGGATGTTTAGCTCCTCAGGGCAGGCGGGGGACAGGTGGCTCTGTGCATGCTTGTTTACACAACTCTCCCAGGGCATCGCAGCCTGACTTGCCAACCTCTGGGCTTGTGCCCTTCTGTGGCACTGAGCCAGATTGTCAGTGTTACCCTAATAATTCCTGGAAGTCTCCTTTCTCCTTGAGACAGAACACAAATATACCTCAGATGTGATTCCATACACAGCTTATCCCAGAGCTCCAGAGGTGGCGAGTAAAGGCAGCTTTGACCGCTTCCTGCACCTCCCTGTGAAGCAGATGGGAAACGCTACTGTTTGAAAGAGGGGAGCACGTTTATTCTACATAAATGATGCCACGAGGTGCAAAGGTATGCTAGATGAGGTCTCAGGTGTGCTAACTGAAGCAAACTAGTTCTCCATAATTTTTCCTGCATCTACTTCTGAAGAGTAAGATGCAAATGCAGGAAATAAAAATGTTACCAGCAAACTAAAAGAAGTATAGAAATAAAATTTTAAAAAAGCAAAATTTAATGTAAAAACAACTAAAGGAAGCTTAAATTAACCTGTTTAATCTCCTGAGAGCCTGCCTTGGTCACTGTGGAGGCCTGTTCTAAATTAATCAAACACATCTCATCTCCCCTGGTAAAAAAGCAGCCAGAAAATCCCTATTTGCAAGGTCAGCCAGCACCTTTTATCTTCCTCTTTTTTTCTTCTCAGTCCCCACCACCTGCCTCCACAGCCCTGTGGAAGCACAAGCCCTTGGGCAGCCACGGAGCAGGGCAGGGGCTGGGCGCCAGCCAGCTCCCGCAGCCGCGGTGGGTTTCCGCAGGTCACTTGCCATGCAGAAGCGGCTTTGGTGCAGGTCATTGCTTCGTGGGACGTGCAAAGTAAATCAAAATCATGCAGTTCTCTAGGAGAAAGCTGTAAGCTACACACTGCATTTATTGCGGCAAGTGTCTGCCAAGGAGCAGTCGCTAAGGCGCTGCTGGTCTACCATGAAATTGTGGTGGAAGCACAAAGATACACAAGACGTATCAGCTGCCCAGCATATATAATTCATTTTAAATTTCTTTTCAACCAAGAACTCTGGTTTGAAAAAACCTTGAAAAAACTGTAAACTGAGACTAACTGCGTGTAAACTGATAAATGTTTCTATTTTCAAAGGTATGAGGTGAACTTGTTCCTCCCCATAATAAAATAGAAGTCTAATGCAAAAAGTGGAGCAATAGCTACTTATGCAGCCAGTCTGTTAACTTTGATCACAAGCCAGTGGTAGAATCCTCATTAACATCAAAACCAGCCCTGGGCTCTCTGGGCCAAGCTTTCCTAGTATCAGGATTTTATCCTTAATATTTTAAACTTTGAAAGTTCATTTCATTTTGAGGAACAGATGGAGGCTCATGTGTTTACTGACATTTTTACCCATCTGTGATAACATAAGCAGGTTAGAGAATGGGTAGAACATAAACATAATACATTAGCAAAATTTTAATAAATGTTTCTGAAGCTTCACAAACCAAATGCATAGATCCCTCTGTGTATAATACCACGGAGATAAAAATCCCTCATCGGTCTAACTGCAGAAAATAGTCCTATTTCAAGCAAACAATTCTGTAAAGAAAATTGGAATGAAAAAAAAAAAAATCAGAATGGCAATCCTCCTAAATTGAAGAATAAATACATGCTCAGAGGGGATTTGGGATAACACAAGGCTCATTCTAATTCAGCTGCACAGAAGATGCTGACAGTAGCTCCTTAGAAGGAGATAGCAGACTAAGTCTAGTTAAGTTTAGAAAATTATCTTGATTGTGCCCTGGCGCAGCACACAGAGTGTATTCAGGGACAGCTGCTCTTGAGGAGGCTAAGGGGAGAGAAAGCAATGGCAGAATCACCTCCACTGGGGTAAAGCAGCTTGATGTCTCCTCAGAGGCTGTTTAAGAGATGGATTGCTTCAGAGCATCAGCATCTTGGCTCTCCCTCGCCACTCATGCCTGTTTCTCAGCTGCCTGTGCCAAAATACTATTCAGTTTGGTGTCTGTGGAACAGTGGCTGAAGGAAGACTTGTAATGTCATGACAGATTTTCTGTCACCAGCGCACAGCTTGACTGTTGCTGTGGAAAAAAGACAAAACAAAAAAAATAAGAGTGCTGAAGATGCCTGAGTCCAGTTTATGCTGTGATTTTCAGCTGTTGGGAGTTTGGAGCCCTTGAAATCTCCCCTGATAGGTTTTGGGCAGGTTTTTTGCTTCCTTATTGCAAATTTGGCAGTTAGGTATTTACACAAAGATGCGTTAACTCAGGAGTCTGTGGAAAATCACAGAAATGGAGAAGTGTGTGAAAGGTCAAAATGGGTCTGAGATCAGAATATAAGCTGAAGTAAGGCGTGTTAATAGATGGTGTCATTTTAAAGGCGCCAAGGTAGCCTTGCAAATCCTCCAAACTTTAATCATCATGGAGTATAATAAAATCTTAAATATTTAACATGCAAAAACAACAAAAAAGGTCTTATCCAAATTAAACTCACTGGTTGTTTCTATACTAGTGAACTAAGCAGGGCTAGGGTCAAATACAGGCTCAAGCAATCATCTGTACAGTGAAGTTGTTAGCAAGTGTTAACCCCTTGGCAGAGTTCAGGCAATGACCTGTTGCAGCTGCAGAAGCCCTGTTTTGGGTATGGACTTTACAAACCGGGGCTCTGTGGTGCCTGTCGGGCCAGAGAACTCTCCCAGCCTGTTTTATCTGCAAGAATAAAGGTAGTCTGTAGTTCCAAGCTAAAAGGGAAAAAAATTAGGCTACTTAAATCTGTTAGCGGCAAAATTTCCATCTTACAAAGGTTTATTTTTTAACCATGTATCATTCCAAATCGGTTTAAAATGTCAGTTAAAACAGGAATAAATGTCTAGCAGTTTTAAGAGAAAAAATGAGAGAATGTATCATGGAAATGAGTTGACACCCCTAGTAGATAACACTTATAAGATGGAGATCCTCTCACCAGAAAAGTGGGTCAGACGTTCATTATGTGAGGCAGAAAGGCAAAGGAGATGTGAATCTTGTCTAGTCAGTCTTAATAATTCCATACATAGACACATATTTGTCTAGATGGCAACTCTGGCTCTTTTGAAATAGCTGGTTGAGGGCCTGACACCAGCAGATGCTGAGCACCCATTACAGAGCAATGGATACCTTCAGTTCCTGTTGGCATCCGTGTCGAAAGTGCTTCTCAGCTCAGGACCTTGTCTAACAGAAAGTACAAAAACCAGCAGTTAATATCCATCAAAACAGATGCCTGTAATGTACATAGTCTGGCATGGCGGTTCAGTCCTGTTTGTTACTTGGACAGATGTTCAGTGTAAGACCCCCCATCTTATTTGATTGTAATGTGGATAAGGATAAACTAGTTTGGTCCAGGCTAATTTCATAAAATATGCTGTTCGTAAACATCATGGTAGGAATTTTACTTTACAAATACATGCAGCCCTCTTTAATTGAAGAACTTTACAACACCTTATGAAAAGAAAAAATGTGAATTTAGTATGAATGTTCCCAGGCATCTCTTCCTATTTGGAAACTAAATCTATGGAATCAAAGGAGTGACCCTAATCAGGCTCAATTCTTTACTGTTGCTGCTATTTTCATCTCTGCAAACCAATAATAAATTTTAAAAAAAAGCCACTACAGAAAGTGAGACAAGGCCCATTTGTCAGAATTAATTGAGACCATTAGGCTTGCTTGCTAGTGGATTGGAGGGCTTTTATTCACCCATTTACCCTTTCAAAGAATACAATTTCTATTTCTTTGAACACTAGACAACTGCCACTTTTAATTATCTCAAATACATGAAGGAATTGCTTGCAAAATAGCTGTAGCCAGGAGTAAAGACACGGCAAACTGCCTAGTAATTAGATGTATCCATTGTACAAGATGGAATATGAACGGTAATATTATTCTGAAGGAAGGAATGGAGCTGACAGCCAGAACAATCATCTGTTGGGTGACCTGACAAGAGAAATACACCCTTGAGTTGAATCTTGCCTAAAGCAGAAACCAGCTCTACAGCAATGAAACAAAGCCAGAGTAACTTCATTAGGAATTATTAGCAAGCAAACTTTGGCAAGCCATGGATTTCTTAACTATACAGAAATTACATTCCACACCTGAGAACAAAAATTTCAAAAATTTATCCTAGAAAGGACTAAAAGTTTCCAAAAGTTGTAATAGCTTCTGGTGTGGCTATTATTCTGTAAAAGTAATATAATCTCTTTTAAGTAGAATCCAGCAGAAAGAATATTTTCTTACAGATTTTCAGAAGAACAAAACAGATCTGAGAAAAAGGAGAGTTTAGGAAAGTCAGATTGCTTTAAATCACTAGTTCTTTCCTCCCTTGCACAGTTACAACTTTTGCTCAATACTAGTCTGAGAGAGAGAGCGTCTTTTATTTCAGAAGTTCAAGTACGGTGCACACTGGTAGTTTTCATCTGCCTTTGGATGCCTGCTGAGCTGCAGTATCTGTAGGTAGGTAGTTTAAATCAGTCGCACAGGAGCAGAGGAGGAAAGCAAGTTCAGCAAGGGTGTCCATTAAAAGGACTGGTCTCCTTTCACACACCTTTTAGCCTGCATTGACCTTGAGAGCATTTCCCTCCTTCACCATGAAGTCGTCCTGTAGTGTAAGTTTCATCACATTTTTTTAAGTAGCCCCCAAAAATGTTCTTCAATCACAGTCTTTCATTAAATATGATCATTGTAAATGTGTTGGTTGTGGCACTGGTGGTGACACCTGGAGTACTATCTCCAGTTCTGGGCTCTTCATTGCAAGAGACCTGGACATCCTGGAGACAGTCCAGCAAAGGGCCACTAAAATGATTATGGGACTGCAGTACCTTTCCTGTGAGGAAAGGCTGGGAGAGCTGGGAATGTTCAGCCTGGAGAAGAGAAAGCCCAGGGGAGTCTTATCAATGTGTATAAATACCTGAAGGGACGGTGTAAAGAAGACAGAGCCAGGCTCTTTTGAGTGCTGCCCAGTGACCAGACCAGAGGCAATGGGCACAAACTGAAACGCAGAAGGTTCCCTCTGAACATCAGGAAACACTGTTTTACTGTGGGGGTGACTGAGCACTGGCACAGGTTGCCCAGAGAGGCTATGGAGTCTCCATCCAGTCTCTCCACAGTTCAAGAAAGACAGGGAACTACTGGAGAAGGTTCAGCAGAGGTCTACAAAAATGATGAGGGGACTGGACCATCTCCCTTCTGAGGAAAGGCTGAGAGAGCTGGGCCTGTTTAGCCCAGAGAAGACTGCAAGGGGGTCTTATCAATGTCTACAAATACCTTCAGGGTGAGTGTCAAGAGGACGGGGCCAGGCTCTGTTCAGTGGTGCCCAGCGACAGGACAAGGGGCAACGGGCACAAACCGCAACACAGGAATTTCTATATGAATATGAGGAAAAACTTCCTTACTCTGAGGGTGACAGAGCACAGGAACAGGCTGCCCAGAGAGGCTGTGGAGTCTCCTTCTCTGGAGACACTCAAAACCCGCCTGGATGTGATCCTGTGCAACCTGCTGTAGGTGAACCTGCTTTAGCAGACGGTTGGCCTAGATGATCTCCAGAGGTCCCTTCCAACCCTGACCATGCTGTGGTTCTGTGACCATTCTGTGATCCTTGGAGATATTCAAAACCCACCTGGACATGACACTAGGCAGCCTACTCTAGGTGGCTCTGCTTGAGCAGGAGGGGTGGACAAGATGGCCTTCAGAGGTTTGTCCCTTCCAGTCTCAATTTTTCTGTGATTCTGTGTTCAGCTTGGCAAAGACTAGTCTCAGATCTTAAACGTTTGCAAAACATTTCTAGATATATTTGTGGGTATTTAGGGGAATGTCCCTTTTGTCAGGGCATCTCCAGCAGGTTAGTTTTTTCCAGTACCAAACCACTTCTGAACATTTTCTAAAAGAAGAAAGGATCAGTATAAAAATTATGTCAAATATCCCATTGCAAATAGCAATCTATGATGGAAGATGTATTGACACGTGGATTTTTAATTCTAAAAGGTTCTTCTTTCAAATTCTTCATGTGGTCCTAAAGGACAACACAGAGTTTGGACAAATTTGAAAGCTTGTCTGCCAAATTTGCACTGAATTCAACTTTCACGGAAAATACAGCAGGAGAATATAACTCCTGGCTTTAAAAAGAGCCTGTTAGTCCGACTGTCCCTTATGAACAGAAAAGGTTACCAGACTTTAGATCTATTCCATTTTGCATCATTAAATATGCAGGAAAGGGAATAGAGTGGAACACTGCAGATTTGCTAAAACCTTTTTAGGTACTTGCTTTACGGAGCATATCCCTCTATGACTTACTTTAGCTTAGCATTCATATTTCAATAAGGATGATCTACCTTCACAGTGGCATGTGGGATGGAATTTAATAACCTTATATAATGATATTACATAAACTCCAGAATCTTGGCCAAGACTTCCAATTAACAAAGAGATGATTATACTCTTAAGCACTAGATCACTTGGGTTCAATTCTGCTTTTACTCAAGCTGAGGAGTAGCACAAGATAAGTAAGACTACCAGGACAGAGCTAAAAATCTTAACTAATTAGACCTTAATAGCCTGAGATGCTCCAGATATCTTAAACCTTATTTTCCACCAATCTCCTTTTTCTTTTACGATTTATAGTTGAATCTGTAATGACTTTGACCAATTATGCTGAATCCAGCACAGTATTAAGGAAGCACTGCAATTGAAAAGCAGTAAGAAATTAAGCCTGCTCTCCCCCACCTTCAAAGTATGGCAGAAACATACAGTCTCTGATGAACTGAGAAGTTTCTTATTTTTCATCGAGAAGTTCACAGCTCTGAGCCATGATGACCTTATCAAAAGCCTCAGAAGAAAAGAATTCACAGACCTTACTCCAGGTTTTCACAAGGAAGAAGGGAAGGACCCTGTTCATCTGTATTGTTTTGAAGTGTACTTCCTTCTGAACTCTCAAATATTGCACAGGGCTAAAAGCTATTCCTTCATACAGAAAAGTCTAAATAGCATGGTAAGAGCAGTGCTACAGAACAAAGACAGGAGAATTGTCAGCGATTCCTTCAGTCACCCCTGAATTGCTGCTGCAGCACAGGATTCAGAAATAACAACAGTGAACAGGCCAACATACTCGTGTGTAGGCATAAGGGTTTAGAGCACATCTCTGTTCCTATGTCCACACACTCCACAGCCATACCATCAATGCCACTCTTCTAAAAATCTCAAGACTTGTTTAGAGAAGTGAGGATACTTCAGACTAACCCAAAAAAAAAAATGCAGGTTTTGCTGTGGTTTGGGATTTTGATACTATAAGGCATTGCTCTTCAAGCTGCTCTCCACAGTTCTTAGTATAAACATGATTCTGCGTGAAAGGTGGGGATGCTAACTGTTTGCAGGACTCTGAGAGATGAGGCTCTAATAAACTCCATATATCATGAAGTTAAGATAGATAGCTGCTGGATTTCCTGATGAACTGTTTTCTTACTAGAAAGTCTCTTTTCTTGTAATCAGAAAGCTTACTGAGAAAAGCATCTACTATGACAGAATGTAATTTTTCTACAGAGCTTTTCAAAGTTAGGCACAATATTTCATTTAAATCTATGATTTGATTACATTAACTAGAATTACTTATGAAAGACTAGATAGAATAACAGTTACTAACAATGAATGAGACCAAGACACCTGATTATTTCATTTTAAAATGTAATTATAATAATTTTTAAAACCATCAAAACAAATTATGAAATTTCATTAATTTTAAACTTTTCCACAAACACTATTTTGTGGAAAAACCAATTCAGAAGTAAGTTATCTTTTAACTGTCAAATCTGTGCAGAACACAAACTAAGTTCCAGTCAGCTGCATTCTCTATAAAACCCCAGTGGAAGGGCCTGTGAAACAGTTTCTGCACCCATCCCAGGTAGCAAAAATCAGACCAGAAAGTTTCCACCTTGAGCTCCTCCTTGGCCCACAGGATTTATGGTATGCAGAAAGGTGCATATGGGAGCCAGAAGTCTGACTGCATTTACTATTACTGGATCCTGAGCAGAGCATCTAAGCTTTTCAGTTGAAAGCACATTCACGGCACATGAGTGCCCAGCCGTCTGTTACAGCCTGTTTCTCAGCTGCATGCTCTTCAGACAAAGAGATGGGAAAAAGGGAAACAATCTGAAGTACACCACACTACAACACAGCAAAATTAATTGAGGGGAAAAGATACTGCCAAGGAAAATTGCAAAGGAGGAAAAGGAATGTTTTCTAGCTGTTGGAAGAGACAAAGCATCTGTGTTTGTCATTTGTTTCATTTTTATTTTACTTTTTGTGACCTATGAGAAAGTTATCGCGGTGTCTTTTATGGTTACAGATCAAAATGATGAGACCACAGTGTAAGCTGAACAAAGAGCTGGGAGGTTTGTGACTCCACATTCCTTCCTCCATCTGAATCTTTGAAATATTGGAGGATTTTTAGCTGTAATACAAAACCTCCAGGATGCTAGCCTTGCAAATACTTGCATTATTTAAAAGAAACCAACACAAAATATTTGTTTGGGGTTTTTTACTTACAGGAGGTAAGGCTTGCAGAATGACACCTCAAATTTATAAATTCTCCTTGCAAACACGTATTTTTTTCACTCTAAAACAGCTGAGTCTAAGCTGGAGTCTATGCTTGTTTGGTTTTTTTCTTTTAAAACCCATTTGGATTATACAGGTCTTTTGCACCATCTTTTCACCTAAGGCAAATGTAACTCTGGCACTCAGAAAACTTAGCACCACAGGTGCCTGGACTCTTTGAAAGGAGTTTATAGTTTCAGTGGACACTGCCAAGTAGGCTGATTATAGCCTTATGGTAATTGTTGGCTTTTCCCCAACAGACTGCCTTCCTGTGTCAGTTTGCTAAACACAACCTCCATCATTTAGCTTTAAGCACAAGACAATTCATTTTTCACTCAGAGAAGGTTGTAGCTATTTTTCACTAAAAATCTTTTTTTCAGTAAAAAATTTTACATCCTACATTTCTTTACTGAATTCAGTGAAAACCTGTAAATCTTATCTCATTAAAGAACTAGGATGGACACTAAAAAAAATAAATGCTTCACATTTGTTTTGATGTGTTTCTTCTTTAGAACAAAAATTATCATGTTCTGCTGACTGAGTTAAGACCAGATTCTGATCAATTTGAGTAAATGACTCCAAAGGCTCTTGACCACCATTCCTCTCCAAAGTTTCTCATGGACAACCAATACAGACATATGGAAATACCAAGTTTGCAATATTTACTGTTTTATATCTTTCTGTGGATGAACTGCATGTCATTATGCTAGCCTTGCAGACCTCCAGGGGTCCACACAAGCCTCCACTCTAGAAATCATTTAGTGACACTTATTTGGCCAAAGTTTGCTCTACATTTTATTCTTTGCATATACTAGTATTATTACAATGGTCTTGAGTGCTGAAGTCTGCTATTCTTACAAGGAGATAAATTCTCAGAGGTCAGAGATAAGAGACCACAACACATGGCTTTGATGACTGATGCATCCCCTTTCTAATACAGCCAGGGGCTTGAAGGACATAATGCAAGTTTATCTGAGCCTATGAAAATATCTAGTGCAAAGCATCACTTCTTCATAAAAATAATAAATCTAGTTCTAGTTTTTCTCAGAATAATTATTCTGGATGTTACTCACTTATTATAACAAAAAGTGAATTGTTTTCCTCACTTTGATAGAAGCAGGGTTCTAGCCATTCATTCAGCTTAAAAAAAAAGTTATCCTGGGATAATATTACCTATCTAACATTTTATTCTCATGGATGCCTATTTTTGTGCCATTAAAAGGGGGAGACAAGATAGCATTACTGACTAGACTCTAAGTGATTTTGAGATTAACACAGCTGTGTTGTTCCTTATTAATGGATCATGATAATACTGCAGTTATTTTCCATTATTATTGCTTTACAGTTAGCAAAACCATCATGCTCCTCTGTTCATAAACAAACAGCCCTGACTAGTTTTCACTGCCATCAGACTTGAATATTCCAGCTGTCAGGAAAAACAAGGTGTCAGAAAAAAAAAAAAAAAATCTTTGGTTTCATAGAAGAAATTGACGATTGATGATATAGTTTTCTATTGCATGATCATACAGCATACAGGGACCACATCCATCTCTGACTTCTACCAGAGCCTGCTTCAGCATGTAGGAGTGAACTTGTGAACAGAGCTGTGCAAGCAATTGTTTCTCGAAGACTGGCTGTTGAACCACAGTACTGAAGACAGTCTGGTCAGATGGAACCATAAGCAAAAATGAAAAGATGCTGGCATGCACTTTTTCTGTACCTGAATTAAAACCAGAAAAATCATGTTTGTGTTCATATAGCGTGTTTTAAGCCAGCCACTTATAATAAAAATAAAGGAATCAAAGAGCCTGGAGACAGGCAGGGGCACAATTACTCTGCATTGAAGAGTGAGGGTATTTATCCAGGTAGTGAAAGATATAGGGTTGGTGCCCATCTTTGTCTCAGGTGGTTTTCAAAACCGGCTTCCCCTCTCTTTAGGAAAATGCACTAATCATATCATCTTGTTTTCAGGATCTCCCCTCAATGATATATAAAATACTGTAATTTATATAAAATGCTTAGAAGTATTCATTACATGATGATTTGCCAGTAAGTTAAGAGTCACCATTTCTGTCTTGTGTAGTGAATGTTGTATTATTTTCATCGAAGTGGAATAGCTTCAGCAGAACAACTTGAAAGACATCTACCCCACCGCATTCCCACAGGAATGGTTCTTTCAGATCCTGAATGAGTGCACTAACCTGCTTGTTTAAAGGCGGGGGTTTCCTCCTCCACATGACCCTGAAAAAATATTTCCTACCTGAATCTGTTTGGTAAATTCAACCTGTCAACGTTTTAGGTGAATTGCCATTTTACATCATCTTCCAGTAGAATTTTAAAATCACAATTACATCTTGATCTCTTGTGTTTTTTTGAGGGAGAGGGAGTTGTTTTAAGAAAGCCTCCACTTAATCTGCATCTACTAAATCACCATTATTTAAATTATGGCAGTCCTGCCTGTAGCTCGCTTTCACTGGAAGCTGGATTCAAGCATGAAAAAAAAGCTTCTTGCTTTTGGACCTGTAAACTTAAAAATATTTTGTCTCTTGATCTCTTGATAATAAAAATTCCTAGGAGTAGGATAAGGTGAAGAGTGGTGCCAGTGAGATACACTCTTTCAAAGGGTAGATCAGTGAAAGAAACATGTCAGAACATCTGTTATCCAGAGGATCTTATATTGATTTTCATCTGAAAACCAAATCCTGCCTTTAGATTATGTATGTGCAACTGAGTTCACGTGGCCTTTGGGCTGGAATAAAGAAGGTTTTTGTGTTACAGTGGTGGCTGGAGGGCTCATGGCCCTACTGTGTGACATACACCAGTTCAGCCTAAAATGCAATCGTTGCCCTGCAGGGCCTAGAATCTACAAACTTCAGCCAAGAAGTAGGAATTGAGCACAGATCTGAATGGCAACTCAGCAGCCTACCAACTAGTTCACAGCATCCCAGTTTGATTTCTACTCCTTACCTTCCTGGCAGCACAAAAAACACCAGTAAGGCAAGACGCTATAATTGTCAGATTGTCTTCAATGCCAGACGTAATTGAAAAATACTGTGATGATATATGGCATATGATGCACATAACTGAGAAAATAGACTTGAGTGAATAGTAACTGGTGTTAGCCTTGTATGGGTAGAATATTAATCTTAGCACCTGCCACAATGGCATAGTTTTCTTGCCATAGTGATAGCAGTAATTTCACTGATACACCAGATTTAGGCTACTGGTACACAAAAATCTGACCCTTTGGAAGCAATTAAAGACTATTTGTTTACTGGATATACAGAGAATGAAAGATCAGGTCCAAGCTCTGTATTATTTTCAGTTTCTTAATGGCAGTAGAAAGTAAGTGCAGCAGTAGGGGTGCTACACAACTTTTAAAAAAAGGCTAAAACCACTTGCTGGAAACACCTGGAGGAAAAGTCAGTGAGATTTTTGCTCTTAAGTAGTCCAACTCTCTTGATGATTTTATCCAGTTAGCTTGGCCTTTTTACATTACAATGCACCACTGCCCTGCAATACTGATTTAGCTAAGTAATTACTCAACAGAACAATTATTTAATTGCTGAACATGAATATTAACAGCTGAATAATAGTGGCTAAATAAAGATTGGTTTTCTGAATCCCAGTAGTTCCTCCAAAAACACATCAGCTAGGAACCTGGACCAGTTTAACCTTATATGTGATAATGTGTTCAATTTGTACACTTCTTCAAGTAGTCATTAGCATTACTCCCTGGTCATTAGCAGTTTTACTTTAAAAGTCTGTGAAGTTGCAAAGTAGAAATGTACTCACTCCAAACAGAAACTAGCCATAATAATACTATTACAGTAGTTAAAATCATTTTTGTAGAAGTCAGGAACAAGATATGTGTGAAAGGTACATCGAGCTCAGGCCACCTGAGTTTACTGAAGTACTTTTTACCATACTCTCCAGAGCAATAAAATCAGCATAAAAGTGGGCAGAACAAACTTTCCATTGGAACAGAAAACAAACCAGTGCTTGTACTTTCCCCTTAAACTCTCTCTTTTTCAAGGCATTAGTACTTTTGTTGGTTTTGCTTTTATCATGGGTAACTTACGTCTCTAAATTTTAAAGATATCAGAAGGACGTACTCCAACTAATAAATAATAATGGTACCATATATGTTAATTTACATCAAATGTCTCTCCAGAATACCTCCCTTTCATTTAACTGCTTTTTGATAAGGCGCGTCAGCCATTTCCTCTTCTTAAAGACTTAACTAAGTAAAGATCATTTTGTTAATCTTTATCCTGTTACTTTTCTTCTGTTTAGTTTTACACTATACAGCATAATTGTTTTGACATAATCACCTAGCTTCCACGAAGGAATAATGTATCAAGGACACCAGCTCCAGATATGCAGGGTGCTTTTGCTGCTGAGGGCTGCCTGAATTCCACAGAGAAATGTGAGCAGACAGGGTATTTGCAACTGAAGGTAGCAACATAGCAAACAGCAATGCAGTGTGGTCATTTTGAGGTGAAAGGTAGCAATCTGTTACTGTGATCAGTTATTTCAAGGCTGCTTTCAAATTAGCCTTGCAGTCACAAATGTGTAAATATTTAATTTCTTTTCTAAGTAAACATGAAACAGTTCCTTGAGTGAAAACAGAATATGTCTGAATTGGATATACTTCTGTATAAAAATGATGGTTTCTTTCACAGCAAAAACATATCAAAAGTAATGTATCCAATGGAACTCCAGCGTTGACAGATGCATTAAAGTTGAAATGTAGTGCTAGTGTTTGTCACTGGAAACATAATGCAGAATTTAGGCCAAGAGGTATTATAAATTTAGCACAGTTTTAAATACGATATCCAAAATTGAGAAATTGTTCCAACCAAGTATAACACTTCTTTCTTTAGAGTCTTCCCTGTTTTGCAACTCTGACTAACTTCAGCCATTGAACTCCAGCTATGAATGGTGAGATGAAGGAATTAGGGTCAAGTGTGTGCCTCGCATTATCAGTCTGATATAGGTACCAGAAAACTGCACGCTACACTCTGGGACCACCAGCTGAACTTTTTACTGAGATGTAGTCTTGTAGGAAATCAAAATGCATAGGGCCAATCTGTTGCTCCTTTGATATAAAAGTACAATGAAGTCAACTTGACTTTCTTGTCCATTTTCCTGTTTTTCTTTCTTACTTACCACTCACTGCTTACATTCCGCCTTCATCAGCCCATGTTGGTTTTCCTAAGTTTAGCAGAGATTTTGCATGAGCAAAACAAACAGTATTTGATCCCAGACATCAAATTAAATTAGCAGTGTAGATTAGCTACTCTCAGATGAGTCACCTTCTACTTCCAGTAAGGCTCTGCATCCAAATCTTGGATGTCTACTGCCCAACAAGTAAATTACCTCGGTACATTTTACCTGCTGTTCACGTGATGGAGGAAAGAAAATAGGCAGCTTCCTCCTCTTTTGGACAGTCTCTGGTGAACACCCTGTTATATTCCCAACCTACACAAGCTGTTTCCTCCTTCCATGGTGTTACTCTTCAATGGAACCAAAGGACATTCAGGTCTCTGCACCCAGCAGAGAAGACAAATGCTGCTCTCCCTATGGACTGCAAAGGAGGGAGGGAGGGAGAGAGAGAAGCTTTGTGCCTTCCCTGCTTCTCCCTCACCCCTACTTTGTGCTCCAGCCAGATTCAAGGTGACCCTAAGCAGTTACATGTGTGGACTTAAAGATTACAAGACAGAAAGTGGACGGTCCCTTTTTTTTCTCCTCCTGTATACGGAACTCCCACTGGCTTTCCTGGGAGCTCCCTCTATTGACTGACGAGCAACAGGTCAGAGGAGATGGAAAGGCTTTTTACCTGCCAACCCCAGAGTTCAGGATGTGTTGTTTCTCCTGCAGCGGTTGATGACACCCTAACACCTTAGCAGCACTGGAGCTGCATTCCTACGCTGTAACAGGGGAAGCAGGACCAAGGGCCTGAACTAAGGTCTTGGCAGGTAAGTGAAGGAGCAACCAGTATCAAAAACAGCTTCATCTGAAAGTGTACGTCTTTGTAATGTTTAAGTCTTAATATGTGCTCTGCTTTACTTGGGAGCTTAAACTTCCACTTCTCAAAGAGTATTTGAGATCACCTCTTAACTTGGCCAAATGTTTGAAAAAATGTTGAAGGAACTCATAAATGCAGAGGGGCTAGAAAGAAAGGTTATTTGTGCTAAAAACGTCTCGAAGGTAGGATTTCTTCTTAGAGCTGAGCAGAAGTAATTCAGGTTAGTGGGGGAGGGAGAAGCTTCATGCTACCAAGGTATTTTTGCATATCGCTGCTGAGGATGATTGAGAGCATCGTTGTATGGTCCTCAATATTCAAAATATGAGCTCTCCTGTGACTGGGAGGGGGGAATTTTTGCTTGGTTGCTTGTCTTCTCTCAATTGGACACATAGGTAACACCTGATAAAGGGAAATCTCCATCTCCTTACTATGTTCCACTTCTTAAGTTTAATTATTGGAACCAAGTTTCCAAGATGTCATTCAAAAGGTGATTTATTTCAGTAGTTATCAGGAATTGTGTTCTTGCTGGCAATACCATGTTCCAGAACATTCATAGGGAGCACACACAGAGGAATTCACTACCACTAAACCGAATCCAATTAAAAAGATATTTACAGAAAAATATGTGATAATAGTTACCAGCTCAAAACAGAAGGAAAAAAAATAACTTAAAACATCCTTACATAAAGGAAGTCTTTCTTTTCCTCGCTTGTGGTAATGTGAGGATAATGGATGCCTTTCTGTTGAGAGGCCAGTAAGTTTTACTTTTTGGAATGAAAAGCAAATTTAGATCAGAGGAAGAAATCATAAGGGGCTGCCACCCTACGTTCTATACCTGAGCCATCTACTGCCACCGTATCCGGGAGAGAAAAAAGGGAACGTTCATGAAGAATGAACAACCATCCAGAACTGGTGGGGCACCAAAGCCTCATCAGTTTCCAGCTCAGATATTCTCATCCCCCCTACCCTTACTGTTACTAGTATTCCCTAATTTACTAAGTCAAATCACTCAAAAAGTGACCTCTAAGTTTGTGTCCATCTTTCAGTGGATAAACGGTGAGCTTGTAAGAAATTACACATGCTAATAGCACCTGTTAATTAATTCATCAGAATTAAAGGGAAAAGCCATTATCAAAAATTTCTTTCCAAAATTTTACAGGCAAGAGTGAAAAATGACACTTTCAATACATTTATATCTTTTAAAAGTTTTCAATTACTATAGTTATTGTTTTAAATTAACTTTCTCTAGACAAAATAAAGTGTTGTACTACATTGCAGCCTCACTGTTAGGAATGAAGATAGAGGAGACGGTGCAGGAAGGCCAACACATACAACCAAAATGGAGAGTATCCAAGTCATAGAAGAATGGTAAGTTGGTCAAACTGTTATCTAGTAAATGTTTTTAATTTGCCTATAACTAATAGCAGGAATTGTCTTGGTTTTTATGCTTTGGAAATGTCCTTTTGACTACTTTTCCTCAAAAAAAAATCTATACAAAAGAAAGCAAAATCTGTCCTGACAATGCAATGCCAGCAGAGGCATTCATAATTTAGGCTTACATACAGTTTCTTATTTGTGGGGAAGAACTGTGGGGAAGAATGGAGGTGCATGGGTGGTTCCATAGACCTGTGGGTCTCTGTAAGAAGCCTCTGCTACCTGTGGAATCATTTTCTTCTTTTTATCCAGACAAGAAGGAAAACTAATGGTCACAAGGGTACTTCACAGTCAGATTTTTAACACGGCTACCTTTCATAAAACAGCTTGGACTATGGTTTCACTGGAATTAACCAAGGAAACACATACCTTGAAAAACTGAAAGTCTGAGCTTCTGTTTCTGTCTGAAGCTTGGGCCCATTTATTGTGTTGAGAAAAATGCTAACCTATCGTCAGTGACCTTGAGTTCTCTAATTTCATAGAAAGTAAATGAAAACGTAACTCTAGAGGATATGATTGATGGTAAGAGCAACCCAAACAACTCATTGTCTTCTTTTGTACTCATGGCCATTTATGAGAGGAAAATGTCAGAAATTTCCACAAAATACTGTAGTGAAGATTGCTTCCAAATAGACAATGAGGGAGCACAGGTTGCTTGTCGGCTCCATCCACCTCAGCAAGTTCTTTTCACCCTGCTCAGAGAGAGGACTTTTCACCTTCAAGTCATACTTTTTGGTTCAGATTACCATTATTTTGCTGGATAGTTTAAATGTTAAAGACTTTCTCATTTATTACACCTTTTGGACTGCCGAAAAGCTACCACAAAGAGCCTCCCATCATCCAGTCTGCCTTGCATGCAGAGTAGGAATTGATAAATGGACTTGAAGAGAAATCATATAGACAAATGTCACTTACTGTGCAACATGATTACAGAGAAGCTATTAAGAACAGCTAGTAAAGCTCTTGTGTTGGATCCTATCAGGAAGGGGGAGTTAGTGCTCAGAATTAAGTTTGAAACCATATTTAATTGTTCTTCAGTAATTTGGAGTATTATCTTCTGAAGCTATTCATTGGTACATTAATGGACTAGTGACGCAAGTTAGTCTTCTGTTCACTTATCTAGTGTGTCCACTGTTACGACCCATGAATACTTTCCATCAGAAAATGGGAATAAGAACTTTTTCCCATTTCTTCTCTTTCCAGTTTTGCCAGCAACATCCATCACATCTCATGCCAATAGATCATCATTCAGGTCAATAGCACTAAACAGAGGGAAGCTTAGCAACCCTTAGGTACAAGCACAGAGAAATATGCTAATTTAAAAGCTCTCTGAATTACTATTTTGTTGGGCCTCATTAGTATGCTCTTGGCTGCCAAGAGCCTTTTGTTTTTCTTGTCCTTCCTCAACCAAATCATGTGGCAGCCAGTGATTGGCCAAACACCATCAGAAGCAGGCAGGGACATCAGGTGTCACCTAAACCCCCCATGAAAGGGAGTCTATTGCCAGCTCCCTGAAATCACATCTCCTTTAACTGCAGATGCAAGAATTTAATGCTGTTGTGGGATTTTGTCTTTGAGTCTGATGGCTAAAAACACTAGTAAAAAACTTGTAGAAAGCCAGGCGCAAGTCTTATAACATTGAACATGTTCAGTGGGCTATTGAGATAATGAATGCACAAGTGAACAGTGAACAAAATTCCCCTGTCACTGCTGAAGCCTTGTTGCTTCCAGTTTTCATTCTGGACTAAAGTGCAGTTGAAAGGAGAATTTTTGGATGAATGTATGAAAACACTGTTACAAAAATAGAAGCATATTTGTAACGATACTTTGCTTTTGCAGCCAAAACCCTACTGCAGATGAAATTTTGTCTTGGTCTCAGAATTTTGACAAGATGATGAAAACACCAGCTGGGAGGAACCTTTTCAGAGAGTTTCTTCGAACAGAGTATAGTGAGGAGAACCTGCTTTTCTGGCTTGCATGTGAAGATCTAAAGAAGGAACAGAACAAGAAAGTTATTGAAGAAAAAGCAAGACTTATATATGAAGATTACATTTCTATACTATCACCAAAAGAGGTAAAGCTGTAAATGCTACATTTGCATTTTCTGTTATTCCAGAGCGGAAATGTTATACCCTGGATTGCCAGATGGGGGTCTCAAAGTCTGCCTGATTTGTCAGATGAAAGTCTTAGTATGGACATTAAATCAGGAAAGGAAGGGACAGAAAAAGCAGAGACACAGGTGCTGGGCCATTTAGCATCACTGACCACACCACCTCAAAGTTCTCTATAAGGCTCAAGAAACTCCAGTAAGAGAAGGCTGAGAAATAGGTATAGAATCATAGGATGGTTTGGGTTGGAAGGGACCTCAAAGATCATCTAGTTCCAACCCCCCTGCCATGGGCAGGGACAACTTCCACCAGACCAAGTTGCTCAAAGAGAGTTGCTCTTTTGCACCTTTTTTTGCACCTATGAGAGGTGCTCCAGCCCTCTGATCATCGTGTCCCTCCTCTGGACTTATTCCAACAAGTCCATCATGTTCTTCTTATGTATGCTTCTCTAGTAATGCTATATGCCTGCCAGAGAGAGGGAGTAAGTAATGCAAATGGATTTCTGGAGAAAAGACACCAAAACTAAGGAATTTAAATCAGAGTCATTACAGATTTATCTTTTGCAACAGCTGTCTCGGAGAAAGTCCAAATTTGCACTGGTTATTCGTAAGTGAGAATCCAGGAATGGAGACCATGTATTTTCTCTAATGAAAGGTATGATAATATCTGGGAAATTATTTAAGATTTTCTATAACCCTTAAACTGAAATAGGCAAATTCTGAAATGATCTTCACCTGAAGTAAAGAAAAAGTATCCCCTATCAAACCATGTTTTGGAATAGTGAGATATATGAAAATATAAGCACTATAGAAGAGTCCATTTTTAGGCCACATCATGTACCTTTAGCTCCTTTGCCTTGACTTCATGCATTGCATCTATCTACTCAATGATGTTATGCTAGTTTATACTCTCTGTGGACCTTGCTTCCTACATTTTACTTCTGCACTGCACTCAGTAATAATTTGAAACTTCATTCATATGAATGAAACCAACAGCAATTTATAGCTCCATTATCTTCTCTTGTGCTATAGCGTATACTTTTGCTCTGGAGTGAGATAACTGCCAGTACAGCAAGCTAATAATGAGGTTTTCTTACAGTATCTCTAGTACATATATACGTGCTGAAAGCTCAGTTGTCTTTTTAAGCTAAGATCAACCAGCAGCTAAAATTCAACCACTAAGTGTTGTTTGACTTAGGGTTTAACAAAACCACTCACAATCTTGATGCACTGGACACATGCAGATGTCACCAATCTAGTTGCTCCTGCTCCTACTGGAAATCTTAAGAGGCTAACAAGAACTGTTTGCAATGCTTTAGATCAGCACAGGAGCTGATCATCCTGTTCATCCAGGCATCCCATTCCAGATTTTATCTTTTAGCATACAAGCTGAAATATGTAGCATCACTTGTTCAGTGATAAAGTTATTGAGGCAGAAGGTCTTAGTGTTCTAAACACACACCTTGTATTCATCTGTTTAGCAAGGAAATACCTTTAGTAATTCCAACTATTTTTGCCATCTGGCTTTAGTGACTCACTGAAAAACTGGAGTGTAAATTAATAGTTCCATAATTAATTTTATTTTTCATTCTATAAGTGCAATTAACTTGTACTGTATTCAATGGCACAAAGCCCCACCATCCTGCCAAATTCAAGTTGTTTATCCCCACTATAATATTTGATAATGAAGAACCAATTAGCTAGCTGCATAGACTGTTTTTGCTGAGATACATGCATGTGCATGTGTGTCAGGGGGAGAATTGCTTAAATCTTAGTGTGTCATTTCTGTGCTACAGAAATGCAATGGTCTATGACTGAAATCTATTCAAATAAATTCCGAAGAGACACGGCTGCAACACTGCTTCTCAAAACTACCATAACACCACACCCCTGCACGCTGTTGTGTCTATAAGCAGGTAGTCACTGGCTGAGCAGCCTCACCAGTCTGTTCATTCCTGCTGCGCAATCTGGTCTGCTTGTACAGCTACACCACTTAGACAATGAAAAACGCCTGGGTTGAAAAACGGCCTAAAGAAGAAATGCCACTTTCAGATAGATCGATTCCTTAACTCAGCTAGCTGTGGGGCTGCCCAGATAGCGGTGCCAGCACAAGGGAAAGGAAGAGCCAGGGTGGGAAAAGCTGTTCATGGCAGCTGATGCAGCACTGCTGCCCATCCGTAAGGCGGGCGCATAGCCCCGGGGTGTTGCCTGCAAGCCTAAATGAGCGCTTGGGTGGAGAGTGTGCATTAGGCAGGCATAACGGGTATTCTGCAGAGATAGCATACTGGAGTAATAGGTACGGTTTGCTAGCATGAATCGGCAACAGTTTACTCACAGTTAGGCTGCATCATAGTTGTGCTTTGTAACTGATAACCAAGTAACAGCAAATATTGGAGGAGAAAGAGCTGTGTGAGGAGAAAGCCTGCTGTGGCAGCAATATACTCCAATATGCCAACGAACCGACAATGACAGATTCTACAGTTGGTACTGAAGATATAATGAAAATCTATTATTTACTCCTCCATACCATACCATACCATACCATACCATACCACTGTATTTCAAAGACTCTGCTTTACCACACATAAAACCCCTCAAGCTCATACATCCACACATGGTCTGAGTTTTCATCTCAGTTAGCACCCTTCACATACCAAGGTATCGTGGTTCATGGAGCTTTCCAGGGTTGAATTCAATCCTTCAGACAATATCAATATCTATTTATAGGGTTGCAGAGTAGTAGGGTCAGTCTGCAACCTGGTGTAAATCATAACAGCTTAACTGATGTATGCTTGGTATTTCTCAGAGTTTTAGCCTTTTTCTTCTTAGCTGAGTAAACCCTTGCTAGCCCCAGTGGGCTTTCCTGCTACTGCCATTTCATTTAATCTGGAAGGCATTAATTTTACTGGCTTTACAGCATTTTGTGGATAAGCTATCCATTCACTCATATTTCTAAATCATATTCTAAAATCCTCTGTGTATTCATCCCAGATGTAATGTGGCCTTTTCTGCCTAGGCACAGGAGTTCATTACAAATGGAAAGAAAGTAAATGAGAAGCTAAAACTGAAACTTGCTAACCACTTCAATATGGACATACGATATCCTGAAAGTACAAATTAGCAGATGTTGAAGTCTTAAAAAGTAGAACAAATTTGAAATAGTTAATATTAATGGGGAGATTAACATGATAAAAATGATAAAAAACTCTGGGTAATTTGTGAGTAACAAGTGTGGTGCCTGAAAAAAAAAAAGGAAAAAAATGTGTAAGGCAGCCAGATGAGAGTGTTGAATAGAAAGCTTCTAAAGATTTAACCACATATGGTCAGGAAAAAAACATTTCAGCTCTCTGAATAAGAGTCATTCAACATTCTTTTCAGAGAAATAAATATGTTAAAATTTTTTTTTTACGGCAGAATAACATAATTTTGGGAAATCCAGGTTACTGCAGAACTTTATTTAGTTGTACTGTATTTATTCTGTTATACAGCTGTATTTCGTCTCACAGATCTTAAGATGGATGCAGAGATCACATCAAAACTGAAATAGAGTCAACGGTCTTAGTCCGTAATTGTGTGGTGGCTCTGATAAACTCACTGATAAAATGTTCAATGGAGCCCTGAGTAATAAAGACGTAACATATACAATCTTTCTGACATTACTGTTCAATATTAGTCTTTTCTCATCTTTTTCAGGTTAGTCTTGATTCCCGGGTGAGAGAAGTGATCAACAGAAACTTGTTGGATCCCAGCCCTCACATGTATGAAGATGCCCAACTCCAGATATACACCCTAATGCACAGAGACTCTTTTCCAAGGTTTTTGAACTCTCAGATTTATAAGTCTCTTGTTGAAAGTATTACAGGCTCTACTTCTGAAACTTAGTTTTAATTTTCAAACAAAATAACTTGATTTTTTTGGGGTGGGTGGGATGGAAGAAAAGTAGTTTAATAACATCTGGAGCTGGGTTCCTGGAGAACTACAGTTTAGCACTACTCAGGCTACTGTGAAGAAAACAAATACATATTATGGTCTCTGTCTACATTTTTACCAAGGTCCTCCTTGCTCGAGATGGCATGGGAGGGGAACAATGGATTTGCCAAATTACATTTGTTTCACACTCCTTTCACCCTACTGCAGTCAAGATTGCAATGATGTATTTGTAGTTTTATGAACAGTCTCCTTGTGTATCCTCACACTGCATGTGCAAGGTAAAACTGCTTCACTTATCACTTAGTTGTTGCAATATTTAATCCAATAACATAAATTATATCTGTAATTAAGGACTTTTTTTGTGCAATACAGTCTTATGGTACATAGAAACAATTGCAGCAAACCAGAAAGAGGCTTGCATTTTTTAACATCACTAACTGAAAAAAGCCAATTTTTAAGGTGTAGCATTACTCAACATGCTCTACTGAGTACAATACACTGACTTTTTGAAGCCAATATTTCTGTACAGAAAAAAAAGAGCTATTTATCACTGTTTATTTAAAATAAATCAAGCAGAGGATTCCTCTGGTTGTTCACTGCCAAAACTGTGGCATTTTCATTACAAAGTTTGCAATGTCAAAAAAAAGAAAAGAAAAAAAAGAAGAAAAAAAAAGAGAGAGAAAAAACAACCAAACAAGAAAAACAACCAACCAAACAATCAAACCACAAAGCAACTAGAACATTTTGAGAAACTTTTGTAGTTAGCTTCTGCATTTAATTCCAGTAGCAATCTGAATGTGTCCATTCAGCTGTTTGTTTAGTTCTAAGTTTTCATTGTATGCTTTCAGGTTCTTTGAATAGCAGCAATAACAGTTGAACAATTATTTCAGGTAAAACTTTGTTCTACACAATTTCCACTTCCATGTTTCAGAATGGAGGCACAGTGGAACACTTGCCTAATTCTAAGATTTTAAGAGCTTTTATGTAGGCTTTATATTTTTTTTTAGGATAGAAAATGTTTCGTAGCAGCTTATATATAGAATTAACACGTTAAACACAATTTCTCATGCTCATTTAATTGATTAGAAGTTTCTGTTAAGATATTTTCATAAAATCAACCTTTTGAAAAAACAAAAAGGGGGAATGACTGGTGAA
>JAVJGI010000062.1:47160864-47176583 GCA_035590275.1 Ibycter americanus | reverse complement strand
CGGCGGGCAGGCTGGGGAGCTCGCGGGCGGTGTGCCCGTGCCCGCCGCTGCCGACAGCCGGCCGCGCCCTGAGCGCGGGCAGGGCACGAGTGAGCGGGAAAGGCT
Source organism: Ibycter americanus (assembly GCA_035590275.1). NCBI lineage: Eukaryota > Metazoa > Chordata > Aves > Falconiformes > Falconidae > Ibycter > Ibycter americanus. The sequence continues at coordinate 47,176,478 of JAVJGI010000062.1, read as the reverse complement.
CAGCCCCGGCGCGGAGCCGCTGGTGCCCGAAGGACGAGCAGCGCGGTTCTGTATTCCATATAAAGTAAAGGCAACTGATCAGGGATAGAATATTTTTCCTTTTTTTTTTTTTTTTTGTGGATTTTTTTCTGGCTGTCAGAACAGACCAGCCTGCCTGCCTGCACCCGCTTCGGCAGTCACAGACCTGTATCGCGTCAGAAGCCGCACATCTTCGGTGTTGCCAAATAGGATTTCCTACCCTGAATCAAACTTCATTTTGATAGCAGTTAGAAACCAAAATGCAGAAGAGGAGTGCTTTAAGATCAGTAAACGTTCGCTAGATCATGAAACGTGCCCTTTAATTGTTACTACTTTGCTAAATACTGATTCATCAAAAGTGCTAACTGTGGTCGACTCTTCTAACAGAGGTGGCAAACACTGTCTAAAAGCAAATTTGGGTTTTTTTCTATTAATTCTCGTCCCACCTCTGATTGAAAAAAGGAGAAATGGTTCCTGTGAACAAACTAGTCATTTACCGAAACTTAACTGAATGAAATGGAGTGGAAGATATTTCTTTAACTTTCAAAACCTGCTAAAGAAACCAGTGCCATCAAAGCCAGGCTTAGAACTTCTGCAAAGTGAAGTGAACGCAAGGACTTAGTAACTTTGAGAACTTCTGTAGTTCATCCTTAAAAATATCTGTACACGTTATTTTAAACTGATTTTAGAGGCTATATTACATTTGCATCTGAAATGCTATTGGAACTGCTATTAATTTTTATGTTAGATTATTTTCTTTTTTGCATCATAATAGCATTATCAGTAGCAGGTTTAACTCCGATACACCTGTAGTTCCTTAATTCTTATCCTTCCTTCTGTTGGCCTTAATGACTAGCCCTTATCAGTCAGTAGTTATTGTAAAGAAAGGTAGATAGTTGGAGATGATCAAGGTTACATGTTTAAAGAGTTACAGTTAGCCAGGTAGTCAACCGTGTGTGCTCTAAGCCAGCTGTAGGTAAAGCATGCTTGTGGTTCAAACCAATTTACGCATGATTATCTTTTTTATTTCCTTTTTACAGAAGTGATGGGGGCAGGGTGATAGTAATTCACCACTATTAAACCTAAGTTGTGAATTTAAAAAGTTTCATTTGAAATTGTGCTGGTGACTAAATGCAGTTACAGTGCTGAAAGAGTTTGGCTTTATTGTAAGAGTGCACCTCGTGCCTCAGCTGGACACATTTAAAAGCTTGCTGTACACAGAAAAAAGGAGTCTAGCATCTTTTTCATCGCTTGCTGCTGAGTGTACAGTTATGTGTCCCTGTGCCCACCCCAGTTCCGCCTTTTTCATCATGTGTACCATTTTCTCCTTTTTGGCGTAATATTCTTTTTTCTTCGGGGTGAGTGTAGATCAGAGGCTGCTTAAGATGTTGATTTTTTTTTTTTCAATTTTGTGTGTCTGTGTGTGTAAAGTTTGATATTGACCAGAAAAAAAGGAACATTTTAACATATTGAAACTGTAGTACAGAAAAACAAGTCTTAGTTGTAAAGCATTAGTGTTGATCAGTCAAGTAACACTTGGAAATTACAAGTTCCTCTTATTATGCAAGACTTCTTCCATACCTTTGTTTTTCATGATATGTTAGAAGTTTTGCAGCTGTTCTGGAATAAATTGACAGAGATAAAATACTTGAAATGACTGCTACTATCTTCAAATTTTTGCGTACAATGATAGGGGTAGCAGTCCATTTAAAGAAGAGTGTCAATTGTGGAGCTGCAGTGCTCTTTAAATCCTTGGTGTTCATGTCATATTGAAATACAGAAAGTAATTTTAGAATCACAGAATGGTTGAAGCAGGAAGGGGCCTCTGGAGTCCTCTTGTATTTCAGATTTTCCCCATGTCTCATACCTGAACAATATCAGAAAACACTCAATATCTACTGTGTATCTTTGTTCCAGACTGTATTATTAATCTCATTTTCTGACAGGTTTAGTTTGTTGGAGGGGGGGTTGTGTGGGGGTGGTTTGTTGTTTTGTTGTTGGTTTGGGGTTTTTTTGTAGAGTAGGTTCTTCATGTGATTATTTTTCAGAAGGTTTTCTGAGATTGGCACTGATGTAAGTCTGAGGATTAACCATACTCAAATATTTCAGATGAAAGTGAAGATTTCCACAAGCTTGCAGAAAGAGAAATCACCTCCTGCGAAGAAGAGATAGCTGAACTGAAACACCAGGTTAGATCCCTTTAAAAGCTGATATTTCCTTCCCATTCTTATATTTACAAAGCCAAACTGTCATCTTATCAAAATAAGATGTATATGATAAAACTCTTCTCCTCCTCTCCCTGCGAATTATACTCCTCAACTGTCTGTTATCTAAGGAAAATGAAAAATGCAGATGGTATAGAAACAGCCTGTAAGTGCCTGCTTGTACCTGAAATTGTTTGAATCAATACGTCTTTATGAGTAGGATTGTCTTGTTGGGTGTACCTTCATGGATGTGCAGGTTTTTATCTATTGGAAACATTAAATTTGTATAGTATCACACACACCAGCAGCTTTGGAGAAAAAAAAATAATTAGCTCAATACTATGTAACTACTTTAAACTGTTACCTTGTATAGATTCTACATCTTATGTTGCTTTTATGTTACTTTTCTATGTTACTTTTTGTTTTAGGTACATTTTATGTTACTTAATGTAGAAATAATGATCTTTACATAAACACACTGTTACATATTCTTAATGTTACTGGTGAATTAGAAGCTGGTATAGTCACATTGTTTATTCGTCCTGCAAGGATACAACAGTCACTTCATATTTTTGTCAATACTTACGACTTTTCCAAAAGAAGCAGTAGTCTGAAGAGGGAAGCATCACCTAATGCTAAAAAGGGTGATTGAAAAGCATTTGAAAATCATCTCGAGTTTTGATCCAGCCTGCAAAATTGTGATACGGTTGTTTTGGTTGTAGTGTACCTTTCTTCTACAGATCAGTATAAAGCCGGCTCTCCCTTTTTAGATAAATAAATGAATAATACAGCTGGGTTGTTGTTGGACTGTCCTCCTGAACATCCATACCTTCTTAGCTCTGCAACTGAGACCAGGTTAAAAGGGAATCTGATGGGAAGGGAGGTGCTCAGTTGTCTTGCAAGAACCAGCCTGTATCCTGTGGTATCCAACCATCACGGTGCTCCTGATGAGTGAAAACTTCTGTGAAGTTTCATAGGTCTTGAGAGAGACCTTTGTAGCTCCTGTAACTGCGAGCAGACCCAGGGAGCCTTCCTGCAGTGGAGCATCCCCCCCGCCTCTTCCTGACTGCTGCTGCTTCCACTGCAAGGAGCATGAGAAGCCTGTCCTCAGGGCAGCCAAGGAGTTAGTGCAGAACACAACCTAGATCGATTACAGACTTGTTTGGCATTTTATACTATCTCAGCTGGGGATAGCAGTGTCAGAGAGAAGGCTTAGCTGGCTCTTTTTGTATTCACAGATACTGTTGCTGTTGATTCCTTCAGAAGAAACAGACAAGAGTGATCTTGTCATGGAAGTAACCGCTGGAGTTGGAGGGCAGGAAGCCATGCTGTTCACCTCTGAGATATTTGATATGTATCAACGATACGCTGCCTATAAAAAGTGGAAATTTGAAATATTAGAATACTTTCCCAGTGAAATAGGTCAGTAATGAAAATACTTAATCTTTGTAACTTTTTAAGTTAACACACTCATTCATATGACACTTGAATTTCCTGACTACAGGAAGCTAATTTGCACTAACTTAATTTTAGAAGTGGAAGATTGCTTGAATGTCTGAGTACAATTTCCCTGAGCTTTTGTGTTTGAGAATGAAATTCCATTTCAGTAGTACTATTAAAATACTAAAGTCCTTAAACAATAATACTTGTCTTTCAGTAGTTTCAAAAAGTAGAAATGAAACTAAGGGCTTGGCAGAAGAAAATTCAGAAAGCGATGCAGATATGTTGTTTTAGCTTTATTTTTTTACCAACACAGACTACATAGACTTCTTACTTGGATATGCTGTTATACTTAGTTACTTAGTGTTTCTAGTGTTTATAGATCAGTTTGGCAGGTTGAAAGTCTGTTTATAATTATGGATCCCTTGGTGGAGAGGGATCAGTATAATTCAAACTATTCTTGAAGTTTAATCTGAAACATCTTGAATTTGTCTGAAATAATGTCATCTGAGGATTTAGGTAAGGAAATGAGATGTTTGGATATAGCTCATCTGTAGCAGCTAATGGATGAGGGGAATTGTTGAGACTTTGAGAGGAGAGATAAGAGATCTAATTATTTGTAAGTCTTCAACTAAAATGTCACAGGTAATAAGTTTAACAGCTTAATTCCTGTTTCTACTTTCTTCCCTCTTCCTTACTGCCTCTCTTCCTGTCTGAGCAGTCCTACCTTTTTTTTATTATTATTTTCTTTTTTTTTTCTTCTTTTTTTTAAATTGTCTGTTTTGGTGTCCTTTCACGTAAACTGGCAAAGACTGCTTTTTACAGGTGGGACAGTTTTTTGCCTAGTTAATGTGTTAAGTCAGTTCTCATGAGCCTTAGAGCTAGCACAAGATAAGCAGAAGATGGGACTGAATGCAAGGAGTGGAAAAAATGGATCTTCTGGTGATGATGAGCTGTGAAGTTGGTTCACTGCATCTCATGGAACACTGTCTCTGCAAAGATGAGGACTGGCAGGTTTACACAACAAACTGAGGCAGTGGCACATGTTAGTTAATTTTAGCTGAACCCAGTTTACTGTGTAAAGTTGTTTCACAAAGATCAGGCTGCTGTCTCTGTGTTGCTGCTGACTTCTTTGCACTGGCACTGACGGTGATCCGTCTTCACAGAGTCTCATCACCAAGCCAACCCAACTGAAAAATAGCGTGCACACACCCTGCTCCCCTATTAGTTTTCAGGTAATCCAGCACAAGAGAAGAGGAGAAACGCTCATGGAGGTGGTGGAGGCAGAAGCATGTGGCTACCAATGGTGCAGTGAGAAAACCAGGACCTCCTTCCAGCAGCAAGAGGTTCAGGCAGCTTAAGCCAATGGTGAAACTGTAATCCAAACCATGCCCAGCCAGTGGCAGGGATTTTAGGTTTTGATGGACAGATTGCAAGTCATGTTTCTCAGCAAGACAGACTTGCTAAGTCTGTCTCTGTTAATGGATCTGCAGGCTTACTGTTACCCGTGCTGCCGTGAGTAAAGCTAGCACATTTTGCTTGCTTACATATGGCCGTAGAGGTAACGTGTTATCATAGTGGGTATGGATCAGTAGGTGGGCATTTGTGCAGCTTGCTACTTCTAGTTCAGCTGGGTTGTGAAAATTTGCCTGTATTCGTACTTTCTTCAGCATTTTTTTTCTTTTTTAGTGAAACTTGAAGAAATGAGAAAAGCTAGGATGTTAGGATATGCAATCTGTCAGAAAACTAATCTTTTTTCAGTCAACACATAATATAATTGCACAGAGATTTGTAGCAAGCTTTAAGAAATGTGAAGCATCTTCTAAAACTACTTCTGTTTACTTATGCCTTATTTTGTACTCAGTGATATTTTCAAGTATCATGAACCCTTTCTGTGTCAACCGTGTAGAAATTCACAAAAAATAAATATCCACAACTCCCCTAATTGAGCTTCTCACGTCAGTGAGCTACTTTTCCCTTCTGATGAGGGTTTCTCTGTGCCTTACGACCCGTCTTGCATAAGTACAGTTTTTGATTCACTGCTCTATATTGAGGGATTAAAACAAGGTTAAAAAATTAGATGCCATGGAAGAAATACAATTGAACATCACAAACTGGGGAGTTGAAAATCTGGGTACGGGCTTGATTTGTTGTCTGTATTCATACCTCAGAAAAAGGAGGCTCATGTCTGCACCTTCCAGATACGGAGATACAATTTAACTTTCTATGGATTTCGCTTACACTTCTGTGTTATTAAAATCTTTAATAGAATTTGATTTTTAGAAGTGTTATATCTGTAAAATCTTCTAATATCTTTCTTTAGAGTTCTTAGCAGGTGTCTTTAGCAGATGTCTTATTTCAAGTTGATGAACATGAACTCAGATTTTCACAGTATCGGAATCTCCTAGAGCGGCTTTTCAATTCAGTGTCAATTCAATTAGTAAATACACATGTTTTAATTTAATGACATTGGAATTCACTAGAGTGTGTCTAGATTTGTTACTATTAATAAACTTTTTTTTATGATCAAGAGGTCATTTTTCAAGTAAACTATTTGCACAGTTCAAGTGAAGGTAGGAGCAAGAAGAAGCTTCATGTGTCAATGCAGGTTGTTGTTGAAAGAGGAAAGTCATGTTTATCCCCATTCATGACCAGGCAAACACTTTGCCAGGACCTGAGCCAGTTCAGCCTTCAAAGCTGAGAGAAATTACTATTTTTTTTTTAAATGAATGGGATCAACATGGTGCAGGCTAGATGGGTGTAAACAGAATGGGGGAAGCATCTGAGTTGTCTTTATTTCATATACCGGGGGACGAGGAGGGTTGCCCTTTTCACTGAGACAAGACTTAGATGGGGTAAACCCTAGCAGTCACGGACAATTTCACCTTCAGAGCACAGCTTCCCAGTCAGCTTCAACAAGGGCTGTCCCACCTCCCAGTCGGCTGCCAGCCGTATGGTCTTTCTTTCTCAGCTCCAGTAATTTTAAGGCCACAGTGCTAATTGGATTAGGCCACTGATTTGGGTTAAAAATTCAGTTATTGGATAGTTTTAAGTCAGGTCTGACTCAGCTTGCAGTCCTGTGATTGGAAGAGAAAGGGAGTTGTTCTTGGCTACCCTTTTGGTGAAAGCTCAGTCCTTGGATGAGGAACCCACACCCTCAGAGGCACTGTCTTTAATGCCTTAGATGGGAAACTGAAGTAATACATTAATTTAGTTTATATCTAGCTGTATTTTCTCTTTGAAACTGCTAGGTGTTTAATAGCTATATATTTATTTTAAACTCTTTTGTCTTGCTGAGGGCTTGCCTGTGCACTGAAATGAGTGTTTAGGAAGGTAGGATGTAAATTTAGAGAAAAATAAAGGCAGCTGTAGCCTTTGTCAGCCTCTTACAGTGTATTTTCTGATCTTACTTCCATGACCAGTTTGGATGGGGCTTGGAGCAACCTGGTCTAGTGGAAGGTGTCCCTGCCTACAGCAGGGGGGTTGGAACTGGATGATCTTTAAGGTCCTTTCCAACATAAACCATTCTGTGATTCTATGACCACATATCAAAACTGAGTAGCTAGAAATAATTTGGGAGGTAGGGATGCTATGCCACTGAAAGGCATGTTTAAACCCTCAGGTTCAAAGTGTCTGTGCTGTGCTGAATAAGAATGGAGTTAAGGATGCTCACTGATGACACTAGCCTGTTGCATCCCATCTGTTTTTGTGGACTGCATGAGCAAAAAGCAAGGTCCTACGTTAAAACATCGAACTCCCTCCTTTCAGAGACCTCCAGAATTTGGCTGAAATCTGAATGTGAGCATGTGTGAACAAAGTGAATATTAAACAAAGCTGCAATTAAGAATTAGTTTCAGTCCACTCTTAACTGACTTTATTGACCTACACCAAGGGATGCCACTGCAGAAACAGCACATTCAAGATTTAGCGCGCACATTAAAGCACAAACCCACAGGTCATTATTTATCCACAGCCTCTCACCCTGTAGTGGCAAGCAGAGACAGATACGAGACTTTGTCTCAATCTGGATATAAGATGCCACATAAAAAAAGAGCACAAACTCAAACCCTCGTTCTGCTCACATCAGCTTTCAGGATAGACAGGGACGTTTTATTTGAAAGGGGCAAGGACATAGTAAGAGCTAACTACATTTGACAGGCCCATGACATGTCTGCCAGGGTAAAGGGTTTGTTGACATTTCATTGGATTTGGCTGCATTTCGTATTAAACCTGTGTTGGTAATACTCAAATTTGAAGCAGTACGACCTAAATACTTATCTTCTGAACCAGTTTCTTGATCGTCTCATGCTAAGCACTATGGTGCCACTGGCACGCTATTATCACTACAAACTCAAACTCTCCTGAATGTGTCACAGATGTGGCCTCAGCTCACACAGATGGACTGTGCCTGTGGTATATATAGTAATGCCAGGAGAAGTGAGGAGAAAAGACAGAACATTACCTTTTGCAATGAACTGCTTATCATGTAATTAATACTTGTCATCGGTACTGTAGCCTTGTGGACATTCATGTTATTTTTACTCCTGATGTAGCCTGGCTTCTTTGTCATGTGCAGCTGTTGCTTAGGATTTTTTTAGTAGTTGCTCTTCTATGTAAAGGAGTGAGTGAATTTTATCACTCAAATACATCAGTTATTTTAGGTTATATAAGATTCTTTTAGACTAAAGAAGGAATCTTTTGTTCATTTGAATAACATTTGCATAGCAGTAGAAAGATTTCATACTACCTATTAGAATGAACCTTACTGATCTACACTGAAGATCTTGAGAGAGATTCTTATTTGTTAAACTATATGCTTTATGGTCAGATTTATTCTAAACACGATGGATTTATCTTATGGTATTGATAATAGATAATGGCTGTAAATTAAATCAGTGAAGCACTAGGTGTGTTGAACAGTGCATTTGAATCAAAGTGGTACAGATGTGTACAAATAGGAGAAAAAAATTAAAAGTCAGAAGGACAAAACTGAGATGAAAGAGAAAGGAAGAAGCAGTTTAGGCTATTTTCCACAAAGGTGACTATAAAAGGAAATACATTTTACTACAGTTGAGGGAATGTTAAATTTCTGTAGAATAAAAACATTTGCAAACCTTCTCAGTGGAGGTGAAAAACCTGCCCTATGTTCTGGCTGATGATTTTTTCCTGCTCTGCAGGGCATTTTCAGATTCTATGTTGTCTTAATTTTCCTTTTTCAAAAGCTGCTGTCTTGTTTCTATGGTTGATTTCCTTAGTCTAGAGATAGCTAAAACAGTATTTCTGAGAAGTATGTGCCTCATCCTTGCTGTGGTTTCATGTTGCAAGACTTCAACAGCAATATTCTTTCAAGGCCACCTATGTCCTCTTTAATTGTTCCCTTGGCACACCATCCACTGTGCTGACAATGGCATCTGGGGACTGAGCTGGATTAGAAACCAAAACAGGTGAAAAATCACATTCATTTATAGCGTCATCACTTCTCTGATCCTTCAAACAGTTATACTGGTATGGCCAAAGGGGTTGCACACTAACAAACAGGGAAGAGCAAGAATGCCATGAACTAGTATTGCAACAAACTGTCATGAAACCATGATGGTATTGGGCTTTACTTCCAAGTTCCAAGCTGTTCAATGCTAGTTTTTAGCACATTGCTGTCAAGTGTTTTGCTGGATGTATCGGTAAGAGGGGCAGAAGCTGGAGTTCTGCTCACTCCAAGGGAGCAAAAGATCAAAATGAAAGAGCAAACATAAGACCTGGATAGGATGCATAGAGGAGAATGGGCAAGAAGAAGAGCATGAATAACACACATCCTTTAGTTAAAGAGCTGGGATTTTCCCCATTGAATGATAAGGTTCTAAACTAACAAAAAAATTGATGTAACTTCTGAAGGTGGTTTTCAAAATTTGATCTGTATGTAAACTTACTTTTGGTACTAGAGTTCTGCTGTGATTTATGATTGTATGTGTACATGTATGTACGTGGCTCATAGACAATCTTTATATGTATATAAAAGTTAAATCTATAAAAAATAATTTGACAGTCCTTTACTTGAGGTAGTGTGTGAGTATGTATGTCTGGCTTTGTTTTTAAGAGTTTTCTTGTATTTTTGGTGTAATTCTGCTTAAGTATTTAAATGGTAAATTCATAATTTTAAGAAACAGATCACAGCGATGTCTAAATACACTGTTTGAAATAGAATAGCATAGTACCAACAGTTTTTCTTACAGGTTTACAACTGTTTTTCTTCTGTATTTAAGGTGGCCTAAGACATGCGGTTGCCAGTATAGCTGGTCTTGAGGCTTACAAGTACATGAAATTTGAAGGAGGGGTGCACCGTGTTCAGCGGGTACCAAAGACAGAAAAGCAAGGACGCATTCACACCAGCACAATGACTGTTGCAATATTACCCCAACCCACTAAGGTAATATTTTTATCTTTTAGTATAACAGACTTTACCATGAGCAATGTTTTTACATGCCGTATTGCTGATACCCAAGTGTTTTCTGTCTCTCTTGTTATTCTCTCTTAATTACTTTTTTTAAATCTTAGTTTTAAACTAAGTCACGTTGTTTGTTTATTTTTGTCAAGGGTGGTGAAATAAAGACTTTCTGGATTTCCTTATAATCCTAATCTGAAGAAAGTCACTGGCAGTTTACTTCACTAGAACTTGAAAATTCACTGTGACTATCTTGCATGTTTTGTGGAAAACTTTACCTTTGTTACAAAGTAACAAATGACTGAAATAGTTTACAGAGCTCATATCTTTTAACACCTCCGCTTCCCTGTTTTTGTAGTGTTCTCACTTTCCCCTTGCAAACTGTAGGGGCGATAATTCATTCTCGACATATTTGCTTGGTTACAAACAACTGGTTAAGAATTAAAGCTTTGTTTTCATCTTTGTTTCGTGCTGACCTAGCAAATTGTCAAAGATGTTACTCATTCCTGTTCTGTCCCGAAGCTCTCTCGCTCCTTTCTCCCAGAGACCATCTATCCATTCCAGAGCCAGCAAAAGGAACGTGTTCCATTTTACCTAAAAACCAGATAGTCAAGCTCAAATACTGGTTAACTGCTGGAAGAGGGTGCAGAGCTTTCAGAGGAGGGGGGAGATTGGTGCTAAGGGATGGCTACACCTTAAATTACTATTTGTCTGATTTCCTGGCTTCCATTATGTTGCATTCCAAACTGGCTAGAAGGATTTGTTAATATGTTTATAAGTGGATGTAAGCTGCCACTTATAAACTCTAAAAAGCTTGATCTTGCCTGAATGTGCCTTACAAAGTAAACCAGCTATGCATATTTGACATCTGTCTAGAAAGAAACAACATAAATGTGTTCCTTTTGTTTTTTTTCCTTTATGTCTCCCATGACAGACAAAGCTGGAAATTAATCCAAAAGACCTACGGATAGAAACAAAGCGAGCTAGTGGAGCTGGAGGCCAACATGTCAATACCACAGACAGTGCTGTACGGATAGTTCATATTCCAACAGGTGCTTTGTTTTTTTCCTTAGTACAACATCTACATTGCGAAACTGCTGTCAGAATTTCTTTTGGAAGTGTGGTTTTATTTTCAAACCTGGACAACAGTAGAGCAGAGTTTTCACAGAGTTTTCACATGTGTTTGTAGTACTCTAAATGCACCATGTTGTGCCCACTCCAGTTTGTAATAGTGAGGACTACTGGCTTCAGTAGGTAATCTATTCATTGTGCCATTAAGCATGATACTCTAAAAGCATCCAAATCAATTTCTATGAAAAAGTTATATGTAATCTATCAAATAATGGAAAAGAAACTGAAAAACAGAGTAGGTTAAAATCTGATGATATGGCTTTTCTTGACTAGTCTCCGAAAGAGAGGTTGCTCTATTTCCATATTAAAATGTTGCTTTTAATTGCAGAGTCTACTCAGGATGCCAGCTTCCATGTGTCTGCTGGCTTCTTTCCCATGGATTACAAACATAATTAGGAGGCCCATCCCCAGGGCTCAGGTTAGGAAACACGGGAGGGATAAGATACACCCTCAAATGCTACCTGATTTTAGCTATCTTTTTTTTTTTTCTTTTATTGCCATTCCTAAGCTTTTTACTTCCCTTTGAGCAATCCACAAGAGCTGCCTTGACTTTCATTGCTTTTTAACTTTTCCACTTCTCTACCACAAACATTAGTCAGGCTTTACAGCCTCAGGATAATCCCAAGTGCTCTTTATCTTCATGTATCCGGATTTTTGCCACCCATTTCTTCATAGTTATTGAAGGCATTAATCCATTCTGCGCTGTGGCATCACCTCAGTAAAGTAGAAGGTAAACAGTGGAGAGGATAGAATTCTGTTCAAGATAGGTGACAAAAAGGTACTACAGATTCAAAAAGTTTTGGATTGCCTACATGTTTGGAAAAGAAGCCCACAAACTAAAACCAGCAAATGATCTGAGTTTTTGCTAAAGGCAGTTATGCTTGTTAGAGAAATCTCAAAATGTATTACAAATTTTTTTGTGGTTATGCACTAGACATGTTAAATAGAGGGTTTTATATTTCACCTTATTTCCTCACTTCTTCTTGTTCTACCTTTCCCTTCTTCATTTCTCCTGATCTCTCTTTACAATTGTCCTGTTACTTTTATTTCTCTCATTCTACCTCTTTTTATAAACCTTCATTGTGATCCAAAAACTTGTTTGTAAACAAGTCTTTCATAAAGTAATACTACATAATCTTATAAAAGTATACTGTATTCTTACCAGTTACTTAAATCCAAACAACAACATAGCTTGTGCTTTCCTCTTCCTGTATTTCTTCTCCCTACCCCTTTCTTAGGCTGTTCACTTCTCATCTTAACTTGAATTGCATGTTCTTGGAGGAGAAACCACACCTTTTTATTAAGAAAATAGTGCCCACTTTTGTATATCCTGATCATATGCTATATACTCACTATCTCATATAGTGTACTGCTCCTTACATCCTAAATTTCCTGAAACTGTCGTCAAAAATTACAAGCGTTAAAAGTGCCTTCTGTAAGTCAGATTACATGACATATCTTTTACTTCATTATCCACCTGTTGTCCAACATATCAGATTAAACTTCTTGTCTTATGGCTTAAAACACCTGTACAACTCAGGCTGCACTTCTCTCCCAAAATGTATCAGTATACATTAATAAGCCTGGACTTTCATGTTCCCAGCCCAAAATATGTATTGAAGAAAGAAACATCTTATTGTAACTTAATAAAAATCTAGCAACTGCAAAACGCTCTTAGGGTGTGTTACTGTTAAGTGTTAAATGTCATGATATTTTTGGCAGGGATCGCGTCTGAATGTCAGCAAGAAAGATCTCAAATTAGAAACAAAGACAAGGCTATGCAAATGCTATGTGCCAAACTATACAACGCCAAACTGGAAGAAGAAACCAAAAAGAGAAACAGTGTTCGAAAGATTCAAGTAAGATTCACTTAGTAAAGATATAATTATGTGTGGGCTTGGGGCAACTCCTGTGCTGAACTGCAAATAGTAAATGGCCATACAGAGGAAGAAGAGCCCAGGAAGGACTTACACAACGCAAAAAAATTACATTCTACTTCAGCAATAAAGGTCATATATTAACCAGACTCAAAACTTCAGTAGTGTGTACCTTCTAGAGATGTAGTGAAACAAACTGGATTACAACACGAAGAACCAGAATAGTATTAGAAAAAGATAAAGTGAAATTGTTCTTTTACATGTTTGAGAATAATTACTGCAACTACTGAACTGGTCTGAGTACTATGTAACTATAACGAATTTTGCATAATCATGCAAGGCAGAAAAAGCTTTCACTTTACATGCTTAATCAATATGTCATCCTTTTTACAAAAAGACAGTGTTGGTAAACTGATTCTTCTTGTTCGATAGATTGGGACTAAAGGAAGATCAGAGAAGATCAGAACATACAACTTTCCACAGGACCGGATTACTGACCACAGGATAAGCAGATCAGTGCATCATATAGAGTGTTTCATGCTAGGGGAAGAAATGCTAGATGAAATGATACAAACTCTGAGTGAATATGCTGATTATGAATCTTTAATGGAAATTATTTCAGAAAATGAAAAAAAGCATCCTTCCTGAACGATGCTTTTTGTCAGCCCATTACAACAGATGTAGACACCTGTCTGCAAAGGAGCATCTTGGAGCAACACCCAGAAAATGCAACTCCTTTTCAGATCATGAAAGACCACAGCTTGTTTCCTCGTGACTGATAAACAGTTTTCTCACTTGCCAAGTAAAAATCTATATTACCTTCTTATGGGCTTGATGCATCAGTCCACTTAAAAAGTAAATTTGACTGGGCCAGAAGTAACTGCAATTTTTAACTTTCTCCACTGAGAAGATAAAGATACACCACTCTGGAAAGGTATGCATTAAAAAATGAGCTATTTCTAGTCCCAGTTTTCATTTAAACAGTAGTTTAAACATAACTACAGTGTCAAATAGCATACTTGAGAGAACAAAAATGTTGTATTTTGAGTGATTGAAAGCAAGTGATAAATAAATGACCACACTGCTAATCTGCATATTTGTTTATCACTTATACGTGGCATGGGAGAGGGCATCAAAGTGTATCTCCTTTATGTTTGCATGGCCTTCTGACCTTTATTAATAAACACAAAAAGTTGTGTAGGAGTGTCCCTTGTTAAAAAAAAGAAAAAAAGCTGTGGAAGCCAAGGGACAAGTTATATGAATTGTTTTTGAAAAGGATGTTTCTGTTCTTGAGTCAAAAGTGAAAAGAATTGTTACAATATTGTTTGGCTGATATTTCGGTCTCCATTTGGCTTCAGTTCAGTTTCTCCTTTATGTTTTTAATTGTCTCTCCAGTTTATTGACTTTCTGAATGTTATATGTTATATATATGGTTCTTGTCTATTTATTTAACAGCATCTTAAAACATTTGATCTGTGAAAGCAAAGTAAGACTTTTGCCTTTCTAATCTACTTATACGTGTGCACACATTTATATCTGTGGGTAAAGACAACTTTTAACCTTCATTTTAGACTACATTTTACAGTCCCAAATGCATAAAGCAATCAAAACCTGCAGTTTCAATGCCACATTATCCCAGTATGCATTGTACCTATGCATGTGTGTATACACATACAGAATGTATTTGAAATATAAATACCTGTAAATAAGAAAATTGGAACCTAAGGAAAAATGTTACCATGAATATAGGGGTATTTACTTTCAGATGTCTAAATAAAATTAGTGTAAGAAGTTAAAATAGGAACAAAGTAAGTTTGCTGCAGATAGCTTATAGAAATGCCTTATTTAAATATCCTATATAAGAATCAACTGATTTTTATCAGTTTATCTTCTTTTATTACATTTGGGACTGCAGTTTGAACCAATGCGTGTCAAAAAAACACATAGAATCATTTAATACCTTTATCAGCTTTGTTTTCTAAGATGGTAACTGCATGGTAACTATGATTAAGTCCCAAATCGTTTAATTAAAGATGCATACATTAACTTCAGATGTAGGATGTATGCATAAGGTGCAACAAGATACATATATCCTGTTGGTAAGTGTGAGACCTAGGTCTAGATTTATAGCAGATTTACAACTGCAAACTGGCACGTATGAAAGTAAAAATGAACCTTGAAGCATTTTGTGTGTAAAATAATTGGATATTGATGGGATTAGAAACGAGGGCTGAAGTCTTTATTCCTGCCAGATCAGTCTGTAAAGGGAAGACTACAGAGCACTTGTGAGAGTCTTCTGGATGGCATGTAAAGGCGGGCTAGCTTGTGCCGAGTGACGGATGGAGGTTGCGATGCCTTCTCTCCAACTTCAGCTTCGTGCTCCTCCCGAGCGGCCGGGTCAGACGCCGGGCTCCCGCGGGGAAGCTGTGCAGGCGCTCAGGGCTCTGTCGCCTCGGACCCTCCCTGCTGTTCCAGCCGGCGGCCGGGCTCCCCGAGCCCAGGCGCTGC
>JAVJGI010000062.1:47075220-47159421 GCA_035590275.1 Ibycter americanus | reverse complement strand
CTGGCGCCCCGCAGCGCGGCGGGGCACATGGCCCAGTTCTGCCGGGTTTCAGCCCAAAAGCTCCTCCGCTGCCTCGCGGCGCGCAAGCGAGGGGGGAAGGGGAGGAGGCGCCGTGGCAGGGCTTGCCTCTCCCCCAGCTCACACTGTACAAAGCCATAAGCGTACTTGCTCCTTTTTTCCACCAAAGGTAGGTACGAAGAAGGGACTTCTCCGCTGAAACGTTCACGAAACGTGGTTTTTAAATACTTCTTTCCAAAACCGCTGGAAGCGTTTAAATCCCTTAAAATACCTGCTTAAATGGTGGAGCTTATTTTTTCTACAGATTGCAAGGCAGGCTGAAAACTATTTTCCCCTTAGCTCTAGCCGGACGGAGATGGCTTCCTTCTCCCCTTCAGCCCTCACCCATCCCCCCGCAATTGGTAATATAGATAGCACCACACTTCGGGGGGAGGGGAAGGAAAGAGGGCAAGAAAAGCTCAGTTTCCCTATAATGTCTGTCGACCTCCCGCCCTCTTAAAATCATGCTGGTGAGTAACCTTTATTTCACTTCCACTGCTGTTCAAGGGTCGCTGCTTTCTGCTGCAGTTGACGCATGCATGGGAGCAGTCAGGCCTGTCCTGTGCCCCCCAGCCTCCTCCCCTTTCAAAAAAAGCCAGATGCCAGGTGGCACCAGCAGCGTTGCCTCTGGCCTTGGATGCAAACTTGAGGCTGCTCTGGCCTGGCTATACCCCTGCATGGGCCTGCTGTCACTCACTGACCCTCTGCCATGGTGTCCCTTGCAGGGACTGCAAATGTCCTGAGCGTATCGCTGTGTTTCCAGTAGGAAGTTGAGGCATCGGTGTGTCTAAGAGCGGTCTGTATGGGTGGAATGGCAGACAAAGTGAATCACCAGTCAGTTTTCTCCCCCTCCCAGTTATACACATCACAAAGCTCTAATTTTGAGAAGATCTTTCCTCAGATTTAACAAGTGGCTGTTCAGATCCTTAGTTCCACTAGTTGTCTGTGTTTTGGACACTAGAGAGTGAGTTAGATAAAAGCTTAAAATTCGTAACATGGGAGGAAGGCATGATCGGTTCTTGATAAGAAAAAGAATTTGTGATGCAGTTTATGCTGTGTTGTAATACTGTCCTTATTGTTTCTTGCAGGATACAAAGTAACGACATTAAACCTTAACCACTCTTTTAAAATGAAACGTGATTTTGATTGTACGTCTCTTCGCGCTGGGTTTGCACCACTGAAATCTGTGGAGAAAACAAGACTGGAAGAATCCTGCCCCTTGAATTATGAGGAAGGCTTTTGTAAAAGCTGGGCTGAAGAGCCTCAGCAAATACTCCTCAGTGACTCATACCATGTGGCCACCAGAAATCTAGATCTTGAAGATGAAGGAAGACCTGTACACAACAAAGAAAATAAACAAGTAATCCAGAGACTTGATGAAGCCATCTATGAAATGGAGGCACTGGAAAACAGTAAATTTAATGAGGACAGTGGTTATTCCTCTATGTTAAGTAATCAATATGCTGATGCAATAGAACATGAGGATAGTATACCTTTGGCTGGGAATCTCTGTGGCACACCAAAGCATTGCCTCATGAAGAACCAAAACCAAGCACAGTTTTCAAAGAAGACTTTGTTGCCAGTAATCCATTATGAAGAAATGATTTGCTCAACTTTGAAAAAAAATGGTAAAAGGAACCTCAAGTCTTGGGCTGCAGTAGACAGAATTGTTTTTAGGGGAAAGGCTGAACTTTGTAACCTAATCGGAAGGAAAATGGGATTAGATAGAATAGACTTTCTTGCTGAACTCTTCCAAAAGAACCTGAAGCATATATTAGCAAACATTTTAAAGCATCTCGGAGAGATGGATTTAATAAAGTAAGTATATTGATCTCATTGTGTTTCCTTGGGAAAGGAAACAACCTAATCAGATGGCTTAAGAATCTTTTAGATGTGAGGCTTGTGAAATTTACTCAGTGGGTAGTATTATGTATTGTAGTAATATGCATATACATTAAAACATGAACTTTCAATGTAAGCCATGCTATATATGGAGAATGTGTCTTTTCCCTAGAAGGCTAATTAAAGACTGCAACTGTGACCATATTCCATCTTCTACTTAAAAGAAAATGGTTACATAGTTATTCCCACTATTAAAGAAAAGGGTTTACCCTTTCCTCAGAGGCAACTGATATGTTTCTATTGTCGTTGCAGTTTTGCCAAAGTCAGTACCACATGGCGGAAGATTCTGCAAGAAGATAAATGGAGTTTCAAAATGTATAATAAAGCTGTGGAAAACCTTTCTGTAAGTTTACGCACTTGTTAGCTATTTGAAGCCTAAACCAGCAGTGTCTTTCTGCTATTTCGGGATTCCTCCCAACCTTAAGAGATCACAGAATTGCTTCTTAGCTTGAAAACATTGTCACTGAAGTGCCTGAGTTTGTCCTGTTAGAATGCCCCATCTCAAGTGTTGCTAGTCACTTCACTGTCTTTGGGGTCCAAGGAAGATTGACTGAGAAGGTTACTCAAAGAGAGATGCAGATGTTCTTAAGAGCTTCCACATGTCCTGTGTTAGGAGGAAGGCAGGAAGGAGAGGGTCAGTTCCAGCACTGCCCACTGGGCAAGCAGTGGAGGTTCTCAGCAGAGGCTAGCTGGCTTCAGAATCCCCCCCCCCCGATCCAGAAGGGAGAGAGGCTGAGAGAAACCCCTCAGCTGACTCTGCAACTCGGTTTCTCTGCTTATGCTTTCTAGCAACAGTCTCTAAAGTGCAACACGCTGGCTACAGAAAATTGAAAATCTTTTTGCACTGTGAGCTATTCCTAATGCCTGCTTGTCCTGTGAAATAAAAAAATAACAAGATCCAAACACGTTAGCATTGCGCTTTACCAAGGCAGGACTTTTAAAACACTAGGGGTGTTTTTCTTCCTTGAAAGATAGAGAGGCAATGAAACAAGGCTTAGGACTTGCCACAGAATAAGGTAGTCAACTAGTTTTAATTTTGTTTAGCATTTTATGGTGCTAGCCTGTTGGGGTGAAACAGTTGGACACCACTGTACTTCAGCCCATAAAGTTTGATTTCCTCCCTGCCATTATATGCCTTTTTTTAACCTGAACTGCAAACTTAGAAAATTGGTGGG
Source organism: Ibycter americanus (assembly GCA_035590275.1). Lineage (NCBI taxonomy): Eukaryota > Metazoa > Chordata > Aves > Falconiformes > Falconidae > Ibycter > Ibycter americanus. The sequence goes on along the minus strand of JAVJGI010000062.1, from coordinate 47,156,287 downwards.
AGGAGTTTACTTTTTAGAAGAAAAACTTCAAGCACCCTTGCTCACTGTGAAAAATTAGAAATACTGCTTTATGCTTCAAAACGTTGCAGTGACTAAGTTACATGCTCTGCCTAAATAATATGTTAATATGAAAGTAAGTTGCATTACGTAATAGAAGGTGGTCGAATTTGATGGTCTGAACTAGGAGTCTGTTCTACACATTGGTAACAGTAGTGACTGAGAAAGCTAAGGTAAAATTAGTAGTATCCTACTTGGTAAGATACTTTATTGTTAGAAACCTAGCCAGGAGGGATCAAAAATGAGTTGTTGGATTCTTTTAAACGAGTCAGTGTCAACATGTCTCTTCTCAAATTTTATTCTTGTTTTTCTTTTCATTAGAATGGCACCAAGGTATCAGAGCATGCTGCAACAAGGGAGTATGTTCTCTACCGAACGGCTTTATCTTCCATTCAGAAAGCAACCCCACCAAACAACTTGACTAAAAAGGGCACCAGATCCAAAGCATCTAAGAATCACAGCAGGCTCATGGAGTTTTCGGAGGTAAATGGTTACCATTCATCTAATTTCTCACATCTTGTCTGGCACACAATCAACTTGTAAAGTGTATTTCTTCTGAAAGCAGTCTTCCAAATTTGAAGTGCTTGTAACTCTTATTAGTATGGCTGCCAGATTTTGCTTATTCAGCCTATTTTAAGCCAATGTCAGAAATTAGGTGGAGAATATTGTTACACTGAGACATTTGGCATCTTTTTCTCTCTGCTACCCCCTGCTCCTCAAGTGTCTAGGAACCCTCAAAATGGCTTAGTGATTATATTATTTTTTTAGCTTAAATTTTGGCTTGGATCAGACATGAACAAGTTTAGTCATTTCCTCTTAATTTCCATGGGCTTACAATGAATCACGTGTTTTCCAGATAAGCAGTCCCACAAAAACCGTTAATTGTGCTTCAACACTGAGCAATTAAAAAGAAACAAAAAGCCAAAGACAGTGTCATTCTTATTTTTTAAAAAAATTGAACAAATTAATATTTCTCCTGTTCATTCTATGTTTTGTTTTGGCTTTTTCTCCAACTAATTAACTGACATTAAAATAGCTTTTTTTAACTACATATTCGTAGTGTATCACACATTTGGATTTGTCAACAGCTGCCAACAGCCTAAGTTTTCCTTCACCTTGTTATTAAACTTTTTTTTCTCTCTACATATAGGAGCAGGTCTACATTGCAAGTGTCTTATAAGACTTAAAAATACTTCTTGAAAGTCATTGTTTGTTAATAAACAACAAATTTTCCTAACTAGAAAAAGTTTTGTACTCAAGCTCAAAAGTCTTATTCTGCAAATTGGTGCAATAAGAGAAGAAGATGTAATCACACTGGAAAGTGTGATCAAACTGCTTTAATACTGCTATACAGCGCTTTGTAGCGTTAGGAATCTGACAGTTCAACTGAAGTGGTAGTCTTAAGTTTTTATCCTTGATAAACATATATGTCTATACACTCATATTTAGATTATAAAGACATTTTGCTTTTAACCATTTAGTGATGTAAGGATGTTATACAGGTCTATAGTTTTTCTGATGCTGAATGATTTTGAATGGTGGTTCTTTTTTTGTGTCAAAAATCAATCCACTGGAGACACGTAGGAATTGCTTCCATTTGGTGTCTCAAGCGGAGTGCCCCACAGCTGAGATTTCTGGACACATTGCTCACTTTTTAAGAATGTTAATGATTTAAATGGAATTCAGGTTAATTTTCTGTTTTAAAATTAGTTACTTAAATCACTATCATTAGATGAGATTTGGAGGATTTAGGAGGGCAGTTTTTCTTACTGCTTTGCATTTAGCCTGCTTATCCTTTAAATTTAAAATTGAAATCATTTTAAATTGGCTACCTCTATTCCAGTGCAAAGTACCTCCAGTTATAAACTGATTATTCCTGTTCAATCTCCATTAGAGTTTGATACAACCAGGTTTAAGCTAAATTTATAATTTATCTCTCTAGAGTAGAAGTTATATGTGTTGTGGCATTTGGATAACATCAGGCAGTGTCTGAGGTGTGTATTTACCCTTCACTTATGATTTTCTCTATATGCTTTTTCCTACAGGTTGCCAAGACCTTAAGAAACACTGAAAGCCTTAAAGTCTGCCATCGCTGTGGCTCACCTGCAAAGTATGACTCCTATCTACAAAGAGCAACGTGCAATCGTGAAAGCTGTGGCTTTGACTTTTGCACAAGGTGCATGTGCAGCTACCACAGCTCCAGTGACTGTATGAGTGGCAAATCAGTGAAATCCAAGTCTAAGCTAGGACCGCTTCCTGGGACTAAGAAAAGCAAACAGAATCTACAGCGATTGTGATCCATCCATCCCAATACAGATTGTCAGATGTCCCATAAAAGTTTTTTGAGGATATGAAGTTATCCATAAAGAAAATCAAACAAGAAAATGCTTTCTGCTATAATATTTAAAAAAAAAAAGTTGATTTTATTATTCCTGTCTACTATTTGGTCATGCTGAAATTCTTAGGAATAATCACAAATACCTGTTTTTAAAAGTCTTACTAATCTGTACATTTAAAAAAAAAATTCTGGATATGAATTCTAATAATATGTTATATGTTGTCCTGACAATTTGTCCATTTTGTTCCAGTCTTCACAACACCTTACAACAATATTGAACAAAACAAAAAAAATTTGGCAAGTAGCATTCCATGTGTAACCCTAACAATTCTTAAATGCCAGAAGGGGCAAATGTAAACTGTGTTTTATTAAAGTGTTTGCTCTTGTTCAGAAGGCTTTTAAAGGCATCTATAGTGAGAATGTCAAGTCAGATGGGTGAAGTCCCTTTTAACATGAAATTGTGAGGAGTCTAGATTTTATGATTTTTCTCAAAGCTTTGCCTTAATTTTAAAATGTGAAAGCTCCTAATACCATTTTCTCTGATGGCTTGCCTTATGTGAATCTGAAATTGTTGTTCTTCCTTCATTTCTTCATTCAGAAACTGTGTGTTTTTCTTGAACTGAGGAGGTACCCTTTCCAACTACAAAAAAAGTACTGTATCTTTGCTATTCTGCTAAAAAAATTCTTTGCCAGTTTTTTTTCCAAATCATGAGATAATTTTTTTAATATCTGTATATATTTGTAAATACTACTATAAATATTATTTGTGTTTGTAAATGTGAAAATAAATTACTGTATTCAACAACTTGGTTGGAAAATCTGGACCTTCTATTTATCATCTTAAAAGATTACTTTTCAGGCTCATTTCTCAAGTTTTCTAGTATGTGCTGCTTAAAAATATTGATTTAACAAAGATCAAATCTCCTGTGTTTGTGTAAAAGGTACTGAATCCATTCTCACGCTGCATTCCTGCAGCTTATCCAAAGGCTCTTTGCAATAATTGCCAATAGTTTCTGAAAAAACACGTTCTATGGAAAATTGTCTACTAGCTGAATTTATGCTGCTGTTGCAGAAGCAGCTCACTATCAGTAAAGTCTTCGTGATTCCATAGCAAAGAAAGCAAGCTTTCAAGAAAAGGACTGATCATTTTCTTGGAAATGTCTGGGGTTTGGATGTGTATTTCCTGTTAGTAAATAGATAACAGGCTGGGAAGGCAGCATTGTACGCCCTGTTCCTGAACTGGGACATCAGTACTGCATGGCAACTTCTCCTGCACTTGTTAATTTTTAATTTGTGACAGCAGCAGTCAAAACAGCGAGCAGGACCTCTAACATTCTGCTTTTGTGGTGAACTTAATCTCATAACCTAAACCTGAGACTTAAAATAAAAATGAGTTATATCAAGAACCTTCATTCCATAAATCTTTTGTCTGTTTAGGTCCACTTATGGATATGTTCAAGGTCCGAGACTGAAAGGTAGAAGCCTCCCATCCTATTATAACTTATTTTGGTAATGGGACCATACCACCTTTACCAACCAGTCCTGGAGGCCGGCAGAAGCATCACGTGTGTACGGGAAGTACCAGCCCTCAACTACTGGATGTTGGTGTCTCCAGCATTGATTCCGAGACATGGAGAAGGCAATGGCCAGGGACTTGCTATGCATGTAACCGCAGTGAGTCTGTTCGTAGGCTGTAGGCTGAGCACCACAGATAGGTAAGAAATATTATAAACAAAATTTTATCTTAAATCTTAAAAAGATTTTCATCTGTGTCTCCTGAAATTCCTGTGTCCTGAGGAGCATAGATGCCTTAATGTGGTCTCGGGGCGGACTGCCCTTTCATGTACTGATTTTGAGAAATGTGGCACAGGCATCCAGACTCAGACTGGTGTTACAGAGCATGATACATCCTGAATTAAATTTTGCATGTCTTTTGGAGCTGAACACAGATGTTACAAATGTAATCGGTTTATCTTTCCAGGTTTTGAGCTTATTAAGGGGAGCTATCCACTGTCTAGTAAGCCTAACAATTTGTACACGGGGAGGGTGAAGAAAAGCTGCTTTTTCGTTTTTGTTTTGTTTTCCGTAGAAATTTATCTGCCTATGCAGGATTTTGTGGAAGATTTCTTGTTACCTCCCGATAAGGGGAAAGAATTGGACTACATGGCTTCAGTGGTTACAACTGGAGAAGAACAATACAAAGAAACAGACACTTTTTCACTGAGTCATAAGAGGCAACTACCTTCTACCTGAAACTTTGTTGGAAAGGTCAGGTTATTTGACTTCTAATGAAGCTTTGGCCAGGCTGTAATGGGTCTGCTGCAAACCACTGGGGCTCTTTCTTTCCTCTTGTCCAACCATTTCTGTCTTATCCTGATCCTCAGACCCTTGCTTACCAGCTTTAGTGTTAATAATCAGAATAGGTATTTAAGACTGTAGCCTTCAACAGCTGGGTGACAGCTCCTTAAGGACCTTGACCTGTTACCAATGCTTGCAATTTTCTTACGCAAAGTTTCTAAGAGAAGCATGGGGATCTGTGGTGGTCACACAGCTCTTTCTTCTTTTATGGTAATCCTGCCGAGCAGTTGAAACCTTGCCCAGCCATGCTGAGCACTGAACCTGTATAAAAAATATGCATCTTACTGAAAACCACATGATTGTTGGTCTCCTTGTAAATAGCTTCAGTGAATGGCATATGGCAGAAAAAAACAATGGACAATGGTTAATCAATGGACAACCAGTCCCCACCCAGGCATGCTGGCATCTACTGCTGAGAGAGAAAGCAGCTCCTCATAGAGTGAGGACATTGGATGTTAGTACTAGTAGGTGCCCCAGCCAGTGCTGAGGAGAGTGATATATGTCAAAGGTAGGAACAAAGTAGTAGATGCAGATTGTTGCTAATGTCTGTGCTGAGCCTGTCTGGAACCTGCCTTTGATATGTAATCCATGTGAGAGCCCCGCCTAGCGTAAGAGCATAGCAGTTGCTATATGGAGATGAGTTGTCCCCAACTACTACAGTTGTGTGGTCAAAACTACTTCCAGACTTGATATTTGTTTGGCAGCTTGTTACCCACATTACATACACCTTCCAGATCTACAGAGGGTGAGAAATACCTGCAGGCTCACCCTTTGTGGCTGATGCAAGAATACAGGTTTCTCCCAGTTGGTTATCTCTAGGCATGGCTGTGCGCGGTGAGGAGGGGCAGGATGTCTCTCTGCTCTGTAAGTTGCTGTGATTAGCAGCTGTTCCCCCAGACCTGAACAACTATGGAGCCAGAACTTTCCTTAACTTCTTGACCCTAGCTGGGAGGCAGGCAGAGACAGGGGTTTAGGACTTTCTGAAATCAATATTAAATATCCATATTTTGCAGCTCGTCCCTCTTGCAGTTATAATGCTGTCCTGAAAAATCCAAGGAACTGCTTGAGATGCTTACATCTTTCTGCAAAGCATTAAAGTCAATCTCAGCTGTCCCACCACAGCAACCAGAGAAGCTGGAGAGAAGTCTCAGATAATGATGATTAATCTGATGATATAATCAGTTGTAAAAACAAGGACGAGTTTGTATGCACTTATCAGTGTAACTTATCTTCCAGCAGCAGCCTTTGTGCTTTGAGCACTGTGGGACATGGAAAAACCAAAACAGAAAAAAAACCCACCTCTTCAACTCTGCAACAGCACACAGCCTAGCTGTTCACCTTGGAGGCTGATTTCTAATGCACAGCAAAATTACAGCATGTCAGATATGCCATTACTAGCCAAAGGCTCAGCTGCAAAGAAGTGACATTTTAGCATGTTGAATGTTTTGTTTAACAAAAAAGTTTAAAACTCGAACTTCTGGCAGTGATCACTCTCACAAAAAGCTCAGAATATTTAGTGGTAAAAATATTAAATCCGCCCTGACTCACAGAGTTTAAAAAAAGGAATCTAGATTAAGACCGTGATAGGAGTTCCCTCCCACCTCCCAAAATATCTACTCCTAAAGCCAAGGGCTGACAACCCTTTTGAGGCTGTAGTATAGAGATTTTTTAAAAATAATGTTCCGGATAGGGAAAACCACAAGATGGTGCTCTTGAAACACTGCACGAAGCCAGATTCGGTGAGTTCCTTGCGGTTCTGGCGAGCGTGTTTACTCCACCTCCGCTGACTGTAGCTGTCCATCTAGTTACTATGGTCACAGGTAATCGCATTAAATTTGTGATTAAAAGATCAAAACCCAAACCTTAAATTCAATTACAGATTTTAACATTTGTTTCAAACATATTTATGTAGGATATGTACATATTTGCTAAACTGAAAAAAATACAGGTGCCTTCCATAAGGCATTTATCCTGTTGCTGTGCCTGCAGGTTGCACATGCCTTCTTCAAGGAGTGACAAAAAGGAGCCCTAAAAACATGTTTATTTTCTCTGCCTTTTGCCCCTGTAGTGTCAAGTGGAGAACAAAGCCACCGCTTCAAAACAGTGGGTGCAAGCCATGGGTGCAAAGCAAGCATCAAGCCCTCAACATGGATCTGGAGCAAGAAGCGAACAGAGCTTTGCCTAGGATCAGACATCGTGTTCCTGATTGACTGAGGTTTGGTGAACACCTCAGCTGCATGACTGCTGCGGCATGACCTGGACGTGTCTTCTGGCAGAAGCTTATGGAACCAACTTGCAAAATATCTATAAAGCATAGCATCAATATGTAAGGCAACTTCTCATACAGTCCCACTGCTGTGGTTAGGGGGAGCCGGTGTCTTGAGCTGAAATGCCGTTACCTGAATGCAAGGATGGACCAGGCAATTACCGTGATGGATGCTTGATTTTGGAACATACTTACCACAATAGAAAAGATGCCTCCTCTAATACATGTAAACTTTGGAGTAGAGGATGAGGAGTTACAGAGATGGACTACTGCTGGAATGCAAGCCTACCTGAGGATGAACAAATTGTTGTGTCAAGTCCACTCATTTTAATGTTACCTTGTTGGAGTGGTTTCTCCTCTGAAGGAGTCCAGGGGAACATAAGGAGAGAGGGAAAAGCATAGTGATGATATTCCTAGCACAAAATAAAAGCAGCAAGGGTCTTTTTGAGCCCATGCAGAAATAGTTGCAAGGTTCAGATGAAGGAATAGACATTCTTGTAGTGGCCACTGAGATGGTTCAGCAGTGGCGGGTTTGTCCCTGAAGTTTTAGTATTGCTCTGCTCTTTGCATTCAGAGTTGCCCTCATGATACCTCAGTACAGCACTCAAACAAGCCAAGGGCTTGGGAGATATTTTGAGAAATTAAGATGCAAAAAAATGCAATTTTCTATGTTTGCTGACTGCTCTGTAGGTTTCAGTTTGGTGCTGGAAGGATATGAAAAGCCCTCCACAACCCTCAGCCAGCTACAGCATCAGGGCCAGTCCATGGCCCCAAGGACAGCCCTGAGGATGTCCCCTAGCTGACCGGGAGCATGGCTGGGGAGAAGGAGGGAACCCTGCTCCTCCTCTGCCCTATTTTCCACTTCCTAAGTGCTGGTTTAACTTTTGGAAGGCACCAGAAGTGCTGCTGCCCTTGGCTGGTGCAGCTGTGCCTGGCAAGGGGGAGCAGGAAGGCTGCCTGGTAGTCAAACCAGGAGAGTAATGGTGAATACTGGTGTTGCATTGAATGGCCCAGTTACTCTGGCTTCCTCAGCCCATGTTGAACCCACACCAAGAGCATCATGAAGGCCAGAGCTGGCTCTAATTGAAAGTATTGGCAGTGGGTATATAAAGTTCAGGCAGTCCTCAGCAGCTGAGCAGAAGGACTGAGCTGGAAAGACACTCTTGCGTGCTTCAGGAGATGGTATAGCTCTTCCAGGACTAACGCATGGTGGCTACAGCTTCACCTGAGTCTTAGGATGGGTACAGCTATGATGGTGTTTCACTGGTTCCCACCTCCTCAAACTCCCGTTTTCTGCCCATGTCTCTGGTATGCCCACCAGAGCGCGCAGTGCCCCTTCACAGCAGCGATGAAGGCTCCTGCCAGGGCTTCACTGGTAGCTGGCTCATGCGTGAATCGTAATGCAAGCACGATGACACAAGACTTCTGAGACTTACCTCTTATGTTTAGTGTCATTTTGTGATGGTCTACCTCGGCTCAGTTAATTACATTGTACAACAGATTTTTGTTAGTCATATGCAGATCTCATTTTCAATATTGTCCCTAGATACCAAATTAGTAGAGAAGACATCAATTGCAATTTGCTTACAAACATACTTTAAACACCAGCTGCTTATAAAAATACGCATAATGTTTTTAAATTAAAAAGCTCTCTGTTGCCTTAAAAACACAACAGGCACTACAATAAGACATTTACTCTCTGCAATGCATTTACTTATGTACCCCTAGATAAAAATGTCCATGTGTCAGTAGGAAACCCAGAAAGTCTGTGAGTTGCTCCATGTCCCTGTCATTCATTAAGGCACATCATGGTTGTGTAATAAGTCATGATGTTAAACTATAATAGGAAAAGCCCACTGGAGCAGGGAAAAAATGCACATAACATCATATATTAAAGGTAAGTAAATCAGTAAGAATACGGCAGGACTTCCAGTCTCACTGTATACATTTTAGGAAGAGTTTTGGAAAAGTAAACAGTTCATATTTGTTCTGGTCTCCTCACCTCTGTTAAATAACAGTTATATTCTCAGTATTTGTACATAATATACAGGTGTAAAATATATAAAACAAGACGTCTTGGTGTCCTACACCACTGCCACAGTCCCACCACTCTGCTATGAATTAACCATGAAGTAGATAAGTAGTATACTTTTTAACATTTCTTTTTATACTCTTAGTGTTTTAATACTCACAGTACTTATTCTCTTGCCAGTACTCCTAATATTCTCCAGTGTTGTCAGTACTCTTGTAAACAGATTATGCCCTGAAAGGAGACTTTCTTAACAAGATGAAGGCAACTCTTTCACTGTGTTTTGCATATCACAACAGAAGAAAGTTCCTTTTCCTTTGAAATTTCCATCAAGAACAAGGTTTTCGTTGTTCATACAGAACAGTTTTATCCTCACTACAGCAAGGGTTTCACAAAGTTTCTGGAGTAGAAAATAACTCAGTGTGTTGTTTTATGTTTACATGACCATCTTGAATATGATTAATGTACTTTCAGATATCCTATCCATACATATTGCCACTGAAGCAAATTAAATGCCTGTAATTATTCTTTTCCATATCAATTTCTTAAATTTTGTTGACCAGAATCAAAGGTACTGGTTGCGCATGTTTTAGAAGTTAGAGCACATGTGCCGCTTTGGAAATACTCAGAGAAAAAGAAATGTTATAATGTATGAAATAATATTATTGAAAAACACCATCTTGAGGGGCAGCTAATGGCAACCCTTGCACTAAGAACAACTTGATTTCTGGGATGTGTAGCTCTTTGATCTGCAGGCTCATTTTTTTGCCAATGCACGATGTGAGAAAAATAGTATGCAGGAACTCCATGATCTTTTATTGAAGGTGGTAGCTGGATCTTCATGAAACATTTTTCTCCTGAGCCTTCACACTAAGCAAAACAAATTCATGACCAACACAACATTTTTCAGAAATAATTTTTAGAATGATCTTGGCTTATTGGAATATAAACCAAATAGGTATACATTTTATTTTATATGTTTCAGTTTTGAAAGTGATGTTAACCTCTTTTTTTTTTTTTTTTTGCTTTTCCCCTTACCTCAGACCCCTTCAGAGAAAGGGAGAGGAGAAACATTATGCCAGCTTTCTGTTCAATCCATCTTCCATTTTTATTAGAATTTAACAGAAATTTCTTTGGGAACTATGTTGAAAGCACATCTGTTGTATAAACCTGTGGCCAGAAAATGATGAAAGAATGAAAAAATATGTATGCCATGTCTTTGCTTTTAGTAAAGAACGAACAAACTAGAAATAATATGATTTGGCCTTCAGGCTGTAATCTGAGCTCCTAGTTACAGGGGACATATGTAGTTATTATTTACTATGCAGCCTACAACAGCTGGGGAAATGTTTAATCCAGTATGATAAAAAGTAGCTGCTTTAAAAAATTCATATTTTAAACTGGTGTGTAAGTGAAAGCAGAGTGTTCTCTTTTAGGTCACCACAAATATCACTGGTAGCAGTGATATAGCTGGTAGGAAGCTGTATACCTGGTAGTAAAAGTCTGAAGGATTAGAAATTAAAAGAAGTCAGCATCTGGTTTTGTTACCTTTTTTAAGACTTGTTCAAAGCTAGCAAGAGACCCCGTCATTTTAGAAGTTAACATGGCAGGAAACACAATCCAAAAGGCTTCTCCTTAAGCTTGCCCTTCAGGGCATGAAAGAAGCTCAATACAGAACTGTGATACACAGCCTGTGGGCAAGAAATTGATCCATAAATCTTTATAAATTAAGCCACTATTTGTGTTCCTGAAAAATGGATTTCATCTGCTGGTGAACTCAGAACACTAAATGGCACTATATATTCTTTATATGAATTTGGTTTAGAGATGTTGCTGTATTGTTATAGCAGCTGTTGCAGAATTGCAATAAAAAAAAATATACTTCTCTGATTGTATTTTCCATGTCCTAGTCTGGATGTGTTTTGCAGGTAATAAATGTAAACTCTGAAGAGAATGAAAAAGCATCATCATCATTTTTGTATTAAACCTCAGTTAGCAACAGTTCATTTTGAAATCACAGTAGTAGCATGTAGAATTTTTATCTATGCTAATATGAAAACAACATGAAAGGAACATAGAATATATCATTTGGTAGATCTGAGAGATCATAGAATTTAGTTCAGGGAGTGGAGAGCACACTTTTAATGAGACTTCCTGGTCTTCTTCATGTGCTTCGTGTAATTTTAAATTTGCTCATTTAAAACATCATGTAATTTTAATATAGTCTTTTGCTTAATAATTCTTGATTTCCGTCATCTTCTTCCTGCAATGATAATGACAAATCTAAACTCTTTCAAGAATATTTCACTATCTTTCAAGCTAAGACTTTCTGAGTAAGCAGACTGAACCTTTCACCAGGTCCGTTTACTTCATGACCACTGGGAAACAACTACAAAGGAAAAAAACCTAATTTGCAACAGCACAGAAAAGATTTAGTAAACCTTTTTGCACCTCAGAGAGTGCAGAAATGATGATGAAATTGAACAAAAGTTGCAACCAAGAAGTTTGGTATTTGCTGCTGTGCATCTGTCACTGTCGTTTCCACATCACACACACTTGTGATGTTTAACATGGTATCACTCGAAAGAGGCCTGAATCAAGGTCTGATTCCTCTTTAACTAGTAAGTGACTGTGCAAGAGAATCTTTCTGCTTGTAAAACTAGTCCTTATGTAGCCCCTTTGCCTTCAGCATGAGTATGAGATGAGGGCATGTCTGTAGAACCTTTCTCTTTTTATTTTTCAAGACGGACTTGTGATTTCTCTGCCCATGCTCTGAACTAGCAGGAAGCATGACAGCTCCTGCCCAAAACCAGGCATGTAACTGAGTTAGCACCGTCCTGAATGCATGCTGGTGAGCTCAGGATTGCCCCTTGCTTTTACTCTTTAGTAAGACTACAGTGACATCCATGAACACATATATCATGTGCACCCCCTGTTTTGTTACTGTCCCATCATTCACACATACAGGCACTGAATACACAAGTCTCCTGCTCTCATCCTGCAGCACTACCACACAAAGTTCACAGCAGGAATGCTGAACATCACTTATTATTAGTATCATCTAAGACCAAGAGTGATAGAAGACTTGGTTCTCCTCTTGGACTGGGTCATATTTGGACCAAACAAATTCCAAGCCTGAAAAGAAAATTTTAAGTACCGTTGTACTCCCCGATTTGAGGCCACCCTGAGGCAGACGGGAGCAGGCTGGCAGGGAATGGTGCCACTTTCCAGGGCCGTCACAGGCAGTACGGTAGAAACAGACCTGCAGCAGTGCTTCACCACTCCAGCCGCTTTCTCCCCAGTGGCAATGGAAGTGCAACCACTCACCTTCACACCAGTGGAACCGTGATGTCCACCCATCTTCTGAAGCTGCTGAAGACTACTCTTTTGAAAGCGTTTTTATTTTGAAATACTTTGTGCAGATACTTTTTTAAAACAGCCCAGTCAACACTTTAACATGAAAGCAGAGAAGACAGACCTATCTTCCTACCTGCTGTCTGAGGAATTTAAAACAAGCGCATGCACGTACTGTTGTGGATCTTTGGCCAGGGCCAGGGCAGAGTTTGAAGTTGGTGATTTCAGCTGATATTTGTGTAGACCTTCGCAGTGGAAACTCTCACTGATACAACCTTACAGAAAACATTACCCTAACTCAGTTATACTGGAGCTTTTTCTTTCCTCCAACAAGGTTTGCTGTAAAAAGCATTAGAGTTCATGTCATTGGTGCCACCTCACACACTTGGTACTGAACTTGGCCCTGATTTCAAGTTTGCTATCTTATTAATTCAGCCATCTAACTTGTGGCTATCTTTGTATCTATGCTCTTTTCTTTGCACTGCTATAAGTACCTATAAAATCAGATCTATTCTCAGTAACTTGATAGTTTCTGTGATGCCAACAGCAATACCAGTACCCACACATGCATCTAAAGTAAGAGTCCTCTGCTAAAGAGGAGGAAAGCAAAGAAAAGGTTTTGGAATAAAGTAAGTACCAAGGATTTTTTACCTTTTGTTAAATACTTGTTATGCATAAAGATTTCAACTCCTATTCTGCAGTAAATTCCAGCACAGTTTTCCTATATTGTTGATAATCATTAATTTCCAAAAGTAATTTGGGAAACATATCAGAGTTCAACATGAGAAAATAGAATTGAATTTATCTGTTTATCGATGATTCATGAGTGCTTTTTAAACACACATATTTCTTGAATTACTACTTTGTTTTATAGCCAATACTGTTTAGTTTAAATTATTATTTGACTGAAGTTATTTTTGACAGTATTTGAGTTTCTGGTGCTTTCTGTCTTATTAAAAATGTAAGCCATTGCCCAAGATATAATCTTGCAGGCATGACGAGCTAGGTTCAAAGTTAATGAATCTTCCTCTTAATTTTAACCCCTGGATGTAGCCATGACCTTCTCTTCCTACAGTGTTGAATTACAGTGAGGTTGGGGATCGTTTAATCTATTGATCCAGTTGTCCATGATGGCACTGCTGTATTATTAACTGCGGGCACAGACTACATGTGCATACTCATCCCTTTACTTAAAGAAGAGATACTTTTCAAGCTTTATGTAACAAAGCCACGCTCATAGCTTCTAACTGTCCCAGCTTAGCCTTTCTAATTAGAGTATGTGCTTAATTTGTCATGAAATAATAGTCACCACAAAAGTAATATGTAATACTCTACAAGGCATTCGTAACAGGCTATATTTTAGGTGTCAAATGTATGAGTATGTTACAGAGGTTTTATTGGGTATCTGCTGAGCGTGGTAACAGTCACAGAATCATAGAATCATGGGATGATTTGGGTTGGAAAGGACCTTAAAGATCAACTAATTCCAACCCCCTGCCATGGGCAGGGACACCTTCCACTAGACCACATTGCCCAAAGCTCCATCCAACCTCGCCCTGAACACTTCCAGGGATGGAGCATCCACAACTTCTCTGGGCAACCAGTTCCAGTGCCTCACCACCCTCACAGTAAAGAATTTCTTCCTTCTATCTAATCTAAATCTACCCTTTTTCATTTTAAAACCATTTCTGCTTGTCCTATTGTTACATGCCCTTGTAAAAAGTTGTTCTCCAGCTTTCTCATAGGCCCCCTTTGGGTACTGGAAGGTTGCTATGAGGTGTCCCTGGAGCCTTCACTTCTCCAGGCTGAACAACCGGGACTCAGTGTTAGTCCTGGTTTTCATGACGCACCTTAGCTTAATGGCCATCCAGTGATGTTTAGAGTAAATTTTTTTGCTTTGTAATATGAGTGGGCTAAGAGCATACACACAGTTATAAGCCATGTTTAAGCTGGTGAAATAAAAGTGTCCAGAAATATTTATAGTAATTGATGCTGACTGGTACAGAACAGCCCATGTCTATGCTGATAAATTCCCTGAGCCTCTAAAAGAGGTTGGCTATGTGCCCATGACCTCTTTGTGATAATCTCCATCCAGTGTTAACTTTTGAACTGTACCCAGAAATTATTTGGGAAAAAGTTAGTTGGTACAGCCTAATGACATGGCTCTAACACTACAAGACAGAGTGTTCCAGTGCCCAGATAATTTCTCGGGTAACTTATAATTTGCTTGTATAGAGACAGCCACAGTGGACCAGCTAGGCTGCTGTAACACCATCAGTTGAGCTTTGAGAGTAGAGAATGATCTTTACTGAAACTATGACATTTTAAAAATAGTTGGAGTTTGGCTCACACTCTTAATTACATTTATGGCAGAGAGAGAATTTGTTGGATAATAATCAGTTCAAATTTAGATCTTTAACCAAAGGGGTAAAGTTTAGGGAAATCTCTGGAACTCAAGCAAGATAATGGAGAGAATTCCAGGTCGGGGTGTCAAGACATCTCCTGGCGGTGTGTGGCAAGCTGCCTTATCTTCTTCCTGTTTCCAGTGACTGGATCCTGTTTAAGAGAGTAGTGAAAGTGCATTATGCACATTCCTAATGTTGTAAGCAATGTATGCAATTTCTTTAGATTCCCAAGAGATAGTATACCTGCTTGCCAGATGGATGGATTGTAGGAATTTAAAAAGCGATTACAGAGAATAAAACACCATATACATATAGATTTGACCCACCTTTCATGAAGAATGCAGATCCCTAACAATGGCATGGAAGAAAAGTACTAGAATGATACACAACCTCAGATAACTGAGCTGAGTGCAAGGGACTCTGTTCTCCTTTGCCCCAGACACTTGGAAAGAAAGGGCTTTGTCCTTTCTTGGAAGGAGGAAACAGAGAGGTAAAAAGGGTTGTATACCATGGTGGGAAGGCAGGCAGAAAAGGCTTCCAGTCCTGAGCAATGCCAAGCAAGTGGAAAGAGCCTCTTTTCTGAAATCCCTGCTGCAGGTTTCGAAGAAAAGGAGATGGCTGAGAGCTGAAAGTATTACTGAATCTCTTGCATTAGCTATGCCTGCGTATAATCTGCAATATTCAGCAACTAAAGATTTTCACTGATGATACACAGACTCTGCATGTGAAAACAGCACAAAGATTCTATATCAGCTGAAGCTTCCCAGGAGTTTACCTTTCAGATGAAGCCTGTAATTTATGTTTGGTGGTATGGATGTTTCAGCTGTTTTAAATTAAAACATCTGTGCTATTCACAGCATATGAGGATCCAGTCCAAACCGTGTATGGATAATTTCTGTTATATGAGAAGGATTCTTGGGCCTGTTTTTCTTGTGATTTCTGCCAGCATGATTTTGGAATAACTGCAGTGAACAGAGAAGTATTTCACCGTTGAGAGGTGAACTAGCTCTAACACATGCATTGCAAGGATGTAAATGCCAGGTCATGTTGCGTTTCTTGCTATCCTTGTCAAGTTTAAAACCCAGCAGACATATATTTAGGTCCATAATACTCATGTTAAATTGAGCCCATCATAGTGCTAAACATACAGTAAGTTTGTGGCTAAATCACAGTAAATTATGTTGATTCTGTCTATTTTTGGTGCTCTTCCAGAGAAAAACACTGATTGTTCAATTGATGATGCTGAAATATTGAGATTATTGAAAGCTACAGACCTTTTTCAAGCAGAAAAGAAAAACAAGTGAGCACATGTAATATTCTTAAAAATATGCTGAGGTGTTATCATTTTGAATAAATCAGCAAGAAGTTGTCATCAAATCTGTGGAAGATTTTTATGAGATAGTTCCTTAATAACAGTGCGTTATTAAGAACTGGTGTTCCCCTGCAGAGTATTTTTTGCAACTATTGTACTGATAACACCTAGCGTTTCTGCCTCTACCAGGTGAAAAAAATGTCTAGAGCAGCACAGCCCAGCTGGTGACATGTAAAACGGATTTAGACTCCAGGATACTCCTGCCTGGCTCTTCAGCCTTTCCCCAAAGGAGCGGTTATTCAAGTAATGCAGGTAGTCCTAGAAATCCCCCTAGCAGTGCACCAGCGCAGCAAGGCAAGAGGGCAAGCCTCTGTCACTGTATCACTGTGGGAGGGCAGGCAGGGAGGGAGCAGGTGTTGAACTGCACCTCCATGTGCTCCATCATGTAGACTTGCTTCTGGAGCAAGCCAGCCCAGAGAGACATCCCTCAGCTGGGATACGGCTCTGGTGCTGATGAATTTTAGGCTACTCTGAAATTTAATTCCTTTTAATGTGTGTAACTGAGAGCCTGGGAGAAGACACTTTGAATGTTGCTTTTCAAGATGCTTGTAAGGTGCTGGCAGGAGAAATCAGACTCAATAAAAAGAAGAGGGAAAGGCTAAAACAGAAGTAATAGCCATTTATTAGCCGTTCATGGAAGGCGCTGGTCATGGTACGTGCTAAGTGGTGATAATGATGTGGTGTGTTGGTGTGGTGACTCAGAGCTGACTCTTCTCGAAGGCTGCAGCTGGCTGCTGCGCTTCCAGCCGTCCTCCTCCCCACTGCTCTGGGGAGCTGTGCAGCTAGGGGAGTGGTCATGTGTCCATTCTGCCTAAAACAGAAGCCTGGAAGCTGGGGAGGAAAAGAAGATTGTCAGGATTGCCTCACTTCGTTCCTCTTTCCTCCTCATGGCAGTAACTCCCCCCGGTGACCAGAGGAGCAAAGGCAGTAGGGACTTTTCTATAGGAGGCCACCTTTGGAACTGGTGTCGAGCCTGGGGCACCTGTAGGAAATGGTCACCCTTCCCTTACCCACGACCCAGCAGCTGGTGACTTGGCCAAGCCACTCACCCTTCCACCACAGGCAAACTGCAGAGGTCTCAGTAGCCTCAGGGTTTCGTGGCCATCAGTAAGATTTGGTGCCCCAGGATTTTACTAGATGCTGTCATTCGCCATAAGGTGGGGTCTGCTTTAAAATATAACAGGCAGTTCTTTCAAAACACCCGGAGGCGGAGAGGAAGGTGGGGGAGTGCAGGATGAGCTGCTTTCTTCAACAGGTAGAGAGAGGGAGTAGGGAGGTGCATGACATTGAATCATATCCACACTTTTTTTATAGTGAAAAACAGGCTGAGGAGAGGCTCCGCTCCCGACACAGGCCTGCCGGCAGGCGCCTGCAGCTGCTCTGAGCCCATGGAACTGCCTCACACAGCTTGCTGCCCTTAGGGCCCTCACATGAAACATTTCTTGCTAGGTATGTCTGTGTTACGGTTTTTTATTTGTTTATTTCAGTTTTAGAAACTGAGGACAGTAAAGAGCAGCTGCACTTTCACGGGCCCAGGGTACACAGGGCTGCCGCGCTGCTTTGGAGCGCGGCACCTCCGAACGGCAGTGACTCCGGAGCAGCGCTCTTCCTCACTCTTCTTCCCAAACCTTTTTGATTTGGTCACGTCTTCTATCCTTCATATTTCTTTTCTGTAGAGATGGTTATGTGCCAACTCAATGTTATACCTAACGTTGCTGACTCGCTGTTGTAGGTGCCCATCATCTTGTTTCTGCCCGCGTGCTCCCCCCCAGCCTGACCCTGAGCTCTGCTGCTGCTGCTGCAGGTGCTGCTCACCTCCTGGGTATGAAGTACGCAGCGGGTTTTGGGGTGCTAGGGGAAAATCATTAACATCCTCTTGTGAGTTGTTTGTGATGGTGCAACAGATGCATTGCTGAAAGGAGTGATGCAGTTTCGATCGCCCAGCCACGTCTGACTGAAGACAGTATGTGTTCATACTTTTTACAGCGTGCTGCTGAATAGTGTTGGCCTTTGTGGGGACACAAGTTTTTCTGTTGACAGTATTTAGCACTAGGCTGACGTATTCACTATCAGTGTTTCATCTCAGGGAGATCTGTACATTTACTAATTATTTGGCATAGAAATCTTCAATGAAAAAAAACAAACCAAACTTTTAGTGTATTGTGGACTAACGTAAACTCATATACTGAAGAGTCTTTCAGAGTGAAGTGCTGTAGTCACTAGTTCGCAGATGATGACAACTAAGCTCAAGCTACATGGGAATTTATATTGTACAAAGACAACCTGAGAAAATGTCTCTCACTGTAGCCCCTGGATGCTGCCTATTAAACCCCCGTAATTGTCTGGGGAAAGCTTACAGTGCTTGATTCCTTTGCAAGACCCAATCCAGGGGATACAGCAAGGGACCAAAAGTCATTCTGGGTGGTGCTGTGATTGATGTGGACATGGATAGCCTAAAAGTGGCTGCAGAATCAGGAAAAGTGGTTACATTGCTGAAATCACAACACACGTTTTTTCTCGGGAGGTCTGCATTGGAAGGAATTAAATCATTGATGCCACCTAAATCCTGCACTTCTGAGACCTTGCCTGTGCAATTATCTTTCTTGTTACATTCTTTGATGGATACATCCTGAGCTTATATTAACTTAGGAGTTTTAAAGCACTGTATAATCATACTCACTCTCACAAACTTATAATCTAATCTATTTACATTTCACAAATGAAGAATCAGAAGCAAGAATTTATAACTAGCCAACTGCTCATTTCAAACTGTTTTCAGAGCCAGGATTATGATGCAGGGATGCTTGACTTCCTACCCTTATCTTGGTCATTAAACAGCTCCGTTCCCTTTATTTTCATCTCTTCTTCTGGAGACTAAAACACTATTTCATAAGGGTTCTGAAAATTTACGTACAAAGCTTGAATCAAGACACAATGAACAAAGCTTCTGATTGTAGAAAAGAGTTCATCTCCATGCCCACTAACTCTAACAAATGTTTTGGTTATTTTAACGACTTACAGGCTGAAAAATTACTCAGACAATCTATTTTAGATTTTTAGTAAGAAAGTAGAAACTAAGACAATCTGCAAGAAATGAGATCATTTCCTACTTTGAAACCTCCTGTTTCCAAGTTGCTTTACTGACTCTGCTTCAGATTTCCTGAGGAAAGTTTTAGTCATTACATAAGCCAAAATTTCAGGCAGATAGTTTTTTTGTGGAGGGAGATGAAGTTTAGGAAAAGCTTGTTTGTATCTGTATTACAAGGGACCTACAATGATGCATTTGTGGATAATAAAGAATACTCATCCAAATATTTAAAACCAACATATTTTTGTTCAAAGTAAGAAAATATAATTTCTCTCTCTATTTTTTTTCTTCCCACAGAACAATTCTGGAATTAATCTAGTTTACAGTTAGCTAAAATCAGAAAGAACCAGATGCCCCTTTCTAATTCTTGATTCTTTTCTGATACTTGATTCTCACACTATTTTTCAGTGTATATTAAGGATGAAGGAGCTCTATTGCAGTGTTTGAAAAATTCTGTCCAACCTCTGCTGTTTGTCTGAAAGCTTGTTGAATACAGCTCTGCAATGTCAAGCATCTGTGATTTGATTTGGACCGGACCAGATGTCAACAAATTGGAATTTAATGTTGTTGAGACAGATGACAATGTAGGAAGCATACAGTGATTCATTACAAATTAGAATTAAAGAAAACATTCAGATGCAGTTGCACAGTTTTCATTCACCGCAAGTTAGATCAATTTGAAAAAAATCAGAAATTCTATTTTTCTCTTACTCCCTGTGAAGAAGTGAATGGGAATTTAGGACTGATATTGTAAGGCACCAGTATGGCCCTGTTTTTTATTTTTCTTTTTTAAAAAATCATAAAAAGACTAAATTATTGTTTTTTTTTTTTTTTTTTTTTTTCATCAGAACCGGTATTTTGCAAATAGCAAACAGTTCATGGTATACATGGTGACATTCTTCCTTGGCCCTTTTAAAATGTACACACTATGATCTGCCTGGCAAAAGATAAGGCAGAAACCTAACAAAAACCCAGTGTTAAGGAGCAAAAAACCAACCTTTTAAGAGTTTCAGGTTTATCTACAGTAGTATAGGTACATAAACTTCGTAAGGATCTTTGCTTTCTTCATGTTGACATCATCAAATATGCAAACAATGGCATTTTATGTACAGTTCCAAGGTCAGAAATGCACATGAATCAAGCTGCCTTTATGAGCATTTGTCAGATAATGATTAACTGTTGCTTAACTATCTAGCAGGAACTACAGATGAACAACGAAGAGCCTCTCCCCAGGGTGGGAGAGCTTCCTCTGCAGCATGGCGTCTGCCTCTCTGTGGGAGAAAGCATCTTTCCTCCAGGATCTCAGAGGTGGCACGGAGGTTTCTTTCTTCAGCCTTGGCTTATCAGCCAGTAGTACACCTTGCTGGGACTTCAGAGATGTCTTTCCCCTGCCCGCCAGCTTTACCCTCCGATTTTCTTTAGAAAAGCAGGCAGTCTGGCTTCCAGGGGAATGGTTGCAATGGTACTGATTGGTAAAGCTCAGAAAATTCAAAGGAGTCAGAGAGGGACTGGGAGAAGTTTTCCTCAGTCCTGAGCAAAGTCACATCCCCTTTCTGATGCAGGCAGTGTGGTGGGAATTGGCAGACCTAAATGGAGGAAGAAAATAGCTCCACAGGGCACAGGTTTCTAACTTCCCTTTAGGTAGCACTCAGGTAAGGGCTGTCTGAAAGAAAAGGATCTGGTTCCACCTAATCCCGATTCCCATTCTGGGCAGACCTGATGCAGAAGAGGATAGGCTCACTTGGGGTGTACAAAGATCTGGTTTTTTCCCTCGTTTTACACATGCAGGTTTCGCAGCCTTGTCTAAACAAAGACTGAATGAAACCTGAGTAGCAGCTGAGGGTTTAACTTGAGGCTTGCTTGAAAGGTTACCATTCTTCCACACATGGCAGAGAATGGCATTTATAATTATCTTTTTTTTTCTTTTTTTTTTTTTTTTCATCGTGAAGGACAAGGAATTTGTCTCTCGTGGCCATTGTATTTATAAGGACTGAAATATGGGCACCTTGAAAAGGTCCATCAATTTTTCTCTCTTGATACAGTATGTCCTTCAATGAAAAATTATGATTGTTCTTCTGAAGAATGTTATTGGAATTATATGGAATTATATAGTGTACCTATATACAATGTGTATAAAAATACGCATTGATCTTTGCAGAATACAGACTCTATGTAGAAAACGGTTTTTAAGAAGTGTTACAGTGATAGGTTAAAAGGAGTAACTGTTGAAAATTACTTTTTTTTTTCCTGTCCTTTCCACCTTATGAAATGTACACATAATTTGTCTTTCTTGGTCCCAGTTTCATCTGCAACTGTATAAATATTTCCAGAGTTTTTTGGCCTTTTTTTTTTTTTTCCTGTAAGGCTGTACACAAATCAGATTGCATTAGCTCTGCACACTGTGTTAGATGTCCAGGGTTCAATGAGTATTTTTGCTGAATTCAGACCTGAAACTTTATGGGGTCTAACCTTAGAAAAATCAGAAATTCATAGGATTATCCACACTGTTCCCCATTGTTACTGATCAAGGTTATAGGAAATAATGTTTCTTGATTTTGTAGAGGTCTCTTCCTCCTCTTTTCCATGAAGAGATACTTCCTAGTATGTCTTCCAGAAAATTGTGTTACTGAAAAAACATTTAACTCTTGGCCTCTTTTCTTTCAAATGAATGAAAAAAGACATTGGTCAATTATGCTTTTGATCTTCACTCACCTTCTAGTTTTAAATAAAGGTTGCAAAGCAGTTGACAAACTCTAAGAATTTTGTCAAGAACACAAAAGTATGTCTAAGTGTTGTGTCCACTGAGTTTTTACGTGAAGTAAAGGATAAGTAAGATTAAGTAATAAGTACAAATCTCCCTTATTTCCATAGAGTGCCCATTTAGCAAGAGTGGGTTTTTCTCTGCAGGCATTCTGGCTAGCTCTTCTGTTATCTAGAAATACAAATCTGGCCTGAGAACAATCTTGAAATTTAATTAGAATAGTAAAAGGACGAATTAAATGTCTCTGCTCTTGTGGAATCCAGTAAAGATTGACTTAATAACAGACATAAGTGATAAAATCAGCATTTCTGAGATTAAACCTGTTGAAGTGCATGATTTTATTCAGTGACTGTAATCCTTAGTTTAGGAGCTGCAATACTTACACTTGATTTTGCAAGAAAGAACAGTTCTTCTGATGACCCACAGCTGATTTTATTCCTTCTCATTTTTTGATATTATGATAAATGTAACAGAAGTTTCTATGTTGATGTAACTATTTTTATAGGCATTTTTGAAATTATTTAAAGCATATTCTGTCAGTACCAAGGTACAACAGCACCACAACTTTCCTTGTGAAGAAAAATCAAAGCTTGAATTTTGTTTCAGACTCCCCTTTTTTCTTCACCCACCTTTTATCATGCTTTCAATGTTTTAGAGTCAAATAGAAGATTGTATTATTGTTATTAGCTCAAATGTCTGGAGGAACAAGGAACGACATAAAATACCAGAGAGAAAAGACAAATAAAGAGACAGAAAGCTGTGATAATGAGGCTTTTTATGTACTCCAGAATAGGGAATAGCTAAGCAATATAATTTGAAAGGAGGAACACGCTGCAGTTGAATCTATTGCTACGATTTAAGGCTATTCCTTCTCATGACTGAAGCAAAGGGCAGACTATTCCCTTCCTTTCTGCAAGAATCTTGCAAGCCTGCTCCTCTTTATTCATCTCAGGATGATTTCATTGCTTTGGCACCAGCAAAATATTGTTAACTCATGTTAGCTGTGATCCTTTCTACTCTTAGGCTTCTTTTCTGGGAACATATAGAATCACAACTTAAATCAGGCTAGAAGGGACATTGAGACATGGATGTCTAGTCCAACCTCCTACTCAAGGCAGGGTCAGCTGTGTGCTCAAACTAGGTTGCTCAGGCTTATCTCTGCTCATTGTATTTCATCCTCCTGGTGTGCCCTGCTGTGAAGAGCCTGGCTCCATCGTCTTCCTGATCTTGCCAGAGGTGCTGGGGAGCTGCTGATAGGTAGTCCAAAAGCCATCTCTGCCACAGGCTGAACCAACCCTGGTTTCTCAGTGTCTCTTCACAGGGTGAGGGCTCCTGTCCCTGACCATCTTGGTGGCTCTCCACTAAACTGACTCTAGTTTTTTGATGCCTTTTGTGTTTTGGGGAGCCCAAAATGGAACACAATACTGTAGAAACAGTCTAAGGAGTGCTGAGTAAAGGGAGATTATTACTTTGCTCCATCCCTGGCTATTTTTATAGTCATACTGGCCAGGATGCGGTTGGCCCTCTTTCCTGCCAGAGCACATTCCTGGCTCGTACTCATTCCCTGTCTGCCAACACCCCCAGCACCTTTTCAGCAAAGCTGCTCCCCCCAGTCAAGCCCAGCCAGCACCACTGCAGGGAGCTCTTCCTCTCCAGGTGCCCTTGAACTTGCCCTGTTACATCAATAGGTCTTCAGTCTGTGCTGAATTCCAGGGTGTTTATAAACTACTCCTGCATGACTCAAGAAGTACAACTTCCTCCACACTACAGAGCCTTGGTAGAATTGATTTGTTCAAAGGACTTTCCAACTGAGGGCCATGCTTTTTTTTTTTTATTCTCTCTAAGGAGTAAAAACCTATTGTGGTGTTTGAGGAAACAGAAATACAGCTTTAGGGAGCTGGGCTTGTATCCTTCAATTAGTAAAGCAAATTTCTTTCTTTCTGTTATCTTCCTCAGAACAAAATATATGGGGCAGTCAAAATATTTGAAGGAAAAAATGTTTCATCTTAGAAGTACAGTTCTCAATTGAGAGAATCTTTTCTTTCTGTGGTTGATGTAAAACCATTATTACCATCCTGGTAACACTTCCCGGACGACTACTACATCAGAATACGCATACCCCAAATCTGAGCATTGCCTACAATCAGTGGTAAGAAACGGAGTCTAGCAAAAAAGGCAGGACAATCCCACATGAACATCTTTCCTTCTATTGTAGAAGTCGCCATTGACTCCAAAATGTAATACAAGTCTATAATGCTCTACTGATGTGTAAATTCAGTTCTCTGACTGATGCATGCCTTCCTTAACAGCACCTTGAAGTTATTCACAACCTAGCAAGTAGGTTGTGCTAACATAAACTTTCCTTAGAAAATTCCATTTTGCCTCCTCATGCCTACAGTTTTGCTGAGGTTTGGAAGGTGAAATTTACCAAATTGTCTAGTTTATTAATCTCTTTGTACCATGCTTATCACCATGGTTTCTGAACATTGCTCTGGTTATTAAAGCTTTATTATGTTTTACCAGTCTATGATAGGAAGAAAACAAGAGTTACTTCTTATTATCCAAGCTTTAATCTTCAAACAGGATGCTAAAACAGGCAAACTGCCTATTACCCATCATCTCAAGCAAGTACTATATAATGGCACTTCAGCTCTCACACCTTTATGCAGTGTAATTATAATTATATTACTGGAACCTGCACAAGTGCATTCTAACCCACCCAAGGTAACAAAAGCTTTAATCTTCAATTATTACTTCCTGTGCTTGTTGCCTTCATGTTCCTTCTAGAGTACATTAGATCATTCCAGCATGAAATTAATCTCTTGAAGAAGATAAATCACTTTTTACTTTCTAGTTGAAATATGTTCTTGCTTTACTATTCATGAACACTTTATTTTAAAGAGGTATATTTTTGTAGAATGACTGCAAAGCTCGGACATTTTCAAATAGCTGCCCTTTATGCAGACATGTTGGATTAAACCTGCTTTCACTGGACCTGCTTTGAGTAAGAAATAAGAGTAGATGATGGCATAGATCTCCATCAAAGGAGATTTCATTGTATTTTCAGCTTCCAGATATCTAATAGATCTCTGTAATAGTAGAGGAATAATTTTGATTATCTAATCTCAGGATCATCTCCTTGTTAGATTTTAAATTCCTGAACTCTGCAGAAGACTTTCAGAAAATACTGGAAAACATTTGAAAAAGGAGATTAAAAAAGTAAACCTAGGAGCTGCACTTTCTTTTTTGACTTAGTATTTTCAAACTACCACTTATAACGTAGTTGTTTCTTCTGACTGATAAAAAATTGAAAATATAAATGGATACAGACCTTCATATTTGTTCTCTTATGGACAATTTAATTAATTATTTGTTTCATTTTTTTTGTCAGCCAGGATCAGGTAGTTAAGAAAAGAAAACCACTGACGTAGTTTTGTTTGTCTCGTTGTTAATCAGTAGTTTCATAATAACAGTTCCAAAAGAAGCCAGTGAGAGGTCAGTGAGAGTTATGTCTGCTCTTATTCTGGAAGTTACAGGAATCCAAAAGCTATTATGTTGAAGCTTTTCCTGTTAATTAATTAAAATATTTTTATTTTTTTTTAAATGGTTTCCAGTCTTCATGGCTATCTTCTGGGAACAAATAGATTTTTAAATTTTGATTTAAAATGCAAGAGAAAGATAAAAGATTAATATTTAATGTTAGTGGCTTAAAACTCTGGTAACCTTAGTAGGTAGTGACCTGTAAGTTCAAATGCTATTACAACAAAAAGTAAAGAAAGTTTTCATATATTTGTCTCAGAGTATGTCCCTCCCATCTTTCCTCATCTCTCCCTGACTAGCAGACAGAATAGGATTCCAAATACTGATAGGTATAGCAGCTCATAAAGTATGTGGTTTCCTACAGAAATAACAGTTGATTTTTTTTTTCTTATTTCCTTCACATTACATGTTTGCTTTGGGATATCCCTCTCAAGCTTTAATAATTTACCACTGGTTTTATAGTTTTAAAACCTGTTTTTTAACCAAGTATTTCCTAATGCTCTATTGTGCAAACAAAAGTCTATTAGAAAGGAAATCAAAGCCACTAAAAGGCTATGATGGTAGTAGCACAGGAGCTGGGAAAACCATATCCAAATTGTTTTAAAACAGAGATGGTCATTGTTTAAAGTGTAATTTATTGCATGGTTTCAGAGGAGATTGCAATAGCATGATTTCAAAATATGTGATATGTATAAGCAAGAGATGTTCAGCAGCATTTTATAGCTCCAGTCTCACATTAAACACTAGGAGCTGAATTCATTTGCCTTGATGTAAGTATTAGCACCACCTGTGAGGCTCCAGGGTCTCTCACCCAGGGCCCTGAGGAGACCAATGTTCTTCTTCAGTGGCTGGAGGGATGGGAGGATGTGCCAGGCCGTGCCAAAGGGTACTAACTGCCTCTCTGGGGGTAACTACATGGGGCTGTGCTGGCTTTCAGCTTATTCCCTGTAGGGGATTCCCTCTAAGACACTGTCAGTGTCCCAGATGTGCATGGGGCTGGCAGATCCCTGGGAGAGACGTGCCGTTCTGTAGCAGCAACTAGGCAGCAAGTGGGGTATCGTGAAGTAACTGAAAAGGCACTAAATTACTGTGTCTGAACACCTGGATTTCACCCCAAGTGCACATGCAGATGGATGAAACCTACTCATTAATTCAATCTGCACTTTAATGCAGAAAAACCTGTGTAACTCACTGATTATACCTCTGTGTTAAATTACGATTCCCATAAACTAATTTTGTTTCTGAGAATTCAGTGTTTTTTTGACAATGGCTTGTTGCAGTGTGGAATTAAAAAAATAACAGAGACAGATATTCACCTGCTTTATTTTCATGTCCCCAAAGCAGACCCACCTGCACTTAAATTTTTCCTGATAGACGTTTGTTCTTATAATCCTTTAAATGATGGAGATGCTGCAGTTCCCATAGACTACTGATTTTATTAGAAAGCTGAATCTCTCCCACTACCATTTAAACCCATTATTTACACTACTCAGAGCAAATAAAAAAAGCCCCAACAATTCATTCCTTTCTTCTTTGAACCAATGGTCTAAATACTTGAAAATCTTTCTTCATAAAGGCATCTTCCAGGTGTTTTATTCTCTTCAGCTGGTCACATCTTTCAATGCAGCAAAAACATTCACTGCACAAAAGCTTTCCTTCCCCAGTCCCCTATCTCATTAAAGAAAGACCTTTATGATCATGATGGTGAGCATTGAATCAGAGATCATTTACATTCGAGATATATGCTTGTTGTCTGCCTTTGCTTTTGAGGAATATTCAGTGAGATTAATTTCTGAGTCCCCTTCAAACTCCACATAGCAGTAATTTCTAGTGTGCTAGGCCTTGGTTGTCTGAGAGACCATCTTTTTCCTGAGGTAGTAATGGTGCAGTCAGAGTTTTCAAGTTTATGCCTTGCCTATGATTTAAGTAGGACTGGATGATATTTTGTTTGAAACTGTTAGTTCTGGAGGTGCCCTAAGTCGTAGTGCAGTGAGGGAGCAGCAGACTGAAACACAAGACCTTTGTAAATGCTAAGTAGGTCATCGACAATTTACTAGGTTTAACCTGTCTCTATTCAATGTATATAAAAGATAAACTGACTTGCCTATACTGTTGTTGACTTGCCTATACTGGTCTTAAACAACAAATTAATTAGGAATTTAATAAAAGTACTCTTCCAATTAAATAACTATCTACCAGTGCACCGTTCACAGATATGTGAGGTAGCAGGGGAGCTTGGAAGTCAAATACAAAAAATTTTATCAAGTCCTGCAGAAAATTCTACTTGTGCTTTCCTGGAGGTGGCAGGCACAAGACTTTTGGCATGGGTGAGGCTCAGTAACATACTGTAGTTTTATCTGGACAGCAACTCAAGATAAGCTTCCCTAACTGAGGGGGACATATACTGATTTATATCAGCCAGCTAACTGCCTGTCTCTCTGTGCCTAGAAAACAATTTCAAAGAATTCTACACACACTTTTCACAGTTACTTTTTTTTAAAAGTTTTTTCAGTCACTGGATCTTAATGCAGAGAGTAGAAGAAAACAGTGGTAGAACGTGACTTTAGGCACACACAGATTGGGGGGATCTTGGCTGAAGGGATATTGTTTGTCACTACTTCTAAAGTGATCAGATTTTGTCACTACTTCTAAAAGGCCCAGGTTTCAGATTATGGTGTCACTTTAGTGGTTAAACAAGAGATAAATGTAGTTGGTGATCGGGTGAAGTATTGAATTAATTTGGTGAGCCTGGAATATATAAATCACAAGGAAAATAGACACTTAAAATAGTTTGTCAAATTATGGATGAACATCAGATGAAAGAAATAAAAAATAGAAACAGAACAGCCTTTGGGACGTCAGTGGGATCCATCAAAGTCTAATCATTATACAGCTCTGGCATTTTGTTTCAGTGTAGGGGGTCCCCCAAGCACTTCTGGTTGGTGGCTTGCTGAGTAAATGTCAGTTTAATGCTGTTTTCCTGTTTTTGTGAAAAACTCCTGTAGGGTCTCTCATCAGCTAACCAGTTTTATTACGTCCTCATTGCCTTTAGTCAAGCATAAATGTTAGTTCTATATGCAGCTGCTTTCTTATTTTGTTTCTTTTCACTAGGTGACATGAGGTTTTTTAGCCGCTGAAGGTCTAAAACCAGCTATTTTTGAACCATGAACTATTGGTATCTTTGATGCTTCTTGCAAATCACGTCCTTGGGTGCATGTCACTGAATTTGACATGCATACAGTTATGAGAGTTACTTTAAAGTTATTAGTTCCACTTTAAATGTGATCCATAGCTAATGCAGCCCAGTGAGTGCACAGGAAATAGGTTCAGTTCTGCTTCTTTGGCATGAGCACCAACAAATAAAAAAGCTTGTGTCTGTTGTGTTACATATGGTGTGTGTGGGGAAGTCACTCGTCACTTTTCTTTTCGATTTGCAGGGTATATGCCTGACCACGATTGCATGCTGTACTTTAAGCTTATCTCTTCATTTAAACATGCTTCACACAAAATAGGGAGGAAGCATTTTGCATGAGTATTAGTTAATTTAGGAAAATCATTGTCACCTAATAATAAACTAGTGAAAGTCATGCAGTTTACTACTTTCTTGCAATTCTGTTCTAAACCCTGTAAGCGTCCATATAGTAATTTACAAAGTGCCATACAAAGAACATAATCCCAGCATTACCAGGACATCTGCCTGAATGCATGAGCAGGCACAGTATAGTGAACCTTCTTTGTACACATATTTCACGGATGCTTAATTACCAACATGTTTATTATATTTAAAAAATAAATAAATAATTGCGTTAGAGATAGGAAAAACCAGGAGAGGGGGTTGATTTACTGACCTTCTGTTACAATTATTATTTAATTTGGGATCAGAATAGGAAATTTTTCATGGAGTAGAGCAGCTTTCTCTGAGATGTGACCTTAAGAGTGAAAAGAGTTTTAGTAATGCTGTCAGATCTGGTTGGAGAAGTTACAGGCTGACCTTCTTCATACTTGGGTTTTTGGTTTTTTATTTAAAAGGCCCATGCTAAGGCAAGGAGCAGACATGGCCATGCTTTGGCTCACCTGGCTGTTCTCTGAATATCTCCCTGTAGGGTGCTGCAAAATGTTTGAACTGTAAAGTTCTGGGGTTGTTTCCATCTCTAAGTCACAGTGGGAGCAGAAGCTTTGTGATTAGACAAATATCGGATTAGAAGTTTGTTTTTTCACAGGAGAACAATTCACATGGTTCTGCTAATAGTCAACAGAAGCTAAGGAGAAGTTCCCAGAAAATCTCTCCCTATGCCAAAGAGTGAATCTGTGACACAGTGAGAGAGCAGCCATGTGTTTTAATTTGCAATCTCATGCTCTCACCTGTAGGTAACACTTAGTGGAAAAGAGTAAGTTGTTTTTTTTTTTAATGAGAAAGCAGCATTACTTTGAATAACTTTGATTTAGTTAAAGTCAGGTTCTTATAATTTTTTATGCTGGGGTTTTTGCACATAAAATATAAATGAAAGCAACTATTAAGATTCCGCCTTTTTTCTGCATCATAATGTGCTGCTATTTTTAAATAATCATCCTTTAATGCATCACATGGTTCATTTTCATTAGATGAAGATTTTAAATGTGTAAAAGCCATATTCATTAATATTTTTGAAAAAAAAATCATCTGAGTCAATGGTCGTGGCTCCCTATGAATAATTGATATTTGTTTTATCTCTTGTTTCATATAAAGAATTAGTTAAATTAAAATGATGGTTTTTTCTCATTTGTTTAATTTTTCTTCCTTTTAATCTTCCATTTATGTTAAAGTAATTCAAATACACTTAGTCTTTGTCTCATTTGCTCTGTTCCTTCTTGATTCTAAGGCTCCAACTCCAATGAGTCAACAAGCTGCCATCATCTACACAAAATTTGTCTTTGTCACAAACATACACTAGCTATATATTCCACTTCAGCTTTGCTGAGTATGCATCCTCTGCACTTTTCTTTCTTTATGGTACCAGAATTCATCAAACCCAGGCTACTTGGCAGTTTCTGAGGTTCTCTAAAACATGTCCATCAACAGCGTGCTGCCCTTAGGTCTGAGCCACACGCCACTGTAGTTGGCAGAAAGGCAACAGCAGTTGTACAAAACCCCTCCAAGCCAAGCTTCTCATATTTGTTCTCAACTGTGTTACTTGACACCTGTTTGCCCTCACTATGCACAGCCCCTTTCACTGGCTTTATGCCCATTTCTGTCCTAGGAATCCTCCCCCAAGACCTTCACCCCTCGGCATTTGTTTCTGATCTCCATGTTGCTGAAATTACAGGTAACTTTGAACTTCTCAATTTTTTTTCTTTTTCTCAGTCAGCCTCTACTGTGTGTAACTGGTGGTTTGCAAATCACCTTGTATCTCTCCTCAAAACCCACTTTATTATCCAGAAAAGAGTGCTCTTTTTTTATTTGGCCTGTGACCCCAGTCATGTCTGTAATATAAAAATAAAATCCTGCTCTCTAAATTTCACCATTTTTCTACATTCAGTCATTCTTCATGAAATAAATCCATTATAATAGCATTTGGCTTTAAAATAATTTACTGTGCATTGCTTATGTTGTACATGCATAGGCCTTAATCAGTTCTCTTCTGTTGAAAAAATTTATTCCAGACGTAGAAAGACAGAACATTTTGTTAAGAATACATATGATTTGTTAATCAGAACAGGTACATATTCACTGAGGAGATGCTAAAACATACTTTTTACCAAGGTGAAGGTGAATCTAGTATGGAATAGCTCTGTTACTTATACTGCTGGAGTTGTTTCATTGTGTTTATACCTCCGGACTTAAAAAAAAGTGTGTTTTTGGAGACAGCAGCAGTCTGGGTTGCTTAATAGCTGGGTTCTTATCCCTCCCTTACTGGAGCCTTAAAGTATCCTTAAGCAAGCTGTTGTCTTTCTACATGCTTCAGTTTAGTCTCTGTAAAACGAAATCAGTCATTTCCAATGGCTTGAGATCTGCTGGGGAGAACTGCTGCATAAGAGCTAAATGCTGCAGTACCATTTTTTTCAGTCATCATCTTGGTAACGTAGTTATGCCAACCTACCATCCTCAGCAAATGAAATCACTTTAATTGCTCTTCACACCTGTTTGATCTTCAGAGGCAGCACACCAAACCAAGGATGCACAAAAGTCAGCTCCAGCCTGTGTTTTGTTTGAATTCCAATGTAATTACATGACAATTTATCAAACCAAGTGAAGAAAATGGAGTAACAGGTCTATTTGTGATAGAACACAAACAATGGAAATGCTACTCCTGGACTAGCACATGGCCAGTGGTAATGGCTATTTGAGTAGTGACAGTAGGTAGGAGAGAGGAAGATGGAAGATTTCAATGTCTCAGACAAAGATTAAACTATTAAAGCAAGTACATTTCTTTTCTAAAAAAAAAATACATTTCATATGTAAAAGACCAAGCTGGCAAATATAGAATCCTATTTTTGAAATTCCTGTGTTGAGAATTATGAATAGCTGTAGCTTGTTTTTACTTTTGTCTTCCACCCACTATTAACTTCTTGGCAGGAAGAAGTTTCCTCAGCCCACACAGGCACATCAGTTACTGCCATCAGCAAGTGGTAGTTCTTCAGACAAGGAACAGGTTAGAAGATCTGGGTTTCTAAAGTGGAGAATATGGTGGTTTTGGTGACTGGGCAGCTGAGTTTCTACTGAGTCTTGATTGCTATTAGATAATCACTGGTGTTCAACATCTCAATGTATTAGATGCCTCAAGAAAGGGTCTTTGCAGGATCACCATACATGAGGAAGGGGGGATAATGTTGCCAGCTGTTGCTGCAAAGAATGTCTCTTAATGGATCTTTTTTTGAACTCCAGGTCCTGCTGTGTGGTGGTGTTTCCTTTGCTGGAAGAAAATGCCAAAAAGTGACCATCATGTGCCAGAGGCAACAGCATGAGAGAGAGTCTTAATAAGACGCATATATGAAGAAGAAGCCCACTGCTTAAAACTGGTTTTTAGGCACATGAGATGTCAGACATAATGATTTATATCTTCTATAAAATAGATTTTAAAATAATAGCTAATGAAAAAAGCTTAGCTTTTCGTATTCAGGCTGATTATATGTATAAATAGCTTTTTAAGCTACTTGGTAGCTGATATCACGCAATTCTCCTTTTACCTTTCTCCCAGTCTCTGAACAGCCCGGCAGACTTGGATTCTGCCCCACCGAAGTGTTAAACAGTGGGTATGGTTTGCAGTTATGTGCTTCTTATATACATGTCTGAATTTGCTCTCTAGGGTATTACAGCCTGGCTACAACGAGGGATTTTAGCTATTAATTGAGCCTTGTGTCTTCTACGCACTAACCTTTCATCTTTCCTCTGACAATTTGATGCATATTGTCAAACATTGCTGTTGTCTCATTAAAGTAAATACTTAAATCACCAGAGATCATAATTGTTTCCACAATAATTTTCTTGCTAATGGGCTAAGCTTATTAAGTGTCTTGTTTTACAAAGAATCACAACTGGTTGAGGTGGGAAGGTACCTCTGGAGATTGTCCAGTCCAGCTCCCTGCTCAAGCAAGGTCATCTACACCAGGTTGCTCAGGGTTGTGTCCAATCAGGGTTTGAATATCTCTAAGGACAGAGACTCTACAACCTCTCTGGGCAACCTGTACCACTGTTTGACCATCATTACGGTACAAAAATTTTTTTCCCACACATTTATACAGAATTTCCTGTATTTCAGAGCCCATTGTCTCTGGTTCTGTCACTGGGCACCACTGGAAAGAGCCTGGCTCCATCCTCTTTAGACCTTTCCTTCAGGTATTTATGCACATTGATAAGATACTCCTTGAGCCTTCTCCGGGCTGAACAGTCCCAGCTCTCAGCTATTCCTCACAGGAGAGATGCTCTAGTCCCTTCATCATCTTTGTGGCCCTTCAGTGGACTCCCTCCATTACGTCCATGTCTCCCATACTGGGGAACCCAGCACTGGACCCAGCACTCCATGTGTGGCTTTACCAGGGCTGCATAAAGAGGAATGATCACCTCCCTTGACCTGCTGGCAAAACTTCTACTGCAGCCCAGGAGGCTGTTGACCTCCTTTGCTGCAAGGGTGCATTGCTGGCTTATGGTCAGCTTGTTGTTTACCAGCACCCACTTGTCTCAGTAGAGCTGCTTACCATTCAGTTAGCCTCCAGAATATACTGGTACTCAGGGTTATTCCCCGCTACAAGCAGGGCTTTGCATTTCTCCTTGCTGAACTTCATGAGGTCTTGCCAGTTCATTTCTTCAGCCTGTTGAGATCCCTCTGAATGGCAGAACAACACTCTGATGTATCTAACCGTGGTGGTTTGACCTTGGCTGAATGCCAGGTTCCCACGAAAGTCACTCTGTCACTTCCCTCCTCAACCTGACAGGGGAGAGAAAATAGAACGAAAAACCCATGGGTTGGCATAAGGACAGGGAGATCCATCAGCAATTGCTATCACAGGCAAAACAGTCTCGACTTGGGGAAATTAATTTATTACCATTTAAATCAGAGTAGGACAGTGAGAACTAAACCCAAAACTTAAAAACACCTTCTCTCCACCCCTCCCTTCTTCCTGGGCTCAGCTTCACTCCCAGTTTCTCTACCTCCTCCCTCAAGTGGCACAGGGGCATAGGGAAGTGGGGGTTGCCATCAATTCATCACACGCTGTCTCTGCCACTCCTTCCTTCTCACGCTCTTCCCCTGCTCCAGCATGGGGTCTGGCCATGGGAGACAATTCTCCCTGAACTTCTGCAACGTGAATACTTCCCACAGGCTGCAGTTCTTCATGAACTGCTCCACACTGGTCTCTTCCACAGGGTACAGTCCTTCAGCAGCAGACTGCTCCAGTGTGGGTCCCCAGTGGGGTCACAAGTCCTGCCAGCAAACCTGTTCCAGCCTGGGCTCCTCTCTCAATGCATCTACAGGTCCTGCCAGAAGCTTGCTCCAGTGTGGGCTTGCCATGGGGTCACAGCCACCTTCAGGCATCCACCTGCTCAGGCGTGGGGTCCTCCATGGGCTGCAGGTGGATATCTGCTCCACCATGGACCTCCATGGGCTGCAGGGGGACAGCCTGCCTCACCATAGTCTTCATCATAGGCTGCAGGGGGGTCTGCTCTGGCACCTGGATCACCACCTCACCCTTCTTCACTGACTTTGGTGTCTGCAGAGTTGTTGCTCTCACATATTCTCACTCCTTTCTTCCACCGCAGTTTGTTGCGCAGACTTCCACCACCACCCCGCCCACCGCCCCCCCTTTTCTTAAATATGTTATCCCAGAGGTGCTACCACTGTCACTGATGGGCTCAGCCTTGGCCAGCAATGGGTCTGTCTTGAAGTCATCTGACATTGGCTCCACTGGACGTAGGAGAAACTTCTAGCAGGTTCCCACATAAGCCACTCCTGTAGCCCCCTCCGTTACCAAAATCTTGCCCTGCAAACCCAATACAGATGCTGCCCCCTTTTCATAACATCTGCAGACTTGCTAAAGGTGCACTCTGTCCCACCATCCAGGTCATTAATAAAGTTGTTAAACAGCGTGGGATGTAATATAGTATAGACTCCTGGAGATCTCTTCTCTCAGGATCCTAAAGTCCTCCCGTTCACGGTTGCTGCAGCTAAGCCTGCCCTAACCTTCACATCTCTGACCAGTTCTTCTTGGTCTGTTGAGTATCATATCCAGCAGAGCAACTTCCCTCATCAGCTCCCCAACGACCTGATCACCTGATCACCTCTCAGGCTGATTCATGTGATCACTAGTGGCTATGTAAAAAGTATATGAGGGGGTGAAATTTCAGTATCAGTAGATGGAAGTTCTTATCATAGGCTCACAATACATTCTTAATCATGTTTCTTGTCTCTTCTAGATTGCAAGAGGTACAGCTACACAACAGAAATTACGGACATGATTAGAGTTTATTGGAATTTTCATTCAAGATTCTTTTAATAAAAATATGCATTTCACTTTCACTTTCTTAATGTTTTAGATTACTTTAACATTTCTCACTTTTGGAAACCAAAACTAATAGAGGTTCTTCCTGTTGTTCTGTCCTGTATTAATAGCAAAATAGAAGAAGAAAAAGGAGAGAGAAGAAGGAGGAAAGTCTCAGGAATGGTGTTCACATCAATATATTTGGCTTAATTTAATTTTTTTTTTTTTTTAGTTAAATTTCAAAGAAACATGTTTTTCAATATTTGTCTCCTTACTTCAGTTCTGATATTTGTCTTCCTTTGTAATGTACAGATGGAAATTACCAAATCACAAGAAAGTAGGCTGTAGACTGGAGAAACAGGAAGAAATGCAACATTGTGTTTTCTTATATCCTTGCAACAAATGACTATTTTGAAAGGCAGAATAAACACCACTTGGATTTGAATGACAGAGGATGAAAATGCATGTTGTAGACATCAGTGACAGACCGTGTACTGTGACAGAATTCTGTGTCTAAATGTATACATCAAATGATTCCAAATTATTAGTACTACTATTTTGAAGTCTCATGGTTCCCACACTAGCACTACTTTGATGGCTGCTTCATCATTGCCGGGGGGTGGGAGTGGGGGTGGGGGTGGGGGGAAGTGGTCTCATTTTGCCTCCACTCTTTTAAAAGTGAGGTCTATCCCTTCTGCTTTAGAAAGTGCTGGGGCAGACCAGAAAGGCGGTGTTTAAATTCCAGGGAATCCTAAGAAAACAGTGATTGTGCTGGGATGTGACTCAGCAGGGAAGGGCAGGTCTGCACCCATTGCAGCCTTCTGTTTACTCCTCCAGCACAGGGTGAAGAGCTCCTGGGACACATGCCAGCTCTCTAGTAATGTTGGTGTGGCTGGAGAGCAGAGATTTGTAAAGGGAGAGAAAGAGAGAACCCCAGCAGCAGCCTCTGCTAAGCCTTTTTTCAAAAACATTTTATAGATGCTTTTAGTATCTTCATGGAGAAAGGTTGAAATGGTAACACTTATCTCTGGTACTAGGACAGGTTTTCCTAGAAAAAATTAAACAAATATGGGAACGTGACTGTGGTCTATCAGAGACAGACAAAAAACATGCCTGTATTCCATTCACTTGGAAAAAATACACTTTTTCCAACTGTTGTAACTGGTCAAATGGTGAAGAAACACCACCTAAAACATAAGCAGGTTAAAGGCAAGTCCTCTGATGAAAAAAGGATCAGAACTTACAAATGTTCTGATTTATTTTGTTCTTGCCACAGTACCACTTTTCTTCAGGCTTTTGGGAAGCTTGGTTACTGAATAGAAAGAAATATAATGAATGTGCTTAACAGTGGATTAAATCAGAGACTGAATTTTGGCTACTTCTGAGTTATGAGATATGATACATATGTGTATTATCATCCACTCTGTTCTCAGTACACCTATTCAAAATACCATGATGTCCTAAAATAATAAAAACATAAGTGTGATCTAAGAGTTAAAAACCCAGTTGTAGCCCAGGCTTCACAGATTCCTTGCAAGAAATGTGTTAGTGTAGTAGGTAACAAAACAACTGGCAGTCATGGGAATTAGGGTAGGTTCAGTTCACAGGTTGTCCATTGAAGCAATGGAGGATGCATTCTGCAGGGTTTGGGTGCAATTTGGAGCAACAAAACTTTGCTGATTAGAAGCTAAATGTGATGGCAACGTTCTCTATAGCCACAGCTACGGGAGATTATTATATAAGCCAAAAGCAACCCGAGGAAAAAACAGGAACTGAAGTAGACAGTGATCATAGCTTGTGCGTGAAAGAAAACAATTTTATTCACCCAGTATGTAAACACCACCAACCAACCATTTCCTTTTAATTCCCTCTAACTTCCTTGCATAATGTTTTCAAGGATGGCAAACATTATTGTGAGACAGATCATTACTACTGCATATTTTTTTTTTGTTCTGGAGCTAACTCCAGCATTATAGATTCTTCTTTTTCCTCTTCAGATTTATTACCATTGTGTATATGAGGTTCTTGAAATTATTTTTTGGAATCCTGGGGACAGACAGACACTTATCCAGACCTCTCTGAAATGAGAACAGTGACTCTCAATGGAAGAGTGACTGGGAATTAAGACTAGGAGATTAGAAGTCCTGGGCTCTAAGATTACTTGCTTTCTAATTTCTGGTTTGCTTTGAGCAACTCACTTAGCTTCTTTATATTCTAATTTTTCCATCAAGTGTATACTTAACCATTAAAGTAAAGACACTTTCTCCTATTAGGGCAGTGATTATAATAAATTAACTGTGACTTGTTGTTATGCTTGTTTTCCTTTGAAAAACTGCAATTATTTTTATTTGTGTGAGTGTACGTGCAGTAATAAAAAACACCCCTCATATACTGTCCTATTGAACTCTGGGGAAAATAATAAATGAACAAACAAACAGTTGTTTCTGATCCCAATTAATATGTTTAAAGGCAGGGAATCATTTATAAAAATGTTTCAAACTCAGAAAAAAGATTTTTCCAGTTCGAAGGAATATTTTTTAAAATTACTTTTTTTTTATACCACTTATATTTACATGTAAATTGGGACAATTGTGTACGGAATGCCCATGATGTAGAAAGCATTTCTGCTTTTCTTTATAAGGAACATCTTTGCGAAGATCCGTGTAGCTTTTCTGCTGTTATCCCTCGTGAGTTCTTTTGTGTTCTGATCACGTACCCTGATTAGCTGACTGCTTCTCATGCTTCTGACAAAGTCTAATAATTTTTATTTCTTCAGCTAGGTGCTTCTCAGAAATGTTTCTGGATGCCTTATTATGTTGGGGGTTTTTTTTAAGTTGACTAGATTTCATGCTTGCAGCTTCCCCTTTTTGACAGATTCAGTACTAACATTGAGAGAAGATTCAGATCACAAACCACAGAATTCTCATGGAATTGTGTTTGGAACTGACATGGTCCTGAATGTTCACTGTAATTCTCTCTGGTGTAAGGTTAACTGTGGTGCCCAGTTACCCTGATCTATTTCCATCCAAAATGCATATTTTGGCATAGTCTTTGCAATTTTTTAGCAGTCTTTCAGGCTTTTCGGTGTTACAGAAATCAAATATGAAGACAGACAGTAAACATGAAATGTTAAAGAATTTGAGATATGTGTTCAGCACCAGGCTATGAAATAGAGCTTTGCAGAGACAGACTAGCAAATTATTGACTATTTAAGACATTAAAGTACAATTAGATTTAAAGCTTGTCAGGGGTGAAATATTAGTGCATTTGCCCTGGTTGCTTTTTCATGTGGGAAAGTGTGTGGCAAGTTGTCTTTGTCAACTGATTCCATAGTCCCCACTTTCTAATAATGCCTATGGAGAACTTCACATTCTCGGGCATTTATTCCATGTGCAGCTGTGATTAAGTCAGCATTAGTAAATGAGAGACCCTGGACATTAACACAAGATTGCAAGTAGATGTGTATATACATTCCTGTACCAAGCACATACAGACATTACTACTAAAGACTTTGCAGATATGATATGCTCTAGGCAACTGTAGAACTCTTCCACGGGTGTCAAAAAAGTAGGTTAAGAATCAGAAATTGTAACAATTAGTACTTATGGGTACTCCTCTTTCATATTTTATATCCAAAAACTCAGAGAAGGATTTCACAAAACATGATACCAATTATGGAGCATATCAACTTTACTGCTGACTGTTGAAACAAAAACTAAAGCCTTCATCTGATCCATCTTTCTGAATAGTGCCTCACATAGTAGTCTGAATAGTTCAGCTTCTGTAACCACTAGAGCCTGATCTTGTTTTGCTGACAGCTTCTACTCCATCCTGGCCGTCTCTGTGCTGACACAACATTATTTACAGGTTCGTTTTCTGCTTTCTAAAGGGAAGTGGTGGCAACAGCATCTTGAGTTTTTTGAAAGCACAGGTAAGGTGTATGTTGCCAAAATTTGGGTTCCTGAGTCTGCTGGAAAAAATTTCACAGACTGCATCCAATCTGCAGGCCACCAGCTAGACCACACTTTAAATTAATCAGTGGGGGAATTATACATTTAAAATCAGGCTATATAAACTAATTTATTACAAATTTCAATAATATGGCTAGGGTGATGATTCTTTGGCTCTGTCATTGTAGTTCTTTCCTTTTTTCCTTATTTTGACACACCACAGGAAATAAACACCTGCTTTAGTCGTTGTTTATCCTGTCCTGAAATGGGAAACAGAGACAACC
Source organism: Ibycter americanus (assembly GCA_035590275.1). NCBI lineage: Eukaryota > Metazoa > Chordata > Aves > Falconiformes > Falconidae > Ibycter > Ibycter americanus. The sequence continues at coordinate 47,116,534 of JAVJGI010000062.1, read as the reverse complement.
TCTCAGCAGTCACTTCCACTCTGTTTTCCGTGTCTTTTATTAGTACTACCAAGCTCTCCCATATGGATGACAGAGAAACTGAGGTACATAATATGATCTGATGAAATTCCACATGAAAAATAATCAATTGTTAATACCACCTGAATGCTGCAGAAATTAATTAAGAAGGGTGTGAGACAGTCAGATAGTGTTAAATGAGATATGAAGTCCTATTTAAAACAGAACCTGGAAAAGTCCAGACTGTAAATCTACATAAAATGGCCATTGCTCAGCATCACAGGACTCTAAAATGGCTTCTATTGCAAAGGAGAATAAAACAGAATTGTATCCTTGTGGAAATTTGTTGAATTATTTCCATGCGCAGATCCCAAGCGTCCTTGTCATAAATCTGCAACATTTAATGTGAGTACAGAAATCGGTCAGCTATATCATTTGTCTGTTCTGGGTCAGTCTTAGACAGAGACTAAATATTCAGCAAGCAGTGATATCCAATGTTGTATGATGGAAATAATCGCTCTGTGTACACCCTCAGTCTATCCGAAATAACTAAATGCTAAATGCCTATTATATTTTTACAGAACTCATTCTCTGAGCCAAATCTGCACGTTTAATTTAGTTGTATTAATTTACTTATATTTTTAATATTTTTACTGCAAATAGATCCATATGAAAGAAAACTTAATATAGTGAGCTTGATTATCCTGTTAATACTTCCATTAATGACCAGTTTTGAAAGATGCTATTGAATTCTCAGACCAGATATTTGTGTTCCTTTTTTTATATTTAAAAAGGAATATTTGCTTATTAACACAGATGTTACTGATCAGAACAAAGTCATTGTAACAACTCGGTGTTTGATATTTGATTATTTTCTTATTTTGATTTTTTTTTTAATTATTTGTTTGGAAAAACATCTCATTTTGTTCTCACTTTGTTTTGTTCTGTTGTTTCAGCTGTGAGTGGGCAATCTTTCATCTGATTATATCTAAAAATGGCACATCTTATTTGAGCTGTTCATTTAGTTAAAGTATTAATCTAAACAGCCCCCTTTAACAAAAAAGAAAGTCGGAATGCTTAGAGAGAAAACTAATCCCATAATGGAATCCAAGTCAAGTAGGATATATCTTTTCAATACCCCTATGTCTCTTCATTGATAATAGAGGTAGTCTGAATGACTTGTCTTAGTAGTTAACTTTCGCGTGGCTAAAATTAGGGGGAAGAAGCCCACTCTAAGATTCTGCCCATCACCTGGGATGTTCACATGATATCCCTGACTATATTACAGTTTAAATTCTTCCCCTTATCTTTCATATTTGTTACACTTTTCCTGTTAGCTCTTTTCTAGAGCCCAGTCTTCTTAATCCCTCTGCTATTTTTCATGCGGCTGAAAGATAAGAGTGCAGATATTTAGTATTAGCTTTTTTTAAAAAATCCAATAACTCACTCAAATAATAGTTTATTTCTTAAGATCTAAGTTTTTCTTCTTTTTGAGATTGAAAGATCTAAAAGGTTTCTCCAGAAAACATTCAGTAGCATAACCTAGCTCTCTGAAAGTTAAAGAACCAGCCTTTGGACTGGTTACAGAGGTCTACTATTTTGTATAAAGTTGTCTCAGAGGGTATGTTTTGCTCCTATTGATAGTTGTGAAGTAAGTATCTGTTCATTTCTTTAATTGCTAAAAGTGAATATTTAGTTATCAAGAGGTGAACTAATTTTGTATATTAAAATTTATCATACATTGTATAATATGAGTAATACTTCATTTGAAAATGACTGATTTTATTAAGCTGTGATTAATAACACTGATCTATTTTAGCTAACTATTCTCTTGACTGTATGTGGTTAAGACATATACCTTATAAATTTTTGTTCTGTGTTTGTTTTTTTAAAAAACTTATGGAGTTCTTTATTTTTAATGAATTTCTGTTCATAACCATGCAGAGTGTCTTTAGAGTGAGATTTGATGAAAAAAGGAATGGTGGTGAAGGTCTTTTTTCCTTTCTAACTTCTACTAAGGTAAAGAAGTTATGAAAAGTTACAGAAGGAGAAAGAGGAAAAATTGAAAAGCAGTAGATATTTTCCCTGTTACAGAGGCCCTTCTTGGTTAGAAGTGCTTTGGAAAGAGTTGGTAAAAGTTATGTAAATCTTTGCTTGCGAATGTGCATTTGGGAACTATCTCTGTCAAGACAGGCAGATAAATTGTATTCTGTTACGCCCAGCTCTCTCTTTCCTTATGTTTATCGGGCCATAACCAAGGCAACACTGGTCACACTGAAACTAGCCAGCACAATTCTGCTTATGTTTTCTTTGAAACTCCTGTGTACATGGTCTTTTCATGCTGCCTACAGGGACTGCTGAGCTGGTGAGAGCATTTACCTTCAAGCTAGGGCAGCCAGCTTTCTGGTAAGGCTGCTAATAGAAGGAATTGATTTCATAATCAGAGCTAAATGGCACCTCTCTGGCAACAGACACGTTGAGTCACACCTGCTACGCATGTACCTCTATGCTGTTCGCTTGGAAACTCTCCTGTATGGAGTCTGCCTGCCTCTCAGAGCCCAGGCAGAAAAATGGCCTTTTTGAACAGTTCATTTCAGTCAGGTTTTCCAGCTATTGAATGTCTTCAGTACCTATTCTGACACATTTTTTATGGCTTCCATGTACACTGCCTTCAGGTTAGTATCTTCACTATGTACTGTAGGCTAAGTGGGATGTAATAAACCACTGTAAAGTCCACAGTGTAAATAAATTAACACAAGACAAACCCACTCACTTCCTATGAAGCTTTGTGACTCAGTGCAGGTACCAAGTGATTTCCCCAAACTTTTTGGAACAACTTTCTGTAATCAAGATACTGCTTGTGCAAGGTGAGGAAGTAGCTGCTTTCAAAATTTAATGGGCACAGGCAGATAAAAAAGAAGGAAATTACCCAGCCAACAAGATTGAAACAGCAATTAGTTAACAAGAATCCTATGATCTGACCTGAATAGGCAAATCATCCCTCACATGTGCCTCTTACATGAAAGGTAAAAAAATCACAGAATTTTGTCGTTTAACATGATTTCTCCTCTAGACAGCAGATAATTAATCATCCTCTTGCCCTTTATTAGGTAGATGGAGCTGTGACTGAAATTACATACTCATTAAAGTAATTACATCTTGAAAAAACTCCACTTGACTTACAAATTGTGTGGATCAGTACATAGCTTTACTTTTCAGATACTAAATGAAATGTAGTCTAAGAAATTGCAGAATAATTAGCACCTGTCTTTTCTTTCCCGCCTGTCGGTAACTCTTGTCTTTGTCTTATCTCTGTTTTCTTCATGTAATGGAGCTTCTCTGATCTTCCCAAAGAGATCTGTCAAATTGTTCCATATTAATTTTTTGATATGAATGTCAAATTATTTTTCCCGCGAGTACAAATAGTGACACCAAAAGGGGGGGAAGAAAAGAAGCAAAAGTAGCCCTCTAGAATTTTTAGCAATGAATAATAATAAAAAGTGACTTCATTTATTATAAGGTAGATTCCAAGTGGTACAGGAAATTATTTGGAGATTTAAAAATGGCAGTGCAGAATTTCCTGTTATTCCTCTATTCTTTCTTCTCTTCTTCAAATGTAATATTACTTAAATGATAGCTTGTTTTTTGTTATGTTCAAGAATTATGATTCAACATTTCTGCAATGTTTCTTGACAACGGAAGTAACTGTATACTTCTAGAAATAAGAATGTTCAATATAAATTTCTTTAAGTAACAATTCACATGGAAAAGTAAAGACAAATGTAAATGGAAAATACTTTCAACTCATTAGACAAAATAAGAAATCAAAAGTATAAGGCAATTCTTTCAGAATACAGTGCTATTTTTGCTTCAAGAGAAAATTGAGATAAAAGGGAAAAAAAAAATCTGCAAAAGGAACCCAAAGCTCATCTTGATTTTAAGCACAACACAATAATATCCCTAAATATTGCTTAATTTTGTTTGTTGAGATCAGTCATTTGCTGACAAAATCATACCTTTGCAATCCTATTCAGACATCAAGAGATGGAAACAAATCTAAGTTTGGCTAGTCAGTCTCACTGTTTGAAATATGTTCTTTATTTCTCATTTGACTTTGATTAGCACAAAGCAGGTCCAATGAAAACAGGCTGCTCAGGGCTCTGTTCAGATGAGTCCAGTCTGAACATCTTCAAGGGCAGAGAATCCATAACCTCCCTGGGCAACCTCTTCCAGTGCTTGACCACTCCCATACCCTCATGATGTCTGACGTCTCTTGAAAACTTTCTGAAAATGTTCAGCTGTTCCAGATTACTTTAGAAGTATTTATCACATACAGAATCATTGCCAACAACATCTGGTGCTATACAGAATTTTTCAGAGATCAGAGTAGAAATATTTTCATTGCAGTTGTTAAGATACCACCACTCCATGAATAATGAAGAGATAACTGTGTTATAAATACCCTAAGTGAGAAAACTTGTTTCATTATAAAAAGAATGGACTGAGTTAAATTTATTTTAGTTGAGAAAGAGTCATCATGGACCTTACTATCATTGTATCTTACTATAGAGTGACTTTGGTGTGAATTTTCACTGAGTTTCTGCTGCCTTCCCAGGATGAATTAAAATCAATCCCATTGTATATACAAAATATTTCTTTAAAATGGCTAATGACCAGGACCTTATTATGTAATATAAAATGGAAAATCTTCCTTTGCATAACCCATATGTGGCTTTGTATAGTCAAATTGAGACCTTCGGTAAAGGACCAAGAACTCAGAGGGCAAAAGAGAACTGGGTAGAGACTACTGAATTAAATTAAACTTCTTTAAATTTTCTGGAGCGAATAAAAATTGTCTTCCAATCAGCAGTGAAGGCACTCCCCTAGTAATCTTTGGACAAAATTGACATTATTGCTTTTTATTTTCATGCTGTATACCTCCACATCAGGGCAAGATCTGGAAAGAGACAAAAAGGTTCTTTTCTATTTTTCTCCTCAGTGTCTGTTTCTGTAAGAAAGAGGCCTAGAAAGGCTGCTCAGACAGACAGCGCTGCTTAACCTAGAGCAAGCCCCTGAGGGAAAGAGAGCAAATATAAAGTTTATCTTTAAGAGAAGTAGGGGAGAGATTGGAAATTATGGACCTGTTATTTTAATTTCAGTTTCTGCAATAATAAAAATAGGAAAAATTATGTTTTTGGAAACATGCTAAAACCAGCAAGAGGATGAGTAACAACTAATATAAATCTGTCAAGAGTATATCGTACCCCCTGAATTTCCTTCTGTTTGTAAGAAGTACTGAATATGCAGACTAGTGTATCTTGTATATCTTGACCTCACTACTGTTTTTTAACTGTTTTGTGTACATTTTCCTCAACAAAATGGGGAAGTGAGGTCTTCATGAAATTACTATCAGGCAGATACACAAATCGTTAGGAAACCATGTTTAGTAGTTATTAATGGGTCTTTGTTGGCTAGCATTACGTATTGAGTAGTGTTCTGCAGAGATCAGTCTTGTGCCCGGTTCTCATCAATGTTCCCATTAGTGACTTGAATCATTGAATAGGTAGTCAATGATTAAATAGTGTAGTGTGCTTATTAAATTTCCAATGACATCAAGCTGTGAGGGTCTGTAAACATATATGAGGACAGACTTTAAAAGATCTTGACAAATTAGGGGAATCATTTAAATAAATTGGATGCAATTCAGTAAAGAGAAATGCAGAACACTAAGCTTAAAAGATCAAACATTTCAAGATAAGTCATAATACGTGAAGCAGCAATTTTTCAGATAAGAATCTGAGGCAGACTGAGTAGACGTTTTCCTTAACATTAGATATCCAAAATGCAGACATCTGTGTCTGATATATTCATTCTAATATACCTTTATAGTCATTGGGAAAAAATAACTTTTCAGGGAATCTGACTTGTTTTAAAAATCTGCTTAAGGTACCTTAAATGTACATATATATACACATGTACATATTATATATACTTATATATACATATATACACAATATATACATATGGCAAAATGTATATATTTCTCCAATGATTAACAAGGAGGCCCAGGACAGAAGCTCAGGTGTAGATGTCCATACTGTAGACAGACAAAAATACATCAAACGTCAGAGCTGGATAGATTTCTCTCAAACCAAATAAGAATCCTCTTTAGTTTGAAATGTGTTGTCATTATAAAGGATTCAAAGCGAGTTACAGAATAAGTTCTAGATATAAATTTACCAGGGACAAGGAAGGAGCATCACCAGTTGCTTCCATTCATTAGCTAGCTCCTCTTTGTCTACTCCCCACCACTGTTTGAATGCAGAACTAACAAAAGGTTCACATCCCCATAATCTTACAATCCAGGAAAAAATATTTGAACAACAGATGTTTGAAACATTATGGGTCAATGCAACAAGTCAGATACTACAGAGCTGCTGCTATACCTCTGAAATCTGGCCCAATTTACCAAAGCACTTCAGAGCTCTCCTATCTTCAGTTTATGGTTGGCCTCCTAGAAATCACTGTGATTGTTCAGACCCTTAAAGTCATGCAAGTGTCATCCTGGTTACTGACTTTGACCAATTCCTTGAAAAGCCTATCCAAACACTGCCATAAGCAGCAAGAGGTCAGGTTGCTTGGACATGTGCAGCCCAAATTTTATTCAAAATATATTCAGTTTTGGTTCTGATCTATGGAATTATTTCAGTTGCACTCTCCCAAAATGTAACGGGGCCTTCACATGCTGTGGCTTGTTATGATGAACAAGAGCTAGAGATAGCCACATGCTAAAGACAGGCTTTTTGGCATGGTCATCTGTGAATCATAGAATAATGGAACAGTCTGGGTTGGAAGGGACCTTAACGATCACCTGGTTCCAACCCCCTGCCATGGGCAGAGACACCTTCCACTAGACCAGGTTGCTCAAAGCTCCATCCGACCTGGCCTTGAACACTTCCAGGGATGGGGCATCCACAGCTTCTCTGAGCAACCTGTTCCAGTGCCTTACCACCCTAACAGTAAAGAATTGCTTCTTAATATCTAACCTAAATCTACCCTCTTTTAGCTTGAAGACATTACTCCTTGTCCTACTAATAAATAAATACTAACCAGGTGTTTGACAGTCTAGTGAAAGATAAGAATGATCTTCCTAGCTAGTGTTGGGATTTGGGGGTAACTTACATTGGCTTGTAGAGGACTACAGATCTGTAAACTAACAAATCCAAAAGTATAAAAGCCAGGAATAACTGATAAAGCACTGAAAGTCTTCAACTGCACATTACATCTAACTAGGCTGATTTGGGTTGATTGAAAATGTTTCAGTATATTTCTGCTGAAGGGCTTTGTGGGAAGAATGTGACAGCCACTGCTGGTTCCCAACAGACAGATATTTTTTTAACACAATGTCAAAGGAATTTTCTGCATCTTAGAGAAGTCTTTATATAGAGTCCTACGATTCATTGTATTGTGTAGTACCCAGAAGCCCTAGTGACAGTTTGCTGCTCACAAAAATTTAAGTCTCCATTGCTATATCCAAAATAAAATTGGTAATGTGTTTCAGCTACAGCTGAAATGCCCACATCTTCCATGTTTTTCTCCACAATATCAGAGGAGCTTGACAGACAGAATCTGCCAGCAGGAGATTGCATATATTATTTAGTCCCAGCAATAAATTGTTTTTAAAAAGAAAATACAGACTTAACTGAAATTAACAGTGAAAGCAGTCAAAAGCACAGGATTTCTTTCCGTAATCTGATAGTATTTAGCTATTGAGGATTTGAGCTTGCACTAAGCAGTCATATGGACCAAAAGTCTGATAGCTCCTGTCACTGTCTGCGTCAATCAAGTGACAGGTTATTTCCATCAAATTTATGAGAGCTGTGTGTCCCTGGACACTGGCTCTGAGAGCTGAACTGCCAGCAGCCTAAACCAGGAGAAGTTCAGTGACATTTGGATGAGAATGATTCAGCGCCTGTTTCTTGTTGAGGAAGGGGATAAGAACAAATACGTTTATGCATGCAAGGAGCTCTGCACTCAAGGTCTGTAAACAGAGAATCCTTATTTCATAAGTGTTCTGTGACACTTTTGTTATGAAGTAGAAAGCACAAGGATGCCCATAAACTGATAGACATGGATGTGGGCAAATATGCCTCCCAGAGGTGTAATGAGACCAGTAATAAGCAGAGAAGCCAGCTTCCTTGTGCCCTATCACAGCCAAAGCATGTCTCAGCCAGCTGCCCTGAGACTGGTTCCTTCCTGTTGTCCTCCCCCTGCCTCATGCCCTAACCTTCCTGGTCCCTGTCACCTCAGGTGTCTTTTCCACACCCTCGTCACAGCTCTGGAGCCTGCTGTGCCCCTCAGCCCATGTCCAAGTGCTGCTATTGCCCTTCTGCTCAGGCATGTTCTTGATGGACTTGCTCTTCTGGGAGTTTTCACCTGAGAGTTCTCACTCATAGTTTCCTGGAAATAGCTTTTTAAAGCTTCAGATCATGATAAAATAGTGGAAACATGGACTTTGCTGACCTTAGCAAGGAGAGTTGCCTTGGTTTTGGCAAATGATCTTTGCAAACATTAAAAAGCTCTTTTAAAAAAAAACAACCACAAACACCAAACTGCCAATGGAATACTTGTTGAAAGATGCCTTTCCAGCTCAAAGAAAACATTTAGTTTTGATAACATCAAACTGTTCTATTCCAAGATTGACTTTTTATGTACACAAGTTCAAATAAAAACCAGAATTCTTTTCCAGAAGGAAAAAGGAAAGTATTTCATGTAATGTACTCATTGATGAAAAGTGGGCATTAGCATGAATGCCTGAGCACCTACCTTAGTACTCAGATTTGAGGGCATAAAAACTAACCAAACACAGCCCTAGTAAAAGAAGAGAGTGTGAAATACTTGAACTACCTGTAGAAGTGAATAAATCTTCACTGACCCTGCCTCAGAATGGTAATTTACTGCATAGTTAGCTGAGGAGAGCTGTCTAAACCATGGAAATTATTATGCTTGTGTTAGAATCTCAGAATGGGACATGAGCAAGCTCTTAATCTGCCCATGTTTTATATCCTGACATGCTAAAAGGACATAAAATCTGCACCAGTCTGCTTTGCTATATATGTTCCTTTTTGGAAGTATTTGCATTTGTGTGCGAAGGACAGTGACTGCAGAGCTTTTGTAGCTGTCATTTGCACTGAAAAACACTTTACAAAACCTCCTGTAGATGATTAGGATGATTGCTATCTAATGTGATCCATCCTGAGAAGTCTAACTGCCCAGTTTGTACATGCAGCTCCTATTTTCTCATGCTTCTCTAAACTTCTTCTTCCATCTCTCTATGGAACATTATTTCATACAACTGTAGGTCTCTACATTATAGGTAAAATGTCCTCTGATTCCTCAGTGAGGATCCTCTCCTGCATCACGGCCATTTATTCTAGCATAACATTCTTTACTGCTTTGCACAGACGCAGCATAAATATGCCCTCAAAAGAGAACCATTACAGCTCAGGCCCTTGATCTCAGATCCTGATTATGCAGTCCACCCTCTAATTCACTTGAGGACTTTCTTGATGTTAATTTGCACAATACTTCATTCTGTTAGCTGAATACACAGCATATCTCCTATCATTAAACAGAGGCAGATACATGAAACAAGGTTTTCTGTGGAAAGAATCTTATTTAAATAAGAATATTAACTCGGGCAAAACAAGGGCTAAGTTAAAATTAGGTCTGTTTTTTTTATGAGAACAAGTATCTTACTGATTAAGATATACAAAGGCCTCACTTTTGTTTGAATTTGGGTAAGTCATAAGGTGAGAAAATTTTAAGGTGTCCAACAATCTTATGCCCCAGACTTTAGAAGACCATCCTCAGCATCAAAACTACAGTTTTCCAGGGGTCCTAAAAAAATTGCTATTTGGTAAAGGAACAGATGTTTATCACAAAATTAGAAGCCTTAATGGATGGTGTATAATTGATGAAGTGAAATGGCCCAACATATATGTTGGGTGCGTTCTTCCATGACGTAGCCCATCATAAAATCTGACAAAACCTCCACAGTCTCCTTCCAAAGCCAAAAGATATATATAAGATATGGACTTTTTTTTGTTAAACACCACTCAATTCAGAAATAACTTAATTTTTTATCACCAGAACTTTCAGAATGGCCTTAAATATATAAGCCCTATTAGACTGCATGACCATACTGAATTTACAGTGTTTGTGTTGCCAGCATGGTGGTTGATAGATTTTTGATACTTTTAGTCTGAATATGGAAACACATATTATTCTCACATGGAAAAAAAGAAATATTGAGATATAATTGCATCTGTTGTAAGGGACATAACAAAAGCAAATCTTTTATTATAGCTAGCTACATCCTAATATAGTTTAGTTTGTAGAAAATGCTTTATGATTCTTCCTAAAGCAGGTCCCGTTCCTTGAGACTTGTGGCCTTGTGGCTCTTGAAACTGATTAGCAATAACTATACACTGAGTTTACGCAAAACCAGCTGCCACCATAAGTGATATTTCAACATACGAAGTGCTTCTTTGGACTTTTAGTTCTGATTTCTTAGTGCATTACTTTTACATAACCACGGATAGTGTATGCTGGTGTGCACTGAAAAAAACTTCTCCACCTTTGTGAATTGGGACTAAGGAGCTGTGACAATGGCTTAGCTAATCCACTCCCCATCCCTGGGCTGCTCACTTCTTCCTGAGGTACTTTTTAAAAAGTAGATCTGTCTAAGTTCGGTTGTAATGTGGACACTAAATATAAAGATGTAGTCATTTAGATATGGGCTAGCTATTTCACTGAAAAATCCAGCTTATTCACTCTGAAGAGCCACACTTCCATGTCATGTTTTCTTTGCTCACCGTGGATTACCAACCTAAGAGGTCTGAGACTTATCAACACTATGCATTGGATTAAATCTTGTTAGAGGAAATAATAAACAGAGTTTTCTCTCAATTTACCATTTTTCTTTTTTGCCTTTGTTTAATTTTTTATTTACCTCATTCACTTAACAACCCTTGTATACTTGTTTTTCTCTGCTATAAATTATATAAGAAACCATGCTGGATGCTCAAGAAGACTGGACAGAGCTCTGTGAATGAGCAGTGCTCCTGCCTCCAACTGAGAAGAGCAAAAGGAGATCTGCATTGCAACACTGCTGTACCGCAAGACAGCAATAAAACAATCAACAATGTCTAATAACCACAAACAGATCACATGTATGATTTTGTATCCATCATCTTAGCCTGTGGGTCAGATGTGAAAGGTTTTTGTTTGTTTTATTCTGCATAAAACATAGTGGTTCTGTAGACAGCAAGCATGTTCTTTGGCAGGATTTTCAACAGTGCAGCCAGAAGCTTGCCATCTATCTTTAATACTACAATGATATGACATTAATCAATTTTTAGCAAATCTCTGTTTCATGTCTGAGCATGAAAGTTTTACTCTTCCTGGTAGCTGTTCTAATTGCCTTGCTGAATGCAGCAAATCTATAGCTCTGGGATCAGTAACGCTTCAACTCTCTTTGCACAGGTCTGAATTATTCAGTGGTTGAACATACTAAATTCAGATGGCCAGATACCGTTCTCATTTACTCACAATTTTTAGCCTGGCTTCCTAAGGAAATCAGGTTTATGTGAACATATTGTTTCAGTGACATTCAGCCCCTCTCTTTCCCTAGCAATTTTTAAATACAGTCTTGGTCATTTTCAGCTATACTTAGACAATGTCTAGATATCTCAAAGCCATGCAATTCCTTTGACTTTTGTGAAAGTAGATGGCTGTAACTCAACTTTATCCCTCCTGTCTGACCGCCTAGCTGCAGAGAAAAAGAGGATCTAAAGCCAGACAGTAACTCACCTGAGGCAACCAGTCAACCCCCCATTGCAGTAAGCTTTGCCAATGTCCTCTGGCACACCAAGTAGGGACAGAAAACTCAGGGAGGAGTGGATGGTTCAGGAGAGCCATGGCTGAAAGGGGAAAGTTTTGAGGATGGCTGCAAATGCAAAATATTAGGACACAGAGAAAACTGAGTATGCTTGTGAAAAGCTGAGGGTAGGGCTTGAATACGTAGAGAAAATGGAAGAACACTGAGGAGATTTAAGGGTAATACCCTTACTCCAGTGGACGACATGGAATACATCAGAATATTGGAGCGGAGGAAGAAAACAAGGACTAGGGGAGGAACCTACACCCCTAGCTTAATGGCTTTATTGATCCTGCAACTTACAAAAGCCCCCACCCATTTTTGTTTACTGCAACGTAAAAGATTTGAAACAGCTCCAAGAAGGTACTTTGCAAAATCGAGTAAAAGTGATTTGTATCTTCAGTTATGGAAATTTATGTCACTTTCTATAGATAAGAATGTTTCCTGAATTGGAAAATCACATGCATTTTCCTTTGCTCTTACATCAGCCTGGAAGTGAAAGTTGGATTGTTTTCTATCTTCTGTCACAAAAAGTAACGAATTTAACTCCTGCAGCTATCTGAGCATATCATTCCTAAATTAATCTGCACTCATGTTGCTTTCCTCTTCTTCAGTTCTGTTGGCACATTTCCCTTTCACACTGACATAAAATCACTCATCGATTTCTGGCCAGGGAACACCTAATTCAAATTTATCAATTTTAAAAATTCTCTGGTCATTTGCAACCACAAGTGGCATAATAAATCAAAGTACCAAACTATTCTTTTTCCTCTTACTACTTGTTATGTTCCTTGTAATTTCCCTAGTTTCTGCAGTTTTCTCAGGAACAGAAAGGGGTCTTAATTTTGCATTAGTGTTATAACCTTGACTGAGAACTGTGAAGAGCTAATCAGACACTCAAAAGAGCCTTCGGAGATGGCTGTATTTTATCATTGAAATGGCTTTTCTGAACTGCACAGATAGTTACTAAATTTTGCTTTTGATTTACTATTGAAACAAAAAATCAACAGCTATTAGTTTGTGTTTCTCCAGCACCCTCTCCCCTACAAATCAGCACACAGTGTTCGTTCTTCCTAAAATGAAATATTATCTTTCTTTGGAGTTTTTTTGATCCTGCTTTATTTATAAACTTGTTAATCTTTGAAAAAAAATACTAAATGAATACTTAGTATATTTATTTACTGTATTTATAAATATCTATTTATGCAAATATGTGATTTTTTTTCTCCAAACTCTTCCCTGATTTCAACACAGGATTTCCAAATAATTTTTGTTCTCCCAGAAGTACATCTTTTGATAGGTTACATCAAGAAAAAATACCATCATTTTAAACTAATTTCTGTTTTCATTTTCTGACTCAAACATCATTAGCTTTAGCGGTAATGTTACTCTATCCTTTCTCCTCTCTTATAACTGGAACAATATAAACATAATAATTTAGGATATTGTCACACATGCTACAAAGTTCATGATTTGTGAAAAGAGATAAAAACCCATAGTATTTCACATGCTTATTTTCCAAGTTCTAAGTTGTCTCCTGTTCTCCTGCTTGCTACTGATAGCCGCATTTTATGTCATGCTGCTAAGCAGGTTACCTGTATAAGAAAGTTGCCTGCACTATGAGCAATTCATTTGAATCCAGGAGTAGGAAATGCAACAGTGGGAAATCCAAAATGTACGCTGCTTCTCTTCCAGGAATGTGCAAGCAGCCAGTGCATCAAGGAAGAGCCATCATTCTTGGAGTTCATAAAGAAAAGAGCATATTGTGAGCATATTGTTTATTGTGACGCACAGGCTAAAGGAAGAGTCTTATTGCCCTTTGATTTCTTTGCTAAATGTCAGTATTTCTGTTGTCTATGTTGATGCTACTCTCTTCTTGAATTTACATTCCACTGGTTTCCTTTCTCTGTGCCAGGGCACAATGAGGGCGGGCTGCCCTCAGCTGGCAGGGGAGCCAAAAGCCACGGTGACCGCAGTGCAAGCTGTGCCCTCACCCATGGGCACTATCCCACAGATCCCAAACACAAGGGAAAAGCTGAGGAACAGGGTCCTCCCACAGTCCCAGATGTGCCTGGAGGTGAATCTGGGCCTGGGCCCAGCTGGGGCCTCCCGCCCTGGAAATGGTGCCAGAGGAAGGGCTGGAGACGAGGCCACAGAATGTGGCCAAAGGGTTCACCCAGGAGAGCAGCGACCTGCGGCGTGAGGCCCAGGCCCATCCAGGAGGCAGGGCCAGAGACAGGGCTGGAGACCTGGCAGCCCTCAGCTGGGCCGAAAACCTGACGTTTGCTGAGAGTGCCGTCTGTCCCATCACCTTGGTCATTAATAAAAACATTGATGGGCATCTGCTCCCTGAGGGATGCCCTTGTTAACCAGCTGAGTTTGTACTGCTGATCACTACCCTTGAGTGCAGGCAAATTTCCACCCACTTTATTGCCCACGTCTTCAGCTCATGTCTCACTAATCTGGACATAGGAACACTGTGAGCAAGTGCCAAAGGCCTTGCTAAAGTCACCGTGAGCAACATTCAGCACCACCTCCACCAGCTCAGTCCTCTCAGCACAGAAGGCAATCACTTCATGATAGAAACTGCCACATGAATATGAAACAGCATAATTGTTTACTTAGACCAGCATTTCATTGTATGTTGGATCAGGGCTTTGGCTAAACAAACATTTCTCTTGCGCTCTCTCAAATAAAAACTGCTTTGTCCTGTCACATATTAGTGGTTTTCCTTCCCAGCAGTCATGTCCCTTACAGACTATGGTTCTATTATACACTTCATATGCTGCACAAAGAACATCAAGGTCCCCTTCTCCTGGTTTTTCAGGTCATCAGTGTTCAGTAATTGTCAGTAATTTGCTGAGGTCATTACCTTGAAAATTCTTTTTCACCAACAAGCTATGACATTCACTGACTTCTCTTTGTTGTCTGAAATTCAGAAAAACACTTTTATGATCATATTTTCATACATGGCTCATGATCTCTACAAATGTTCATTTTAATTTATTTAGAATCATAGAATCATGGAATCACTTAGGTTGGAAAAGACCTTTAAGATCGTGAAGTCCAGCTGTTCCTTCTTCTTGCCTGGTAGATTAACATAGGGATATGATATAATTTATACTTACTCTTTTGATGACTGAAAATAATCTCAAGGAAAAAAAGCTGAAGATGGAGAACTTTACCTGCACATGTCCTCACAAGAAATTGTCAGAGCACAGTCTTGTGCAGGAAACCTTCTGTCTGAGCTTCTGCACATTGAGTGATAACACTGATATTCATGATGCAGTCATAATACAAATGACGTACTCAGAGTTTTGAGTTTGCACATTTCTAATTCCAGCTATCACATTAGAATACTGTAATTTTATTAATTTGGTCCAAACTATTTGACATTCTATCCTTATTCTACAAACTTTAAAAACATTACGCTTGTGTTTCAGATGAATAATTTTCAACTGACTGATTTCCTTTGCCTTCCCATCCCTTCCTTTCTCCAAATGGTTGATTTTGTACATCTGTTAGTAGCTCCTTGTAATGTGAGCATAGCATGCAGTTTCATGGCATGTTCTAATGTAGGCTTTAGAGGATGGACCAGCCATTTGACCAGCCATTAGAAACCCCCAAACAGCTAGCTTTGAGTTTTGAACCAGAAAGGACCTCTTGTTGATTGTATTTTGAAGTCCCTGCAGTCATATGAAATGCAGGGAATCTTAAAAGGCTCAAAACTGCAGAAATAGAGGGAAGAAAGTAATTTTGAGAATTTAATTGCATAGATGATGATAGAAGAGTTTGCATTTTGAACAAAAGAAATGCTTTAAATATTTTTATTGTGCTACATATTTTTTTTCTTCTCATGTTGGGAAAGGTTAACTTTTTATTTTAAATAAATGGATAAACCAAACGCAAACATGTTGACCTGAGGCCACAGAGACCATCTAGTTCAGATGTCTTCTTCACTCACTTCCAGTTCCAAGTATTTTGGCCTGGAGGGCCAATATGAGTCTAATTAAGAAATACTTTTATAGTTAGGTTGGAAAATAAATTATATTTTTTCCCTTTGTTAATTTCTCATTTACTTCAGAAGTAGCTCAATCACTATTCTAAGTTTTTTTCCAATCGTTTTTCAAGCACTAGGTATGCAATAAATGTTGATTTTTTTGCTGTTCAGTTTGCATTCTAAATCTGATTTTAGTAGCAACTCCATGAGGCTGAAAAATAGTTAACATGAAATAAGATTAAATTAATATTATTTGCTCTTTAATAGTCAGTAAAATGTGAATCTGAATCCAAAATTTTTCCAGCTTTCTTTCTATAATATATATTTGTATTCATATAATAAACCTTGTTTAAATATCAGGTTCTAGCCAGTTTTAAAGACTACTGAGCTACAAACTTATGAGAAAGTAAATTATAAGCTTAGGGAGCTGGGGATTTTGGTGCCATTTTAGCGGTCCTGAAGACTGAGAGCAGGTGGGTTGAGTATGATTCCAGCTTTCTTTGATTATGCAGGAATGATTTGCTGGTACTGCAGATACTTTTTCTTTCTCTTGAGTAACTGTATGTTCTTTAAGCAGTTTCTAAATTCATGTCTAGCTAATGAAAATGCATTCATCACATTACATCTTATTAAAACTTGTGCTGAACTCCCTGCTATATCTAGTTCTCAGTTATTCACAAAACAAGAGGAAATGGGCACATTTTTAGGTTAATTTTTAAATGAAAAAGCAAAACAACAACAAAAAACGTACTTTAAAATGTCCAAAACAAAGTTTGTTTTTTCCCTAAGTATTTGCATGAAACCACTGGACCTGTCACACCCTGGAAGTCTACCAGCTTAAATAGCTTCAAATCAGGACCTGTCAAGCAGATTGCATTCACTGCAAAGAACAGCCTGAGATCAATTTTTTAAAACCAGCTTATGCTATTTGATTGTATAGGGTAACACATTTGCATTAAGGTATTGTTTGTATCCTTATGCTATTTTATTGAATGTATTTTATCATGTTTCTATTGTTTTTGTAAAAAATTAATATAGTTAACTAATCAGTAGTTTTTCTAGTGTTGTGACTCATAATAATGTGAGTCAGAGCCTCTCAAGCTATTTCTATAAAGGGCAGCCACTCAGTCCCAAGACCCACACCCACAACTGTATAAATAAGTAAAACTAGAGTTGGATTAACCTTGGACTATCTCTCACACAGACTGTTGTACTCTTTTCTCCTCCCCTCTCCTTGTAGCTAGGAGAAATCTATATCAAAATGTCACCTATGGAAAACTGTCACTATGAAACGATGAGCCAGTTTCCAAACAGTTCTTACATGTGGTTATTTGACAACTGTCATGCTTAGTAAAACTTAAGGTCCTTTTAATCTTCAGTTTTTAACAAAAGGCTAGTCTAGATATTTTGGAAGAATAATCCGCCCCCATACATTAAGTTTCATCACGTTATTTATTAGTGAGATACTGATTTGAGCCCTGAAGCATGTTTTAATATTTTTTCCAGAATATATTTTTAGTAATAACATTTATAACTCTAGAATTTTTGCTATCTGTGTAAATGTACAATCCTTTTTACCTCTCACTATTATTTTTTTTCCTTCGGTGCTTCCCTTGGCAATAAGTCATTCAGTCCAATTATTGGTATCATGAGAAAGTATTCACTTTTATTGGTTTTGAATATGATACCTCTTAATTTCATAGTGCAATTCTTTGGTTTTGTGTTATGGATTCAGGATGAACAGCAATTCCCAAAAAATATTCTTTATGACATACAGTATCTTATACTCTTACACAAATATTTTAAGCTAATTAGTATAGTCCTAGAGTGCTGATTACTACATAACTTGTTTGAACCTTTCCCTCTCCTTTTCAATTTTCTGAACTGATTTGGAGACAAAAAATGCAAAATAACAGCTAGGTTATTCTGTACAGACATGTTGCTGCAAGATTTTCAGCTGCTGAAAAGCCAGATAAAAATGAGAAATTCTTTTAATAAAAATCCCAAATCAATGAATCTCTAGTCAAACACTACGCTTAATCCAGACCATTATAAAAGTAAGCAAAGGATTTTTCTTTCACTGAGTTTTACAGAAACTGGAATGGGCCCCTTGTCAGTTTTCCACTCCTAGTTTGCAGCACCATGACCACAGACAACCCCTGTTAGTGATCACTTTTCCTTGATTTTATAAAGGACTCACCTGTGTTCACAACCAAAGATATAGTCCTATGTGCCCTTGCCAAACAGGACACTCAAAGATTAGATCATTCCATGAACTAAAGACCCTTTTGTTCACTGTTCTGGCTGACGGATGAGCTCTTTATCCTAT
The DNA here is from genome assembly GCA_035590275.1 of Ibycter americanus. Lineage (NCBI taxonomy): Eukaryota > Metazoa > Chordata > Aves > Falconiformes > Falconidae > Ibycter > Ibycter americanus. The sequence continues at coordinate 47,098,267 of JAVJGI010000062.1, read as the reverse complement.
TTTTTATGACGACATTTAAAAATACACCTGTAGTACAATCCACGTCTCTAAGGAGCATTTTAAGAAGTTTGTGAGTAGGAAGTACCATATGTGCAAACCACTGCAGTGAGTTAAGAAGATTTTTATTGAAGATTCAGTTGGGTCTTTTGAACTGAGAAAATAGTTGTGGGTTTTGTTCTGAAACTTACTAAATTGCCTTCATTATATTTCTGAAGCTAACACAGATGTCTTTTGATATTGTGCTATTCATCTTTTATTAATTACCTACTTAGACATATGAACAGACCATTTGAAAACTGTAAGCATTAGCAAGCTGAACTCTTCTGTATTGGATATACTCATAATTTTCCTCTTAACCAAAATGTCCCTCATTAAAAGAAAATATTCAGGTATTGAGACAATATCCGCTGTATTCATAAACAGCCTAGAGTTGAACTTATTTTTCTAATGGAAATCTATGTGTGTGTTGTTTGCATATATTGATGTTCCAAATCTATTCATCTTTCACGGAGAAATTAATTGACTGCTCTAACTAGCAGCAAAATTTATATCGTATACATAACATTTCATATATATAGCAAAAGAGATCTTAGCCTAATGTTTTCACCTTAGCTGGGCTCTTAGACATTGGGTTAGATACGCTACATTAATAAGTCATCTCTATATCATCCAGATTTGGTATTTTTGGGGAGCACAATTTAACGAGACCAATAAACATTTGAATCCCTGATGCTTTCACTCCATTGGAAGTGCTGAAGCCAGTTAACAAAACTTCTGAAATGTCCATGTACTTACTGCAGGGGGAAAAGAGAGAAATCAATCTCTTCTTCAGCTCCAGTCCATGAAATAGGAAATCATACTGCTGAAAACCTGTCTCTATAGAATAAAAAAGAGAAAAACCCCACCACTCTTAAGAATGACAGTGGTGCTCCTCTGTACTGGGTTTGGCCAGGTTGGTGTTTAATTTCTTCACAGTAGCTCATATAATGCTATGTTTTGGATTTGTGACCAAAACATCATTGATAACATAGGGATGTTTAGCTCTTGTTGAACAGTCCTTGCACAGCACCAAGGTCCTTTCTGTTTCTCACTCTGTCCTGTTAGCAAGCAGGCTGGGTGTACACAAGAGGTTGGGAGGGACAACTGACCCCAGCTGACCGAAGGGATATCCCATACTGCGTGACATTGTGCTCGGTAACAGAAGCTGGGGGAAGAAGGAGGAAAGGAAGGTGGAAGTTTGGAGTGATGGCGTTTGTCTTCCCAAGTAACCATTACGCATGATGGAGCCCTGCTTTCCTGGGGATGGCTGAACACCTGCCTGCCAATGAGAAATGGTGTATGAATTCCTTATTTTGCTTTGCTTGCACACGCAGCTTTTGCTTTACCTATGAAACTGTCTTTATCTCAGCCCACGAGTTTCCTCACTTTCACCCTTTCAATTCTCTCCCCCATCCCCCTGGGGTGGGGAGTGAGCAAGCAGCTGTGTTGGACTGAGCTGCCTCAACGCACAGCACCCTCGCATTAGTACCTTAGAAAATGCTGTCAGATATATTCTGTACAGAAAGAATTCTGTCAACATTTGCTTTTTAGGTTTGCATATCTGATTCTTTAACCCATGACCTCTGCTCCCCAAAACCACACTACTTTGTCTGAAATCTCTTGGCCAAAGTTAATCCTTAAAATCCTTAAAATCCATTTTGATATGAAGGAAGAGGTTCAAAGCTGGGGAGCTAAGTGGGACCTTTAATTCACGTGAGCCTGCACAGGAAAACAAGCTGTGTATGAGAAAACTGGGGCTGCCTATTTATGCCCTTTACCATTACGTTTTCAAATAAAAGAGATTTAAGTTGGTGTGTTGATTCACATGTTTTTAAACATAAAAATCTCTCTTAAGCCATTGTCCTATACCAGTGATTCTCATTACAAAACATCAATGCCATTTATGAGCTTTACCAAAAAATCAAGAGTACAAAACCCACTAAATGCACATTTTTTCATGGCTTTTACGTTTCTGAGTCCTTTTAAAGATACTTTTTTCAATCACCACAACTTACAGTAAACAAAAGCAAACACTGAAGTTTCAAAATTTGGGCTTCCAGGGGAAAAAATTCCCAAGTATTTTATATGACTATAAGCAAATAAGAATGCCCATACAGAGCTAGACCAAAGGTCCACCTAGTCCAATATCCTTTCCCTGACACTGGCTAAGAACTTCATAAATTATAAGAGCAGGGTAATCATACAGTGATTGTTCTCCAGACTTTCCTTCTCTCCAGTGACCTGCAGCTCAGGTGATGCCTTTGCATTTCATAGTCTTGATAGATTTGTATTCATTGAATTAGGCCAGTTGTATATTTAACCCATGTAAGCTTTTTTAGTCCAAAGCATCCCACAGGAAAGAGTTTGGCAACTTGCTTGCACATTGTGTAACAAATTCTCTCTTTCTGATTTTTTGGAATCGCCGTGTCCCAAGGCCATCTCGCAAATTCATGATAATTGACAACTGTAGCATTTGTGCAGCACCTGAGGGCAACTGCAAGCAAGACTGGTGAATAACATGAAATGGTGCTGTGATTTACAGTGGCAGGTGATACCAGATGATATTATTAGATGGCAGAGTTGCTCAGATTTTGAAGATATGAAGGGGGAAGAAAAGATAGCCCCAGTGTCACCTTGTGTGGCAGCCTCCACCAAGAGCTGAAGTTACTGGGGCGAAAACTCCTAACCTCTCAGGAAGATCAGATGAGCTGAAGGTGAGGGGGGTACAGAGGGCACAGGGTGAGAAGACTGACAAGGAGAGAGGGAGAAAGCACTTCAGATACGCCATATCTCACTGAACCTATCTCAGTCCAGTTAAACAGTTTGGCAACATCCAAATGTCTGTTGGTAGATTGATACTTCTTGTTATGAAGATAACATGGGTGAATGATAGAGCTGAGGTTCCTTATCACTAGGAAGACAGGCCTTCAGAAGTGAAAGACTGGAGCAATTAAACATGTTGACTAAGAATCCAGAAGAAACAAGGTAGTGGGAGCTGGACAAGGAATAAAGTTAAGGCTACTGAGCACAGATAGAAAGAAGAATTAAAATAAAAGATAAAACAACAAATAATGATAGAATAAGATGTATCCATTTATGATAAATTTCTTCCCACATGTCTATTCTGAGGAGACCAGACATCTGAGTGTTTCTTCTGTCCCTTTGTTGAAAAAAACCTCTTTTTCAGTGGCTTTTTTTAGCAGTCTTTGTGTATGCACTACTAACCCATGTAACCGCAATTATGCAACAGCATATAATGTAAATTTGTTATTTGATAGACCAACAAGGATTTGGAGACACTGAGGTGTAGCTCTGATGTCTTGCACAACTGAGTAACATTTGATTCATTAGCCTACTCCTTTACAACCAGATGTGTAACAAGGTGTAGGAGATGCTACTTCTTGCCTTCAAGCACTCCACTTTTCCCATCTATTGGTCCTTGATGAACTACAACTACATCCTTAACGAACTACTACATCAAACCATGTAGCTTCCTAACTTCACAGTTACAGCTTTTGTGTTGGACCTGCTCCTGTTTCAAACTAGGCAAGTAGAGAACACTCCTTATAAACAACAGCTGAAGGTAACACCCTGCCCTTCCCTCAAATTCTCCTAGCTGGTGATGAAAAGGGGCACCAGGTCCTTCCTCGTGTTGTGTATTCTGCTGCCATCATGTGGCTATTTCTTTTCGTCCACATCACGATTTATAATAAAATAACTTGTAAGTTTAGCATCTCATATAAATTGTAGGTACCACACTCTGCCCTCAAATATCTATAAAACTTTGCTTTAAGAAATATACTCCTTAGTTTTTCGTATTTTTCATATTTGTTGATAAATGAAGCATGTGGCACACAAGTATGTTACAAATACTTCAGAAGTTTTCTGCTGGATGGCAGAAGTTGTTGGGCCAAAATACATGTAACTTTGCACAGTGAATAGTAACAGTGAGTGCACATACCATTTTACGATTCAGTAAGCAGCTTTGCTCACACTATGCTTTCCAGTGAGCTGACTCAAAGGGAACTGTTCATAATGTTTGCTCCGTGGCTTGGCACTTTGAGTTGCCCCAGGCAAATTCTATTTTTTTCCATATACTCAGTTTGACTTTGATGTCCAACCATTGAAGAAGCCCTCTGGATTTTTTTATTTTATTTTATTTATTCATTTTTGTCCAGAATTACATATTTGGAGTCAGGAAAGAATGTTTTTTTTCTCTGAGCCTTTTTCCTCTGGTTTTAGTCTTGAAGGTCTGACATGGAAGTGAAGAAGGTGTGCTCAAGGTAGAAAACTCTTCCTGGCCTCTAGGGCAGCTAGTAATAACATCAGTCTTCCTATATTTGACAAAACTACATTAGTATTTTTTACATCCGTATTTTTTGGTTCAGTTTGGAATCCCCTTTCCTGTGAATAGCCTCCTCATCTGACCAAGCTAAAATGGAAGTATAAGAGCTTCAGCAATTGAAGTGGACAAGGAGTTCAGCTGTTGATGAAGTCTGCCTGCTAATGCCCCTCAACATATGCATGTGCAGCACAGCCAGCCTTGTATTATTTAGAACGCGCAGTCACCTTCTCATTGAGTCTGCTTTGTCTACAAAGCCTTTTAAACATACTGCTTTGTGTGTGTCTGTTGCTCTCTGACCGCTGCACCCTCATTAGGTCATCCATGTAGTCTGAAAAACTGTATGGAGGATGAGTATGTGGCTGAATTGTTTAAGGATAAAGAACTTCAGTGTATTAGTTCTATTTAAAGGGGTCGAGGGTATGGAAGGAATGGTATACCTTTCTGTAGTTGTCAGATTTTTGGCTTCAGCACCAATTGCAATTCTGTATTAACAAACTCTTTCTGAAACATGTTGCTTGTCTTACCTAACATGTCTGTTTTAAAGACAGAAATTATAGTGGTTTAAGCAAATATTAAGATATGTAGGGTTGTTAAGAACAATAGTCTGTGTTAACAGAATTAACAGAACTTCAAGCTTCTGCCTAGTACACTTGGATATGCTGTAGTGCCTAAGTTTTAACTTATAAATATGCGTAAATGCTGAAAAGTTTGCTGTTTTTTCTGCCTAGAAGCATTGCTATCTTGCTGAAGCTGATCACTGCAGCACCTACCTCATGCATAACAACATTTGGGATTTACAAATTGCCTGATGCTCCCCAAGAGCATTGAATGCAGTACAGATCTAGAGGGGGGAGGATGCTTTTAATAAAACAGTAAGGAGAACTTTATAATCCTTACACATTTGCATTTCCTATATTAAGATATACTTGCCTGTTGCTTTACTCTGTTTGAGATCTCTGCAGTGACAAGCACACAAGTGTTACAGGTTAAAGCTGAAATGCCTTTTTCTGCTGTTGTAATGTAATTCTTTTCCTCCCGTTTGCTTATAACTATCAAAATTCCTTAGCAGCAGAAATTTTCCACATTTTATATAAGTTTAGGTGGGAACTGATTTTAAAATTTTAATCTCACACACTTGCCTGTATATGCCCATGTGCATGAGCCACGTGGACAAAGAGGATTTGTCCATTTATCATCAGTCAGAAACTGTAAATGTGAACTAAATTTTGATAAACTGGTATCCTCATAGTGTCAGCTTGGAATCTAAAGCTGAGCATGAGAGACAAAAGTTAAGCTGACAGGCTGAATATTAAAACTGTTTGTATGAATGTACCGCAGTATTTTTCTCATAACGCCTGGGAATGAGAATGCTGGTGCTCACTGACACAGGAGAATTTTACGTTTTTTCGGCTCAATTTAAATTGACTGCAAATATTGGCTGCTCTGGGAAACATCTTAATTTCCAAGAGTTTCAGAGCAAAAAGTAAACAAGAGCAAGAAAGGGGAATAAATATGTTCTCAAAATTTGAATTGTAGGCCTCTGAAAATCTTTGGACACCCTTAATAATACTTGTACACAGTAGAGGTTAACCCATCTTTTCAATGTCATTTGATGTTGAATTCTTTCCGGCACAATGGCCCAGCTTGAACAAAAGGATAGTGGTCCCTGTGGCCAGCCTAAGCTTTTAGAGTCTGCTGAAGCACTGTGTTGTGTTACTTGTGTATTTTGCTCCAGCAGAGTCAAACTTCGGTGCTTTGGCCAGAACAAGTACATGCTAAACAAGCGTGTTACGGCAAGCCAACAAGTCAGAGTCTTGCTCTGATACTATAAAAACTGTGGACAGCATTATGAAGGGGTGGGGAATGAAGCTGTTAGTTTATCAAACATCTGTTTAGGAACAGATATCTTAAATCATTATTAATTTTCATCCTGTTTTGGTTTGTTTGCAAGTGCATAATTTGCAGTGATGAATCTCTTGACAGTTGGAATCCACCAGTCAGAGAAAATGAAATCTTAGCATCCTGGAGATCAGTGAAATTTGTTTAATCTGGAGGCATGTGTACCAATCATCTCGCTTGACACGGTACTTTACTGAAAAGAAAGCTAAGAAAGATGTCATTTTCAATTGTGTAAATTATTTGGCTTTCTACTAGGAATCAAATTGGAGGAGGAATAAAAAGATGTGCATTTTCCAGACAGCAGTTTTTTATAATCACTGTGTCTTGATAGATCACACACAGATGCTGTAATTACCTCAACCGTGGTATATTAATTTTCTAGCAAGATACCGACAAAGGCAACAGGGCATTATGTTCTTTTTCTGTCTTGATCATAACTCCTTGGGTGTATTTATTTTTAGGGTAACTCATACAACCATACATTCTCCCTCCCATTCTTTCTATTGATAAGCAATTAGGGAAAGCTAACATTTGTGAAGATGAAAAAGTTCTCATTATTATGATTGCAGTTAAACAGTAAAGACCTGAAAAACATTTAAAAACAAAACTAAGAAAGAGAAGTTGAAGTATTACTGTACTTCAGTAAAAAAAAATATATAATTCCCATTACAGTAATAAAGATACTGAAAAGCTCCATAGAAAAATTGTTGGCTAAGTTTAAAATTTTTATGTAAAGAGCTGTGTACAGCACAGGGAAGGCAGTATGCCTAATCCTCAGAAAGGAGAGTTCATCCTTTACTAATCAACTGAGACACTAATTTACAGGGTAGGAGACTGAGAGGAGCTCCACCAATGAAGAATGTTTTTGCAGAGAAGAACATGAGTTTTGCCCAAATTACTTACCACAGAGAGAAGCTCAAATGTTAATTGAACCAGACTACAATCCTGCTTTGCACTAGTCCTTGTCGTCCTCATTCATAGGTAAGGAAAACAGAGCAGAGGGAGCCAGGTTGCCTGACTTTAGCACATCAAAAAGGGCTGGCAACCTCAGAATTAAGGCACATCAGTCAAAGTTACTGCAAGGTGATGTCTGTATGTGCCTAAATTCCCATTACAGCCAATGCAGATCCAGTCTACAGCTGATGAAGTGTAGAGAGTGATCCAGCTGGCCACGAGCTGGCCAGCTTAGTGCAAACCGCATCTCTCCCTGTGTTCCTTTGAATTGCCTGACCCGAGGCAGAATTCAGTTTCCTAAATGCTGTTTGCCATTTTATACTCTTTTGCAATGACACTTACACACTTTTGACAAATGAAGAGTTGAGTCATCAGGCTACTCAGTAGTTCTGTAGCCTAGTGAGTACTGAGCTTAAATTGCTAAGTGAGTCCTCAGCACAAAACTTGCCTTCCCTCCTATGTTCAGTTTGGGTTTAAAGTGTTCTTTTTCCTCAGAAAATGAAATTATCTTTTTTCTTCTCCATGCGTACTAAAGAATACGTATTATGAAAACATTATGACCATATGTACATAGGTGTTGGAACTATACATGTGAACCTAAAAGAACTCCATAAGATTATTAGGCTTATTCCCGCTTGCACAGGCAAGAAGGCCAGCCTTGCATGGCTGAGGCAGCCCATCATCTCTGCAAATGCTTGTGGAACACAGTTCTCTGTAGAGTGCACTGGAAGCCCACAAGAAAAACCTGTCCTCATTGTACTCTTTGCAGAGTTCTCAAAGTTCACATTGCTGACGATGAGCCACCACTTATGAATTAACATATTATATAAACCATGCTTGATTATAAGGGTATATTCCCACTCCTTACCCAGCACAATGAAAATAGAACAGGAAAAAAGGACTGCATGACTGTTTTATTTACGTAAAGAAATGTCATTAAAATTCTTTTGATTTTCCTGAAGGCAATTTTTTTACGTTAGTAGGAATACAGATCTGGCCTAATTTCCTAACTGCAAATTAATGAGGATTGGAGATATTTAAATTACAGTCAGTGAACTGAGATACTTAGAAAAGGGAATATCTTTGGTGAAAAAGATGTGTGAGGAAAAATACTGCAGTGAAAGTTGGAAAAGAGAACTTTTGTGTGGATCGGTTGTAGGCCAATTTTCTATATATAGTGTTAAGATATTTATTTGGAGCAGCAAGTTAAAAGAGGTATTGCAATAGAAACATGAATGGATGTTTGTCAAAGCTGGGCAGAGTTGGATTTTTCTTAAGAGTAAGAAGGTATCTTATTTTTTTCTCCTCTTTTGCCTTTATATCTGTATGCGGTATTCAGTCGAGGCTACGTATCCATGAACTGTCAGACATTAAGTTGTATGCTTTACCTCTCCGGTAGCATACTGAACCTAATTATGGCAGAGCTGCACAGAGGGAAGTGAGCTGGTTCCTGGAGGCAGTGCGCTGCTCGGCGGGGGAGGTGGGGGGCAGTGGAAGAAGGCCCGTAACAGCTGCGCTGAGTGCAGCCTCACGCAAACACAGGCCCCCTATCTGTCATCATCAGCGTTTACAATTTCTCTGTGCTCTGTAGGGAAGCACTGCAGACAGGCTGCACAAGCACACTTGTGTGTGCTGTGCTGCCCTACGCTCTTTCCTTAGGACATGTTCTTGAACCTACTGGAATCCCAGGCATTCTTTCCCATTTAAAAAAATTGAACTTATTCAATTTTTTTCCTTCTTCTTTACTGTTTTCTTTGAAATATCTGGGGTCGAGGGTTTATTGAAACACTGATAATTTAAAGCCTATAAATATTTGAAGGTAGAAAGCTGTGACTTTTCAAGAAAACTCCCTTTTTTCATGAGAAAAATGTGCAATTTGATAAAGAAAACTTAAACCCTTGACCAGAAAAATTTACTTGGTTGTAATATTGATTTTTATTATTGCTTTCAGTTGCTAATTCTATTAATTTAATTTCTAAATCGTATCTACTGTGTGAGTATATATGTAATTTTCCTTGATATCTCTGTCATTAGTGGTTCAGAGCAGTACCTTGCTGACAGCCCATTTCACACAGTCCAGTGTTCTACCATTACATCCATCTTGCAAAACAATCACTGCTGTCCTGGAAACAAACTGCAAAGAAATGAATGACCAAGTGAAATCTAACTGTGTTGGAAAGCAGTGAGGTGATGACAAAAGAAGAAAGGGTGTAAGCTACATTTGATTGTGTGCACAAGAAATACACTTAATTGAATTTTTTTCAAACTGTTTACCTGCATTTAGCTTTGATTTCTCCACAACTTCTGTGCACAGGAGTCTCTTCATGCTCTGAAAGCTCTTGAATAGCCTAGAGATATCTTATTTTTGATCAAGAAGAATAAATACCTACTTTTCTGAATATCCTGTATGTCACCAGCATAAAATTCATATATTCAGGCTGTATACAGAGATGTGGCAAAGTGGTTTCATTCTCCCTGTATTTGTGTGTCCTTTACCTGACAGTCTGGGGAGGAGATTTCTCTGCTCCCACTTCTGGGTGACTAAGGGAAGGAACCACAGAACAAACTTGGGTACAAGAGCTGTTTACCCAGAGATATTCTCCTTAGGCTTGGGAAATCACCAAAATAAAACACCAATTCAGGACTGTGTAGATTGATTATTTCCCTGAGAGCTAGCAGCCAGCCACTTGTATAGGAGTTGCTGCCCAAGATCTTGCAGAGGGCTGACCTGTTTCCCACCGGACCCTGTGCTGACAGGCGGTTCCTCAAACAGCCACTTACTAAGAACAGGGAGCATGGTGGCAAAGCTGAATTAATTCTACTGGAAACCTAAATTACCTTGAGGCTTGTATGAGGTAAATCTCCGGCAAGACACAAAAAGTTCTTCCACACAGACTTCCAGTCTTCCATGTCTTCTAAGTATTTAATGGAAGCCCTGCCACAGACAGCAAGTCATGTATGGACACTTAACTGGTTGCACACTGAATTAGGAGCTTCTGACAAAGTTGCCACAAAGCAGTGTGTTAGTTATAATCTTTGTGGTGGTACGATGGTACTTCAGCGCAGGAAGCTGGAGTAGATGTTCTCCTGAGGTCTAAATTTCTCTTATTCCAATATATCCTTGTGATGTTTGTCTGCATACAGGTTTTGTCCACCTGGCCCTTCAAAATCTATAGTACAACATCTAAGTATTGGCAGTTGAAAAGGCATTTTTATTGGAGGTATGCAAGGAAGCTGGCAATGTTTCTCAGTCTTTAGGAGTGAGCTCTCACTAAGTAACTATGGCCTTTGCTGCTGATGACATATGGCAGAAAGATTATGTGTGTGTATTAAGATTAGCAGAAAGATTTGTTGGCAAGGATTTTTTGACCAACACATGCTCAACCTGCCAATGTCAGACTACAAGCATCAAAAGAAAATGAAACCCTTACAAAAATCATCCCTTTCCAGAGCTGGTCTTTAACCCAGGCTGGTTCTTATAAAACTTTCTATGCGTCAGGCTGGTGTGGCACACTTACCTGGAATCCGCTGTAAGAGAATTAACTGAAAAACTACCCCAGTAATAATTCTGTATAGTGACTGCATGCTACAGATGTTAATGTAAGATAAAAAACAATTGAATCTATTAAAGTTGTATGATAGAGCTTGATATCTTTGTCACTTTTAGCTGTGGAAACTTTTTTTTTTACTAAGACTAAACGGTGTTGAGCCAGTAAGGCAGCAGGAAGAATGGTTAAGAGGAAATTAATGCAGAAATGCCCTATTGTATTCATGAAGAATTCACCATGACGATCCTAAATTTTCTTTAGAGCTAAGTAGAACTAGCAAGCATGCTTTTTACAGCTGAGATACATTTTTGTATCTTTCAGGAAAAACTCTTCCTCAAAACCCATAAAGAACTATCAAGTAAAACTGAATGCTGAGATGTTCACTAAGATTTTGAGGACAACCTGTTAATAGCCTATTTAGATAACTTCAAAATGGCAATAAAATACTAAGCACTGCTGTAGTCACAGTTCCCAGACATTGAATTAATTATATTTGTTTATTTAATTTTTATCCATAGACATGCTATTTCTGATTTCCAAAAGCATTCAGAGTAATGTCTACACCCATCTTAACCTGGGGAAATTCCCTACATATATACTTAAGATCCACTGTTTCAGGAAAACGCATGCTTAGGTCCTGAAATGATGACTAGAGATTTTTAATAATTATTGACAAGGTGTATAAATAAAAAGTAATTATCTGAAAGGATTTACCTAAAAGTGTGTAACAAATGTGAGAGCATTTTCTATGGCAAAAAAGAAGTGTCATGGCCCAGCCCAGCACAACCAAACCCACCCTCCTGTTCTACTTGTCCCTTACCCAGGTCACATCTCTGACCGTTCTCCCAGTGACTGCTCCTTCATCTTTAAAATGGAAGATTTAAAATCTTCTGTTTTATCTCTTGCCTCCTCTAACAGTGAGAAAGGCTACCCTGATTGAGGAACAAAGAGAGGAAATACACCCAGGTGCCCAGGGTGGGCAGAGTCAGTCCCACCCATAGACCCACTAAGGCTTGGGCCAGATAAGCTGATTTTTGCAGCTCTGGGATTCCCAGGTCTGAGTACAGAACAGGGTGAATACCAAGGAGTCACAGCTCCACTCTCCCCCTGGTGCATGTAGCTCCCCTGTGCTGGAGAAAATGTGATAAGGAACATTTTCAGTTTGGCTGAAAAAGTCAGTACAGGAAGGAAACAAAATCATGAAATCTTTTACTTTTGTAGTATTTGAGATAACAACAAGGATCTGGAGACTAGCAAATCTAACTTATTCTTTCATTTGCAAAGTCCTCTGTGAAACAACAGACGCACACACAGATATATATGTATATATATAACCAAACATAGTCCCATTGGGTACATTTTGATCTGCATGCTTATGGTCTCTCAAACTTGAGCCGAGTTCCAGGTTCAAAGATAGAGTGTGAAGACATCCAACCCGATCAGTTACAGTCTCTTATATCAGTTTATTGTGGTGATAAGGTATCATTAATTGTTTGAAATAAGCAAAAAGTGGCTTTCAAATGTCCTGGGAAATTACAGTGTATTGAACTGCAAATAGTGGTAAGTGGAGTCAATAACATCTCTAAAGGGTTCCAGAGGAATCAAGATACTGGGAAGAAAGGAAAAGCTTGGTCCTGCAAACTGCTTCACTGTGCAGCAACACTGAGCCCAGTGCAACAAAAGCTACCCCAGAGAGCTACACAGAATAAAGTGAAGAGAGCAGCTGGGAGAGACATCTCCCCCTGCCCATGAGGCAGCTAAGCACAGAGCTCAGGGGGGCTGCTACTGTCCCCATTCTCTCTAAGTGAGGCACCTGAGAAAGGCCTGTTCAGAAAGCACCAATCTAGAGATTCATGAGAAATAAAATTGCAACTTCTATGAAACTATGAATCTTGTTAACCTTGGGCCTCAGCCTTCCAGCTTTTCTGTCTCATAACAGACCCTTTTCATCTAAGTGTAGACAATAGAAAATGGGGACAGTACCTGTTCAGTGGCTGTTACCAACAGGATGCTAACAGTTTCAGCACATGTATTTGAAGATACTGGTCTTAATTCAAACAACTTAAAACCTCCTGTATAAAATTGGATGGATAGCAAAACATACTTTAGAAAAGCTAAAACACTGATGCTTTATTTTGAGATATAAATCCTACTGTTGTTAAAGGGATTTACTATAAGAGGTCAACTTGTACTTAGTGTTCATAGCTGTTGAGTCACTTAGTGAGGTAGAAGGTAGAGTTAGAGCTTGGGTGATCATTCTTCAGCAGCAGCTGGTCTCCCTTACCAGCTGATATTTCATATTAAAATGTAGTCCTCGTGTTTCACCAAAATGAGTTGCAGTTTATAGCCTACATTTACCTCATGTTCCTTAGTCAGCTCATTGTGAAACTGCACAAAAAGAGAGTGAGGGAAGCAGCTGTGATATCTGTGCTCTTCAATACAGACAACATATTTGCAAGCAATTACTTTTCAGCATCTTTTATGAGTTCATGTCCTCTATGCTCATCAGAGATGGCAAATTAATTAATATAATGAGTAGTATAACGTAATAAGAAACCAAGTACCTTCAAATCTAGAGGTCAGTTTTGGGGATTTTCTGTTTTCCCCAAGAAAAAGAACAAAGCTTTAAAAGTTATTTCTTTCTTTTAAAGAAGCCCTTCCCATAGAAACTGCCTTTTCTTTTTACTTGTTTTCATCTCTAAGAGATGGAGAGATCACATGTGCACCTTGGGACAGAAGATGCCACTTGCTGAACCACCAAAGCATCACAAGAGCAAGTACCTATCCAAAATTGAATACTTCCTTCCAGAACTAGTTCTGAATTTCATAAACTCTTACTGAAAACTTTTGTGGCAGGTTTTCTCTTTCTTACTATCTTCCTTGTCACCTTGCCAGCTAGGGCTTACCATGCTGGGAAAGAGAGGTGATATGTGGAAGGGAGGTTCTATGGGTACACAGAAGTGTATGGGAAGTCATAGCTTCTCATACCATGTGGTTCACAGATTATGTCTCATCACCTAAATCTGATGGAAAAACCTACGTCAAGGCTGCCAGTTTGGACTTTGCCTGGAGAAGGGTATGATAACATTGAATGAAGCAGAAGGTTCCGAGCTATTTTATCAAGTTACATTTCTCTACATTTTAATATAGCCAAGTTTTGAATGTCTCAGTTTTGATTCCTTTGTATTCACTGAGAGTTTGCATCTTTGTAAGCAGAGAACAAAACTTCAGCTGTGCCCCAAAATGAAGTTGTTTCCAGGAAGTTTTACTACATACAGAGCTTAATTTTGCTTGTCTGTTTAATTTAATGCACCAATAGAAGATTCAGTTTTTATGTCCCTATCTTTTCTGATAACCAAATAACTTTAAACCTCAAAACCATCTAGTTTTATCAGAAAACTTTCAGGAAACAATTTTGAAATAGGAAGTTATAAACACTTATTTGTTTTCTGTAGACAAAAACTAAGTCAGATATTCATCTGACATAAATCTATATTCCTTCACTGACTTCGCATAGACTGAATTATATTGCTGAAGGAATTTGATTAGTTTGAATCCATATCTATTCTAATAGAAATTAGAAGGCACTCCCGCAAAATCTCTCAAGTGACACCAATGTATACCTAAGGTTATCAAAACAGGTCTTTAGAGTTTTGCTCCTGTTTCTGTGGCAATTGATCTCATTGTTTTCTGCTAAGGGTTTAGGTATAATACTGTTAACCTGAAGAAAGATTAGACCAGAGACCATCTGCCAAGGCAAAGTTTAATGCAAAATAACAGATCTGAGATCTAGGGAAGAAATACAACTCTGGAAATGTCCTGATCAGCACTTTCCTGGGGTAGATCTCCAGTCCATCTTTAGGTGCCTTGTTACTGTAGCTTAGACAACTTCAAAAACCTGGGCTTGTGGTTGATTACATATAATCCTTACCACATGCAGGATGCATGCCTTGTTCAGCTGTCTACTTGATGATTTTTTAATTGTTATGATTTGTTACACATATTTTTATGTAATCTAATTAGAAACCCTGCAACCCAAGAGAACTCATCCTTCAATAACTTATTTCACATTCTGACAGACAAAAGCAACATGCAAATTTTTATGCATATATGTAACTTTTCTACAAGCTCTCTCAGCATCCAAGATTTTACAACTAGGACAGAAAGTCATGCCAGTACTTTAAGGTTTGGTCTTTGCTTTAAAGTTTATATCATTTCATAAGGATGTCACGGTAGATAGTCATGAGAGAAGTTGCAAATGCAGCTTGTAAGAAAGGCACAATAAGTATTTACCAACCTTGGACTTGTTGCTGTTACAGTTAATGCCAAGGCTCTATTTGACTTGGATGCTGTTTCTTTGTTAGGTTGTTAGCATATTTTCATCTGATCTTTTTATTGACAACTCTTATTTGTTTACCCAGAAGAATGATTGCAGTAATGATCCCCTCCTTGAGGATAAAACTCACTAATTATTGTGGAGTTTTTTTTAGTTTAGATATTTTATTTTATTTGTTAGTTGCTCCTTAGTAGGATTGTTGAGAAAATGTGAGATTTAATCACTACAAAAAATAACAACAGAGTTCTAAAAAGAAAACAAGGTACACAATTCCATGGATGATGGGTGGGCTTTTAATGAAAGATCTTCCTTCACTTATGTGTAACATCAGTAGGAGAGAGCAGAGTACGTAGGTACTTTTTTTCCCTAAGCTCTGCCCTCCAGGGAAGAATTTGAATTACAAAAAACTGAGGAGGTGTGATTTCATTTCCTTTTCACATCTGAAGAACAGTGTGGGGTCAAGAGCCTTTATTTTATTTGCTTAGTGAGTGATATAGAAAATGTGCTTTCTTAAGAACATGAACACTTCAGAAAAACAGATCCATACAAACTGAATGAACTCTCTTTTCAAAATGAATTTCCATTCAGTATTTTACTCCTACTTGGATAAAAATCCGAGTAAGCCACGCCAAAGATTGGAAACTCAAGAAGCCATTAGGCATTTATTAGTTTTTTGCTTTATCGTATATTCTGCAGAAAGAGGAAGATATCTGCTTTATTTCCTATAAATATGCAGACTTCAGACTGTCTCGCTATCATCCTACCTGAATGCACAGAACTAAATCAGAGGAAGCTGTTAGTGCAAAACCTACAGGAAACAAAACCCTTGCAAACACCAGGTCCTTCAAAGAACAAAGGTGAGCTGCAATTTATCTTCAAGTGGCACTGAAGAACAAAGGGGACCAGCAGCAAAACAGCTTGCATCCAAACACACTAGTGGCCTGCAGCAGCAGCATCCCTGAATTTAGGATCAAACCAAATTTTAAAACCTTACAGATGCTGAGGTAGGCAGAAGGGAGAGCAAGAAGGTTTTAAACATGCTGACAGATACTGGGAGCAGTCTGCAGCCAGATTCACAAAGTCAAGGAAGCAAGTAACTGGGCAGACACAGCTTAGAGAAGCTGGCCGGGAAAGATTGATGTGCAGGCCGAGTATGAAGGCCATTGTTGTTTTAATCCTTTTGCTTTATGCACTGCAGACATAAAGTGACATAATAAACAACACTTTTGCTTTATAGAAACCAGTTTTGAGACTCTGAAATCAAACTTTATTGGGTTTATTGGATGTATCTGTTATTGTCACATGTTTTTGTTGCGTTACAGTGCTGGAAGGAGAGGCAGGAAGCAGAGCTGGCTGCACACAGCTCCTCTCCTGCTGCGGTTGGGCAGTGTCGCCTGCAACAAGGATACTGAAGTGGCACCTCTGACTTCAATGCATGGTCTTGAGATAATCAAAATATGTAAAAAACACAACATAATTGTAACTGTGATTCTTCCCCGTATGGTCCTTCAGAGAAAGAATGACTAAATTCTAGTCCTGGATTTTCTCAGGTAGCAATACCCTCCTTTGGCCACAATTATGGATGTTTAGCACTTCATCAGGTCTTTGATGAAAGAAAATGCTACAGTTCAACACCTGAAAAAGCCCAGGTGAACGCTGGTTCCTAAAGGATGCCCTTTTTAATTTGCCAGTGTGTTGGTAGTAATCTGTTATTGTCATACATCTCTATATTCTAGACTCAGTCCTTTCATGTCACAGGTAAACTCTCAGTGTTCTTAATGGGACTGTCCAAATGAATTTTGAACCCCTTGAAGGCCTTTAGTTATCAAATGCTGCTTCTCTTTCTTAATTTTTCACTTGCGAGCCAAAAAGCTATGCTATCTGTATCCAAAATTAGAAACACTGAGCTAGTTCACAAATTGCACTTAGTATTATATCATGGTAAATACATGCTAGTCTACTTTCATCTAGGAAAATGTGCAGTAGAGCACTCCACATGGCATTCCTTTAACTGTTTATACACAGGGTCCTCTGGAGGAATTTGATATATTTGTTTCACTTAACTCAGTCATGATTCAATTTCTTCCATTCTGAACAGATCTATATTTTTTTCCTTTATTTCATTACTAGCTGATAATTTTATTGTATTTTATTTCGAGATTCATCTCACGAATACAGTATGTGTTTTGTGTTCAGCTAGATCTTTCTTAGTTTTAGATCTTGCCTGATTCACAATAAGCTTTAAAAAGAGTAATTCAGCCAGCCATCCAGTACCTTTTGTTCTTGGAACCATTTAAAATCAATTTGTGATCCTCTCCACTCAATCTTTTTCTTAAAAACTGATAATATTTTCTGCATGAAAAGTTGCTGACGGGAGAACAATAATACACACTAAAACCATACATGCTTTTTTCTTTTTAATTGGTTTTATTATATCTGTACATTTTCTTATCATCTTCTTTGAAGATTGGATTCTACTATGAAAAGCTCAGTACAAAAGAACAAATAAAGGGGCCACTCATTCCCTGTGTGACTGCCTGTACTGCAAAAGAGATCTCAGCTTGGGTAGTCATGTGGAAAAGCTCTCCATCTTCTCTTTCTCAGGCTAAGGTAAAGGTCTTGAGTTTTGCTCT
Organism: Ibycter americanus; assembly: GCA_035590275.1. Lineage (NCBI taxonomy): Eukaryota > Metazoa > Chordata > Aves > Falconiformes > Falconidae > Ibycter > Ibycter americanus. The sequence goes on along the minus strand of JAVJGI010000062.1, from coordinate 47,080,513 downwards.
CTAAGGTTCTGGGAGGAACAGGGCCGAGAAGTGTTTTGTTCTTGTGATCTACAACCTCACAAGGAAGCTGCTCCATATTCCAACTCATGAAGACTTCTTGGTCTTGTCTACAGCAAAGCACTTTAAAAGATGGGGCTGGTGAGTGCCCTTTGGTAATTCCTAAACTGAAGCACAAACACTGAGTATCCCAGCTGTAACATGCTTATGACAGCATGGGGATATCCCGAGACCCATGTCTGCAGCAGCCAGAGCGGCCGAATGCACGCTCCGTGACGAAATTTACGTCCACAAGGACTACCTCCAGACTGCCTCTGAGCTTTGTCTCAATTCCATGCTCATTCAAATTCCCAAAGCTCAAAATCTTTTACTGTTACAATGGAGGAATGACAAGATACAAGTTTAGGAGATGCTGTGATATTTTTTGCTTTTTTCTCCAATCTGTAAAGTATTAAGACAGTGTTTGGGGCTGGAATAGAAAGTGAACGAGAAATGAAACTACAAAAATCTTCTACATTCTCATTCTCATGCATGAAAGTCACATTGCAGATAAATGCCACAGGAAAGTAATACTCATATGAAAAGTCTGAGATAACAAAACCCAAGATACTTTAAATATAATTTTTGCTTTTTAGTCCATCTGTTCTTTTTGTAACACAGCATGTCATTAGAATTTATTCATATATGGAAGTGTTCTAATATTTAATATTCTTTGAATGCTTGGCAATGATAAAATTTAGGTTAATATATCAATGCAATCGCTGGGGAAAGTATACCTTGATTTTCAGGGTGCTTAACAGTAGCTAAGATTATTATTCAGAATTTATGTATTCGTTCATACTTATACTGATGTCAAGTTGATGTAACAATGAAAAAGTAAACGAATATACAGAAGTAAATTTTCTGAAATTCATTATCTTTACTTGTAAATTGATGTTTTATCAGTTGTTCCTTGCAATCCCCAAAATGTTAACCACATTAACCACTATTTTTAAACAGCTTGCACACAGTACTGCACATACCGCTATGAGGTTGCATGTGCAGAGTCCTATGAGGTTGTAACACTCTGTTTTGACACCCCCCAGAGCACACCAGTGAGCTCGTGAGGTTTTTCTTGGGTACAGCATTTGAGAGGTTGCACTTGCAAATTTAAGAAGTTTACACAAAGTTTTCAGATCAAGAGTACAGGCTTTAGAGTTTGTCCAGCCCTTCCTTACCATGCAGACAGATGAACAGTGTTTGAATACTTTGGCATATAAGTATGTCCTGAAGAGAAACCTTCTGCAGGATAATTTAAGAAGTAAGCCATATGAACAATGAGAGATCTGATGCTTAAATGCTTTCTCCTGCTCTATTTTATTTAGCAATACAGACACAACCTATACCTACTTGAGGATCTCACAGGTGACCTCAAAGAATCATTGTCCTGTGGCTTCACAAACTCTTTCCTTTCAGCTCACTTGTGGCAAGAGACACCTGGGTACATGCTCTAGAGTTTATGATTTTTTTTTTTTTCTCAGAAGGACAATCTTTCATTCATGTAAAAGGACTAAAATAAGTATTGTTTGCAGAGTTACAGGTTAACCAACTGACAAACCTATGAATCTGGTTGTCCAAATGCTGTCAATTGATTCTTTCATTGTAGAAAATGTAACTTCTGATGGAAAAAAGATAATACAGTGACCTACATAATACAAGTTGTCACTTGATTTTCAGGCCTTTGTCTCTATCAACGGATGCCAGTGGCACTGCTCAGTAAGAATATCTGTAAGCATTTGAAGATGTAAATAATGTAGTGAGTTGTGTCCAAAAAAGTAAGATAGATTTTTTTATCTTTCATGTGGCTGTTGCTGGGGTCTGTATAGCTCAGGCTGTGTGTCATGGTTAATTCTACCTAACATGCTATACCTGTTTGCTGTAAGCTTATAATAATTTTTCCTCCTCCACAGAGAAGCAGATCTATAAGGGAACGTTTGAATGGCAAGCTGAGCATAGCCACATTACTATATAGCACTCAACCATGAAAGGTTACATAGTTATTGATAAACTGAAAACTAAGAGAATAGGTTGTGTTTCATATACAACTTGATTTACTTGATCTGTAACAAAGCAAGCAGAAATCACATACTCTGAACTGCAACTGTGGCGATTTTAATGTTTTTATCAAATTCTTGTTGCTGCAGTATCAGGGCACCTGTTTGGAGTTTCCTATCAGATATCAAGGGAATTTTAAATGAAAGAAAACCTTCAGTGAAAGAAAGCTCTGGGACAGATTTGTGTTATAGGAATTTTATGCGTTAATTGTACTTTATTGAGCTTCTTAATGTTAGTGAAAGATCTGAGTAGAAAGAATTTAAAACTAAAGACCATGGTAAGGGGAAAAATATTAGTATTATATGAGTAAAGATGACAACTGACAAAGAGAAGTTCTCCTGGGGAAGGAGAGTCAGGATCTCTCAGGTCATCGGTGCAGTCTCCTAGTGAAGGAGCTCAGTCCAAGGCTCCTCTGGAGTCCCTGTAATAAGAAGGTACTGGGATTTGTTTCTTTACAAACACCATCAGTGTGCTTCGCTAGACATGCAGTGTTGGGAGAGGGACCTGTCATTTTGTGAGAATATCAGCAGTTAACAGGAGGGATGGTGTGTTTTCTGAGAATAACCAGAGGAAAATCCTGATCTAGTGCAGATTCAGTAAAATGTGGTGAGCATTCAGCATTTTGGAGCAGACTGCTTACTTAATTCAGTCTTTTGTTGCATTTCTTTCACCTTAAAAAGTAAAAATGTTTAGCTTTGGGTTTTTTTACTTTTTTTTTGGCAACACATAGTTATCAGTGTTTTGCATCTGTCTCTAATCTGGATTATGCCTTCTAGGCAGTGTTAGAGCATAAATATTAAATGCAAATTATACAGAAATAATACCTCCCTCAAATACTATTTGAGATGTAAGAATATAATATATTCAGCTGGACTAGCATATCTCTGGGATTTTTTATTGCTTTCTGCTTTGATTAATATTTCCTATTGACACAAAAGTTACAAAGTTTACATATCTGAAATGTGACATGGACATGTGAATGCTGACCATGAACTGCCAACATTAACTTTTAATAAGAATTTTAGCCTAGCTTACATTGCATCTTCAAGTACATTGTCCTAGGCCAGTAATTACAGTCTGTTATACAAGACCTATTTTATGGTACTATTTTTATGTAATGTATATTTTTATCCTGACTTTGAAAGATCAAATCCTGTTTGTCATGTAAATTCTGCCTTGTGAATGCTTCAGTGACTTAAAGGAACATTGCAGCTCCCAAGAAATTGAAGCAGCAGTATTTTTTCTGTGATTGCTACATATAGATAGTTTTCTTCCAAATCCCACTGACTGAAAATAAGTGGTGGGGGAAGGGGGAAGAACATGTCATAGCAAACTTACAATAAAGCCCATTCACAAATAAAAGAACTTAAATAGATTTTATTTGGTTCTATTTGGAGGCAAAATAAGTTATGCAGAATTTTTTATTTGTGATATACAGGCCGAATGCTCAGTTCAGATGGAAAACTCAATTGAGGTCCTTCTCCCTTGTTCTGCTCAGCCTTCCACCTGGGTAAACTCAAACACAGGTCACCTGCCCGAGGGATCCTGTGGTGAGTCACTGGTACAGGTCTCCCTGCCCAGGATCCTTTTGGCTTTTAGGCATGTTGCTTCAGTCCTGCTGGGATCACCCAGGTCTGTGAGCAGCAGTTGATACAAAACAAAAGTAGTATTTAAAACAGTTAATTAAGAAAGGAAGCAAACTGAACAACCCAGGTCATGCTACAAAGAAATAGTTCAAGACAGATGAATGCCATCAATGATGCCAGTTTTCACCAACTGCAAATCTAGGCGTGTGTATTTTTTTATGCTGGTACAGATGCTGGGTATAATAGATCTTTTGCACGTGTTCCAGTAACTTAATCTGTTTTCCTTCTACTCTGTACAGTATCTGTTTGGAATGAAAAGATGCTACAATTGTAGTAGCCCTGGTCTCCACAAGTTCAGCAGCTGTTTTGTGATGTATACACACTGCTTACTTTTAAACACGCAAAACAACTGGGAGGAGAGCAAAGGAAAATGCAGAATTCAAATTGATTACCAGGATATGTTATAAATAATATGTAAAACAATGATATGTAAATGTACCGTGGTATCACATAGCTATGATACATTTTGACAAAAACATTTTATTTAATTACACACCATTGAAAATGAGTCCCCAAAGCTAGGCAGAATTTTATACAAAGCTAAATAATGTTTTAATGTTTCATAGAAGAGGCAACTGCATTCTCACTTACTTCCTATTCTGAAGGCAAACTTCAGGATAATAAAAGACATTACAGTAACAAAACTGTTCCACTTGTGAACAAAGCAATGAGTCTGGGTGAAAATCACATCATTTCCTCTGCATTGCCAGGGCTTAGGATCTATCTCTCAGGTTTAAGACTGCCCAGCTCCACAGCTAAATTACTACCTGTCACAAAAGCCTATGGGATTGTGTATGTTTGTTTCAGGCTGATGGTCTTTGTAACAATCATCCAGCTGGGACTGTACTGTTGAAAGCGATCTGCTACAGTGATACAAACTTTCAAGGTATCAGCAATTGCTTATTACATTTAAATGATGTAGGCTGAACCACACACACATCCCGAATTTTATGGCCCAGTATCTCAGAAAAATATGCTGTATAAAAGAAGCTTTCCATGATATCATCTATACAAAGTAAAAAATTTTGAAAGACACTTTTAACAAGTGTGTATGAATGAAAGTACAGTAGTTTTTACCTTGTCAAATGCTACTCAACAAGAATATGTTTCTTATTACATACAAGCCTGTGATTTCTCTTCCAGTTTAGGAAAAGTGATTTGAAACATGGGTGATACTACTTGGACAGTTGGGTACATCTACGAATTCACTGTTTGAGTTACTATTTATGTTATTTTTCATTGCAAAACAGTCACAGTGGATTAGGTTTCTCGGAAGATGAAATCCATATGTTGGTAAATTAGGCTGTTACATTTTCTACCTCTTCAGAGTCAATTAGTGGTTAATTCATATAGCAGAATGAAAACTAGTATTGAAGTTGACAAACTGGTTCCTCAGCTACTATGGATCAGTAAATTTGAAATATATGCTGCATTTTATATGTCTGTGTGAACAGGCATTACACCAAAAACTTTTGATATTGGTATCACTTCACAATTCATTTTGATGGATAACCATGGCTTTTTTTTTTTTTTTTTTTTTTTTTTTTTTTTTTTTT
>JAVJGI010000062.1:47064292-47075210 GCA_035590275.1 Ibycter americanus | reverse complement strand
GCGTTATGGTAGGATGTGAAGAAGACTCCTGAATACTCAAACATAAAACATGTCTCCATATGAAAGAGAGGAATCTTTTACACCAGCTGATTTAAATATGGCCTTAAACACAGCAGTCAGGTAACTCCTCTACCATACTTGAACCTGGACAGAATTTGAAAGAACATTTAAGATAAGTTAACATGATATTATTAGAGCTTTTCTAAAGTAGATTGTCTTGCTGTGGTCCATTTTATCTTTGCCAGTTATAAGTTATTTCAGACAGGAGCTGACTGTTCTCCGCTCCCAAGGCACGCCAGCTGCCATGCTGCAGTGCAGCATTGACCTCTGCGTTCTGGATGACTCCAACAGAATCGTTCAAGTCATTTGACATTAAAATAATGTTCAGTGACTCTGTCATTTTCAAGCAATTTCCTGAATAATTTCAAATCTATTAATATACAGGAAACTGCTGCTTAACAAAGGTTGGATTCAGTGAATCCAGGAGCACCAGCTAATTATTAACTTCCCTTATTATCTGAAATGAAACCTGCTACGACAGACTCATTTTCAATACCAGATAGTGAGGAAGATGGAAGCAATGTCCATAACTGACATCCTTGTCTGAAAAATTGCAGGGATCTATACTTTCCTTGCAGTCTGATGATTTTACATGGAAAAAGGAATTTAAACTAAATATATAATGCTACTGCACCAGACTTAGGAGACTTTACTCTAAAAACTCATGGAAATATGGAGGGAAATATAAGCCAAATTGTAACCCAAGCCTGTACAAAACAGGAAAAGAAATATCTGTTTGAGTTTAAATAGGAATTTCTTCTTTACATTTGCAGCTTGACTTTTTAATTGATCCTGTTGATCACAGCCACAAAAAGCCCAGGTAACATTTTCTTTCTTTGGCATGCTTCTTGACAGGAATGACAACAGAAGAGCTAACTAACCTATAATAGGCACAACCTAGATCTTGTGACTGCTTCTTTCAGTGCTATTCCTGTTTTTGGCTTCTTGATGTTGCTTAATGACAATATTAAACAACAAAAATAATCCAAAATACAGCCAGTTTCTTTGAGGTGCTGAGCTCCCTTAAAATTTATGCCCAATGCATTTTGAACTTACCTGTTATGTTTTAGATAGCTAACAATTTTAGCTGTAAAGCATATATCTGATTATTTTTTCATGGCATCTTAGACTATATGCACTAAAGGATGCCTGTGCCAAGCTACTTTAAGCTTGGTGAAAAGATCATTGCTTCAGTGGAATGACTGACTATATGTTGTGAGCCAGTAAGAACTGGATCATTAGAGTTTATTTTCAGCAGCCAGAACAAGGAATGATGCTAGTGGATTGAAATATATGGCATAACATTTTACCTTGATGAATATTGAAGACTGTCTCTTCAAGAAAAATTGAAGACCACAGATGTTCCCATGTCAAAAAATAGATAAGCCCAAGGGGAAAAAGGAAAGGGAACCACAAGATAAAAATTGAACTGTTGAAACGTGGTGAGTGAAATGTGATGATTATTGTAGTCATTATACTGTTGTCAATTGGATTAGCAAGTATCTCTGGAAATGGCATTGGATGAAGGAGTCATGGAAAACTTATCTTAACTACAACTAATCGGCTTACAGCAAATTAGATGGTGAGTGACTTGAGTTTTCAACTCAAAGGTGGTTTTCTCAAACTCCGAACTTCTGGATAAATACCTACAATAAGCTGGATCGTTCCCTTCTTACAAGCAGTGTCTCTGAAAGGCAGAAAAGACTCAGCTCTCATTGAATTTTTCCCAAATACTTCTGGAGAAATACAAAATGTGTATCTCTCTCCTTCTTTGAAATAAACAGACTCTGAATGCTCCTTTCACAGCAATTTCCAGCATTCACAGAGGAACTCATAGAAAGGCATCAGGCTTCTGGTCAGGAGACCAGATTTAGCATTTGGTGTAGGGAAAGGGAAAACAATAGAGCAGGACAAGCACCATGAGAAAGTCTGATCTGAGTCCCCAGTTCAACAAACACAAGCCTGGGGCCACATAACAAGAATGTGATCATGTGCAAGGACATGGCAAATATACTTTGTGGTCTTTAAAGCACGGCACATCTCTTTGCCCTCTGTGCATGCTGTGTGCAGCTTGGTTTCCAGCAGAAGCTAGAAATCATGTCTATAGTTTCCATTTGACACTGCTATACACAATCTGGCAGTTCCTCAGTATACATAGTTAATGTTAGGTCTGCAAGAAGTGGGAAAATGTGCCAGAGACATAGAAAAGCTATTAAAACCTTACGTCAACTCCTCATCTCTATTCAGAGTTCAGTCAATCTAAATAAAGATTTGACTTTATGCCATGACTTCAAACAAGATAGTGCTCTTAGGAATATTCTTAAACTAGTCACAATATGACAGATAGAAAGGTCCATTAGCTTGGTTCTTTATTTAAAATTAATTGATGTAAACTAGTCTGAAATTTAAATACATGTATCCATATAGGCTTTGCATGTGCATACCTGATTTATTTTTTCAAGTAATAAAAGTTGAACTGTTCCATATTTTAATACAGGAAAATCTTACTTGTAGTTTAAAATAAGGTGCTGAATAGCAGAATTTCTGTTCTGTTTGTCTCATACGAAGTAGGAAAGGAAAGCAGTAATAATAGCCATGAGTCAAAGCTGTGGTAGTAGGTTTCAAACAGGAGAATCTGTATGTTCGCTAAAAATATGGCTCTAATAATTGCAAGATCATTCTGTCCAGTATTTATTACAGTGATGATGTACTGATGATACAGTACAATTTTATAAAACTCAGACTCTTTTAATCTATTTTGTTGTCTTTTTAGATGGTGGCTATACTTCAGATGCATTGCACTGCTGACAAATGAGCGTAGAATACAGAATGCCTTTTCTGTTAGTAGCTCCACAGTAGTGTTTTCTAATTCTTATTGTAGCTAAGAAAACTTCGCATGAATGTGCGGCCATGCTGGAGACAGAGAACCTGAAATGCTTCCCGATAGCTTGAATAAGAGTAATTCAGTCAGGTGATACAGAGTTATACATTTCATTCATCTCATCTTTGAGGTTTCTACATATTAACTAACAATGTAGGTCTTAATGACATTTTACTGAAAATGAAGAAAAGCAAAAGAGTATTGGTAGAATAGAAACCCGTTTCAGCTGTGAATTCTCACTTTTTTTTTTTTTTAAGGAACCATAATTTGAAGCTTATTTTGAGTATATTAAATGCATTTTCCTGCAGTTCATCTCAGTTCCTTATTTCTTGTGGAAGAAATAACAAATTCTAGAAGACCTTTCACTACTCAGAAAGTAGGTCACTGTAAAATAAAGATATTTCTTAGGCTTACCTTAGCAAGCAATTTGGCACGGTAGAAGCAGATCAGTTATAATTTATGTCTACCACATGAAAAGTTTGAGAAGAGATGTTCTTTCATAGACTTGGCCACATCCCTTAGACCAAATGTTCATCGTGCACAAGATGCAAGGGCCTTTGTGTTTCCATTAGGGATGAGGATGGAGTTGGAATAAATTTTCCCAATGTAGTTTCTCTTTGGTGATTAGATGGTGTGATCTCCATATGTGGATTTCAAAAAAGGAATTATATTTGTTTTCACCAAAGCTGGTCTTTGATCTGATGTCAATCAAATCAGGATGACTGGAAAATTTGCTTTAGAATTGCACTATTGTTCCGAAGTAAAATGTTAACATAGCTGCAGCTAGTAAGCACTGGTCCTATGATGGAAAAAGGTAATAGGATCAGTATTGGAGTAATGGCAGCATGTCTATTCTATTTTTTATTGACCTTTTATAATCACTTTTTCTGCATCTTATTTCACTTTAATTTTTTCTTTTTGTTACCGCTTCTGTTTATTTTTGTAGAAAACAATAAGAAAGTACACCTTAGAGCATATCCTAGCTTGAAAGATCCCCAAATCCTCAGTAGGCAAGAATAAGGTGCACTGATATCACTACCAGCCTTGCAGACTAGCTTATCAATTTATATATGTTGTCTGGGATTGAGGAGTGTCTTTTTAGTCTATGTACTTCTGAATGACAATACACTGACTGACAGCACCTAGCAGAACAGTCCTATAAAATGTAAAAACTAATGATATGTCGTTCTGTAGGGGACAACACTGTTGTGATTATCTGTAAGAAAAAGGTAGGAATTTTTATTAGATGCTATGAATATCTACACTTATGTCTTGATTATCTGTACAAATAAAAATGGTGGTAGTAATCATGTTTGCATTGGAAAGGCTGATAAAGGACACAGTCTTCTTTTTCATCTTTGACATCCCTGAATGTTACGGAATGAAAAACATGCAACCACTTCTGTCAAAAGAAAAGGTCCTTTGTAGGACAACAGTAGCTGCTCTTCAGGAATAAGTTGACAGGAGAACATTGACCTTTATCCTACATGAGAAGAGTTATATGAAAATTACTTTTCATTGCTGAATTAATAAGACTTAATACTGACCATATACATGTCTTCAAAGAATATGAACATATTAACAAGAAGGCAATAAAACATATACCCTAATATATGACCCAATCCCAACTGAAAGGATTAGAAAGACTCCCACTTACTTAAAAAAGATTCAGTCAAGCCATTAGGGAGGCAGGCTTTTGAAGTTCAAGTGGTTTGTTATTAGAATGAAATTTTCAAACCATTCCTAAATTTAAAAAAAAAAAAAAATTTAAAAAAGCAGCAGTTAAGTAAACAGCAGAAAACATGCAGCAAAGACTGGTAATCTGAGTGCAGCTTTTTAATCAAATTTAACTGCAACAGATAACACAATTGATGATACACAGCTCATGGTATAATTGTCTTAAATTACTGATATGATTGTAACAGAGCAGGAGCTATATACTTCTGCTGTTTGTCTGTCCAAACACTGTTTCTAAAATCCTATGCACTTCTAACATAACACAGGACAGACTCTTTCCTTTTGCCAGCCAGGCTGAAGGAACTCTGGAGCTGCCAAAACAGAGCAGTTTATCTATCGAGCTGCTAATGATGGCATGTAATATATACCATTAGGGGAAGACAGGCTGCCTCCACTGCTTGGTGGTGCTTCTGGTCTGGTTTGCATGAATACTTTTCGGAGGAGGAAAAGTTTTTTTAATCTATTTCCTGAAGTCAGTCATCAACTTAAAACTGCACCAGAAACTTGCTTGAAGTGTCCAAAACATTAATATCAAGATGTCTTCAAATATTTCTCTTGATACAGAGTTTCTTTATATTACCCAGTTGCAGTTATAAAAGGTTATTACCCAGCAGCTAGATCTTGAAAAATAGGTGTCTGTGCAAAAGCTGATTGCAGTCAGTGGTGAAATGTCTGATTTCTTAAATTATTAAATATAACAACAATAACAACAATAACAATAATAACAACAATAATAATGGTGCATACAATAACTAGCCAGTCCCTAAAGTGGGGTGTAAATAGGAGTGCAATCAACCATTAAAATATTGATTACACTTTTTTAGACAGTGGGAGGCTTTCAGCAACATGCAATAGTATTTGCCTGAACCTAAAAGGTTGCAATTACAGTTCCTCATTCTTCAAGGAGTGTGGGAGATGAAAACTGTACAGAGAGATGAAAAATTTTCAATTGCCCTGGACTTATACAGAGCTAAAATTTAAGAGCACTTGGTTTAATATTTAATAATTCAGGATTCAAATCTAGTAGGCACCAATACAATGTTTCTTCAGAAGTGTTACGAATAAATCTGTATACCATCATTTGCTCAGTAGGTTTGTCCTCCCTTTGCCAAATTCCATTTGTGTGCTCAGCACTGTAAACCGATTATTCCACAAATCAAGCTAATTGACCAATTAGCTGAAAGGTAAATTAGACATTGTAAGTATTGCATAATTAGATTTACTGTCAGTTAATGAACTACTGCAGATACAGCACATCCACAAAGGAATATCAGGAAAGGGAATAAAAAAGACCTATCTCAAAGTATAAATTATTAAACATTATTCTGCTAAAAAGGATTGTTTTCATTCCTCTTTCTTTTCATGCTATCAACATTGCTATATTGTTACCAATAACAACTCAGTATATGAGTCAGTCAAAATATTATTGTATTTTGTAAAACATGGAGTATAGGCCGTCTTGCTGAGCAGCAGACCTTTACTACTGATAACTTCAGGTGTAATTACTGTACTCTATTAATAGACACTATTACATCTGTCTAGTAGTTAACAGTCATGAAGGTCAAAGAAGAAAATAAGGATTACCAAAACCAGGAATTTCAAGGTACACCTAAGTAGTTTTGGATGGTTTTTTGCAAGTAAACACAGAAAATCCTGAATGCTTACCCAAAGCTTACAAAAAATGTTTGAGATCATATTTCCTTCCTTTCATCCCTTTCCCTTCTCCACCCTCATTCCTCACAGCTTTTAGTAACAAATCTATCAAATCTGCTGGTTCTCTCACCACTTCTTTTAAACACTGAATGCTTGCTAGATCTAGATCTTGGATGCCATCTTGGGTGGGATTCAATAAACATAGGGATCTTGGCATCATTTGAGATGCTCTGGCATCATTTGAATTGGATCACCAGTGACAGGCAGAAGCTATGCAAGACAACTCATAGTGCCTAAAATGGCACCAAATCCTTTCTTGTGGTACCTGAATCCAACCTCTCATGTCAGTCCAGCCATCTAAGAATATGGGCTGGAATCCAGTTTGAGGTTAAGGTGGGACTAAAATTTGGCATCTGGAGGTAGGACTCTAGGTGAGTGCCAGACGCCCTTGCTCCCTTTCCAGTCAGTAGGCTTGGCTTAGCTGCCAAAATGCCCCTCCTTGTACTGTGACAGGCACTCTGAGGTGTAGAGGAAGGGTGTTATCAAAAAAAATTATCTGATCGTTTGCATCCTTTTCTGTGAAGATGCCCTGAGATGTTGTCTAGTCAGCAATGTTCATCCTGTCCAGGACCTTGGAAAGACATTTAATTCATTTTAAATTTTGAACAGTCAGATCAGTTACAGTACTACCTTGTGTTGTAAGACTAAGTTATAACGCTGATTTAGCGGGTCAACATTACCTATGCGTTGCCATAGACATTCAGTCTTTGGCCTATTTTATAATGGTACTTAGTGGCCTAAAGACTTGAGTGGATTTTGTTTAATTTTAGTCCCACAAAACCACTTTAAAATTTCATCTATATGCCATTAAAGATGAAGTCTTCAAGTCCTGCTGACTCAGTTTTTTACTCGTAAGGAGGCATAACTGTCATTTTTTCATTACAGGGTGGGTTATTTTGTGAATAGACACATTAAAGATTGTGAAGTTAGCCGTAATATATGTTTTACAATTATCATAGTTATTGACTGAATGCAAATTCATTTCCATTAGAAACTCAGATTAAAGTACTCTTCCAATCTTCATATAGTTCAAACAGAAAAAATAAAATTATAAAAAAGATAGGAAAGAAACCCTAGCATTCAGATATTCTGATACTATCACACTTCAGCGAAACTGTTTCATGCTCATTTTAGTGGCATCCACCCGTTCAAGAATTAATATATTTCCTGGTCATTTCAGAAATTCTTATCACCTGTCATGGTGTTATTTTAAAATATAATATACTGTATAGTTGTATAAATTACTATGTTTGCATTGCTGCATCTCATACTTATATTCTGTTAATGTAAAACATTTGTATCAGATATGTTGTGGGAGTCAGAAGCAAATTCTAAAAGCAATGTTATGTCAGTGTAAAGGCCCCTTTCCCCAAAGGCAAACTCCTGCCTATATTTAGTATTATCTGGAGAAATCTGCAAATGTCATATACAGACCTTTGTTTTCACTTGACCACTTCAAGCTGCATATAAGGTAAATATTTAGCCAAACGCTTTTCCACTTTTATGAATCCAAACCATTTCCTGCCCAAAGCCCACCTTGTTGTCTCTGCAAATATTTCTCTGTCTGGCTGTGCAAAGAGCTTTACCTGACTGCAGTTTAATAACTTTTTACTCACCTTTTTCAAAACATAAAGGTCATTAGCGTGCTCTTTCTTCTTTTCCCTCCCAAGGTAAAAATTATTCTGAGGACAAATTGAAAACCAAACGCAAAAGAATAACATGACTTAGGGTTCTAATATTTAGCTAAGGCTATTAAACTCTTTTTGCCCCATCTATCCCAGAATTTTACATACAGAGCAGATTCTATCCAGCAGCTGGTGAACTCTGCTGTAATTTTCTAAAACCAAGAGGAGTTTTAGGACAAAGGAAAATTCAATCTGGAAGGGATCTCAGGAGGTTTGTAGTCCAATAACCTGCTCAGAGTAGGGTCGGTGGTGGGGTCAAACTATGTTGTTCAGGGCTTTACCCAGTGGGGTCTTGAAAACCTCCAAGGACAGAGTCAGCAAAACATTTTGGGCAACCTGGTCCAGTGCTTGCACTTCCTTATGGGGAAAAGGATTTTCTTCATATACAGTTTGAACTTTTCATTTCAGCTAATGTCCATCATCTCATCCTCCCACCATAACCTACTTTGAAAAGCCCAGCTCCATCTTCTTGCTGACCTTCCCAGAGGTACTGGGGACCTGCTGTTAGGTCCTCTTGAAACCATCTTTGCATGATGTTCCTCAGCTTCACTTCAAGGGGTGAGTGCTCCAATCCCTGACCATCTTGGTGGCCCTCCACTAAACCCACTCCAGTTTATTCATATATCTTCTGTATTTGGGAGCCTAAAATGGTGTGTGAGACTGTAGATGCAGTCTAAGGAGTGCTGAGTAAAGGGAGATGATCATTTCGCTCCACCTCCTGGCTATTCTTCTGGTCATACAGACCAGGATGCTGTTGGCCCTCTTTGCTGCCGGAGCACATTGCTGGCTTATGCTCAGCTCCCTGTCTGCTAACACCCCAGGGTCTTCAGCAAAGCTGCTCCCCCCAGTCAAGCACTAGCCTGCATTGCTCCGGAGGACTCCTCCTTCCTGGGTGCAGGGCCTTGCACTTGTCCTTGCTGAATTCATAACGTAATTATCTGTCCATTCCTACAGCCTCCCTAGGTCCCCACAGAAGGCAGCTCTGCCCTTGAGTGCATCAACTGCTCTGCCCAGTTTATTGTTGCCTGCAGTGTGGGTAATGTACAGTTCACTGCCTCCTGCAACTCAATGATAAAGCTGTTAAACAGGACATGTCCCAAAGTAAAACTCAGCAGTACTCCACTTGTTACTGGCTCACCCAACAGCTTCTCAGACCAATCACCCAACCAGATTTTTACCCATCTAATTGCCCTTTCATACGGACTGGAATATCTTATCTTGGATACAAGAGTATTATAGGAGACAATGTCGACAATAAATGACATTCCCTGTGTTCCCCTGGTCCACAAATCCACTGATTCTATCATGGAAGACAGTCAGATTAGTCAAGCATGATTTAATTTTGGTAAATCCATGCTGACTGTACCAAATCACTCAGTTTGTGTTGTGTACCCAGGAATGGCTTCCAACAGGACTCGCCCCATGATCTCCCAAGACTGACCAACCTTTAGTTCCCTGAATCATCCTTTTGGCTTTTATTTTAATATGGGTGCAACATTTTCCTTCTTCCACTCATCAAGGGTTTCTTTCTTCCCATTTTCTCCACGACCTTTCAAAGATGATAAACATTGCGGAGATATTGGCCAGATCACTCAGCACCCTGGGATAAAGCCCATTTGCTCCCACGGAATTGTATGGGTCAAATTCTCGCAGGTAAAACCTCACTCAAACCACACTCACTGCTGGTAGTTCTCCTTCTCTAAACACAGCAGCTTAGTCAGTGAAGTCTAAGGCAAAGACAGCACTGAGCACCTCAGCCTCACCTGTGCCTGCTGTCACTAAATCAGCCATCCTGCAGGCTCACATGTTCCTTGTTCAGCCTTTTACCACTAACACAGTACCAGAAGTGCTTCTTTTTGCCTTTGATGTCCCCTGAGACTCTGATCTCCAGTTCAGCTTGGGCTTTTCTGACACTCTTTCTTACATAGGCAGCCAATGTTCCTAAATTCATCCCTCACAGCCTGTTCTGCTGTCAACTCTTTTTTGCACTGAATTTTGTGTCATGAGTTCCCTGCTGAGTCAAAGCAGTATCCTGGTACATCTGCCTGTCTTTCTGATGGGCAATTCCTGCACTTGGAGAATGCTATCCTTAAAACCTTTCAGATTTTCTGAGATCCTTTGCCTTTCAGAGCTCCCTCCCGTGTGCTGCCACCCGCCAGTTTTCTGAATAAGCTGAAATCTGCCCTCCTGAACTCCAGGGTCTATAGTCTGCTACTCTCCTTCCTCATGATATTGAACTTCACTGTTTCATGGCCCCTACAGACAGATCTTTCATAATTACCACATCTCCTTTTGATTCTTCCTTACCAATGACTAGCAGAAGCAGACGTATGTCAACTGTTTGGCTCATTCAGTACCTGTATCAAGAATTTATTCCCAGTCACCATCTGGAAATCTTGCTTACTGCCCTCATCCTGTGATGTTTTGCTTTTAGCAGACGTCAGGGAGTTAAATTTCCCTATGAAAACCAGGCTCTGTGATGCAGAGACTTTCTTGAGCTGGTTAAAAAAGGCTTTACCCACTTACCACTTACCCCTTTTACCACTTTATCACTGCAGGTGGTCTGCCGCACTAGAGCAGTGACAGTTTCCCCCAAGCTGAGGACCTTGCACTCTGGACCATATCTGCCCAGTTCAACAAGGGTTCAGCCCTCTGAAGTTCGAAGCTCCCCAAATTCTTTTTGAAACAAATTGGTGAAGAGCTTCTGGCAACCCCCACAGATTTCAATAGGGAATTAAAGGTGCTTGGTGGCTTACAGGCTCAACCCAGATAAAAGAATAAAGCATAGCATCCATAGAGGAGAAGCTTCTTACAAGGGAATCTTCCCCCCCTCCTCCCCCCC
>JAVJGI010000062.1:47021030-47064285 GCA_035590275.1 Ibycter americanus | reverse complement strand
CCCCGCCGCCCCCCCCCCCCCCCTCCTTTTTTTTTTTGTACACTCACCAATTAAAGAGCTCTCCCCTGGGCTACCAGGAGCACTGAAAATCTTGTCAGCCTGTGTCCTTTCAGCAAATGAAGAAATACATAGGGGGCTTGCTCCAGAAAGCCCAATCAATTTCAAAGTTAGTGACTCATGAGCCCTTGTTGAATTTAGTGCAATAACAAACAGTTATTTCAAGGAAATAAACAGCACGATTGAAAGTACAAGCTTTAAATCCTTTCCTAGAGGGGGTCTGCATACAGATGGTTCAAAAAAAAATAAAAAAGAAAAGAAAAGAAATGTGTGCTCTCACTATAGTTACGTTTCTTTTTGAATCTTTAAAATCGTAACATAACAGTTCAGAGAATGGAAATGTCAGGGCCTGGAGTCCGCTGTGCCTCCTTGAGTTGTACAGGTTCCAAGAATCTAAACAACTCTTCGTTTAGCCCTCAGCTAGAGCTATTCAACACCGTCTTTCGATGTTACTGGAACTAACACTAGCAAAAGTTAATTTTACTGGCAAAGATATGACCCTTTCAGACCAGGTACCTCAGCAGTGAGGCAGCTGAACAGAATAGTTGCTGAATAGTCTCATTCACTTTATAATGTAAAGAGGACCTGGTCTTGTAGCCTTTAACAAATTTTACTAGAAAATAAAGCAATTGTAATAAATGCTACTCCTAGAATAAATATATAAAATCCCATGAAAATTCCCTTCCTTATAATAAAAAAAGACTCTTCCCTTATGCCTTACAGAATTCAATAAAATATTCATTGATGTTGAAAGGATGGAAAGGAAAATCTCATCACTTTTGTTTGCTCTATTTCCTTAACTCTTACCTCTCATACTCTTTTCTCAAAGATAAAGGTGATTTATACTGATTCTTTTATTTGATTTGAGCTTTAAAAAATGCATTTACTTGCCATTTATAAGAAATATATTAGTTGGATTCCTGCTGTATTCACTCTGTGGAGGACAGTTATGATGTCTTTATACCCACAGGCTGCAGACGAAAGACCCCAGGATAGCTTTGGAAAAAAAAGCAGTGGAGAGTAGTTGGATGGGTAATTAGGCCTATGGCTAAGCTATGACTGTGGCAAGATGAGGCCCTAGACAACCTTTTGACAACATGATGTAGTAGATATGTATGGATCCCTCCACAAGCAAAACTAAACTGGTTTTAGCCATAGTGGACTTGGAAGAAAAGATCACCTCTGCCTGAAAAGTTAGCACCCTCTCAGCTGAGGAGCAGCACAGTGGCTCTTCATCTCTAATTTGACATCTAATGTGCTCAGTTCATTCCTCATAAATTAATTTTTTGGCCTTGGATTTGTTCACATCTCCCTCGAAATACGGTGCCTGTATCTAGACTCTTTACTTTGGCTGAGGAGGCAACTAACACTAGTGCTGTAAGAGTTGCATCTCTTCATGATGCCTTACAACAAAGATCTCAGTCTCACAACTGGATCTGTGTGGACATATCCTTTCTATCTAGATGTAGTCCAACTGGCCTAATTCATCAAACAAAGGCAGTTGCAACCAAGAAGTGTGTTAGTGTCTGGATCAGATTTGTGTGGGCTTTAGTGAGATAGGACACATCCTTTCTTCTGGAAAGCATTCCTGTCCCTAAATGGACTGACCTTGAATTTATGTACTTGTTTTAGAACAACATGCTCTTTTCTTGCACTGCTGCTTTAATTTTAATTCCACATTAGATTTTAGTATAGAATAGTACCAAAATGATAGAGGCAAATATATGTGTCAGAAGGCTTGAATGGACTAATCTAGAGTTATCCCATTGAAAATTATGCCCAGATATAATTCCCAAGCTAAAAACATCCTGAACTTTTTCAGCTAGCCAACACGTTTGCAAAGTAGATATATTCTACTTATGCTCCTGCAGAATACTTGCAGTTCCTCTGGTTTTACTCTCAGTCCTTCACCACATAGCCATACAAAAATCTGTATTTACTCCCAGAAAAGCTAGTGGAATTTTCAAATTAGTTTCCACTGTAAATTTATCAAACAAATTATGAGAAAATATAAAAGACAATTATCTGGTTTAGATTTCTAGAAGAAATATTTTTAGAGAGTTTTGAAAAAACAGAACATTCTGAACTTAGTGAAGACAGTCTCATTGCTGTTAAGGAGTAAATCCCATAAAAAGAGGTGCACAGTGAGCACAGGAGGCGGAAAAAGAAATTGAAGCATTTCAAACTGAAAATTAGAAATAAAAAAGATGTTAAATTTAGTTAAAAAACAATAATACTGTTAAAATTTCTAGAATTAAGTAAGTACTTTTCAAACATAGTATGGAAAGAAAATAATTGACATTTTACTGAGTTCTGTTCTGTACACTGACAGCATAACCACACTCTTTTGTGGTGCTCTTGCATGTGAATTCTGTTTTCATTTGGCTATTGAGATTGTCCAATGTACTCTGAATAAGGTTGATTTCCTGGTTATCTGGTATACCTAAATTATGTGTTGGAAAAACATATTTCAGGGGCACTAGACTATGATAATACCTGCCTTAATATCTGATGCTTTCCCCATTTTATAGGATCTTTGTAGCTTTCCAATGTTGTCTGAAGGGGAACTTATTTCTAATGTCCTTTTACATTAAATAGATTAATATTAAGTACATAGTGCTACAATTTATTCTTCTAATACCAGGCACTGCAGAGGGTAAAAGTTTACATTTATCCATAAAAACACTCAAAGGCTCCAACAGAATTTAGCTTCCAACCACACTGGTGCAGATATAACCCAGCTATAGCCCCATGGTGTAGCCCATTACTTTCTGAAGTTGTATTAACTATAATTACAATTCTCTATAAGTGTTCATATTGTATTGCCATTTTTTGGTGATCTCTCTTACACTTTACCTGGTGCATGCTTGCTGGTGACCTTTCCCATCATGTTAATGGAATAGCACAGTGGTCTCAAGTTTTATCTATTTAAAAATTTATCAAATTTATTTCACTTGCTGGAGATATTGGGAAATATTTACAACCTTATATTAAGTATGAAAAACTGACTTAATATTCCAAGCAAAGCTTATGTTTGCAGCTTTTGTGTTTCTATATATCTTTACAGCTACCTCTTTTATCTGTGAGCTCTCTGTAGATGTCTACAACTTTCCCATTAATGTGTCATCAGAGCATTAGTTGTATGAGAATGTATCTCTTGTGATCCACTGAAATACTTAAAGGAGTGTTGTCTTAGGCCCTAGATGGCTGGCAAGTATTTCTGTTTATTACTGGTTTAATTTATTGTATAAATAAACCGATCTTTCAAATTTTTCTTCGCTAGGAAGAAATGAGAAACGAGATTCTTGTATTCTAATAAAGATATTTTGGTTAGGCATTTTCACAAGTCAACAGCTTATGCTTTTTCAGTGTGAATCCTTCACACTGAATTCTACTTTCACTTCCTCAGTCTGTATAAACAAGAAGTGAACACTGGATCGATATTCCTCAAGTGTTGGTCAAAAGCAGAAATTTTTCTAAACTTGGTATCTGCCCTACTAAAAGGGCAGTAATAACCCTCTTAAAACAAGGACAGAAGCTACTGAATGTGTAACATAT
The DNA here is from genome assembly GCA_035590275.1 of Ibycter americanus. Lineage (NCBI taxonomy): Eukaryota > Metazoa > Chordata > Aves > Falconiformes > Falconidae > Ibycter > Ibycter americanus. The sequence continues at coordinate 47,060,670 of JAVJGI010000062.1, read as the reverse complement.
CTCAAATTGTTAGACATTCCTTGTGTGAAATTGGCAGCTCCTAAAACTAGCCTGTAACACCTCATGGTTCAAGTATACACAGCTGGATATGATGATTTGAGGGAAATACATGCCATAAGAATGGAAAATGCAAGAACTGCAAACAGCGTGAATAGCAAAGAGGTTTAAATTCTATCCTCCCACAAAGACAGCCTTGAGAAGAAGTAACTCTGGAGGACACTGAGGGATGAAAAAACTCTACAAACCTCAGATATGTTTACACGTTGAGGTAGGAACAAATTTTATTAATCTTATATTTCCAAATGCACTCTTCATTTTGATTTGAAAATGCCATAATTTCCCAAACAAATCCTTTTTAACAGGAAAGGGTCTTTCCATCTCTCCTAACATCTGGTTAGCTGCCCATGGTTTGACTTCAGTTCTCTTGCAATTGCTGACATATGTGCAACTTTCCCTAACTTCTTGATCTAAAAATCAGTCTTGGATTGTTCTCCTCCAATTATGTTATCTCATTTACAAAAACAGTTTAAACAAAGTTGTTTAATTTTACATTACAAAAGTGGATCTTCCTTCCATTCACATGTGACATTGCTTGGATGACGAGGGAAACAATGACCCAGGGTATCATTTTTACACATGACTGAGATCTGCCCTTTCCATAGTTGTTACAGGAGTCCCTTTCTGAGCTGCATAGTACAAAATTCACTTATAGCATGTTTTGTTCTGAAGGCAAGGATACTCATATGGCTCAGAGCAGGCTGTTCACACCACTGTGACATAGCAACTGTTCAGGGCATGCTTAAATTAAGAAATATCCTAAATTTGTTTCTGCATCAAACTGATAGCATCCTGTCACCACAGAAAAACTTCCTCAGCGGTCAGTCAGGTGAGGAGTACTTTCAGTGGTGGAACATTGGTATTGAAGAGCGAAGAACAGTGTCACTAGATAACAAAAAAATGACTGAACAGATGAGAATGGTTTCCAATTAATGTTCCAGCCACCCTTCACCCACTGTGCTCTTACTGACAACACCTGAAGAAATACTTGTCTACTCTTGTTCAGCTGTTGGTAATTGCAAGACACCTGAAGACAAATCATGGACAGCTAACTAGAGAAATAAAAAGACTGTTTCTTCTTAAAAGCCTCTGGCTGAGAAATTACGGCATTTTCAGACCTAAATGAACACTTTCACAAATTTCTAGAGTGCTGTAGGACTGTAAGATGAACTGTAATGACTTAGTGAAAATTGAGTTAAACACAGGCACACAGGCTGAAGGCTCTCATTAGCACAGCTGGGAACACACAGTGAAATAAAATGTAGAAGCTAGTGTTTTCTAGCTATGAGAAATCCCTGTGATATAACCTAAAATGCAGTAGTATGCACATCCCAAAGTGGAGGAGGGGTTGCCGAAGAAATTCCCTCTTTCTTTTACTTCATATATGTATCTGTAACACACAAATCTGTCCTCAAGACCAAACTTTTGCTTTGTATCATTACAACATTGCCTTCTCAGGTGACTTTATCACAAGTCTAATGAGCAACATAGAAGGTAAAGAAAAAGAACAAATAATTTATAATAATAATTAGTAGTAGGGGTTTTTTATAACCATTTTTAGGGTCTGAAACTTCACATATCAAGCTAGTCTTTGCTAAGTTAAGCTTTGTAAGCAGAGATGCCTACAACAGAAAAATAAAGCTTTTAGATCCTCTAAAATGAAAAGTAGAAAGTGCAGTGTTAATACTTTATTAGACATAAGCAAGCATTGTAGCAAACAGTCAAAACTGCGGGAAGGACATGCTCAGCATAATTAATGTCTACATTAAGATAATGCGTACTGTGCAACTGGGATGTGTGAGTGCAGCATAAGAAGACGTATCAGCCATTTTCAGTCTAGTAAGTACGTGTATGAAACACAACAGCACCATGGTGCGCAGACTTCAGTGGAAGCTAGCAAAAAGTATACAGATGCACATTCTCTGAAGCCATGCTGAAAGTGATGCCACAACATCTGCACGGCTGTTACCTGTGTGGTTAGGTAGTGTGGCACTCTCTTTTCATCCGACAGTCATTCTTTCAGCTGCAGTGCAGACATACTCTTACGGTAAGCCTTTTTATGCATATTGCGGTCACACCTCGCAATTGCACAAGAGACACAACTTAATGCCACCATTCAGCATGCTCAGTGAGACTATGTTATGTGCCAAGAGGCTTTTGTTTGCTGGGTAGAAACTCCTTGCCTTGGGTGTTGCACTGAACTGATCCTTCCAGGCATCCCTCTCTTTTTCTGCAGCTCTATGCAACTTACAGTTAGTGGTTGCTAACATTAGGATATGATCTCTCCTCACAAGGGTAGACAGTCTCGTTATGTATTTTATTTGCACCATCTGGCTTTGCAGCTTTATCTAAGGAAGACACATACCAGCAACTTCAGAACAAGTGAAAATAAAACTTTATGTGCAATAGGCTGAGGAAAAACTCTGTGACTTCAATCTTACTTGCCACATCCCTTCCACAAATAAATGTCATTCAGGAGTGTAGCTGCCAAGTCGAAAGGTGGCCCATGCAGTCCCAGGTGCCACGCACTGAGCGTGGCTGTGGATGGGAAGCGCGGCGCGCGGGTGTGCTGTGCACCTGCCCCTGGGCCGCTGTGAGCAGCCTCTCCATCCAGAGAGGCACTGCAAGATGCAGGGCTGTCCCTGCTGCTGGGGAGCGTAAGGGATGGGGGAAAAACAAGCCAAGCAGCACAGCTCAGCTTCCCAACAAATTCCTCTGACCTGATACAAAAATGTTATCCGGGCTTAGGCCCTGAAGCCTGTCTGTTATTGAACTTGCTGTGAAAAGTAACTTTTTTGGCAATAGGTAAATACTCGGTACAGTCCTGAGAGGTTTCTGAAAATCTCTGTAGAAGACATTAGCAGAAACGAAGGTGGAAACTCTCAGCTTGGTTCTCATCTCTCAGAAAGCTTTAAAGGCAAAAGCAGTGCTCCAGATTCATATATATATTTTCGTATATGTATACACATACATACCCTTATTAAATTTGTATGAAGGTACACTTAATTGCAAAGATAGATGAGGAAACAAAGGTCAAAATAGAGTTCTTCCCCCTTTCTTTGGAAAAAGACTGTGGCTGGCAGGATTTGAAGACACTTTACAGACTTTCCCTTTCTAGCTAAAATTTTGCAGAGGCTCCCCTTGGGGCAGTAGTGGTGAAGCTGGGCAGCACTGATCTCTTTTCTTCCTTTCCTGGGACTAGACAAGACAGACACTTGGAATCTCTTTGCTCTCACTTCAGGGCACCATGTCTGGAATATTGTTAATTTTTCTCTTGGTCTCAGGGACAGCAGTGATGCCTGAATTTCGTGCACTTCCTCATGAGCCTCTGGCACTTTAACATTTATTCAGAGTTTGGTTGACTTCCGCTGCCTTTATGTATCTTTAAAGTTCATTCCTGTGCAACTGTCAGTATGTCTATTTTGCAGCTTTGAAATAAGAAGCTTTAGGGTGACTAAAATGACACTTGTAACTGTTCAGTCAAGTGTGGTTGTGATTTTAAAGATCTTGCTGTTTTCGGTTGACTTTTTACTAACATTGCATCTATTTTCATCTACATCTTTGGAAAATATGTTACATTTTCCAACCACTTTATCTTGTGATTTATGAAGCAAACTATAATGTAGGAATAGAAGTAGTTTTGGGAGACAAAATTTTCCTTAAAAATATTTTCTGGACCATTGTTTTGTTTAGCCTTCAATTGTTCATAATTATACAACCAACCTTTCCCAGAATGGTTGAAGTGGCACCATCACAAGTAGACCCTAAGTCTACTAAGACCTTAAGTAGTGTGGAATAGCTTTAATATGATATGGGGACAGAAGTAAGGACCTCAGTGCAGACTATATAAAATGTGCAAGTAATTGAGTGCTGAGATTGAGGTTGAGTTCTAGGAGACCTCCCAAGGAAGTAAGTGAACACATGGGTCAGTTTAATTCTCTGCTGAAGAGAGACATGAGTGTTACCTAATTTGTCACATTATATGTGACATTCTCACCTGAATACAGATGCAGGAGTTCTAGCACCAGCTCTGTTCCTGCTTTGGCCATTATAGTTCACTACAATAGTGTGGTAAGTCTAATACAAAGATTTTAGGGTGTCTTTTCCAGCTGAGGACCACAAAAAATCACCTGTGCTTTACCTTTATCAGTTCCATGCAAGGAGTAAGCTGAGGGAGGTGCAAAGTCAATCAGCAACCTCAGGTGGGGTGCAATAAACTCAGCTGTTCTAGCTCGAAACAAGACCCATTCTGTTCTCTAGTCCATGGCATGGGATGGATACAGGTATGCTGCACAGACAGCACGAAAAGAGATGGAAAAGGGTCTATTTGTTACAAAAAATGTATATTTTATCCTCAGAGAGCCTTGCCTTTCAAAACTGTATTTTCAATGTAAAGCTCCCATGACGTCCATCCCCTTGGGTATCTTTTAGACTGTTGGGGGAGGCAAAGGACCAAGCGTAGCCTAACTGGTATTCTCACAAAGATGTTTTTTGCCAGTGTGGAAATGTAGCTCAGCCGTGGGCAGCTGTATTCTGCAGCTGCAGGAGATGGCTAGGGCATGTCAAATAGGAAGCTTTCTGATAATCAAACCTGGAGGTAGTGTAGTCACGAGTTTCATTCCTAACCACAGAACCACAATCTTTGCTCTGAAAAGAAAGAAAACTGCTGTTTTTAATGACTTGCGCCAGCTGGCTGCGTGCAAGGCCTGGGGACTGAGCAGGCATCTCAGGAGGTTCACCTCATACCAGCACCGCACCAGCCATCTCCTCCTTTCAGCAAGGCACACTTCAGGGACATTTACCATTGTACCAGTCTGTGCAGAGCACCAGTGCCTAATCTATCTGCCAACCACATTCTTCTTATTTAAACCAGAGTACCCCTACTGACATTCTCATGCAAATATTTCATCAGGTATATGGCTTTTCCACCTCATATGGCTGCTCATATTTAATGTCTTCTGCTTTTTACCAGACTATATCCTTTTCTAGCATAGGCAACTTCCTTTGGTCTTTTCTCTTTCTTCCTGGTATTTAATCTGATTTCATTCTTTTAATTTTTTGCTTATGTTTACACTCTCCTCCACCCCCTTTGTGATACTTCCATTTGCTTCTTTTCCTGTTTCTATGTCTACATCTTCACAATTCTCTTTTGTCCCATCACTTTCCTGCTTCTTTTCATTTCTCTCATTTCTCCTACACAGGAGCCAACAGATTTCATGCACCTCAGCATTTGAATCTCAGGGCCAGTTCTGTTTAATATCTTTATCAGAGCTCTGGATGAAGGGATCAAGTGCACCCTCAGTAAGTTTGCAGATGGCACCAACCTGGGCAGGAGTGTTGATCTGCTTGAGGGTAGATAGGCTTTACGGAGGGATCTGGATCAGTGGGCTGAGGACAGCGGTATGAGGTTCAACAAGGAGAAGTGCCGGGTCCTGCACTTGGGTCACACCAGCCCCACGCAGCGCTACAGGCTCGGGGCAGAGCGGCTGGAAAGCTGCCTGGTGGAGAAGGACCTGGGGGTGCTGGTTGACAGCCATGAACATGAGCCAGCAGTGTGCCCAGGTGGCCAAGGTGGCCAACCGCATCCTGAATAGTGTCAGAAACAGTGTGGCCAGCAGGACTAGGGCAGTGATCGCCCCCCTGTACCCGACACTGGTGAGGCTGCACCTGGAATGCTGTATTCAGGTTTGGGCCCCTCACTACAAGACAGACACTGAGGTACTGGAGCATGTCCAGAGACAGGCAACGGAGCTGGGGCAGGGTCTGGAGCACAAGTCTTATGAGGAACGGCTGAGGGAAGTGAGGTTGTTTAACCTGGAAAAAAAGAGGCTCAGGGGAGATTTTATGGCTCTTTACAACTGCCTGAAAGAAGGTTGTAGTGAGGTGGGGGCTGGTTTCTTCTCCCAAGTATCAAGTGATGGGACAAGAGGAAATGGCCTCAAGTTGTGCTGAGGGAGGTTTACACTGGATATTAGGAAAAAATCACAAAGAGTGTTGTCAACCATTGGAACAGGCTGCCCAGGGAAGTGGTGGAGTCACCATCCCTGGAGGTATTTAAAGGATACGTAGATGTGGTGCTTAGGGACATGGTCTAGTGGTGGACTTGGCAGTGTTAGGTTTGTGGTTGGACTCAATGATATCAAAGGTCTTTTCCAAGCTAAATGATTCCATGATTCTATGATTAACAATTTCTTGTTTCGTCCTTCCTGATCAGATGGATAACATTACATCATGGTGTTGGATTAATTTATTTTTCAGTGACATTTCCAGGCTGAGAATTTACATCAAACTAATTCATCCACTATGAATATAAATTTCTGATAGGAATTCTTTTGTATGAACATCTGACAAAAACCAATCTTCAAATCCAACTTCTTTAGTTCAAGCCAAACACTGAATTTACAATTAATCCCCTCCCACACATACATCCCACTTCATTAAACACCTTTCCTTTGCTTAAGGTAATCACAGTTTTGTCTTTTAACTTCATAGTGCTAAGTTTAGAATTATTGCTTTTTAATTTTTTATTTTTCTACTTTGGAGGAGTTGTTTAGTTTGTGAGCAATATCTTTTTTTTCAGGTCTAATTGAAGAAGGATAGTGTCTGGCATCGTATGGTAGATACACAATCTCTCATTCAGAATCCTTGAAACAATCCAGAAATTTAAAGAGTGTAAGTTCACTGAAACGTTTTCCACTTTTGAAGCTCCTTTACCAAAAGCAAGAGCTAGAATAATAACCTTCCAAGGAATACATTTTCCTGTCTCTTGAAAGAAAACAAAACACTAACAACAATCAGGTAGATGTCCATGTTTAATGCTTGTCCTTTAGTTTTCTGATGCCAATGATTTAAAGAGGACATTGCATTTCTCTAGTTTTAGTAGGATTTCTAAAGGACTTAGCAAATAGATGGTGGTCAAAAAAGCTGCATAATACAGCCTAAGCTCATGTGAATGACAAATCTGGGTGTCTGTGTCCTTTTGGAAACCCTCAGAGTCCTCAGCTGACAGGAGTGAGATTAGCTGTCACCTTTAAATCATTGAAGCCTGAGATCAAACAAGGCTCCTAATCTTAACAGTTCTTTTCCTGCGTATCTTGGTGTAGTTGCCAAGGTCGGAACCTGCAGCTATAGTGCTTGTTCCTAACAGCCGAGACAGTAGTGAAGGAAGTTGCAAACAGATGGGGAGTGCAGGGGGGACAGTGGGGAGAGAAATCAGAGTCTTTCAGACAAGGGAACACAAATCTTCAAATATTCTGTGTACGTTTCATACGAAAACTGGAGTTTAAACGTCTTCTAAGTACTGAGTAACAACTCAGTTCATTTTTTTTTCCTTCCATCAACCTTTCTTAATATTTCCTCTGTCCTGCACTGGGTTATCCCTACTTATGTTAGCCAAGGATTTTCTCTCGTTCTCTTTTACTATAACATGTTTTATTATAGAAGATGCAGCACAATAAGGGGCAGTTACAATTAAATTATTACCTTTATTACCAATGAATGCTAAGCACCATGAATGCTCTTTTCTTAGAGCACAGGTCCATACAAACCTCTTCCAGAATGTTCTACCCCTCACTGAGCAAAGGCTGGCTGTGCCTGAGCCAGCACCCAGGAGGGCACACAGCATCAGAGGGAAAGAAGAGAACTCATGTGCTCGCTCATGAGCTCTTTGTGTCAGGCTGAAACAACTCCTCGGGACTTAATATTAATTGGAAAACCAATATTTCCAGTTTTGAAGTCTCCCACATTGAGGGTGAAGGGCTGGGCTAGGCTGAATATGTCTGAGTGGTGGTTTTGAGGTAGAATAAACGTTTAAAATATAATGGTTGGGCCAACAAACCACTTTTTGAGCAAAGCCTAACCACTCCCTTGCATGTGCCTGTGATTCACTTTTCTTATTTTTTCCGTAGAGACAAGCACTGAAATAGCAAGATAACAAAAGCACATTTCCTGCTACAGAGGACAGGCCTGGTACGGATTTACTGTAACTTTTTTGTTGAATGAATAGTTCACTGAATATTCTTTACATTCCTATCGCTGGAATTCATAATAGTCCTTTAGTACAATGGTTTCCAGACTTTTTTGATCAAGGAAAAAACTTCTGAGTACACAGTCGCAATATATCTACATTTATTTATATATTTATAAATTATATTCATGTACTACTGTACTATATTTGACACAGATTATAAATCATACACAAGAATAAGAATTTTTAAAAGGATGAGATAAAGATGAAATAAACACTATTTTTAATTTTTAGAATCCTCTATCTTACTTATTAGGGGCACAAAAAATGTTTTCTTCCTGCACCCCAATGGGTTGTCTTGCACACCACCTGGGATGTATGCACCCCCCACACTTTGAAGACCGCTGTTTTAATGGGTATGTTGTAGTGGACTCTGCACCTTCTCAGTAGCAGTGGTAACAGTAGCAGTAACCAAGTGTAACCAGTCCACAGACCAGTCACTTGAGTTTAACATCACATTCACATGATCATTTCAATCTTTCAAGTCTAATTCATCTTTGGTTTGAGTCTTCTGGAATATCTGTGACTGGTTTGAGTTAAAAACATTGTTATTATGGTATTAGGAAGTGATGAAGACTTGAACGTAGCCGTCTTTTGAATAGAACCACAGAAATTAAATAAGACAGTGTTTGTCAGTTATTTAATTGTTTGGAAATGACTGTTGATTAAAAAGTACTGGAAGAAGGCTGGTGTATTTCCAGTGTTGACTTCAGTACGTGAATTAACATAGTAATCTGAAATGCTCTTGCATTTAGACCTCGATGAACGGTATATCACGTATCATTGAGCCTAGCACAGACATTACCATTAATTCAAACCTATCTTTCAAATTCTGAAAATATTTTAAAATTTACCTTCGACTCCCACTTAAAATATTCATGTAAATCCTGTAAAGCATTGTTGCTTTTATTTTTATAAAGGCTAAACATCTGAACCCCCAAATTTTGCCAGTAGCAGAATGCAGGAGAGCAACACCCTCCAGAACTGTTCTTCCCCAAAACAGGATCTAATGTGCAGCCAGAGCACCTTGGGAAAGGGTGACCTGGGCTGGACTGAACTGCCACTGTAAAGAAGACTTCAGCCCTCTGATCTGCTGTCTCTGACATACAGACCACCGCAGCCTAAATCTGCCACAAAAACTCCACTCTTGGAACTTTGACTTTTCAGGAAAAAGACCTTTAACATTTATAACAAATAATTAAAATTGTAATAAAAAACATTTGGAAGTCTAGTCTTTTAAACTGATTTTTCTGTTTCCTATCCCTCGGAAAATCAAGTGTGGTGTTCAGCTGCTTTTTTTTCTGACCGTAATAGCTCCAGCTCCATTTACATACCTCTTGCCAAGTTGTAATGATCTGGGAAGAATCACGGCTGTCCTTAGGCATTATGAAGGAGCTGCTGAACCCCAACACGTGGGGAAACATGGATAGCATCGAGTTCATTGAAAATCCCTTTCCCTGTTTGAACCAAGTAACATGTAAGCCATGTAAAACAACTTACATGCAACTGTCTGATTATGCCAAATTTCTGCCATGGTTGCTTTTTCCTTCTACAGTTTAAAACTGTTAAAGGAATAACATACATTATCTCCACCTTGCAATAACAATGCTATCCCTCATTCAAAAGTTAGAAACTATTATCTTGCCAAATTAAGGCAATCTCCTAATGATACCAATGATGGGATGGACACTTACTCATTCCTATTTTGATTTTTGTCAGTGAGAAGGTATTCGCACTTCTCTCAAGCCACTTAAACAGCAGAAGGCCTGATCCTGCTCACACTTCAGTAAAAAAGTTCCCACAGAGTTAATTGGAAATGGAGAGTAGACCATGGTCAAAAGCACTGCCATGTACAGACATCACAGCAGCACCTAGCTGGCAAGATGATTAGCAAGCACATCTGTTCTGAACCATTAAAATGATATAAAGAAATTGCCTTTAAACCACCTGCAGGACAGTAATTTCATACAATCATTACAGAGTCATTAGGAAAAGTTAATGTAGAAGGAAAACCACTGTGGGAAATGTAATCTTTTTCTGTGTTTACTGGATACTCTGAAGATGTGAACAGAGAACAGTCTGAAAACTATTGTGTTGGATGATTATGCCTCGTCTCCAGAACACATTGGCTCACGTATTTCTTCTATCACAGGTTAAACTACTCTCAACATTTTCAAGCCATACTGAGAGTTTCCATGTTAGACATGTAAATGTGGTCAAAACCACATATAAGCCAGCAGGATTTGGGATCCATGTTGAGAAGATGCGCTTGAATTCTGAAAGTGGTGTAGGCCTCAATGCCAGGTTTTGAAATCCTTTTATTCGAAGTAGAAACATTAAGCTGGGTATAAACAATATAGACATAAAGATGTATTAAAATTGAGGAAGGGCATAATTATTCATACTGGGATCAAAGGAAGAATCGAGGGGAAAAAGCAATGGAGGACAAAAGAGGAACAAAATGTTTCAGATCAAAATAAGAATTGCGCATTACATGACATAACAGAGAACAGTGGTCTGATACTGGAATATTTGCTTATACTCCTTTATTTTGTAGATAACGTTTATGTAAAGGAAATATGAGTGGGGGTAAGAAGAAATCTTGCTTACAGATGTGTTTATCTGCTGTGAGGATCAGAAAGTTCTGGATGACAGAGAAGTTGGAAGAGGTATATGGAAAGCACTAGTTGTTGACTTTGATAAGACTTTGACATCATCTCCCATGACAGTCTTGTAAGCAAACTATGGAAATACAAATCTGGACAAAAGCACTGGGAGCAGGAAAGTTCCATGCACATAGGGGAAAAACATATCTGATGTAGCATTGTCAGTATGCCACTGTTAATTGGAGAGCTACACTGGGTGGGGTATTTTCCTTAATGACTGAAAGGGCAGAACAGGAAATCTTCTTATTAATTTCAGATAGGATTAGAGGTAAAGGGGCTGCAAGCACTTTGGAAGGAAAAGAAAACTAGAATGAAAAACGAGCTTTGCAGATTGGAGGAAAACTTCGAAATTAAGAGCATGTAATATAAGGACAAGTACAAACACTATACATCAGATAGGAATAGTCAGCTCCAGCAACTTCATGGGGGTCAGCAGGTTAAGCAGCAGTTATACAGAAAAAACTCTGGATATTATAATGATTTCATTTAAAAAACACATGGTATTAAGATGTATAAGAAGGAGTAAATTATAAGTGTAAAAATATACAACATGAAAAATGCGTGAAGTATTCTTTTAAATTTACCAAAATTCACACAGATTATTTTTCGTGTACTTCAAGAAAGATACACCAAAGTTGTGATCTCCACAATACAAAATCCAGAGCAAAAAGAATAGTCAGAGATATTGAAAACATAATTGCCACAGAAAAACAGGGAGACCTGCTACGGAGAAAACTGAAGGCTGACATACTAGTTATTTATGAAATAAAATATGTAAGATATAAATGCTGATTTTCAGAAAAGTCAAATAATACTGCAATAAGTTGTTCTCTACATCTTCTGAGGAGGGTATGAGAAAGTATGCTTCAGTTGCAGCAAAGAATGCTTAGATTGGATATCAGGGAAACCACCCATTAGGATAGTGGAGTGACAGCAGACACAGCCCAGGGAAGTTGTGGAATCCCCATCACTGGAAGTTTTATAGCATTGGTTAGTCAAATATCGGTCAGGGATGGTATTGATGTAATCAACTCCTCCTTCAGTCAGAACTGGCTGATGTCTTCGGACACTTCCCCTACCATCCTACCTCATAGTTACTATCTGGGCTTTTGGAAAAAACCCATTTGTCCAATGCATACTAACAAAGCCCAAAAAAATCAAACATAAAGGAGAGAAAACTGTTGGAGTGCTTTAAGACAGAAAATCCTACATCTTTATTCCATGGGTCAATTCTCATGGACATTGTAGAAAGAACTAAACGTCTGCAAACCTGGGAGAGGGTGAAGGATTCCCTGCTTTACCCTGTACCCTACCTCAAATAGGTAAATCACAGTATTTTGTGGAAGGGCACATCATTGGCACAGTGACAGGTTCATTCAAAAAAGTAAAATGCGGATGAAAATTAAAAAAAAAAAAAAAAAGAAAAGAAAAAAAAGTGGAAGCCAGGCATAACAGGTGAACTACCAAAATGGTTATAGAAAGAAAAATGGAAAAAGACTAAAATAACCCACAACAGAGAGTTTACAGCAAGTGGTGCCAAATGGAGGTCAGTTCCCATTGCAGGGAGTCCAACACAGAAACTACCACTGTTGTTCGCCAGCCTACGCAAAGTGGCTTGCAGGGTTCCAGTTCGACTCTCAGAGTTCACATCGCCCAAAATGGTTGCTTACATTGGCATAGAAAATCTCTTTAGAAGACACTACAGCACTTGGGGTCACAATATCTCCAGGAAACCTAGTAGAAATACTGCTGGGAAGCCAAAGGATGTAAGAGATGGTAGAATGAAATTTATCTTCTCAGAAGTGACACATTCAGGTGAGGCACCTTCTCGGGGCCATATAAGGCACCTTCCTGGTGCTGTTAGTATCAGTACCCAAAGCTCACACTAACTTCAGAGGGACACAATTTTGCCACAGCTGCTGAAGAGTAAGGAGAACTGGGCTGGAAAGAGGAGTGGAAGGAGGGCTGGAAATGGTCAATACTGGTCTGGAAAGCAGAGCGCCAGATAAACAAAAGACCACTTAAAAATTTAGAATTTAAAAAATGTCAGCAAAAGGTAAAGCTACAAATGCAATAAAATAATCAAAGGAAATAGATACTTCAGTAGCAAAAATCTGGTCTTATGTCATTTAAATACACAAGCGAAAAGCCAATCAAGTATTCTGTGAAGCCACTGAGGGATATACAGAAAGTGGGAAGTTAGTTAATGACGTTAGTATTGCTCTGAGCCTGAATAAATTCTCTGCTTTCGTCTTCATGAAATAAGCCAAAGGTCAGATACTGAGGATTGGGATATTTTCCCAAGTGGGAGGGGAGGGAATGGAAGCGTTGAAAGACTTTATGAGTACATCAAAGCAGAAAGGCAATTAGAGCTGATAAAAGTTCACATAGAACCAGATACAGATAAATTGCATCCCAGTTTTGTTTTTTTTTTTTTTTAACCTAGCAATATGTAGAAAGATGTAGAGATTTCCAGCTCCTAAGAACTAAGAAAGCATAATATATTTAGAATTCAAGAGCACAGAGATTCAAGAACCAAATCGGGTCAGCCATGATATTAAAGCTTATTTGTTTGACAATTTATTTATTTATTGTCTCAGTGGGACATAAGGGAAAGCCTCTGTTATGGGGCTCAGTGAGGTGAGTTATATATCGATGAATGAACGAGATAACAGTAAACATTGATCTGAAATTATCACTATAGTGTTTTCCAAAGTAATTTGCACTTTGTACAGTCTCAGGTGTTTGCTACCATTAAAGTTGGTTTGCTAGTATCTTATACCTCAATGAAATGTATTGGACTTATTTGTTGTAGAATTATGACAGAAGCTAATTCACTGATATTCTGTTACGCTGATTTCAAATGTAATTTGTTAATATCTTTTTAGCTCTCTTGAATGAATGAGTTCACATTTGCTGTCTTCTTCAGCCTATTCTAGCTTTGCTCAGTTGATCCATTCTATGGGGAATATTACTTTTTTTTTAATAAATCAAAACCAGGAAGAACAGCTAAGGGGAGAAAGTTAAAAGCAGTGTGTGGTTTCCCAGATAACAGGAGTTGGTATGCTACACAATGCATTTGGCAGGGGGGACTGCGCTGACTTACAGAAAGAAACTGTGGGAAAACTAGCGTCTGCTAATCTCTTTATGTGAGCACACATAGATACTGTTGTGCCATACTCTTTTAGTGATGCAGGTGTGTTTTCTGTATAGCTCACAAACGTGTATTCTATTTTCAATATTACTCATAAACTTTTAGTGTTTCTGATCCCTTATCTACGACACCCTATAATTTGCTGGAAACAACTGTGCTGAAGAAAGCTGTAAAGGGGTTTTCTTGGTTAGTTAAAAGCCAAGGTTCATCGGATGTTTAGAGTTCATTTATATGTTTGAACACAAAATATTAGCACAGAAATTATCACTAAAAGATTTATATTACTAATGGATCTTCTGAATACATAAAAAAAAAAAGATACATGGGCATTTCAGTCAACAGAAATAAAAATAACAAAACATTGTTAAATCTGGCCTGTAATGCATAACCCTTTAACTCCGCTTATGTTTTGTAACAGACAACAAGGTGAAAAAGTCTGCACATGAGGTCCCTTTTCCACAAAACTGTTACACCAAAAAGCAGTTTCAAGCAAAAACAGCAAAGGGAAAGATAAAAGCCAAGGAAAACTTGAATACCTCTGTTACAAATAGCTTCAGACTTTCTTACACTTGTAAGGATGGTTCCAGTTAGAACTGACTGAATTCAGTCTGCTTTTGTGTCTTCAGAAGTGCTAGTAAAAAATCCTAATTAAGAAAAAAATTACTTTTGAAACATTGCCTTTTTTGAGGAAAAAAATATAAAAAGTATTTAAAATTGAAAAAAGAAGTCCTTTTAAAAAGTATTATAAAAATACAGTCTATGTGATTATGAAAAATGTGTGTTATAAGTGAGTTTTAAAAGACTGAAATGCTGTGCAGCTCTGTGCATGGTTTACTGGAAAAATATTCTCATTTAAAATGCAATATTAAAAAAAAATAATAAAAAATAAAGATTTTATTTAGAATACCATTCTGAAATGGTGTGAATCTGGTTTTATTTTTTAAAAGACATATCTGGTGCACTGTTAATCTCTTCTGATTGCAGGCATTTGAACCTTGTTTATTAGAAGTGTAGTTTTGAACAGAAAACAAAACAAGACTTTCTAGGTTTTTCGAGGAAACTGAAATATCCAAAACTTAGTGTTGAGGAATTTCATTTTTAATTGTGAATATCATGTACGCTTCATATTTTAATCCATTGATCTTTGATTAGATGACTGTACAATCCATTCCGCTCAGAGTTTATCAGTGTCAGGGGTTTTCTGAAACAGCTGCAAGTCATCTTTAGACATGGAAAGCAGTCCATGGTCCCTTAACGTACACAGAGTGTGTGAGCACCAAGTGAGCTATCCTTACAGATTAGTTGCTAAATTCAGTATTTTAATAAGTGGATGGTGCCTTGCATTTCAAGTTACGGCTGCAACCACCGACTCTGAGGAATCTGCATTCTGCAGCTTGGTTTTATCTTTTGTTCCAGCCAGCAGAGTGGAGCCGGGTCACAGGATGCCTCTGGTGTGTTGATACCACACTCTGCTCTGCAGAACCTGTCCGCTTGTAACTCTACTTTAAGCAGTAAGGAAGAGGGCTGGGTTTTTCAGTGGATATTTTTGATCTTTTAACATGTTTTAAATGTAAAAGTCTGCTTCCCAGAAGCTACAACAGTGAATTGACAACTGAGGATATTGGATTTAATTTCTGGCTTTGTGGGATGTTAGATATGTCACTTATATTCTCTACTGATTAGTTCTTCCTCCCCTGTCAGATGATTTTAATGATTCTAGCTCTGCTTCCCAGGAGTGTTGTGGATGAGCTTTAATTAACATCTTTAAAGTGTTCCGAGCTCCTTACCTATGCACTACAATATCAATATGAAATATGATTAGATTTGAGAAACAATGACTATCCAAAAGGTTAACAATCACAAGATTCATAGTGTATAGAATTTTCTGTCTTCTTTTAGCAGCTTACATGTCATATAGTAAGTTTTATACCCGTACCTGCCCAGAGGAAGAGAGGTTTTGACTGAAGATTTTTTTTTCCACTCTATTTTTATGTATCATGTCTAAACCAGTTCTGATAAAAAGTGGCTGTTCCTTTCAGAGATCTCAATAGTCGTCAGAGATTTTCTTTTAATAAGTAACATATTATTCATCACTGAGGTGGTGACCAAAAAAAAAGTCCAACTCCCACACAGGCAAATCTTATGAGAAGTGAATTTCAAGCTTCTCACAAAACCTCATGTCAATTAAGGCCTTCTTACAACTTTCTCAGGCAAGGTTGTTCAGTACAGTTTTCACTGCTTCCAGATTTAAAATGTAGGAAATTATGCAGTTTCGCTCAGATTTGCAGTTTGAGACTGACTCATATCCAGATTGGCCAAAAGTCATTGGCATATCATGGCCACCCAACGGAGTGCTGAAGGTGTTTTGATGGCCACAGTCTTGGCCTTCAGACTTCAGAGGAGTACCTGTCACACTTGTGTTAAATTCTTGCTCCTAATACTCTTTCAGCAGAAGTGCTAGAGTTACGAGCAGACACAGAAAGAAAACTAAAGTTATTATGCTTTCAATAAAGCCTTCTTGTGGGAGGCACGCTTCTGGATGGGTATTGAAAGACTTCTGCCTCCACTGTTGCTCTTCGGCTGAAAAAAGAGGGCTTCCAGCACCTTTACGAGGAATTGGCCGTTCAAAAATTGCCAGCAGTGAGTGCTGGTGCTCCCTGTACACAGTAGGACCCTCAACAGAGCATCTGCAACACCTGTGCTTGCCAAGCAAGGCATTTCCTAATCTAGGCCATCCCCATTCAGGGGGTTTCTCAAGGCTAAAACACTTTTCTGAATACTATCAGGGTTTATTTTCTTTATTTTTCTTATATTCCAGAATATAGATGCCTGTGCGATTCCCTTTCTTACAAGACCGCGTCTGTATTTTAATTCAAAACACATGAAATAAATATGAAGTCTTTGTAACAGTACCCAGAATCCATGTTCCTCCCATCCTCATTCATTTTTACTCTTTCTCTGGCATCACGAAGTTTTTATTAGCCCATTTATAACAAAGCATTTTCAAAAGGAGGGCTCAAGCACGTTCCTTTTCCCTGGCCATTGCCTGAACACATCCATCCCTCTGGTTAGCACAACTTGATAGAAAACTGAGCCTGAATCTGCTCTGGCAGTATCTGAGGCCCCGTAAGTGCTCACGTCCCTAGGTTGTTGGCAAAGGGGGAATTTCACCACTTCTTGGGGATGTAGGCAGAAAGCTGGGATGCTGATGTGTGGGTGAGTTCAGAGAACAGCCCCAGCTTAACGCATCCAGATGCAATAGGCAGCAACACTGGAATCTGCTCTGTGAATATTGATGAGATGTAAGCATCAAATCTGTTGCAACTCAAGGGGCTTCGGACTCTTCCAGCAGCAGAACTTAAGACATCTGAGGAAATACAAAATTTGAGTTACGTTAGGTGTCTTCAGGTTTCTTCAGGGTCGGCAAGAGTGGAAATGGCTTTTATTGTCTCTTTCTCTCTTTTTTTTTTAATGACTACCATCTTGTGCATAATTTCTGGCTCAGATATCAATGAGGTTTTGGGACTTAGGCCTAAATTTAACAATTAGTGAGCTAATACAATGAGCTCAGTAATTGCCAGTCTTGTTTCCATTTCATCCAGTGTCAGCTGCCTTATAATTAGTCTTTTGAATAGTCATATAAGATTTTATGTAATATATGTAATTTTACTTTTACTTCCTATATTGTACAAATAATTATATGTAATACATAATCATTATACACTAGATATGTATATAATTATTCTTGCTTTTGACCATTTTAAACTTAAAATATTTTGCCCTCACTATATCTAGTCCCTTGCTTTTCTCTGCTATGATGTAAAATGTAAGACTGTTTATTTTAGCTTGTTTTCAGCAAAAGCATCATCTTGCATGAGACTTTCAGTGTCTATTGATAATTTCCTTGTTTGTTTTTAATTAATATTTTCACTCATTCAGCATATGACACTCAAAGTAAATGTTAAACCTCTGGCAGAAAAAAATCCAATTGGCACTTATGTGCTGCAATAAAATGGCACACAATGGTTGGTGTTCAGGAAGAGGAGTGCTTTGCTGGGAAAATGGAGCATGATGATCAACTATCTTGACATTGCAAGCCACTTGAGAGTCATCAGGCTTATAACACTGACCTCGGAAAGCTGAAAAGAAAGTACCTTCAACACACTGTGGGGACAGCATCATCATCTGTGGCTCCCTGGCTTCAGGTGAACCTCTGCATCTGTTGCCCTTCTCCATCCTCCCCCAGCAAGGGACCCAGTTGCACTGCAGCTCCCTCACCACAGCTCCTTCCCCACGATAAACCAGAGCGCAGGACTCAGGCTGTCATTGTTCAGGATCTGCAGATGACTGATGAGCTATACTTTGGCTTCTCCTGAAACAGATGTTAATCTTTTCAACAGAACTTTATTTTTATTGAGAATCTAGCAGTATTGTTATCCATCACTGTTATCAGCTAATGTAACTGAACGTTATAAAATCAATGCAATGATTATTGTTACTGTAACGATCTGTCATTTTTTCAGATTAATGGTGAGGAGTATCTATCATGAAGGTGTATGAGAAGGACCTCTGATTTATTGTATGGCTAACCCAGACTGCCTTTGTGTCTTGATTTTGTCTCTGTACCACATTTCTCTGTTTTTCAAAAGCATATGTAAATATCTGTAGAAAATTATAAAAGCACACCCTGCCAAACACACTCACCAGGATTACAGGTTGTTGAGATCCTGTACTGCTGAGGATAGGGTGTCTGTAATGCTATAGACACTCAGCCCTGTCAGATTCCATTAAAGATGCCTTATCCCTGCCACTGCCCCTGCCTTGGCAATGAGCACGTCTCCTTGCAATGTGTGATCAGTCTAAGAACCAGTTTACATCAAGCTCACTAGTCTTTTGTAGTAAGTGTCACCAGTCACCACAAACAATAGTGTTTGATTGAGATTTCTTCTCTTTTGAAGGAATCAAATTGCAGTTTTGTCTTTTATGAAATAAGGCTCACTGGTCTGTGATTAAGATACACTATACATCATCATTCATTTCCTGGTTTATGTGCCTATATATATGATGTGCTCAGCCGACATTCTGATAAACATATTTCTTTCAAGAAAAATCTCTCATGCTTTGGGTCATATCTTCTTACATTGTTTTCTGGCAACTGGAATTAATAATACCCTTGCATAAAGTCTAATAAGATTCACTTCCATGCTGTTAATGACTAGCAGGTAACACCTGCTTAAGGGGAAATCGTATTTCCATGCAAATATTTCTTCTAGCTTTTCTGCACAAGTACAGCTCATGACAGAGAAGATACTAGTGGATGTACAGTTACAAAATGGGCATCTAACGATGTGAAATAGGATTACAGCAGACTGTTTTTGTTTTTTGTTACAACTGACCATGACTCAGAGCAAAATATTTTTGCATATCTTACAATTTATGTAAGATGGTATTGTGACACCTCTTCAGGGTTCTGCTGTGGTATAGACGACAACCGTATTCAAACCATCGTTCATTTTATAACTAAGCAAAAGTATGACCTTATGAGACCTTTTATTCTAGGAATAAATAGGCAGAGGGATTGAAGTAAATGATCTTTAAAGGTTCCTTCCAACCCAAACCATTCTATAATTCTATGATTCTATGAATGGAAGGTTACTTCTATACTAAGGTAATAAACATCTTTATATTAAAACACAAAAATTCCACCCACCCAAGACATATATACAAAAATCCTATATCAAATACAAATTCCAGGAGGGATTTATACACTTAACTTTATCTCAGTTCTTATGAAATGGAGAGAGAAGAAATATATTTCAATGTACTAAAAGATATTCCTTTTTCCCAGTTGCAACTGGCACAGATTTCCCATATCAAATAAAATATCAGAGTTCAGCTACCAATAGTGCTACCTCTGTTTGTGTTTAGACTTTCTAATATACCTTTCACTTACAGTGTAAACACCAGCAGCATGCTGAATGTATGAAAGCAATTAGTAATTACTGTAACCATTTTTTTTACAACATTGTAAGTTTACTTATTCCAGACTATGGGACAGATGTTGAAGAAGTAGAAAGTGCCCTGGTTCCTTCCCCAGCTGACTCTGCATTAAAAAGCTGAATCCCATTATATGTCTACAACACCATTTTATATTTGTGATACCAGAAACATACATATGATTATCATTATTTCAAGTATCTATGTTAGTGTTCTGTCCTTTAAAAGTGGACTCTTTTCACTGTAATTTGCTGCCTTGCCCTGGAAAAAAACCTACAACAAAACAGTATAAGACTGCTAGGAAAAGGAGTTGAAATTTTCCATCTGCCCCTTGATACCTGTAATTTTTAAAGTAAGACTAATAAAAACTTATTTTAAGCTTTATAAGAAATTGATTAGATAAAAAATCCTGAAGCTCTGGAAGATATGCCAAGGGTCTAATCCATTACTCTTGATCACGAAGTGCACACAGTATAAATTCAAAATTTGGCTATGGTTTGCTTAGCTCACCAGTACACAACTGCAGTTTCACACAGGTATAATTCCTATGAAATCATTGGTGTTAAACTAGCATAAAACTGGAATACCAAAGTTTTGATTGCAATAATAGTTTTGATTGCAATGATATATTGAGACAAATTAAAAAAAAAAAAAGATAGAATGAATGCTAGGAAATCTCCTGTGACAAGGCAACAGTTGGAAGGAAAGCTAATCAGACACAGTCAGAAGCAGTTGTTTTAGACTGTAAACAGTAAAAGGCATGATTTCTAAGTCATCTTACACCTTCTTTACTGCAATTGCTTATTTAATCCCCCTCACATCAAGAAGCAAATGCAGCTTTATTAGGCAGCTCATGCAAGCTTATTTTTCCCTCTGTATTCTTCACCAGTACTTACCAATTAACACTGCATCAACAACCTGCCTTTGCAGCAGCTGCTGAGCTAAAAATGTATTCAGACAGCAGAGCAGTATTCAGAACCATCATACTCCTTCTAGGAACATGACCATTTTGAACTACAGCTATACGATACCTGAAAGGGACATTTTTAGCTGTAGACTTTCCATAGCTGCCCAGCTTTGCAATCATTAAACTCTGTATTTCAGTCTGTGAGTTCCTGGTCCTACTTTGCAGAAGTTCAGCTATGTAAATATCTTAGGTTTGGCCCACAGGCGTCTTACAAAATACTTGATTTTCAGTCTTGACTTCTTATGCCGCATTGGTTAATCTATCTGCAGAACCTTGGTAGCAGAGCTGTTACAACCAAAACAGACTAAACAAGTAAGAGAAGCCAGGTTTGTAATGAGAAGCAATACCTTTTAATAGATCAACTGTTACACTTTTCATGGGAAAGCATTCAGACTCAAGCTTTTCTTAAAGTATGAACCAAAAATAGCTAAGAAACTTTTGGGATCATGTAAGCACATTTTGTGAGAATACAAAATTCCTGGATTCTGGCCACAGAGATTTGCCAATTTTCACAGACATCGTTTCCACAGAGTTTTTATAACAGCTGTAGTTGTGGCTTTATTTAGCCAAATGTCTATAGTACATGTTTATTTCCTTTCCAACACTGAGCCAGATGTCAAGTAGAAGGCTTGGAGGGATTTTTTTTCCGTGGTTTGATGGATTGAAACTTTTTCTTTCTTTCCTCTTCCAGTATGCTTGTGCAGGTAAGAACACATTTGTATTACATACAAGCTAACAGTGAAATCTGAATAAATTATTATAGTTAGCAAGAATGGTTGATGCATTCAATTATGAAAGGAAAATATCATTAGTGCATTTTAATATCATCATATATTTTAAACTTTCAAACAAAGATTTTCATTGAGAATATTATAGAGTTCCTTCAAATTGTATGCTATATGTTGTAAGAGAAAATTAATGTATCTTCTTTGCTTTGTTAATTCTCCTTCTTTCTGGACAGAATGAAGCAGAAGTAGATCTATTCTCTATAGAACTGAAATGTGTTCCTTAATCTGTCTTTGCACGGTGTAAAAATCATTGACTTGCACTTTGAGACTTATGGGAAGGTCTCAGGTGGACCTAAAGGCTTAAATACAGGCTTCAGAAAATGAAAGTCAACCTTCCACTTATTTCTGAACACAATCTTATATGTAAGAAATACAGAGCGGTTGTAAAATGCAAAAGCTGAAACTACCACATGCTGCCCCTTTTTTTTTTCCTTTTTTTTTTTTTCATGTTCCACGTTCCAGATAAACTTTAACAAAAACCTTCTTGCATGGAAGTTTTTGTACATGAGTTTATCCAATAAAAGCCGTTTCTGCAAAGAATTATCAAGGAGTAGATAATGTTATATGTGCAGAGCCGTAGTAATTTCTTCCATACCTTGAAAGAGTACAACCCTTGTACTTTATGATCTCAAAGGAGGCAAGCAGCACTTGTGATCCAAGTCAATCTCCATTAAACTCTTGTAATGCATGCTAATGCGATGTTCCCAAGGGAAAGCCATGGTGATATTTATCCTCGGTCCGCCTGCTAGAAAATCCCTGCCAAGCAGGAGAGGAGGCATCTGTATGCGTGGTTGAGCGGCATTTTTGTGCTAGCAGATATTGAAGGGCTCTGAAAAGATTCAGATTCAGTAGGAATTGAATTTGAGAAAAACATCTGAGGAAAGGGGTTTTGGATTTTTGTTTTTCTTTAGTTTGGGGGCTTAACTTGACGTTTAAAGTAACAAAACCTTCCTTTAAAACCCTCCAATAAAAACACTTTGTCCAGGAGTGTCATTATAACAAGTTGAACTCTTCCAGACTGGGTGAAATAACAAGTTAATTGTGATCTTAATAGATTTCCCAGGTGCTTGCTGCAATCAGACCTACCTTTTTAACAGTTCTCATTGCTCATTAATTACATTTCTTCTCTTAATTTCTCTATTTCTTTCCTATTCCTTGAGGAGTATGGAAACCAGTACAACTAATCACCTCTGAATTATGCATGTGAATCATCCCAGAAACATGTGTTTGGGACTTCTCTCTAGGTCAAGAGGTCATTTCAGATACAGAATAATTTCCCATCTTGTGGTAGGGACTCATTGTGAACTTTCACTACAGCCAGAGGCTGTGTGGAACAACTAGCTCTTAGGCAGGAATTTTCATTCTAAACTAATTAACATGTCCTAAATCCTAAACTACTGTAAATGAGAAAAAAATTTGAGCTGACTGACTCACCTGGTAATTCTTTTCTTTCCTATTAAATGTATTAAAACTCTTGAGAGTTCTATCAAATGGACTGCAATTAACCTAACACCCTGACTGCGATGATTAAATACTATTTGGATTTTATTTTTCTTGTACCATGACATATTATGACATAAGTTTCAGGTTTAAAGGTGTTAATTGGCACTATGTATTATTTATATATGATGTGATTGCAGTGGAGTTGTGATATACGCATGGAATACAATTAGAAGTAGAATGCGTGGGTGAAAGTGGTTATCTGTTTTACCAACTAATTCAATACAATCGTTTAGCAAATGATTCATGAATAGCACTCTACAGAAGATTCTCAGCATATCAAAATGGCACATTTGGATACTGATCCACAGTGGTTTTTGTTGTCTTGAATGGGATTCAGTTCAGTTTTTCTCCTTATATGGGCCTTTATTTGGCTTCTTACCATGGACTTCTACCACTGACCCGCTTCAAAGATACAGTGAACCTGAAGGTAGCAGGAAACAAAGTTTAGATTAACCGTGTTTGTGCTTTATGCTGCAGGGTTTTCATCTGCTTGTTATTTCCACTGGAAAGTCCAAGACCTGCCAAGAATGAGAAAAACAGTTCTGTATGCAAGTGTGTGTAGGAATACATATGCGTGCATTGTTACGTACATTGAGTGAGTTAATAAACATGCAGCAAAGCACATTTTCCCAATGATATTACTTTTATCATGCAACACTGAAAATGGGAATATGTGTTCCATTTTTCTACCTAAAATGTAGACTTCCTTAGCTTTGAGTGATATTTTTATGTGTATGAGATTTCACTTTCTCTGGAAGTATTTTGTGACCCAAAACCTTGATAATTCTTTACATTTCCACATTTCATTATAGTTTTAGAAAAGTAAAATCAATGCAGCTGCAATCTTGTCAACCATCTAAGTTTCTCTTTATGTGTAAATCTACACAACAAAACAGCCAGAATGAAACTCAGCTAGTGATTGCCAAATAAGAGACATCCATAATGAAAAGCTTTACTATTTGCTGGTATGTGACTGTCTTACATGTTGAATTGGAATACAGTACTCCGATCCCATGGATGTCCTTGCTATCACAGGAAAACCCTATCAAATTGCCAAATTCATGAATTACTAAATTTATGAAGTACCAGCTTAAAATTCAGTTTGGCACATACTTCCAGAATTTTCAGCTCTATGCTAGCTAGAAACTTCATCTTGTTTCTCACCTAAATTTATTCTTTGCTAATTTTTACAAACTTGTCTCCCACAAGTATTATCCTTCTTGTATAAATAGCTGTCCTTCTCCTATGTGTTTACCTCTGATAGAATAAGAAGGAAAGAAAGGAAATTATGGAAGGAAATTATGGAAATTATGGAAGGAAAATATATAAACTTTTAGCTCCTTGTATTTTGAAACTATTTAAAAGAAAAATAAATAAAAAGAAAAATCCAATTCGCAAAGCTTTTTTTTTTAATATATATAGATATACATTGTATACTTGATATAAGACTCTATGAACAAATACAAAATTGGTGGTTTTGATTACTTTGTACAGTTATAGGTCCAGCTACTTCTGTCTATAGGATTTCAGAAATCTTTTGAAGGTCTCCATAACTAAAAGAAATTTAACCAGGAATTCAAAGTGTTGGGAAATGCAGGAAATCATAATCATAGTAATTATATGCACCTCCACCAAATTATTTTTGACATAAGTAATAACTCTGTCCTCCATCCAAGAGGTGGGTACATCTGTTGTATGACTGAAGAAGGGGTCACATTTGCTCAACATCAGAGAAGTATGACGTGCCTTTGACAGGCTGTAATGCAGTGTTTACTCCCATAAACCTAATTCAGAGAAGCCATAGACATGCTGGGTCCTCCACCACAGTAGAAAGATGACAGTGTATCTGAAAAATACTTCACTTGCGATACATTCTCCAAATATTTTATAGACTGGAGATGAGCAGTTCATTAACTAAACAAATTGTGTCCTAGAGAAATCAAGTTATTTGATATACTCTTCAAAATCCAGTCTCTTGGACTTGGCAGTCAATATCAGCAAAAGGAAAACAAGACCAAAAATATTAATTTGCCTGGGTTACAGTGCAACCAGCTTTAAGAAGTCTAAATAAATTTTTATATGTGTGTTTGAATGGCTCAGCTTAAAACTTCCTACCATACCAAGTACAGACAGAGAATAAGTTCTTTTTCCATTTACTTTTATTTGGTTTTATTTTTTTTCCTTCTGCAAAACGTTAGCAATATGTTCCAGGTTAAGCTTGTATATAAGCTGCAGAACACAAAGGAAAAATGACAACTAGACAAAATTCTTTAATCAATACACTTCTGAAAAGCTGTAATAGAAGAAACAGCTCAAAAAGCAAAAACAAAATTATGAGTTAATTTTTCCTATTAGTTGTGTCACATCTGGGTAATTATTCCAAGAGGTTTGTAGTGTGTATCTAGTGCATCTAAACATTAAAAACCAGAAGGATTTTGCAACATTTGAGCTGAAAATCTCAGGAAATTAGACCTGGCTAAGCCTCTGCTTCTGAAAATGGTGATGTAGAAACAGTTAAAAATATCTAAATGTTTAACAATTTTTAAATTAAGTATCAAATTTGATTTAAAAATTGCTAAGGACTTGGATTGCTCTTAGTTTTTCAGCAGCAGATTCTGCCACAATGAATAATACTCCACAAAGTTGTCTCTTTCTTGTTGTGTCACACTTGTATTGTGATTTTATGCACATAAATGAGATGCTCCTTCAAATTCCTTTGTTTATATCCAGTAATACAAAGAAGCCTAAAATAAT
This sequence comes from Ibycter americanus, assembly GCA_035590275.1. Taxonomy (NCBI): domain Eukaryota; kingdom Metazoa; phylum Chordata; class Aves; order Falconiformes; family Falconidae; genus Ibycter; species Ibycter americanus. Next base: position 47,034,758 of record JAVJGI010000062.1, on the reverse strand, counting down.
AGTGGTTACTTAGGGAAATCCACAGTCTAAAGAAGCCCCCAACTAGTGCAGAGCTAGCTAAAAAGAAAGCTCTTGAAGCTCTATGTGTGTCATGGGCTGAATTTGGAAGACTGTAGATCCGGAGCCTGCCAGAGCTCCTCTATCGATGCACAGCTCTTACAAAGTGTAATCAAATAGCCTCGATTACTGCAGCCTAAAATCTGCTTTAAATTTTACCAGAGCCAGTGTAGAAATCCTTCAAACCATAGTCATTTCCACTGTTGTCTATTGTTGTAGCTACAGAGTAAAGCTGGGACAGAAGTTCTCCTTCATTGGTTTCTTCACTTTTTAATAGAAAATAATTTAATAATCTGTATGCATTGTAATTATGTAGCATGCTGGTTTTACACTGATGTTTATCATTCAGCAAACATAAAATTAGTACAAAACACAGTATGTCTTTGAAGCACAATTCAGATAGATTTCTCTCAGGGAATTAAGTGGCAATGTAATTAGAAATATAAAATAAAACATCTATATAGATTAGTCCCTATTACAGAAATAGATTGTCTATTGGCCATGCACTTATTTATTAACCAGATCCTGCATACATATTTATAAAGAATAGCCAAGAAAAAGTCCCATTGAAATGTCATTCTGACTTTACCAGGTGAAGTTCTGTTTGTTCCACCGCCAAAAAGCAACCTAATTACCTTCTATATGATTCCAGAACCCTTCAGAACGTTGTAAATGTGCAAAAGCTATTCAGCTGGGCTAAGGCCAGGGAAATGAAATTTCGAATTAGCCATTCTTTGAGAAAATACATTTAATTGGAGCCTGAAAGTTACAGAATGTGCAATGCCCAATTACATTTGATCTTTACAGAATCAAGCCCCTTGTCTATGAAAGTAGGGTACATTAAGCACTTGTATTCTCACCTGTACTGAACAGAGCATGAATCATAAATCAAAGAGCGATGACCCAAGTAGTCCACTCAGCTGGATTTCTTTATTCCTGCACAGCAGCAGACTAATGATCCAGAAAGTAATCCCTGTTGTAATCCTTTAGCTATGGATGAAAGGGGACCCTCAGCCCCTCACCGTCACTGGCGCTACACTTTAGCATAATATTTTAATATACATGACATAAATACAAAAATGAGTGCTTGCATGGCTCTCATCCTTTTTCCTTTTGAAGAATTAACGCTGGTGACAGGCCAGCGTGTAACCTGTACCGCTCATTACTCACAGAGCAAGTCAAAGGACATATAGTTCTCTTTATCCTGATCTCCTCAATAACCTGCTAGGGTTTTGCTGTGACCTGACCTCCATTTCCCCGTCCTTAGGCTGGCAAAAGCCGGCAAAGGGCCAGGGGTTCTGCTGCCATCACCTGGCTGCCCAGTACCGCAGATGATGGAAGGGCAGCATGAGGGGTGCGTTTCTCATGTCCCTTGGCTGCGGGATTAAGGACATTGTATTAAAAAAATACAGGCTATAGCCATGTAAAAGAATGCATTCAGAGATCTAGGTGAAACTACCTAATAACCTGTTTAAGAACCCGGTTTTCCTTTATACACATTTTAGACTGGATTGACTGGCTTCCCGTCCACCCACCCCAAGAAAGTTATTGTGTATCAAGTGCTTGGTGATTCTGCTTCCTCAGCTTTTGAAAAACCTGAAATGTTTTGAGAAGCAACAGAAAGAAGTATCCAGACTGAAAAATCATCTATTCCATGGCCCTCAAAACAGAGGCCCTCAAAATCACTAGTCATTTTTCTGAAATGGCTGCAATAAAGAAGGGACATTCAGAGCCATTTAGTAATTTCAAAGGTGAAGTTGAATCTGGTAAACAGTAATTTAGGAGTGCTAAACTCACGCTGGAACGTGACTCTTCTCGGCATGGGCCTCCAGCACAGTCTTGGAAATGGAAGAGTCATTTACAAGATGAGACAAGACAGACTTTGTTTCTTTAGCCTAATGAAGCAAAGGCTGCGAGGGAAATGCAGTCTATAAATACACCTAGGAGTACAACTCCCTGAGAACAGTAATAGTACTCTTGTAGTGAGGATGCTAGAATGGTAACAAATACTTGGTAAGATGTTTGTCAAACTTTTACACTGCCAGTTAAAAGAAGGTTCCCAGTAAGTATAGCCACTAGATCCAGAAGCTGCTATGCATCCGCAGAATTAGGGGACAAACAAACCAGCAATCCTCCTGATGGAGTCTGTTAAGTTAATGAATGGACTTGCACGATGTGAGGTCCTCTGACAGCAAGAGATGACTCCTCCTTCCTTCTCAAAGCAAGAGTCTTAAATATACAGGGAACAAAAAACCATACAGAAACTAGGTTTAACACCAGGTACTTTTTTTAAGACACAGTCTTCACCTGCTCTCTCCCAACATTTACCAGTTTCTTCTTTCTTGCTATATGCTTCACTCTTCAAGTTTGGAGCTCTGGCACCAGCTTTGTAACACCGAGTGCAATGCACCACTCTGGAAGGGATCACCAGCTGGGACTGAAACCATCAACACCAAATCTAGGATTTTCCAGACTCCTTTTACTTTTTAACCAAGATTCAGTCTCTCTGCATAAATTATATATCCCTAGCTTTGTCATGAAGAACTTTCCTAGAATACAGCAGTTTGCTTTCTATACTCCCTAATAAGACGCAAATTGCTTGCTTAAAACGGTGTGCAGATGTTCTGGCTGTGATTATGGGAAGAGGGATTAGCTAAAAGACAAAGCTGAAGAGCTGTGTTGGAATAGCAACAAATGGTCATAAGGCATCTGTCAAACATACTTGTGACCCCTTTCTGTAAGAAGCAGTTCAATAGCATATAAAATAAGCAAACAGCTAAGAGTCACCCAGGCTCCATATAAATGATTTCTTCCCGATCAAAAACCTGATGTGCAAGAACTTGACACCTCTTACCATTTGACCAAGTGGCAACATTATCGGGTAATTTTACAAGCAAAACTAGAGATCATTCTTTGTCCTACCCAGTCAATAGCCTGGGTATCTCATACGCTACTGGCAAAAATTGCTCTGCGTGCATTTTCTAAATGGAAAGGTCTTCACTGATCCGTCTCATCTAATGATAGGAGACTGTGACTGTTTTTACCTTCTCTTCTTCTTTCCCCCCATGCCAAATAGAGAATACGTCCTGGATAAGAGCAAATTCTGACTTGACAACTATTTAGTAATAGGATCAACATATTAACACATTAAACACATTAAAAGCATTTATATCCTATATTTGGAAATAACTGAGGCTCTTAGATGCTGTGCTCTCATTGAAATGTGAAATAGGGTGTCTAAATGTCTCAGACCAGTTCCAGAAGAGATACAGAAAATGGATCTTATGCACCAACCTTATGTACACTCTTTTAAACACACTATCCTATGCAAAACTCTATCTAGTGTTAAATAATTTACTCAGTGGGGAAGGACAAGATCTTTTTTCTCCTTTTTTCCCCTCATTATTGAAACAACCCCCATTCTTTCCAAAGAACATGCTCCATTGAAAATATTGTTCTCGCTATGACAATGTTGATATTTAGAGAATTATCTTTTTCATTGTACCATTTTGATTTATGTCACTTTCATCTTAAACTTTAAATAACCATTCATATTTTTATTTACAAATGTTGATCAATTAAGTTATTGAAAATATTATCCTTACAAGGGAAAGCTGGTTTTTTCCCATCCTACTAAGTGGCCTGCATGTACCTGTCTGTCAAACTGAACTAAAACTTTCCCTGTTTGTTTCCTTCAGAAGCAGAAGATGCATCAAATTATTCTTCGGACTTTTAAAAAGATTGATGTAAAAGACCAGGGTCTAGTTTTTTTGCCTCCTAAACCAGCTTGTCAACCTGGCAAGCAATTTGTCTGTGACTGTTCCAAAGCAGAAAGGAGAAAAGCTGAGTATATTGTAGTTACTCAAGCCAGTGTGAGCCCCAGGAGGCCACACGTTCTGTTTGATATATCCAAGGAAAGGTCAGCCTTCTGTGCCAGTCACAAACCAAAGTGGGGATCTCCGCTGGGAAGTCACGGGCTGTTTGTGAGCAGGACAAGTTGCTCCTGCAAATCTGGTTGTGCCAGGTTCTCTGCAATACTCTCTTCTGGCAGTTATTAGATTGCTGCACCATAAATTAAAGGTCTGATGTAACTGTTCCTCTCAAAAACATAGCTATACATCCATGCACTAGCTTTGCAAGCCAAAGGTGAGAGTATTAACAGTGAGGAAGCTTGTAGTAAGTGGAGGAGGGAGAGAGGAATAAAAGAGGTAGTGGAAAGCATAGGTAGTTTCACAAGAGGCAATGGACAGCCTTTGTTCCTGTATACATACATCTCTTCCCAAAAGGTCTGGCTTTGAAGAGAATTCAATATTCCTATACATGAAGTTATACCTATGCTTTGGATCCAAGTTACCCATTTTCATACTTTTAAACAGAAATTTTGTCTCAGATTTTCAGGTGGAACAAATATTCATAGTGACTCAAACCCATTTAAAATATCAGAGGAGCTGTTAGGATTTTACTCATTTTTGATGTGTTTTTACCAGCTGTAATTTTAAAATGCTTTGTCGACTTTTGCAGTTCTCATGGTCTTATGCACAATCCTGAGGGTTGCTCTTGAGTGGGTGATGATTGTACAGATGCACACAAACATCCAAATTTTCTCTGTGCATTCAGGACCAAAAAATATCCCCTTCCAGTGCTTGCAAAGGTGCACTTAAAGGTGATTCTGTCCCTTTCTTTAAGAGCTCCATAGGGAAGGTCCAAAAAGCAAATCCCATTCAATAAAAGAAAAAATAATGAGTTCCATCCTCTGTGATCGCAGGCTTTCCTACTCTGTGTTAGAAGTGAAATTCTGGAGAAACATGGTGAGATGTTTCTTTAACATATACCCCAATAACCCTTCACAGTTTCATTCCTTCCTCCTGAGCGGTTGCATTTTCTCTGACAGTGATGGTCTTCTAAATCTCCCAGGTATTTGTTTTCCTCCTGGAAATCATCTTCACACTGTCTTTGCAGCTGCCCCTTTAATTTTCCTAATTAATGCAACACTTTGATTCTCCTCATATGACACTTTGCAGATGGGTTGTAAGATCGGCGACACGTGTCAAGACTCATTGACAGACTGAAAATTTGTCTCGTTCAGTGAAACTTTGCAATTTTCTCTTCAGTTTTATCATTTAACCTTATTATAACCTCTTGCCCGTGGAGTTGAGATGAACAATGTTACGCCCTCCACAATTAACTAGTCTGAATGTATTAATTGGGCTTTATATCTCCTATAGCATGTCAAAAGTTGCTACGACAAGTTAAAAGCCATCCTTTAACACAAATATCAAGTCACGTATATTCTGAAGATTAGTATCTCTCTTTTCAGTGCTAGGTTTTGCTAAAATGTATATAAAATTTAGTATGCCTTTTAGACTGTCTCTATTTGCTAACCCTCTGAGGGAGTTATCACAGTATTATTTTAGTTATTACAATGAGGGTATTAATTTTGTATTTTATAATATATGTATGATTTCCTAATAAGCATCCCTTTTTTTCTGTAACCCACTCCATCTCCATTGTAACAGAGAAAATACACGTTCTAAGGTTCTGCAGTTTTCTCTGGAGAACAAAATACCGGGCAGATTAAACACTAGATATGGAAGACAAGTTCTTCCATCAGATGCCTTATTGGTAAGCTGGAAATAAATATAAAAAGTCAAATTTAGGAACAGAAAAGATTTCTGGAATTGTGGAGTCAAAAGTTTGATCACTCCGATTTTTGTTACTTTAAATTGAGTGAATGAACATTATGTATATTTAAATAAAAAGTTCTGTCTATGAAGACCATACGCAGCTTTGCTTCTGGCTAATTGTTTTCACTTATTTTTTTAAAGTTTACTTATCACAGAAATCCTAACAAAGTTCAAACTACACTGAAGAAAATTTCCAATGAAGTACTATAACATCAGTATTTAGTATCCTTCAAGTATTTCCAAAACCACTTTTGCACTCAAATTTCCATAATAAGGTAAGAATTGAGAGTGGGCCACCATTAGAAGCCCATGTTTCAAAAGATGACTTCAAAATTGTGTCTAACTTTTGTTAACCATTCATTGGCTTAGGCTAAAATAAGTTCTGTCAAGGCTAGACAGAAATAGCAATAATAGCATCTGATCTGTACAAGCTGTTTTTCTTTTGACATGCATTTGCCAATATTCAAAATAACTGCAAATCCGAAGGCTACATATTTATGAGAACTAGTCTCCATAAATCTCAAATTTTATCATGTTTCCAGCTTCCTTCTAAATGAGAACAGTAAACTTGTAAGTGAAACTTGTAAATCAGTTTTATCACCGTCTATGTGTGCATATGTATGATATATAATTATGCTTGAAATTCCAAATTGAACTTGTAAGTAGGTCTGATAAGTTTTTCTACTTCAAATTTCATCTCTTTCTAGGAGGTGGGAGGGGAGTCATGGGAATGTCATGGGTGGCATCATGCATGAATATGCATTTTATATGTTGTACATGCAGTTCTGTATGCTTTCCTTACTGCAATAGAACTGTTGGTCCTTACAACAGTAAATAAGTCTTTAGAAAACGATCCAATCGGTTAAATCTACAATTTTAATAAAATGTAACCAGATTCTGATTCACAGCAACAGTGAATCAGCTGCAAATTTCCAGCTCCATACTAAGCTACAGTTATGAAAAGCTAAAGAAATGGGGACTGGAGGCTTATTTGCTTGTCTTTATAATACAACATAGTGTACCTCAGTTAAAAAATAGTATCTTCCTCTATTACTATAGTAGAGACAGCACTTACTGGGACCTCTACTGTTCCAGGTACCTGTAGCACTGTTTCAAACCAGTAGCAGTTTGCTGCGATAATAAAATGATTTATTGTCTGCATATTCTGTAAATTACATTCATTCTGAAAAAATAGTAAAGTGTCTTCAGATCTATTTTGTATATAAGGAATAGTTTCGTTATCAAAGCTGCAGACCATTAAATGTAGAATTACTGGTGACTTTCGGCATCAAACAAATCAAGGGATAGCATTCCTTGTGTGCTTTGTCAGTTCCAGAGCATCCAAACCACAACTGAAAATAAAGGATACAATTCTGGTCTTCATATAATTTGTATATTGTGAAATATTAAAAATGTGAATAGGAAGGAAAGATGCTGTCAGAGGTCACATAACTTTCAATGCTTTTGCATTTTCTCTAGTTGCTTGGTAAGCTGCTAGAAAAACATTCCCTTCTGCTTGGCAATAACCTTCAGAGATCTTTGTAACACAGTTTTACACACTTTGCACATTCTTTTCCTCATGTTTTTACACTTATGAGGCTACCTGGAAATGTATCTCTATCACCATACAGGCTTATCTGAAGTAGTAACCACACCTAAAATAAGCCAATCAACTAGTAATGATGGGCTCTTTCCAGCTGCACGCTCATTTTCAAATGAATTTATTGAAGTAAAGGATTTACAGCATATGGACTCACAGACTTCTCATGAGTTAAACTGGCATCCATATGTACAGCTTTCAGTAGAGAACTCTAGAGTAATATTTACAATGTAAATATCAACTTTTATTACATAAGAAACAAATATATCACAACTTTCACTTCACAACATATTTGTTCTGGTTTGATGACTAAAGTCACCTCTTTGAAATACTATGTAGAACTCAAAAATAGCTTGTTCTTCTCATAGACTTTACCAGGTGTCCTTCAGAGGCCCTGAAAAGCAAGGGAGAAATGTTTTAAAAGACATTTTCGTAAGCAGTTGCATCATGAGGTGTATAAAGCAGACAGTGGACAAAAATTAACCCTTGATATAAAACAGTTGCTGCACTTGGGACTGACAAGCATGAGATCCAGGAGCTATTCAGATGACACTGGTGGGCATTACAGCCAGCAGACAAGGCTGTAAGATGAAGACAAAGGGTTGAAGGATTAGGCAAAAATGTGACTGCAGGTTGGCCTCCAGCCCTGACAGCTCACTTTGAAAACAACTGTATCCTTGAAATGGATACACGAATTCAGGTTGCTTGACGCACACTACATCGGCCACTGGGCACTGCAGTAAAATGACCAGTAACAGTCAATGGTGAGTAGGCAATTCACCTGGAGGGAGACCCGGATCATCAGTACAGTCCATAAAAAAAGGAAAGGACTGAAAATGTTTCCAGGAAGACACCCACAACCCGCTGCACCACTACTCTCTCTCACTTAACCAACATCAGAAGTTTCAGCAAAATCCAGGAGCAGATAGTTCTGCAATAATCTTGTCTAGGAAGAACATTTCTTTCCAGAATCATCACTTACAAATTGTTTTGTTCCTTGAGGCATAAGCAGTCTATATCATTTCTAATCTTTGGGAACTTTAGAGGAATTTCCATGTTTGTGGAGTGGAAAAGAATATTTCCTTTCAGTCTTGGAGGGAAATAGGAAATAACAGTTTGGGGAAATGTTTTGTTTTGTTTTGTTTTGTTTTTTTTACACACACACACACCCTCCGCTGATGTTATCTTCAAGAGTAGCCTTTTATTTTACTTGTAGTTGAGAGACAGCTGAATGACAAAACCCATCCTATTATCAATTCCGTAATACACTTTCGAGAATACCGAACCAAATTCACTTCTATGTTACCCTTTCAATTTCATGTCCCTGCAAATGCTGTGATGTAGGTGGGTTTACATTTCAGTAAACCAAAGAAACATATTTGTGAATGGTTTTAGAAAAGTAGCAGTAGCCACAGGGAAAACAGTAACTGCAATATTTGCATGTCAGACAATCCTTCTGCGGCACACCTTAGATGGGAGTCAAGTGCTTTTTAATGTTTAGTGTTCATGTTGCTGATCCTCTTAGTTCCAGGGGCAACTCCCTTCTAGTGAAACAGATGTTAAACCAAATGTGCAGCTTCTTTTTTTTTTTTTTTTAATTAAAAAGAAATACCCTTGAGTTTTTTCTCTGAAGAAATAATAATCTTTGTAATTAAAAATGAGTCAGTTCTGGGTTTATGTTGTAGTGCACACAAGTTGAAACACCCAAGTGAGCTAGGTGCATTATTAACAGTGCCATTGAATTAGGAATTTTCAATAACAGCAATCATGGGATAACTTAATTATTGTTATTAAAATGATTATTATATTCAGACACAACCCCTACAGAAACAGGCAGTATTTCATGGAATATGGCTCTTTCCTAGACGATTTGGCTTTTCTGATAGGCCACACTTCTTGTATGATTAATCTCATTTTATGGGTCAAGACAAGTAAGAGATAACAAGAGGAAAGAAAATCTGGGCATACCAGATGGGACGTGGCTCAGCAGATCATCTACAGAATCATAGTTTTCTGAAAAGGAAGGTTCAAGAAGTTCTGCTTCATCTCGAAGTTTGGCGGGGTTCAGCTCTTCCTGGCTGTTGTGGATCAGAAACAAGTTTTATTGCTCTCAGAAGAAAAAGCAAAGAAGAAAGCAAAGCCTGCTTCTAACTGTAGCTATTGCACGTTTTGTTACATTTATACCAAAGTGTTAGAAATCACATGAAATGGCATGTTTAATGTGTAAAGAGACATAATATTTAAAAGGAGTTGTCTAAATGAGTGACTATACAAACAGAATATAAGCTCTACAAAAACATATGCTGGCACTTCTCACCTATAATGATTAGGACAAATTGTCTTTCTGGGACTTCCAAATTTTCATTTTATCTGTGTACTTGCAGGCAAATTTTCAACAAATAGTGAATTTTTTTTAAAATAAAATTGTTGTTCATGTTTTACAGCTCTGTGCATTTTTCCTTAAGAGGCTTTTATATAAATAAAAAAATAAATAAATTAGGAATCTGTCAGAAGCTTTTTAAAATTGCCAGATGCTGTCTCCTCTTTATTCTTTTATTCTAATCTGATTGTGGTGTCTGTTCCAGTCTGGAAGAAAATGTCTGTACTTGAAAACCATGTTATAAACTACATTATAAAGTCCTTAATGTTCACTGCCTTTTGGTTGTCCTGTCCGTTTGCATACATGGGTATAAATCTTTTCTGTCTTAATACCATACAAGTATGGAAACATTATATATTTGCTTTCTTGTAGTACCTTCTTTTTCCAGTTAAAACTGAATTTAAGTATTTCTTCACAGCCATTTGCTTTCGAAAGCGGCTGTAGTTGTCAGTGAAGACAGCGTCAGAGTGGCGTTTGACGGGACTGTCCTGGGAGCTGGCAATACAACAATTACAAAGAAAAAATTAATAGGCTATATCTGTTTAAAAGAAGATACCATTAAATGAGTGAAGCAAACTTTACAATGCTGATTAGCTAAACAAAATAAAATTTCATTTCAGCTTTCATTTCCAGCTATGACTTTAGGTCTTTTTTCCGTTGAAAAGAAGCTGCTGCTTCTATTGCTTACTACGCATTTTAGTAACAAGGATCAAACTCTAAGGATTGGTTCAGCCTTTTGGGGCACACCTTCCACTGATTTCTTTCTCCTGCTCAGCCTCGTCATGGCCCATGCAATTAGGATGCATACTCAATGATTTCTAGAGTCCCTGCCCCAGGAATCCTGCAGGATCAAAAGGCTGAATGTGGATTTCACGACTCCCTCCTGTCTGTTCTCATAGCCCAGGTTACTCTTTTTGATAGGCTGACTTTATTCTGATTTCTATCACTCCAGAATAAATATTTTAGTACAATGCCAAAGTGCAGACTGTCTTAAGTCATAGTAAGCTCTTAAAGGACCTGGTCACTGTTCATATTGAACTCGGTGAGGATGGAGCCTGCCTCTGAGGAAAGTCAGAGTGTAGCATCACATACATAGCTACAAACGCTTGTTTTAAGGAGGTATCAGGAAATGAAACACACCCTGTGAAATCCAGACTTGGAGGTCTGTTTTTCATGCACGATCTTGGGACGCCTCAGTGTATTCTGCTTTAAATGATTTATGTTAGTTTATAGCATATGGGAAACTGGCACTATATGTTCTGGGACAAAGGCAGCACTGACATAAATGCAGGACCTAAATTTTGCTCAGATTTTGAGCATATGAAGTAGGCACTCAAAGGAACTGTCATATCGGGTAAGCCCAAAGCATTCTACTATTCCATTCCCAAGAGTGCCCAGTAGCTGCTGCTTAGGGATATAAAACCAAGGGAAGTATGCAGTGATCCTTTCCAGCATTCTACGATCATTAGTTTATGAATGTCCTGGTCTGGAAGTTGCAGCCAGATTCCTTGTCTACGGATTTGCTTCATTCTTTTTCAAATCCTTCTGTAATATGGATCTCCCCAACATCTGGCAATATGTTATACAGTAGAAAAAAAAATATCCTTTTTGTTTTCACTGTAAACCAATCTTTTCTTAATTTCATTGAGCATTCCCCTGTTCTTATGTAAGTACTGAGAAATCAATCATTTTGTATTTACTTTTGCCATTCATCCAGCAAGCTGGGAAAAACACTACCAGAGAAAAAAATTAGCAAATTGGAGTGATAATCATTATAATATTGCCAGTATTTATTATCAGTGCTATGTGCAGTGTCTGTTGCTCTACCCCTCACAGCTGTATCAGGAATAAATAGTAACATATTCATTTAGAAAAAAATACCACTAAGTTGTTATACAGGATTTTCAGTTCCCCCGTCATTATATCAGTTTCTTTTTTGTTATCTCTAAATTGCAAAAATGAGAACTTAGGTACGCAAGGGTGAAAAATTGCCAATGAAGCCAGCTAGGAAAAAACTACCTAATGTAAGTGTCACCTCACCTAACTCGTTTTCTAATAAGCGAATGCAGATATCTCTTCACAGCAAGTTTAGCCAAAAGATGGCTGTAGACACTGGTGAAAATTCCATCAGCGTGCCTTGCATTTCTGAAATGGACAATAAATAAACTCTACAATACAACCTGGGTTCATATAATTTTGATTACGTTCATTTTGTAAACATATTCCTTTCCTTAAGTTATCTACTGTATATATTAAGTTAAGCTTAAAACAAGGTCCATGTTTTCATAAAAACATCCAGATTTTCACAATATACTTTTTAGCCCTTCGTGGGAAGTAGATGAATTGCATTGCCATTCTGACATGATGAATCAACATTTCTGCAGACATTCCTACTGCTACCAGTATTCAACCAGACAACCAGTGTGGTTGGTTGTTTTTTTCTTCCTTTCCTATTTCTCAGTTTGAAAATGTGGCCAGTCTTTTGGCATAATTCAAGTAGTGCATCATCATTTGTATTTATGATAATAAAGAAACTCACCTATCAATAATTCTGGACAGATCAAAATAGAATTTCTCATTTTCAGGTAGTGTGTTCTGCAAAATGTCTGCTTCAGACTTTAATGATCCGTGGACATGGTCAGATTCACTGGCTCCATCAAATGGCATTCTGTTTCCCAATCTGTTGGAGAAGGAAACCGCATGAAGTACACTTAGCTGAGGACACGCAACACTTCGCTGCAGCGTACGTTCTGCTTTGTGTCAAAATGCACATCTACCTACTTTAATCTGTAAGGCATTTTAAAGTAGTCTGGATAAAACAAAAATCACTTTCAGGTATAATCCATGCTCAGTGATAATCGACATAACAGATCCTTCTCTCTGATGCATATTTTCTAGATATATGTTGTCATTGCACAGAATTTATTCCAGTGAACAGTGCATAATGTATAGCAATTACAGTTCAAGTGACAACCACAGAGCTTTTCATAACAACTTTATATTTCATATAAACGATGGATGGAATTACCAGCCTCCACCCATGCAAAGTGAAAACACTTCCTACGAAGTACTTACGTTCCAATTAAGACTTAAAATGCACATGGAGATGCAGTATGAAACAGTTCTTAGGCCTTCTCTTAAAGAAGTAAATACACCCTCAAGAACCTCAAAATAAATGTGAAATGCAGTCATGTACCTCTACGTGTTTTTATTATTTCATGTTTAAAATAATTTGCAAGCTGCAAGTTAAAAAAGGTTCACATTTAATCTTTTAAAACGTATCATGGCAATTGCTCTGTAGAAACCAATTTACAGTTACTTCACATTTTTGTGAACTGCTGTTTCTTATGATGTATCGTATTTTACCCAGGGCCATTTGACTGCAGAGCAGTAGTTTAGCATCCAATGTTTCTTCCAGCTGCTCTTATGTTCCACAGCAGACAATGGGCTCCCCTTGCTATAGTAAGCCTGAGTACAATGATGTGCACAAATCACATACCAAAACTAGGATAGTCTACTGTCCGTGGAATTTTACAGTGTTATTAGTACTACTTATATATCTGAGGCACGGAAGACTTCTGTCCGGTAAAAAAAGGAAAGTTGTTGTGCAAAATCAGCTGACTCAAGCCACTCCTGTTGAAAATCAGTCGCTATGCTGTTTTGCTATACCGGTTTTCATTGGTCTTTTTACACTTTGTGTCTCTTACCTAAACGTAGAACGTACCTTTCTGCCATCTGGTTTAATTTAGTTAGACAACTAGTAACAACTTCAACCATTCAAGGCATGCAGCCCTGAACCCATACGTCGGTCCACACGGACCACGTCCCCTCAACTCATGATTTAGGAATGTTCAATACGTTCGATTTTGCCTGAGTATGTCTCCCCTGTTTTTAAGGATGCGTTCACCTAGGCAAACTTTGGAGACAGGGGAGCTTTCCCACAAGAAAAGCCGAGACCGCTCGAGGGGCACCATCGTGCCCGGGAGTGCGGCTGCGGGCGGCCCGGG
>JAVJGI010000062.1:46980238-47018190 GCA_035590275.1 Ibycter americanus | reverse complement strand
GAAGCCATTTTTTTGGACCAGTTTGGGAAATGGTCTCTGCAAGGCAACACCAAGTCCGGTGGGAAGGAGTTTGCCGAGGTTTTGGGGTGGGAAGGGCTGATCCAGAGCACGGCCCTGGCCGAGCTGCCGGCAGCGGGGACCGGGGAGCGATGGCGAAGTTCCCTGCCAGCGTGCCCGGGCCGGCGCAGCCGGGGGGGGTCTCGCAGGAGTCCTGCGGGATGCTGTCCCTGCCAGGGAGGAGGGGAGCCGCCGGCTGAATCTCAGGGGTATGCGAAAAACAAGGCTGTTGTCAGTTGCTATGTATGGCTGGCTGCATGCTGTGAGGAAATATATATAGGCTGCACTGCCAAAAATTTTTGAGAATCACTGGTAAATCAGTAGGTTTTTACCTTACCATACCATACCATACCATACCATACTATACCATACCATACCACCCATACCATACCATACCACACCATACCACACCAGGTAAATCTGGTCTGCTGTAACTTTGTTCCCCTTTTCACAGGTAGTACGCTAGACTGGACGAGGGGGTAACATGCTGTAGGGCTGGCTAAAATGGCCTCAGAACCTCTCTAGGGGTGGCACTATTACTGAAAAAAACCTCTCTATAGTTCCTTTAATGATATGAGCAATCTTTAGTGCATCTAGTTGTACAATACCATCTATTTTCCCTATTCTATAGACAAGAAACTGAGTCACAGGGAGATCAAGTGGATTCCCCTTGTTTATCCAGGAAATCTCCAGTGGAGCTTTTAATTGACCCCAGATGTCCCAAGCACTTTTCAATCGCACTAACAATTGCTGCATTTCCCTTCAACACCCTGCTACACCCACTGTCTCCACCACTTGAATCAAGATAAACTAAAGAAGAGACGTTCCATCTCCCTTTCTCCTTAGCCCTTTAACTTCTCAAGAGCATTTTCATTGAGCGAGGTTGTTTGGGGATGACTGAGAAGGGTTTGGGGTGGCAATCCAAATTCTATCTTTTCCAACACTTTTCCCCCCTGAAGCTTACATAAAGTATTATTGCAACATCATTTGGAGATGTTTTGATAAGAGCAAGTCATTAAAAACAAAATAATTCTTTATGAACAGATGGAGAAAAGCCCCTTTTCTGTAGGAGTCCTAAGTGAGTCCTTTAAGATCTAGGCAGATGGGCCCTTTCTGGATGGTAACTCCTTCGGTCATCTACTGACTGAAACTCTACCTTTTCAGAAAAGTGTTACTTGGAAAAAAGTAGTGCTTGGGAGCTTAAACAGGATAATAATTAGACACAAGAAACTCTTGGGAAGTCAAATATTTTGCAGTGGCTGTTGCAGGAATCCTGATGCATAGCAGTCCAACATTTACTGAACCTTTTATCTTTGGTTTATATGTTATCAAATATCTTTTGGTTACTCCGCAGTCTTGCTTTATTTTCTTTTATGTTCCACTCAGCAAAAAAAAAAAAAGGGTTATAATCATAAAATGGCAATATTTGGGAATGATGGAAAACGAATTAAACAGGATTGAGCAGAAGTTTGTCTGAAAGTTTATCTCGCCACTTGTATACAATCTTGTGTGATATATATAAATAAATCAAGTACTACCTAAAATAGCTACATCATCTGGGGGAAAAATATTTAGGAGTTTTTAGATTTGTTAGTTAGATTTGATTACTGTGCTGAAATTAATGGGCTAAAAAGCTTCTTAAAGCCAAATACTTACATGAGAAAAATCTGCTTATTTCCATGGAGGATCTGCTTGGCATTTACTAGATTTATGTAATTGTATTTTTAAAAAAGAAATTACATCCGGAATAGAAATATAGTTTTATTTTGGGGGGAAAAAAAAGAAAAATAATAAGAGTTGTTTTAGGACTTGCATATTATATCAGAAAAGAAAACTACTGACTTATGAGCTGTGTCTCACGAATCATTGGGTCTGCCGAATCTCCCTTGTGCATTACAGCTCATATTCCTGTAGATGAGTTCAGAAACTCTGCCTTTGATCCCATAGCCATATCACATTGATCCATGAGTTTTTAGAGCTTATAGAGTGGATTGATGGAGCGCTATCATTCAGCAGCCAACAGAACAGCTTTTCCAACTTCCACAAAAGAGATAACAGAAGAAATGTCAAGGAACTCTACATGAAGAGTAAAAAATACAAATAAAAAGTGATAAACTAACCTGTTCTTCTCTAATCCTTTAATGGCATGATTAGTATAATCTCCAATTTCTGCTCTCAGCACCCTGTTGCATTGCTGGGTCCCACTTATGCATAAACATTCATATTCCTCAATATCACCTGCTTTGAAAAACTGGGTGGTGTCACTTGCTGAAACTTGTTCCAGCTCTTCACAACTCCCTCTGAATGCTTCTCAGGAGTAATAAGGAGAAAACCATCAGTTCATTCTTTTAGGTAAGTTTTATTTCAAAAACACAGTCCCTGTTCCATCATACCTTTACCCTGAGTCAGTTCTGCAAACTCAAAAATGTGATGGAAAACAGAATAAGACACAGACAAATATTTTGCGGTTGAAAACATGTGACTTGCCTCTCTCAGCAGAAACAGCCAGCAGAAGAGTGCTTGTCTCCTCAGTTCCCATGCTGGGGGGGCGGTCACGCAGGTGGAACAGTGGAACCTTCATTTCCTCTCTCGCCCTTCCTGAGCCCTGCCTTCAGGTCACAAGTGAGGATCCTCAGAGCAGAGCCATTAACTGGAGTAAACTGCAACAAGTAAATTGTATTAACAAACATGCCTACCATGCACAGTGTTTGTACTCCCGCCCATTCCAGGTAGTACCTTTGCATTATGACTCTGTGTGGGTTAACAATTTTCAAAATCAGTTTTCAAAATCACTGAAACATTTGGATTGTTCTCATGATTCCCAGCCACTCTTCCACCTCCTCCATTAGTATGTCCTGACATGTCATTAACATAGACACACTTGATTAAAACTTCCCAGTGGATACCGAGATGAGCGAAAGGCATGCTGGAGAGCTAGTGACTCCAGTGGTACTCCCAAGGGTCTTTTCCCCTTGTCTGTGATGCCATCTAGGAAAACTCCTATTGCTTGTAGTTTAGTTCCATGTTTTCATACACCCTGGTCCCTCAACACAAAGTGCAATCTTTGCTTCTCTCAAAGACTCCAAAACAGTTTGGGATGGACATTTTGTTCTCCAGGTGTTTATGCTGTTTGGTATGTGTTCAAACTACTGCTTCATGTCCATCTGGTTCATGGTATGCAGATGTCCTAGAAGTGGGAGTCCAAATTCCTTCTCATTCTTTAGCATGGACGTGATGCTTTCGCTGTTCCCCTCTCAATATCAGACACGTCTTCTGCACTGATTCCTCAGGAAGATCTATGACTATGCAAGCTTTAACAGTAGCTTTAATATTTCTGGTTTTCTGTCAAAGCAATCTCCTTTTAATGCCTCACCTAACTTGTTTAAATAATTTCATTCACTTTAAACCCCAGAAAAACACGTGGTAATACAAAGCTTGTCAGGAGGCTGAATGGTTTCTGGCTGGTCATGTTGTATATTCTTTGTTTTTAACAAGCTATCTGAAACATGTCCTATTCCTATAAGCACTGTTACAATCTTCAATTTTCAGCAAAGGACCAGATGACACTTTCATCACCAGAAATGTGTTTCTCCCCCTGCAGGTGCCCAGCTCATTCCTCTTCTCTGCAAAGCCAAAATAACCTCTGTATATGTCAAGAATGTACGTCTTTAAGATGTCACAGCATTCAGACTCAACTTCCCACCCGTTTTCAGCCAGCTCTTTACTTCACAGGGTTTCGATGCTTTCCACATAAATTGACTTGTCTATACAAAAAAAGATTTTCTATGGTGAATCCTTGAAAAATCACTTTATTTTTCATGATATTTGGACACGTATAAGTTTCTCTAAGCTAGTATCTAATTATCTAAACAGATATTAAGAGCAATCTTTCAAACCTGAACCCCTACATTTTCTCCATGCTTTTGGGCCTGTCACCTGTACTATATGATACCTTATGGGTCTCCTTTTGCCTCTCCTTGTGCAAAAGGAGTACAAAATGGGAATAACCTCCAGAATCCTTTCAGACTACCTGTTAAAAGCAAAGCCCATAGAACAGTGCCACAGTGGAGCTCAAAAGTTAGAAGGAAAGCCTGAGAGCAAACATGCCTGGGGCACCTTATCTTACTGTGATTCACTGTTGACACTCATTTTATGGAGTCTGGCTGCAAGTTATTGGAAGCTTGGGGATTCCAAGGAACTAATGATGCTTGTGCCTAGGAGCGCATCTCCATATGAAGCCAAGCCGTTCAAAGCCCCTTTGCTTTCCTAACTACTTCCCATACTCACTGCAAAAAAAACCCATGAAGCATCAGAGAACTTAGTCCATTTATACATTTGTAACTATATGATTGGAATCTTTTGTGTGGTGTATACCGTAATGTCTGTGCCGAAAGGACTGGAATACATCTCTGGTTTTGCATAGATCCTTTTCCCTGTGTATAGTACAGGATCCTGGTTCTAGAATTGTGGCCAAGTTCTTTTTGTGTTCCCCAGTGAACATTGATACTATTGCAGTGTCTGGAAGCTTGTGAGGGCAGACGTATCATCTCAGGATATAGAAAAACCCACGTCAGTCGGACTGCAAGGCACATCTTAAGATGCTAATTATGCCAGGATAACTTTATCCCTTGAACTGACCTAATCATCACAAGTTCTTTATTTACCAAGCTGAAAAAAGCAACCATCTAAAAGCTACAGCAGAAACAAGCTAAAAATGCTTCAGTCTCAAGCAATTACCACTATTGTCTTCATGGAAAAAGAGCTGAGAGAGGTTTTCTAAAACTGTCCATGTGTATAAAGGGCATAGTATAACGTGCTGTCTCTTAGCACTACTCTAAGCCCAATGTACGTTATTATGACTGTGAAAATCTTTATTCACATTTAGTTTCCATGAAGAAGCCATACAGAAGAAAGTACCAACCTGTTGGTTTACCATCCTTAATGAAATATATAATTTAGACTTAACTGTTTTCAATATTATTTATGGAAGAATTTTTGTAGTGTTCATGGTCAAGAGACACAGTTCCAACCTACTTTATCATTTAGTTCAACTCTACAGGTCACCAAAACAAACAATAAACTCCTACATCTTGTTTTATTGGCTTCTTGGCCAATACATCAATGGCTCGTTATCCTTTTTGACCTATATGAAGAGTTAAGAATGTTCCAATGAATGTAGCACTGCAGTCAATATATTCTTCTTCATTAAGTACACCTAAATAGATCCAATATTAGTAGATTTCTAAGGGATTTGGGGAGGTGAAGTTCGTCCCAAAGATAAAAGAGATTAATAGGCACAGCAACACCTTTGATAGCCATTGTAAGTACTGTCATGATGTATGTATATGATTATATTCTGCAATGTGTTTGCGGTTTTGAATTTGACAGGTGAATGAAAGTGCTTTCTGCAGAAACAAGTGCGTAACATTCAGCACCAGTGCTAAAACAACTAATCCAGTATTTCCGTTTCTATTGGATGTTAATATTAAAATGTTGCTAGCTGTTGAACCTAACCCTTGGACCTCAGCACCTTGAAATTTGCTAACCTTTGTGCTCAAATTGTAACAAAGCATGAGTTTACGAATTATTGATCTAGATATGAATCTTGCTCCTGGTGACTCTGTGTCAATGATGCAGTTACATCAGGAGCTGCACAGTAAAAGTGACGTGAGTAACTCTTCTCCAGTATGTAACCAGAGGATTTTTTATTGTTATTTCATGGTAGTAGATAATTATTCTGTACAAGATTTAAAGTACAATTCCATCTCTCCAAGTCACAGATAATTTTTTGTCTTACCTAAGGAATTTTCTGGTTTTATAGAAAAATATTCCATAGATGTGGAATCACACAATGTCACAATAGAAAATCATGTCACACAACACTGGGTGTGGAAAGGGCAGCAAAGTTCATCTGTCACAGGTATTCTTCCTTGCTCTTGTTCTGAGAGATGCTTTTTGGTTACTTGTAATAGTATCATCTGAGGTGCAAGAATTTCCACATGGAGTTTTGCAGAATGATTAGAACTTCATATTCAAAGGGGACTTCTTTGTCTATTGACATCACCCAATGAATGTTGCGACTTCAAACACTGGGTTCAAAGGCCTTCAGCATGAAGGGATAACAGAACAGTTGGCTCAAGGAGGTTTACCCTTCTCTCACATCTTGGAACAAATATGTTGAATAGCATAGCTATGCTTTTTGAGACAGTGGGTACCATAAACTGAAGCTGAATCCATAGCCCTGTCTTGGGCTCTATCCCCTTACGCACAATGCTCCATCCAGGGTTTTATGCCTCAGAAAGCTGATCCTCAGCACAACTGGTGGTCTAGGTGTCTACGCCTGAGCAAGGTCAAGGATCAACCTCTCCCAAGGCTGCAACAAGGACTGCATCTCCCAACTTGACTGACAACTGTCCAGCTAGGAAATACTTACTGACTGTCAGCTTGGAAGCTGAAAGGCTTATTGATGTTCAGTGTAGTCATATTTCACTCCTAGCTACCTACTATGTACACTACCCAGCAAATAACTGTGTGTACTCATAAGGTTGCATACAATTCGACTTGCACACAGTAAAGGACACCCAAATCAAAATGTCCTAATAGTGAAAAGATTACAAGGTCACTCAGCAGTGTATGTCATGAACAAATTCAAGACTACAATAACAAGCCATAAGCTGGAATCACTAAAACAATTCCAGCCTCCTTTCTGCCTTGTCCTCCAGACAGATCCAGTTGAAGCTGAACCCAAAGCAAGATCTCTCAGGATCTATCAGGATATGATGCATTTTGTCAATTCCTCATGCTGTCTAAAGGCAATAGAGATAGGAGACAATCTTTTTATGTCTGTAGGAGATTGTCCTGCTGGGGACAGTTTGTCTTCAGACAGTCTTGATTACGTATAGCATCTCTGTAATGTTAGCCTCAACACCCAGGGGAGAGACTGGCTATCTGATGCTAGAACAGTCTTTGCTCAGCTTTGCTTTCCAAACCAGCCTCTAAAATGTTCCCCCACATGGTGCTCAGAAGTGATCTTTAGCAGAGTGAGACTAGAAAGACTTCTCTTTAGTCTTTCTTGCTGCAACCCTATTTCATAGGCATATCATCCAGAGAGATGAGATGATGCAAAACCCACCTCTGTCAAACAACAGAAGTGCCAAGACTCAAACAAAGCTGTGATTCAGGGGTTCCTAACCCACTCTCACATCAAATAATAGAAAGGAATGGCCAAGCACTGTCTGATTCACCATGACCTTCATTGTCAGCCCCTCATGAGTCTGCATGAGGACTTAAGGATCACTCTTATATCCCCACAGAACATTTCAGGTGCTCGAAGAGTGACTGGGCAGGTGAGATGAGCAGAGTAGTCATCTGTTTTCACAGGGAGAAAACTTTCAACAGACAGAAATCACTTGGCAGATACAAACTTTGTTCTTTAATTAGGCTTAAGCTAGTTCTTAAACTAGAACAATGAGGTTTATGGAATGATTTTCTGATTCAGCAGAGTTATTTAATGCATGAGTAATCTCATTGCAGTCAATAATAGAGCAATATAGATTAAATCATAAGTGGTCAGCTAGAGCATCTGGAGGGTTAACGGTTAAGTGTGAACAATCTGTTTTGCTGGATTGGACTTGTGTAGCATGGCCCTCAGCTGTGTGTTTGGCACACCCCGTTTACGAATCTACCCCTAAAGAACAGCAATATATAATACAGTATATTTCTTATTCTTGGTTCATTATTCTGTTGTACAAATAAATGGTTAGCTTTGAAAGTATTTGATCACTAATGACTCATATTGATGTCAAGCTCAACAAGATTGTCTGAAACATTCTTGGTCTGTTTTTAAGTCTTTGTAATGCCCAACACTGGAAGCAGCTTTTAAATCACCTAGCCATTCAGTGTCTTGAAAGACACTGGTGCTTGAAAGACAAGGTGCCTTGAAAGAAGCAGGAACAACTACTTATACCTCCATGAACTGCGTAAATGCATTTAAATGTATGTGATGATATCTTGCCTTCAGTACCCAAAAATGTCTCTGAGAAGCCATGCAGATGCATGTGCTTTGTTATGGGTTAGGGGTGATGGAATCAGGAGAGACCCTTTCAAGCATCTTTCAGGAACACTATCAGGACATTAAACACAGTCACATTTTGCTTACTTTGCAAAGTCATGGTAAATCTGCCATTCTCCAATTCATCTGAATTTGTTGAAGCCTGGCTTAACCTACACTGAGCTTTCTCAGTCCCTGTTTCTCTCCTCTATATTTTTGGTTTTACTGGGGATATCTCTGGCCTAGAGCAGGTCCCCTGGGTTGGTGGAAGAGGCGAAAATCTGCAAATGCTTAACGTTGGTGTCTCAGAGAGAGTTCTTTTTTTTTTTTTTAATCTAATGCATTTAAAATATGGTGACATGATGTGGGAACATATTTAATGTTCAATTTCCCTTTCAGAAATGATTCAATGCCTAGAAGCATTTAGACACTTTGAAATATTTTATTTAGTGTATGTACAAGCACCCAAAAATATGATTTTGAGTGTGCAGGAATATTTACAGATTTTATAGAGATTAATAGGCACAGCAACACCTTTGATAGCCATTGTAAGTACTGTCATGATGTATGTATATGATTATATTCTGCAATGTGTTTGCGGTTTTGAATTTGACAGGTGAATGAAAGTGCTTTCTGCAGAAACAAGTGCGTAACATTCAGCACCAGTGCTAAAACAACTAATCCAGTATTTCCGTTTCTATTGGATGTTAATATTAAAATGTTGCTAGCTGTTGAACCTAACCCTTGGACCTCAGCACCTTGAAATTTGCTAACCTTTGTGCTCAAATTGTAACAAAGCATGAGTTTATGAATTATTGATCTAGATTTGAATCTTGCTCCTGGTGACTCTGTGTCAATGATGCAGTTACATCAGGAGCTGCACAGTAAAAATGACGTGAGTAACTCTTCTCCAGTATGTAACTAGAGGATTTTTTGTTGTTATTTCATGGTAGTAGATAATTATTTTGTACAAGATTTAAGTACAATTCCAGTTCTCCAAGTCACAGAGTCAGTTTTATGTTACCCAAAATGCTAAAAAATATCTGCATCATCAATTAGTGCATTGTAGAGTTATAAGAATTCTGCGAGGCAATTCAAAGTTTTACTAAATAGTCTGTCATTTAGTATTGAAAAAAAGGGTTCTGTATCTTTCCATGACATCTGCCTGAAGGATTACAGAAGGAAAAAAAGGAAAAAAAAACCCAGTAAAAATCAGTGCTTTGATGCTGGCAAACTAGCACTGGGGAGCTTATCACACACAACCCAATCAATTCCTCAAAGTGATTCTCTGGATAACAAAGTCATCTTCTCTGTTACTTGGCAGGACAACAAAAGAACAGGATAAAGTGAAGACTTGTGTATTTTTGTCATCATACGTATGCACAGAAAGAGAGAGGTGGAACTTACTATGGAACTAAATAGAGAAGCAGTAAATGAGAAATAAAATCCTACAATCCCTCTAGAAAAGGTTTTAAGGGAGTTCTTCCCTCCTACAAAAATAACTTTAAAAGATCACCAGGGTATACGGCCCAGGAACAGAGCAGAGAATGGCTGTCCTCTTTGCCTCTCCAGTGTCCTTCAACTCAAGCCCTAGACTCGTCAATCTAGGTGCTGAAGATTCATCCTGTTTCAATGCACAGCTAATCATCGGCAACTTCTCCATACATGTCCAAAAAAATACAAATTGCTGCCAGCTGTGATTTGTGCTCTTGTCAAGTTGGAGCAAGAGAGCAGCATCACCTTTCCTGTGTAGTCATCAATGTGCTGCCGTAAAATAAAGCAGATCAATATGGTCCACCCTGAACTAGATAGGAATAATTTTGCATTCCAGTGCCTTTCCATACTGTCCCTAGTCATAGGCACATCAGACAGTTATGTCCTAAATCAGCAAATCCAATTTCCTGCTATCTCAGTCCCATCACTGTACATAATCCCTTTCATGATTAAGCTACTCTTGTTTAAAAGAACTCCTCGCTCTAAAATAGTGCAACTGCTCCTTCACAGCCCAAAGCACACAATTACTTGATTCGGCTGCTAAATAGATGAAAACATGCCTCTGATGCAGAATGTCGCCGGGAAAGCAGACAGGAAACATGTTTACTGAGAGAGCTCCGCGACCCAGCCTGTGCCGATCAGGCGCTGCCACCCTCATGCAGTAGTGTCGTCAGAAACCCGACGGGAGCCAAAAGCTTCCACAGAAGTTAGAAGCAGAAATGGGACATGCAGCTCTCTCAGGTTGCTTCCTCCGGCTGCAGACTGCGTGAGGGCAAAAGCACGGAATAACGGCGAGGCCCCAGCCAGCGCGGCGCGGCGCGGCCGGAGGTCCTGGGTGGAGCCACTGGTGCTGCTGCAGCGTGAGGCAGAAAATCAAGCTGGAAGAGTCTCCTCTTCGCTGCCCAGAGCACTTCAAAGAGAGCTGCTGGCAGCCGCAGTTGACCTGTTGACCGCTGCAGTAGTTTCCTCAAAGCTCTCTAGCCCAGCTGGATGAGAAATACTGAGTCAATTATAGTCACTGTTAGTATTCCGCTGAAAAAGAGACTAGGGTCTTGTCGTCCTTTTGGGCATTCAAAAAGGCAAAGAAATACTTTCTCACAAAGTCATGCAGAAGTTCCAAACACTCAACCCCTTTGAACACCCACTTTTATTAAGACACCCAAATAAAGGTATAGGTATTTTACCTGGGTTTTAAAACACTTTGTAAGGCTGGATTTTAGAATTCTGTTCCCTGCTTCGTGAGGTTATATCAATGCTATTTTCCTTAACCTGCTCTGGACTTGGCAGAGGTAAATTTCCAATTAGTGTTTTCTTTCTTTTTTTTCCAGAAGCTGTACTGCGTCATAGACATCACCTAATTTTATCAAGTGCCTATAGGTCAGGGATCTGGCATGTGTCATTTCACCTCTGAGAGGATATTTCCAGTAAATGCATTTTTCAGTTTATACTTAGGAATGGATGTTGAGATGACTCAAAAACTTCATGGTAAATTACAAGTGAACTTTAAAAATTTGATTTGGCAAAGATGCGGCATGTTTGGTGTGTTACAGTATGATAATTAGTAGCTGTCTGAAGAGGTGATCAGCAGTCCTTCAATAGGGAAAGGTCAAGGAATGAGCTACTTTTGTAAATATGCTGGAACATCGTTGTTCTCAGACAGAGAGCTCACAAGTTTTGTCTTCTATGTTAAACCAGAACTGGAGTAATTGTTTTTGTGCACATTGACAATAACAGAATAGTGTTTCTCTTTAGGAAGATAAGTAGCTCTGCTCACTTCAGGGACAGCTATCAGGATATCTGGAAGTTGATCAAAGCTCTGCCTGTCACTCCCTGTGTAATTCTGGGAGCACCCGTTTAATCACCCCCTCTCACTGTGAAAATGTATTACATGCAAAATTGTTGTAAAGTTAAGGTATTGCTTGTGAATGCTTTGAAATCTTGAAATCTGCAGAAATACGTATTTTTTAATTCAGCTTTTCTTTCCAGTGTTTTGAATTGAAATAAAAGGCTAGAAAAGACCATTACAATAAGCAAGTATAATCTTTTGCATATCAAACACCCGATGATTCCTGAATCCCGCAGTTCGGTTTAGGGGTCGATCCTGTGTAACGTGCTTTGGTTCTAATGCAATAAAATGTGCATTTCGGCAGGAACCTTGTAGTGATTGCCCACCCATTTAAAGCAAGCATTTGCTCAAAAACTTTGTGGATTGAAGTCTAAGTACTTGGAAACCAGTGGATTTAAAATCTGTAGACACTGTTATTCATATAACTTCTTCAGCTTTGGGGTGTCTCACCACAGAAGCAGAGGATGGACCAAGTCCTCGTTCACACTTCCAACTATATGAGCTTGCACAATTAAAGAAGACACCCCTCTCTTTAAAGGTTGTTTTATGCAAGTCAACACATTTATCTGTAAGGAAAAACATGAGCTTGAGTTTATAACTTTATTTCACATTCTGAAGCTTCCAGAGTGCTTGCAAAACATTCAAACATTTCAGACATTGTTTAAACTAGTAGTTAGGTGTCTGGCAGCCATACTGGTTATGCACCAAACAATCTGTGTTTTTAACCTCCGTAATCCAGGGGACATGAAAAAATGTTTTGATATCTGGTACAGATTTCAACAGGAAAAAATATACAGTACATTTAAGCTTCCTTTTCTACATGGTTTACTAAATATAGTGTAATACAAGTAATAATATGCTGTGGAAATTTCAACTGTAATGTAATGTGTACTTACAGTCCAGGAGTAAAAATTTACTCATCTAAAACAATTTCATTCTCAAGGAACAAGCAGTTTTGGCCAGCGGGGTACACTCCACGTTGACTCGTCAAACAGTCCGCCAAACTCAACAAGCAAAGGGAGTAAGCCTGAATTCTGCTTTTCACAAGCTCATTAGAATAGGTGGCATCACCTATTTGAGAGCTAGGACACTGTGAACACCCTTGTGCATGCAATGAAGTTCACCAGATTCAGTAAGACTAAATGAAAAAAAAAAATATTATTAATGACTGAAATAACACAACTTTCTTTCCCCAGAGGACTATTTTTTAAGTCCGTAGCTTCCGACCAGCCAAATGCAGTTTTGCAGTCCTATCAGCAAGTCCTCGGTATACTAGAACCCATAGTGTCTGCAGTGAAATGCTCTGTAAACTTTGTAAATGGTTGTTCTTCTAGCAGTGATATATATCTCTCCAGAAGGGAAAATGTTGCACGCTAAAAACAAAACAATGAAAGCCACTCAGTAATATACATGCAAAATAATTGGCCTTTACAATAAGGAATACTTGTGGTTTACAGTAAGTAATGCTTGTAAGCTCAATGTTTGTAGTAATATTTGCAAATGCGGTAATATTAGGCTGGAAGATTGCAGTTCGGAGATCAATACCAGTGCTTCCTGATGGATGCTGAGCTTGGCAAAGGGATGCATGCTGCCAGTCTCCAAAAGCCTAGAAAGTAAGATGTTAAGCATTTTGCCAGTTCTCAGAAGCCGCTGAATCTTCATCCCTCCCAGAAGGCAGATGAGGACTTGTTCTCTCTACAGAAGCGCAGGACCAGTCCCCTCAGAATCAGGAGTCCTGCAGCTGGTAGTTGCCCACCCCTTTTAGGAACAACAGGCTTGTTTGTAAGTGAGGAGCAGGACTGCTCCTCTGCTTGTGGAAATTCTTTACCCTTTATTTGAACATGAAATATTTAACAGGAAACTGATATAATATGACTTAAATCAGGCCCCATTCGTCCATGCTGTTTCCAAATCCTGGATGTCTCTCAAGTCAGTGCAATTAGTCTTTACTAACCTGGGGGTTAGCTTGACAATACATGTATAAGAGTCAAGAATATATGTTAACCTCAACTAAATATTCCATCTTTATCTTCATATTCCAGCTAATTGTACAATCCCAGTGTTCAGCCATAGATGCCTAAAATCTTGCTTTAGTGAACGACAAGATTTCAGTGAATAATTCGTCAGGAAGAATTAAATGTTGGTACAATTTGAGAAAAGCAATTTGAATAAGGAAATGAGTAATTCCATAGCAAAACAGGAAACTTAATTAAAAGAACAGTTGTCATTCATGCTGCTTATCTTTATAACCAGAACTAGAAAAATGAAACATGAGGAGTTTTGCCCCCATACAGCCTTACTGGGTATCAAAATGTGACTACCTGTTCTGCTGGCTGCAGACAGAAAATTCTTTCTAATTGTTACCATACATTAAATATGTTGTTCGAAAGTTCTCTCTGTGTGAAGCTTTGTGTACTTCAACATTTTCCCACACTGTGTGGAATTTTATACAAGCAGCCCTAACACTGAGTCTTTTAAAATCCTTCACAGTCAGCAAAACAGGATGCCTATGACCACAGCCAGGACTGTGATGTTAAATCCTCTACAAGGTCTGCGTCTAAGGTTCCTCAGACAGAAGCTGTTCTGTGGTTATAGGAAGAAGGTGGGTAAAGGGAGCTGTTCTCTGAAAAGTTAACATCCTTAGGAAAATATGTAAAACCAAAACTTTTTTTTTTTTAAAAGGAAACAGCATAGTGAAGTTTGCAAAAATGGTATATCAGTAATCCCTAATACGGTCTGTTCCTTCAAAAAATGATCTGGTTTTTATGTGGAAGCATTTTCTTTCCTCTAAAGTAAAGATACAATGGTTACAATTAAAGATACAGCACTATAAATATGCAAGCATATGTCAGAGCAGTAAATTAGAGCCAGCAGCGCAAAGACAAATGATCCCTTGGACCGTGGGACATTGCACCCCAGGAAATCGCCGCTACCCGCCTCTTGGCAATGTCTGTCCCCTCCGCAACGGCAGCCAGAGACTTCTCAGAGATCTTCATCAAGCACAGAGCGTTGTTGAGATGATTGAGGTTCCTCCTAAAATGCACATGCGTGTTTGAGCAAGGACCTAGCTCAGGAGTCTGGGAAAGCTTTTATGATGGTTTCATAGGCGGGAGGTGGGGGTTGTGTGGAGTGGCAGATGCGGAGGCTGTTGTTAGACCAGTGGAATTCGGGTCGACTTAAGCTGTTGGTGGTGCTTCCCACAAGGGTTGTGGTGGTATTTGTGGGAGTGAGGGTGATGAGCTGACTGTTCGTCTCCACAGGGAGGGGAGGACACTGCAGGAAAGGGTGGAAGGTGGAGGCACGGAAGCTTGACTTCCTGGGGAAAGAGTTGGCTTGCTCCAAGGAGGCTTGCCGCTGGAAGGTGAGGCTGGCCAGGCTGAGGTTGCTCCGACGTTCACAGCTGCTGTTGCGGTAAAATCCAGTCCTGCCGGTAGTGTGGCCATGGGAGGAAGGTCTGGACCGACGGCTGAAGGCTGAGGAGCTCCCCTGGGAAATGTGGGCGCTAGCTCTGCGACGGGACAGGCAAGTGAACAACGCCCAGATGATGCCCCCAATCACCAGTCCAATCACCACGGACACTGTGAAGGCTATTGTTATCTGCTCTGAAATACAGCAAAAATACATGGCAAAGTTATTTCATTAACTCTGAAGGATTTTCCTGCCAGAAAATTAATTGAAGATGGCAACCTCTTTAAAAGATGAACAAACCCTAAGATCTTTCTATGTAATACATGAACTTCACAACACAAATGCAGCAGTTCAGATTGCTGTCACTATATGGTGTTTTTTCTTGAATTTGCATAATTCAACAACATCCAGAAAGTAGCTTTCCATGCAATACCAATTTCTGTACCAATGCAAGGGAAAAGTCTTTACTCTTTTCCAGAATCAGTCACGCACCAGCCCCAAGGTGTGTTATAAAACTGCCAAGCAGTTGCTTCTGTGGACAGTATGAGGTGTGGATTTATGCAGACTTGTCATTTCGTTTATAGACGTTTATGTTCTATATGTATGTGTTTGCAAACTCACCTATTACAACAGCGATGTAGCTTCTGCCATGTTCTTAATGGCGTAAGCCTTGTATTTATTACAACACGTCCCAGCCTTTTACTGCTGCGTAACAGATACTTTAAATCCTTAGAGTAATTAATGTAAATTACTATGTCCTGAATTATTATGGTCAGAGATAACCATTAGTAATACTAAGTCTCTTGAATATTTCCCATCACCATAAAAGAAGGTAGTAACTCCAGGACTGGGATGCCAACGCTAGAGCCCAAAAACGGCAAGATGAGACCAGGTTCAAAATGTTCTTGCAGGGTAACAGCTGTTAAAGAGTTTCCCCTGACTTTATGGTGCTGCACACTCATTTCCAGAACCCAAAATAATGACACCAAGTCCGAGTTGTGGGAATTAACCATGGCAGGTGCTGAACTGGCAAACAGAGCGAGTGGCCCGAGGGACGCCTATGGAGAGCGGCCAGCACACAGCGGAGGGAGAGGTGCCAGGCATGGTCAGTGGGACCAGCTTGCACCTTAGTGTATGCCAACAGACACCAGATACCTTTGCTTAAGTCCGGCCTCAGAGCCTAGCAAGGTTTAAACTTAGGGCAGGTCACTGCGAAAGGGGAAAGCAAACATTTACTTTCCTTCCAGCAGGGGAGTTGTAAATTATTATTGGCATAATTGATCTGTAAGAATTAGTTACTATTACCACCCTTACCTACCTTCTTACTTTTCTCCCTTCAGTGAAAAATTGTTAGCTATGTGATTCATACTTGCAGTTGGGGAAAAATATCTCTTTGAGCACCAGAAAGTTTAGCATAAAATTTTCACAGGTTTCTGGGTGAGGATTTCAAGCAGCATTAAATTTGAACCCAGCCCTTGCTGCTGCCCATCAAACCCTGTCAGAGGGGCAGTGTATTCACCCTACATGCCTTTTCAGGTGTGATTCTAGACAGGACCAACATTATCGTGGATTACTGGCATCACCATGAATCTCCTACTTGAGTTTATTCACCTTATATTTTTTCAGGATAGATATGAAGTTCCATGAGGTCCAGAAAATTTAAGCTTTAATTAAGGCACTGGTATTTTGGAAGGCTGTACAATCCTACTGTTGCTTGCTTGGAGCCTCTGCTTTCAGATAGGCTTATAACCATTATCCTTTTCAAATGGGAAAATAAAGACTGGAGAGGATAAAGCATAGGATATCATTGCTGAGCACAGCTCCCTCTGAGGAATTTCATTCAGAGGCTGACCAGACTTGATCCTAAAATATAATTTTTCTTTAAGCCCTCATTTTTACAACCAAGAAACTCTTGGCTGAGCACACTAAAGTCAAAGGGTGGTAGCCTGGTGTCCTTTTTGCAAGAACCCACAGGCAGCATCCTGCGCAGCAGCTCCTGGCTGCAGATCAGAGCTCTGTCAGCGTAAGCAGCCTTCTGATGAACTCATCGTGATTCTGCCCTTTACAAAACATCTTCAGAGACACAGCAGGCCTTACTGTGCCCCTTTTGGTCAGGAATAGCCTATTACACTATTTTAATGGATTTAATACGTTCTGTTGCTGTTAAATTCCTACTCGTACTCCCAAAGGTGGGAAGGGAGAGCTAGGGCTTCGTGACCTCCAGTTCAGTAAATCCCAGCGGGTGTCCTAAAGACAGCACTTCCCAAGCACTAGAGCTGCAGTCTGGGTACCCCCACCGCTGTCCCCGCATGGCTGCAGGGAAGCGGGGCAAGGACTAATCATTTCTTAGGATGGTTGCCTTTGCACCTCAGCTGGAATGCTAGTTAGGTTATCACATTTGAGACTGCCAAGGGAACCCCCAGGCACAGGGCTCCGTGCTGCCACCCCATATCCCTGCTCCTGCCTGGGCCCTCAGCTCGGATGGAGAGGAGGTGAAGGGGATCTCTGCGGGGCTCGGCAGCCTCACGCGTAAGCAGAAGCACTGCAAGCCGCACGAGTGTGCCTAGCTCTGGGGTTGCCATGCACCATGGTAGGGATTTGTCCCTGAATCCCTCTGGCCATAATTTTCACCACCTGCACAATTAATCAGCACTTCACACTGTTAAAAGCAGATGAGGGAATTGACAAAAGTATCGAGTGCAGCTCTTCAGTCGCTCCCACGTGCTGCTGCCCTGTGCTGGAGGTACAGCACAAACAATTATCCCTTTGGATAACATCTTCATTTTCTTTAACTTCTTTGATTCTTTTATTTTTCTACCTCTATATACGAATGTAAAAATAGAGGGCCAGATTATTCCCTGGGGAAACTCAGCTGGGTTTACACTGACTATTGCAGTTGCCATATAGTACCCCAAATGCTCTCATATTCCTTTGGACCTACATTTAATCCTTTTTCTTCTTATTATAAGAATATCATTAGACCCACTAGTTACAGACACTTATTCTTTCCATTCCCAGGCTCTCCCTGACTTCAGTGGGAACTGTGCGTCTAACAGGCTGAACTTGATTTTTGTTCACTTACTGCAGATGATGAATTTCACTGAAATGTAATTTAGTTCTAAAATCTTACGTTGAAGAATTGTAAATCTATGCCCATTGATTTCCTCTTTAGAATGTCCAGCAATCACAGCCCTGAGGTACATTGGAGAAAATACTACCAAGCAGAGAAAAAGATCAAAGGCAGAGTGGGACTTGCTGCACCTGGGATTTTGAGGGAAACAGCTGGCTTTCACAGAGTTGTTTTTTCCTTCCTTAATCTGGGCAGTGCCAGCCAGAGCTAGCCTTTCAGGAGTCAAAGCAATATTGACACAGTGTCTCCCAAGGGGCCACTGTAATATCTTATGGTTTCCTGAGAGCTGTGCATGTCATTCCGTCCTCTGCTCTTAAGAAAAAAAATAAATAAATTTGAGGATAGGGTAGGGATGCTGCCAATAACAATAACTCCCCAGGTGCTGGTCCTATAAATATGTTTTGATCTGTATGTTTCTGAGGCTGCTCACACTGCCTGCTTTAACTGATTATGCCACAACCGAAAAGATCTGGTGCCCCACCTCAGTCAGTTTTGTCCTCTCTCACCTCTAACACCAGCTGAGGTGAAGGACAAAGGTGTTTTTCAGCAATGCAGGACAGACTGTGAGGTACAAAGCCAGAAATAAAAGGATAAAGAAACAAAGCAACCTAATATCTTGGCTACATTACCTTTCTTATCTATGGTGCTTCCAATGTGTCCATGCAAAAAAGGTTGGAGAGTCAAAACCCACAGTAACATGCATGACTTCTGGATGTTACCATCAGATCTGGACACCCAAGCCAGCACGTGTCTGTCATCCCAACACCTATCCAGATCAGGCAATTCCTTCTGAAGTCTCTCTATTCCCTCTTCTCTGATTTCTGCATGCAGTCTTAACGCAAATGCAGTGCTACAGGTTTGTACAGGGGATTATTGCCTCTGCTATGCAAACCTGCTTCTTGATTGTTGCAGCTTTCTTTAAGGCTTTCATAACTTTCCATGAACTGTATATATGAAGTGTATATATGAAGTATATATATCCCATCAAGCTGATAGCTTCTAACAAGACCTTAACAGTCTATAGAATTCACACAGGAGAAATTTGGACATGTGATCAGTAAAGATGATAGACTGGCTGGTAAGGTGCTTTTCCTAGCATTTGGCCCTGAAACAAGTTCTTCCCATCCAGCTGGGATATCAGTAGCAAGGCCAGCCAAAGGGGGCTCATATCAATCTGCAAGTCTTCTGAGAAGTGGACTATGCTCTCTCCTTCCTCACCTTGGGGTATACCTCACCAAAAATTAGCAATACAGTTCCTGCCTAGACTTGTGAGTCCCTGGATTAACCAAAATCTTCATAAAATAGATTTTCTTTTTGTGATGGAGGGTCCTGCTTCTATCATGGAGTTTAGCAGGATCCTTGCAGACACACTCAGATCAATCTCTTACTACTGTGAGGGTTTCATTTTCCTTTCATGTGTATGGACCACATCAGAGAGCAAGACATCTCTTTGAATTCAAAACACATTTGCACTGAGGATTAATTTTCCCAAGGATTCTCTCTCTTGCCCTCAACTCTGGCTGCGACAAGCTGGAACAGCATTTTGCTCCCTGAACTCAGGAAGTCCTTGGGACTTGCATCTTTCCTATAGCCTTATGATAAATTCCCCAAGGTGTAAAGTTAAAGTGGGCGCAAGATCTTCCTTGCTCCATGCTCACAAATATACACATCTGCAAACTTATAAGCTGGTGAAGTATATTAAAGGATACCTTTCAAAATCATCTAAGTAGCAGCTTCAATGAGAGCATCTAAGAGCAAGAACCAGAGCAGGGTGGGGGAAGATGGGACAAAGTACTGAATGCAAAGGAAAGAGAAATGAGAAAGCATCTTTTAGTCAGGCTGTGCACACATGACTTGAATTTGAACTACATCTTTGCCAATAATAGCTAATAAAGCTAATAAACGACCAGTTAGCTTTCCAAGCATGTGTTCTGCTCATGCTATTACTAAGCACGAGGAGGCAGAAGACACCCATAGGGTGAGATGATACCTACATATTTGATTTGATTTCTAGTGGGTGACTTTCAAATATTGCAATCTTCTTTATGTTTTGGAGCTTTTTTTTGTTCTTGCTTTATTAAAAAAGAAATAAGTAGTTTGATCTTAAAGTTATTAGAAGTGATAAGGTAGCTTGACAGTCAAGAATGGCATTGTTCAGCATTCAAACTCAGCTTGCTATGAAGATGTTTTACTCACATTATGTTAGATCAAGATTCTGTTCATTTACTTCAGCAACTGACAGTAATTTTCCCATTTTTCTTTTTTTCCACCTGCCCAAAACTAGCATGAGAATTTGCGCACTTGACATGCAAACTTTGTTCCATCTGGGCTCCATCAAGCTTGAGTGCAGAATGTACAAGCTCATTGATTTCAGCTGTATTAGCAATGAGAAGTGTCAGAACATACCACTATGTTTTAGAGTGGGAAAGAGCTATTTTTGTATTTTGAATCAAAATTCTAGAACTCTAAATTTGTTTCCACTTAAATTCTTCCCTTCTCACATTTTTGTGAGCTCTTTCCTTTATGTGATATGCCAGTGACTCAAAACTTGTCTAAGTTTTGTAAGCATTTCAGTATTAGTATTATTAGTAAGCATTCTTTCCTTTGCACGCATGCACGCTTGCGCACACACACATTGCCTTGACAGCTGGTAGAGAGTTTGATCTCAGACACGGAAAAATCCAGCTCAGCCTCTGTCTTACCCTATATTTTTTCCTGAAATGAAAGCTCAGTGACAAAAGCTGGTATAAAACCCATAAAAACCATTATGGGAATTCATACCTAAACACTGCATAGCTTAATGCACAGCACCAGCTAGTGTATTAAAGCATGAATTGCATTTTACAAATGACAAATCTAGTAGCCTGACTAGTAAGGATGGTTCAGATTCTGTTTTACAGGAGTCTCAGTGTCTCAGGTTTCAAGTGAGGTTCAGGTAAGTTATCAGTGGATGTTCATAACACAGCCTCATTTGTGCAAAACCAGGCAGGAGCAGCCAGGGTCCATCAGAGTTTAAACAAACTCATAGCACCTTCCTTCAGCTGTAGCAAACATCCATCCCTAAGCTGGACAGGCTGCAGCTACTTCTCCTCATGCATCCCTGGCAGCGAGTTTGGAAAGGAGGAATACCCTGGGCTCAAAGATCCACCACTCTTTCCCACCACAGAAGGTTTGAAATGAACTATACGAAATTTTATGCCAGTTCTACCTACTTCAAGAAAACTTAGTTTAAAGCTGGGGCTGGTATCAGTAGCCAACTCCTGTGCTGCTGTTGTCATGCTGAGTTCAAAAACGCAATTTCTCTGTATCGGACAAGTGTTGACATTACTATCTTCCCAATCTCTGTCACTAATCTTATTAGCAAAACAGCCTCTCATTAATCATTTGTAGGCAGTCCATGATTCAGTTGGGTGGGCGAATCAATTGCTGTGTAATATCAACCGGCTGTGATCTTAGTCATGGGAAAAGTTTAAGAAAGGTCACACATGACTCTTGCGAGAAGAGGCACAAGGTAGTTCAGGTAGTTGTGACATCCAGAAAACAGACGAGGATGGTGGCATCTGGAAAACAGAATCTGTAGAAAAAAACACTGCAAGAAAAGCAGACTGTGCAGGACATAAGAACTAATAAACAAAATAAGCAGGATAGTTAGGCTGTCAGGAATGTCACTGCTCTGCATTCAGACACAGCTTGCTAGAGGGTTGTTTTATTCGGAGATTCTTTTCTGCAGCAACAGAGAGTAATTCTTCCACTCCACCTAATAACTAAACAGTTGCTTTTATGTCCACTGCAAATAAAATTAAAAGTACTGGGTTTAAAATAGACCAAAGGAAATTAAAAAATGTGTTTCTATCTGTGAGGACAGGTAAGAACTAGAATAGGTAGTCCAAGTAGGTGGCTCATCTACCCCCATTAAAGATTTTAAAAACCAGTATCAGTCAAGAGTTGTTGTAATATAGTTAATCCTGTCTTGAAAAAAGAAGATAGGACAGATGACAGCTCAGGGTCCATACTGATGATATTTTGTGCAGTTTCTAAGACTTTCTTCAATCAGGTAAGCAAACAGGCTCCAGAAACATCTGAGAAATTAAGTAAATGACAAGGAAAAAAAACTGCACTCTGTGCCCTTGGATTAATTCTCCATTTGAAATGCAGAAGGGACAACTGTCTGTTAGAGGGTTAACTTCATAAACGAGCAACCTACTTAGGAGCAAGATTGCCCTCTGCTGGAAATTTATGCTGAAAATCTAAATCAAAAAACACCTTAATTCTAATAAAATAGGGTGTCAGAAAAATTGAACAAGAAACATTCCAACAAAAGATTACAGAGATGTTAATAGTACCTCAAAACTCGAAAAACCTCTGAATTATATTGCCATAAACTCTTAGGACTAGTATTTTGCACAGGCTTTGGAAGTAAGATAGACTGAGGCACAGCAAAACTGTTCAGAAGCTTAGTGAAGTAAAGCTTGCACAGTTTTGTGGCTTTGTGCAAATATCTGTGCGGATGGAGAAGCATGAAGCTAGATCTGTTCTTAAATTCATATTTCTTGCCATCCACAGTGATGCCCAGAATGATCTCCATGCATCAAAGTACATTTGCTTTGTTTACTAATACCATAATTTGTTGTGATAAAAAGCCAGAAGAGTGGAATACGCCATCTCAATATCCCACAAACCAACTCAGAGTTAATGATCTTCCCTTGATATTACTGGAAGTTGATTTTTACTGGAATTATAAATAAAGAGTAATTGTAATTATCAGAAGGAAACATCTAAGATAGAGATGTCAGCATGTTTAATTTAATGCTTTTGGCATAACTATATAAAACAATGCAAAGATTCCTTTATGCAGACAGAGATAGAAACTTTGTTACCGTGT
The DNA here is from genome assembly GCA_035590275.1 of Ibycter americanus. Classification (NCBI taxonomy): domain Eukaryota; kingdom Metazoa; phylum Chordata; class Aves; order Falconiformes; family Falconidae; genus Ibycter; species Ibycter americanus. The sequence continues at coordinate 46,995,323 of JAVJGI010000062.1, read as the reverse complement.
GGTTTCATTATGATTCCTAATGCACTACAAAGACAGTAATATAATTTTGATCTTTTCCACATGTGCAGCAAACAATCCTCTGGCCAGGCATTCTTACCGACCTTACAAAACCAGAGCATCGGCCTAAGCTGTATGGCCTCTGCGTGAACCCGAGTCAAACAGTAAATCACAATTTGCCACAGTGCAGTATGGCATTACTGTTATTACTTGATTGATAAGATTATTTTACAGAGCCTGAGAACAAAATAATTTCTTATATGAACAGAGCATGAGCGAGTGGAGTGAAAACTTAAAATTAAGTAGGATTTCCTAAAATTCTAAAAATTAAGGAAGGAATACGAAAGTACGTATGCCACATTTAAGAAAAAAGAAGACATCTAGATTTAGAACAAAGCACAAGATTTTCAGGTTACTGGGAAGACCGTGGGGTAAGGAATCCATTGGAATCATCTTCTGTCCCACCACCGCAATTCTGTAGTCTGCGATATGAGAAAAGCCTGCCTGACCCAGACACAGCTTCAAGTAGAACTTGTCCTTACTGTGAGAACCCACAAAAGGCCAAGAAATATTCACACTGAAAACCCAAGTTTTATCAGAATATAAGGTAGAATATTTTAAAAGAGAGAAACTCAGAGTGACAATGCACACTCTGACTACCTTGAGATACTAGCTATACTAGAAATAAAGACTGCATCTCAGCCTGCCCAGCACATCCTACAAACAGTGGTTCTCAATGCAGCACTTTTCGGAGATGCTGCAACTTCTGCACATTCGCCTCTAGGTCCCAAGTGTCCGTTTCCATCACCAGAGAGGCAGGACCTTGTTTCTGCTCCTTGCTCTTAGCTGTGCCATCTCTCCTTCTCCCCCTGCAACCTGCTCAGCTGCTTCCCAGAGAAGAGCAATCTTCCCTTCCAAATTCCACCCATTCCGTCCCTCCTACTCTCCATTTTAAATGTACGTCATGTATTAACATAGATAAAATGAATGAAACAGATACGTACAACATCGTGCTTTGGCAGAAGCTGAAGGAAATCTACTGGGACCCAAACCTGTAAGGTTTCTCAGATGCAGTGTCTTCTTGCTCAGAGATATACTGCCTTTGAAATACTGCCACAGAGTATTCTGCTGCCAGGTCTAACTTGTGTATCGCCTGTTCAAAAATAGCCATCAGTGAAAATAGTGTTTAGTGTTCTCTTCGTAGTCTCATTATTTTTTGAGATTGTTAAAACTAGGGCCTTCTTCAAGTAAAAATTAAGAAAGTTGTACAAAGTGTAAGAAGGGGAGGAAAAGGAGCTGTTTGTGAACTTTGCTGAATACTGATCTAAAATATCCAATAAACAAGTATTCAAGGAGCGGGAAGAGGGATCTGTATTTAAATCAGATTTTCCTGCTTTTTTCACTGCAGTAATACCTGAGCTAAATTCAGTAATGCAAAAAACCCTCTGCTACATTTATCTTCCTTGGGGAACAGGTATAATATGAACATTTCGAGAATACAGATGTTCATATGTAGTAGTACTGGCTCTTCAGTTAGCTATTTCCAGTTTGGAAGTTTGAGCTCTCCATCTCCCAGTACTTCCAGTGTGACCATCAATCAGTTTCAGAGGTTTGCCTTGTACCAAATATGTCCATGGATAACTATTCCAGTGTGGGCTAGGAGACCTAATTAAGAATCTGTGCCACCACAAGCTGATAAATGCTGGTGTAATTGAGATGATTACTGATCCGAGTATTAGTCATCTCCTGATGACCCAGGACAGATGATCCAGGCTGGAGACTCCGTGTGAGGTAGGACATTGGTGCTTGACCCACAGTGGTGTCTGGGAGGCTGTTTGCACCAGGCTGGTCCAGGTCCTACTTGCCTAGAGACTCCTGCACTTCTCAATCAACAGAACCATCGATGGTCTCCTTCTTCATTTATACTCTGCCTGCATAACACATGCACCTCCCACAGAAGCCCTGTGTTGGCTTGGTTGGTAATGGAAACCCTGAATAACTGAGAGATGGCATCAATAGAATGTAATTTTTTAAGGCAAAGTGTTTAAAGTTAACAGCTGTCAGTTAAATGGTCAAATATGCCATAAGTGTTTGTTAAGATGCTGGATTATGAATTCAAATGTCTGAAAAAGGGATTTAATTTTCTTCTGCAAATAAGATGCCAGAGAAGCAAGGCAGAGATCTCTGCTGAGAAGCAGAAACTGCCCTGGCTGTTCGCTTCAGCAAGCAGTGTCGGAGCCCAAAGAAGTTTTGCATTGCATCAAACCAACTACTTTTTTTCTGCCCCAAATATTTTTCTGAAAATTTCCTAGACATTATTTCATAACTATGCTGTATATATTTGTATTGCTGATGAAGTTTTGGTTAAGGTTTTTTGAGTGATAAATCTAAAGTTACTATTATCCCATTTTCAGTAGATGAAAATCAAACTCACTTAAATATCTTTCCCATCTCGCAATTAGAAGGGGAATAAATTATGTTAGAAGAATAATTTAGGATTGCTTGGTGCTAACTTAACTACTATACAATAGGTTTCAAAACCTGAATAAGTCTCTTTTATTAAGGTTATAATGGAAGTGAACCTTCTACCTTGAAAAGCAAGAATTTGTCTGTACTAGCTGTTATTGATCGTCTTTTCTGATTTTCTTTTTTTTTCCCCCAGAAAAAAGGGTAGGGTTATGAAATGAAGATAATCTTAGAAATGCAGAAGGGTCAATCCTGAGTCTTGATTTTACTTTGTGCTCTTCTTTTGTGATTTTGGACATTTCATTCCATCTTCATGCTTCAGATTAATCTTCTGTGTAAGGGACATGGCACCATGCACAAACACTCATTTGATTCACAAAGATTTTTGACTCCTGGCTAAATGAATTACAATGGTAAAACTGGAAGTTGTGTAGAAATACCCAGCATTTCCCTTCTACAGGTTCCACAAGAACTGAGGCAGAACCATTGCATCCACAATGTGCTGGGACTAACTCATCTGAATATGAATCCTGCCAGGTTCTAGCAGTTTGGCATGCAGCTACAGGGGGTTTGTCTTGGTGAGAAAGCATAGCACTAAGCTCCTTTTATTATGTGACACATTCACATGCCAACACATTCACTGGTGTGGTGCTTGGAAGAAGAAATATGCTGCATTTCATGAAGATGAGATTGCTGTATTTGGTAGATAAATAAAGAATGATGCTTCTAGCAGCTCATGTGACAATGAGCAGCACCACATACTCAGTCAATACAGTAGGTGTAATTGCCAAAATGTGTATGCACTGTGTGTTTGATTAATATTTAAACAATATTCTGAAGAAACTTTGCCTCTTCCTTCTACTACCGCAGATCTGTGCCCTTCCTGTTAAAGATGGTTAAGCATCTGATAAATCAATGACTGTATGGGGGTGTGTGGAAAGAAGGAAAGAAGCAGTAATTAGGATGCAACAAAACACAGCCTGAGGATGACAGACTCACTTTAAAAGAATAATTTATATACAAGGAAGAAATCGCGCTCTGAATAGACAGAGTGCAAGAATAAGACTGGTCTCTTCATGACATATTTTGTTGATTTCATCCAACTACTGTAATACTCTGTTCTTTGGACTTGCCAGAATAAGGGAAAGAAGAGAAAAAAATACATCCCTCATTAATGTCTACTTTTATCTCTCTGACAGGCTTGCACATAAGATCTTGGAATGGATTTACATATTATCTTCCTAAATGTAAACTCTGACTATTGATATAATCCCCTTTGGTTCAGTAATGGAAGTGATGACTTTCACATGCTTACCAAATCTTTTACTTAACTGAGAGAAAAATAAGCATAATCATATTAAATATGGAATTGTTTGATCATTCTGCCCCTTGAAAATACAGTATATGATTTATCTGATAAATTTGTATATAGGGTTTATACAAAACAAGAGTAGTCTAGTAGTTGATACAAAATGGTACCTCCAAAAGCTAGCTTGAAAATAAAACACTGCGTAAAGCTAAGGCACAGTTCTGTGTCCTGGAGAAATCAGTGTGGTCAGAGGATGTTTAGATTTGACGTGTGACCTTGACTCCTGTCCCTGATGGAGCACAGAGAAGGTGCTGGCTTCCTTCAATAATTTGGCACCAGCATAAGCAACATTAGAAGGTGCAGTGCAGCATCGCCTGCCTGGCTGCTTCAGGCTCTCTGTAGCAATACTGGAATACAGTGAAGCACACAGATACAGCCCCAGAGAACAGTACTGCCACGTGCATGAGCAAATCAGCCCTTCTCAAACACAGCTGAGGGGGAAAAGAGACATGGCATATCCTGAAGCTGAGAGGGGCAGGATGAGCAATGCCTTCCTTTTTAATTACATCACAAGTCATAGATTTATTTCTTGTTTGGTATAAGAATATTTCTCGTTTGGTATAAGAACATTTCTGGAGAACTTCGGAGGAGGAGCCAGGGACCCTAAGTGCTACAGAGAATGATGTTCACTGCTGTCGTGTTGCCGCTGAAGGGCTGTTGTCCAAATGCCGTTGCCGCCATTGCTAATGCCTCACCATCACATGCTGTTGTTTATCTCCCTTCTGTTAAACCCACATCCTTGCTGCCATTTCTCTCAGTATTAACACTATTTATATGAAAGCTGTGTCCTGTTTGAGTCACTGGCCCAGGTGCTCTGCTGCTGCCTTGTGACACATCCCAAGTCAGCTCGCACTGTGGTCAGGGAAGCTGGAAACGGGAAGATCTTCTGGTGACCCTGACCTGGTAGACAGGACAATAACCCTCTTCCTTATAGAGATCTTAACAGGTCCAAGCAGAGGAAATGTGGCATGTGTGGGTCTCCCTTGCCCCAGCAGTCCTCTAGCTACCATGATAATTGTAAAAATTATGTGGAATACTTAAATCAGCTTCTGACCACTTGAGCACTTGAGAAGTGATCTAGTTATGCAACTATTTCTACATCTCTATCACAGGATTTTCATGTGGGTCAGTATCTCATCCAAAGGGGAAAAAAAGAAACAGCCATTAGTCAGGGGACATCCCGGTTGCTCCAGAAGCCGTGCAGCAGAAGTTACTCTGATGCTGCTGGGCCTGGCTGGGGTGGGGGGGTTGCACAACCCTAAAACCCTCTACAAGAGGTGAAAAAAAAAGTCTGTCTCAGTTCCTATAGAGATGAAGCTGAGTTTTACTGGTGTTGCCGTTATTTGGTTTTGTCTGTGTCATTTGTAACAGCAAAAACAAAACTGGTCCTTGTCCTAAAAACTGCTGAGCTGTGTAGGATTTTCACAGTTCTGATTTCCGCAAATTCACCATGCAGATGCATTGCAATTATTATGAAAATTAATATGAAAAAAGTTACTTATTCAAGTGAAATCTCTGGTTAAGTAATCTGGGAATATGGCTTCACTGTTAAATTTGTGGCACCATGTTATATTTCACTGAAGAGCAGGAGGGAGAACCTGTAGGTACACTAGACTTAAGACTGGTAATAAGAAGAGAAACATTTCAAGGATGTAACATCACCATAAAGATCTCATTGTCTTTAACAGTGTTGTTCAAATGTAAATGTATTGAAAAAACTCAGTGTGCTTACAGCAAGCACTTGCAAAACCAGAACCATCCTTCTGTCTGATTCTGCGTCACATTTTACCTCATCATCTTTCTCTTGACAAAATTTTTCTCTATTTTTCAAACAGGCACCTGAAATGTGGAAGAATGACCTGTCTTATCTTTCAGAAACACAACTGAAAACCTGCCTCCCCGTATGCTTATTTCCACAAATGTCTTCCAGGGGATCCTGCCTGCTCTAAGTTCAAGTTGACCATAGGAAGACAAATCAATTCTAGTTTCTCAGTGAATTTGGGAGGAATCAATGTATTTTACTCCATGTCAGGATCCCTACCTCAGGAGTCTGAACACATTTTGGAGTTGATAAAAATTTTGTGTGGTGTTGGCATTCTTGTAGGAGGAGTGGGAGGAGGCTTTACATCACCATTGCCTTTACTCAACACAGCTACACAGCCACCAAGCCAGGTATGCTTGCAGCTGCATTATGTGATAGAAATGGGGAAATCTGCAGCCCCAGGGACATGGTCTGTCAGACTGACACAAAAGGGTATGAGCATACTCTACTTCTTTCTGCGCTATACCTTCAATTATGTGCTCACACCACTCACACAACTAGAAATTTCTAGTGCAGGGAACATTTTGCATGTATTTTAGAGAAATAATACTCTAATTAGTCCATCTGATCAATATCTTCTGGGCTAAGAACCAAAGAAAAAGTCTCCAAGGCTATATATTTCCACCAGTTTTCCTAGCCATTTCATGCAGTGAATTCTGAGGGGTTTTTGACTAAACTAGGAAATGCATCCCTCCTTCCTTTTTATTTTTTTATGTGTTAGAATACTTTTATATTGGGTTGTCCAAATTCACATGCCACTGATGTATACTAGAATCAAACAATGAGGGCATTTGAATTATACGCTTTTCAAAACAAGCTCTTGTTCTACCATCAGTAGATATCCTTGGCTGTGGAATGGCAATGAAAGACAAGCTCTTTTTGTTATTAGAGGTCTTAAGGGTATGGAAAGGTAGTTTTGGACATGTAAAACTTCTGCTTTTTTTAAAGGCTCCAGCTTGAAAAAGTAAAGGAGAAAATATTAGTCAGAAGACGGAAGGTTAGGCAAGTAATAAAGAACTAGCAGGGCTCTAGAAAATCTGTAATAACAAACCTGGAAGTATGATGCATTTGTTTGATTGGAAAAGACAGGTGGGGAGCTGGAAGGAGGGTTTATTCACATACGGTTGGCTCTCATATTAACTCCATTATTATGCAGACAGAAGTCTGCTCAATGATTTGCGTCCTTTAATATCACACACTATGAGGTAAGGCCCTGAGCTGCAAGTCCTGAGTGATGGACCAGTACCCCTGATGAGCCAGAAGCCACTCTGAAATTCAAGTGTTAAGCGAACAGACTTGTTAAGGTAATGTATGATAAAGCACTCTGGGAAGCCTGAGCAGGAAGATTGTTGCTGTAGACTTAGTCTGTGTATGCCAGATGGGGAGATGCAGATTCAGTGTGAAGACTGCATTTTATACATATATATGGCCATCTGTGACTTGGGAGAGGTATTAGTACAGGCTCCTGGCCAAAGAACTCGGATATATTCTTTCAGATATGTTTGACTTCACCAAGTCAATATGGATCATCCCTTCCTCTGACAACATCTGCTGGGTCCATTTTGCTCCTTCCCCTCTCACTCATCATGTATTGATGAATTTGGGTTGCTTTTAATTTTTATTCTTATTGGGTAATTTTATCTATGTTTATATATCGTTTTAATGAAATGCAAAAAGGCAATGAGGTTAAAGAAATTCAAAACTGACAAAGTCAGTTATCACTGGAATACAATTTTCATGTATTGTCCCCAGTAGTACTATGAATGGAGAACTGCTTACTCAGTCATCAAAAATAGCGTAGTGGTTTGGATCACGGCAATACTCGTATTTGCACACTAAAATGCTCTACCCTCATTTTCAGTCTGTTTTCTGAAGAGAACAATGTGCTGCTACTTTGGACAAGCACTGGAAGCAATTGTTCCCTAAAACTACATCACGAGGTTGGAAGAAAGCATTTTGCTTCTCCCTCTCTTGTTCTCTCATTGGTGCCACCTCCAACAGCAGGAGCCTGTGAAGTCTGAAGTTGTCAGACTCCAAAGAGTGGTTTCAAAAGAAAGAAGCTCACTTGTTCACATATTGTTTGCAATCTTTTGCAGACATCAGTGATCTAACCCGAAGACTCTGCAGAAGGAGATCCTATCTCCTGTAAAGACATTTATTCCTTCTGCTATGAGCTCCTTATGATGCGTGATATGTTGCCAAGTATTGCACTGCTAAAATCACTGGGGTTTTCCAAAACACAAAATGACAAAAGGGAGTCCAACTGCAAGAAAAAAAATCCAGTTGATGCAGTGTTTTCAATCACCTTGCTCTATTTTGGCTGATTGTCATGAAAAAAAATACCAGGAAGAATATGCATGCTACAGTGAAATTTTGGAAAGGGAGAAAAGGGAATGGAAGAGAAGAATTCAGGAAATGCATCCTTGAGGTTGATACTGTATCTGAATCCAAGGCTCAAATTTTGCATGTTTTCCTCCTACTTTGTTCTGTTTCAACTCTGAAGGTTTTTTCTACTAAGAAAAATATCTCCAGTAGTGTAAAGCATCTGTAAGTGACTCTATGTCACACCTTCACTTCCTCCTATCTGCTAGCAAAGCAATTGCATCTGCAACTTAATGAAGTCCTCTGCCCTATTAACAATGCCCAGTCTACCAGGATAAAGGCCCTCTGAGTACTCTGGTTTATGCTGGTCTTTTCCAGCTATCAAACTAGGCAGAGCAGTAGCCTGGTAGAAGCTACCACTGCCACATCTGCTGTCAAGTACTCCACAGCTGGCTCCACATTGTAGCCTTTTTGTGTCCACATGTCCAGCAGGACAGCTGAGACAACTCACAGAGTTTTTATTTGCCTCTGCTAAAGCTAGACTGGAGGGATACAAACTGTGTGAAGAGGAGCAAATGGAATGAGGAGAGCTCACCTGGAGGGTATACTGGAAATGTGCTGACACAGCCACCAAACTGGAAGCTAACAGGCTTAACCTGGCAGCCACACAGGCAGCCAAACGCTGCTTTTCTCACTTGCAAAGAACTGGGCTGGATTTGCTGCTGTTGCTTCTACTCTGCCATGGCTACCACCCGTGAAGGATCCCAGAAGAGAAATCAGATCCCATGGCTGTCTAGGTCGGACTTTCCTGTATCTGACAGCTGTGTTACTGTTTGTGCCAGTGCTGCCCTTCACAAGTCTCTTAATGATGCAAAGTCCGTAACCACTGTTCTTGCTACACCAGTGAAATATCACAACACAGTGTCAGATGTTGGAATATGCTCACCCCTAACGATCATCTCTTCTAGCAAAGTATGTAGCCTGACTTCTTACAAGCAAACAGAAATATTTTAATGAGGAGAAGACCAGTGGGTTGAGGGAGTGACAAGGCAAGATTTGACATTATATTTAAAACTGTGAGTGCATTTGTAGCTATAAAATCAAGTGATAGTGCTTAAAGTATTAGTGTCAGGCAGTTTGCAATCTTAAAATTCCAAAAGCCAATTGATATATGGCTTTGTTTCCACACACTGGACAAGTAACACCCTGGATTATGATTCAAGAAAACAAAAATTGTCCTTAATGTTTTTAAAGTATTAAATTGTTATATTGCATTTTAAAATAGATACTTGAGTAAAACTAGATTGAAGGATAGTTTAGGGATCTAAGTTTATGTTGATTAATATCTGCTTACACTTTTTCTCTCTGCTGCTGTCATATTGATCAAATGTACTATTTAAATTAAATTTCCTGATCTGAAAGTATATTACTATCTGCACTGGAGAAACAGGATTGTTTTGAAGCCATTTATTGTATTTAATTGTGTGCAACTGAAAATGCTTTTAGGAATTACAAGAAATGCACTCCTGGTTAAAATGGAAACATCTTTGCGCCCACTGTTACCTTACAAATCAAAATGAACTCAATAAAGGCTGTATTAAAACAGTAAAAAATGAGATTAGCAGTTGATGGATGTGTACCAAACCCTGAATTTCTCACTCAGACATTGCCAAACCTCCTTTTGAAATTGACAATTAAAAAAATAATTGAGATTCTCTGTCTGCTGTCCCATGTGATACCAACAGTGCTGAAGTTCAGCAGAGGCTGGCTTTAAGTGCTTCCCTTCCTACCTCTGCCAAAGTACCATACTATGGATTCCCACCGCAAGGGAGGGTGACTGGAGGTTACACAGCTTCATAGAAGCTGGCACCTGAAAGTGATGAGCTCCTGCATCCTTGCAGTAGCTCAGACAACTTGTCTGAAACAGGCATGTATGTCTACAAAGACTCTGTGCAACATCTGTAGTAGGGAACAGCTCTAGCAAAGTGAGAATCGGAATCCCAGTTTTGTGCTTGTGACACATTACATGGAGGATATTTGCTGATGGGGTCAGGAGCTCTATCATGAAACTCATGAATTTAAAAAGAGGAGGCTAACAGTCCTTTTTTAGCTCCTGTTTTACTCTGCTGCATAATTTAGCATTTCAAAAAAACTGCAGAATGATGGTGAAGAATGAATTCAAAAGAATTCCTGCAAGATCCGCAGTTAAGCATGTTACCGACTTTCCAGGCTGTCACTGACTTTACATTGAGCTTGCAAAAAAGTGTGCTAATTTAAAAAAAAATAAATATTATTTGTTAAGGTCTTTGCACGAATATAGAGAGAGGATTTAAACTACTTAGGCATTTCACACAGCATGACTTATATTAAGGTGTGTATACCTTGTTTTTATCTACACAGCTTTATTCATGCACACTTCCACTAGCCTGGAGCAGTCAGAAAGATTTATATGTGCTCACACATAAATAAGTGGAGGACAGTTTAGTTTGCTCGTTATTTCAAAATACTCAGAGTTACTTTTAAGATGCTATTCTGTGAAGTTATCATTGGACGGCTTTAGAAAACAGGATGCCTGCACATTTTCCAGCTGTTAGACAATAGATGGTTTCTAAAATTGTAAGAGTTTAAAAATCATTATGAATAGTTGCTTCACCAATTTTCACAGCATCTATTTTTTTCTCACATAGCGATTCTCAGCAAACCTTTGCACACACGTCAAGTGTACGCTTTGGCCAAGTCCACGGGAGCTGCTGAGAAGTCACACACGCATGGAAAAGTATCTGCATCTTGGTAATCTATTCACACTCACAACACTATGCGGTGAGTGGCTTAGAAAAACAGCGGAGCAGCCTGTAAGCCATATCCTGAAAAATCACATTTTCAAGTACTGCATTCTCACATAATAAAGAACTCAATTTTATTCATATTTATTATTGGTAGTTTTATTTTTAGGTCAGGTCATGTGTCTCCGAGGATGTCAGAAAATACACTTCTATCATTTTAAGTGAATTTTCCTCACAGTGAACTTGTGTCAGTCATTTCCTTCTGACGCAGACTATATAGTATCCCTCACTAGCCTACCATATACAATATACCTACCGGAAAGGAAAAGGAAATGTTATTAACTCTTCTAAAATCTATCAGAAAAATAAGAAAAACCTAAGAGTTTTCTTTCCTAGAACCATGCAAGCTCATCACAAAAACCCAAGCTGTTAGGTTCATCTGCTGTCAGAGCATAAGCAAAAGGGAGGTCATCAGGGCTGGGTACAGTATCGGTCCCTGGCAGGTCAGGTGGGCAGTGGCGGTGGAAGGCGATGCTGGCCCTTTCAGCAGCAAGGCAGCTCATGTGTGTCCTGCTCTGTGTTGCCAAAGGCAGCTCTTGATACTGAAGGACCGGGGCTCGGCACACCTGGAGCAGTACCTTGGATAGAATAACCGAGTAACAGCAGTACCAGCAGGGTCAGCTGCTGTGGAATTTAAACGTTCACATCTTAGGTACTTTTTTTGACTCTTCATGAAGATGGAGAACACCTTGGGCACAGTTTGAGCAGTATGGTTAATGAATCCTTAGAGTTTTATATAACTTTCCTGTTTTTGTGTATATTTCCATGACACTGAAGCAATAATTTACCTCCGAATAAAAGCAAATCTGCAGTAACAAGGGGCAGCACTGTTTACATAAGGATTCTTAAAGTAAATGTTAATTAAAGTACTTTCATTTTTGTTCTGAAAGAGCCATTTTAGAATTATATGTAGTTCCATTCTACAAAAATGATAGTTATTCTTCAGAGTCCAGCAGACAACCTCTAGCAACAAGAGACTCTGAAACAATAATAACAGTATTTTTTCCTCAGGTAATCCATAAGTATTTCTCAAAGACATCCAGTATCATTATCCTACTCTAGCTGAAGACAAAAAAATGAAGTGAGTTGCTCATGGTCTCCCAGTAGGAAAGTGTATGTCATTGCAGGAAATATGTGGATGGCATCCGACAGATTCTTATTTCTTATGCTAAGGAAATGAATCTTCTTGTATAGTTATTTTCCACGTTTTTCCCAGGGCACTTCTACGCAATGAAAATCCTATTTTGCTAATGCATATTATTTTTTAGTTTTATATAATGCACAGATTCTTGGAGGCATCATTGCTCCATAGCAATAATATAATAGACAAAACCAGATCATATGGTTCACTGAAATGCTAAATGCTGATATGTGTTAATTTTAAACATAGCAAGCAACAGAGCTTTTTGGAGGGAAAAGTTCTCCACAGCTTTTGCACAGAATCCTTTAGGATCAAGTCACTGAATCTGATTACCTTGAATGAATTTCAGTATATTTCCACCTCAAACGCTGTACGTTTCAGCTAATGAACCATTCCCAGGTTTGGGTGAAAGAAAAGAGTCTTCATGCATAATAATCAAAATATACATTGAGGAAAAAGTAAGGAAAATCTGATCTCGAGGCACCACAGCAAATTACAAATAATTTTTCATTCTGGAGGCGTAAGTGTTTATTCCAAAGTTTGCAGCAGGTTTAGTTTTTGCTATCCCTTTTCATCAGAAGACGAAACAGATCATGTCTGACATGTAGGTACATCCATTAAACAGTTGAGAATGGCTACCTTATCTGAAACATACTGAAGTCAATAGACACCTTTTCAACTGACTTCAGTAATGAACTTTGTCAAACAATCAATTCTGCCCTGGCACTTCCTGCTGACTTGATTAGTTTAAAAACATGATAAAACTTTGTCAGAGAAACATTTGGAAAACGGCCTTTTGCACTGCAAGAAATACAAAATCTATTCATTACTTTTTGCTTCCAACATGAGGCTTGAAATTACCTCGACATATTTTTTAAGGCAATCACCAGCAAATCTCAGCATCTACTGTAAAGATATTCTAGAACAAGAAACAAAATCCTTACCCCAAAACTTTGGTGGCCATGTGATTGGAGAGTAAGTACTGTTTCTATCCATAACATCCAAATAACAAATACAGAATAGTATGTCCACAGAGGCGCAATGGGCTTCTGAATGTTTGAGATTTAGCAGTAGAAGCAATGCTTTTGTGCTGCCAGGGAACTGTGTTGTTTGCCTGAAAGGAAATAGATGTATCATGTTTCCTGCTTGTGGACTCGAATTAGTAAGTGCTTGCCTTATCTTGGAACACCACATGGTTCCCGAGATGGGGAAATAGTTTCCTCCTCGTCATTTCCTCAGCCAGAGCAAATTGACTCAGAACAATACCAAATCTCCTCCTCCTCTGAAGCTTTTTGAACCTCAAAATGTCCAGAGATAGAGATGAGAATTCCTCTTCCCTTTAATGATTTTCTATGTTGAAGACCTTACCTTCCTTAAACATTCAGTGTATTCAGTGGCAATTTTCAGTAAGGAAGAAATGTGTCAAGAGGCTTTTAATAAACACCATTTCATTAGTATATTAATTTAGGGTATGAAGATTGTTAAGTATTTGCCATTGTTCTGTGGGTAGTTTGAGGAACTAGCTGGGCCTGACAGCGTAAATGTAGGCATTAGTGTTTTAATGAGTGTACTTCAAATTTCCTTTGCCAATTCTTTTCCTTTCCACACCCCATTCTAAAATATGAGTTCCTTGGAACACAAACAGGCTTTGAGCTAATTGTTTGGACAGTTTCAATACAATGCAGTGTTAATTCCCTGTTGGAATTTGTAAGTCCTGCTGCTAAATATAACAAACAGCAATAATAATACCCCTACAAGAGAAAATAGCTAAGATATTTAACAACACAGACCCATAATTAATGGAGAATGTATGGGGATCAATAAAATATATGATTTTGTATTTATGTGATAAATTCTGTGGGACCTGATTTTAATTATTTTCCTCTGAAATATATTGCAGATAATAAATGTCTATAAATGTTCTGCTGTGAATGTCAAACCTCTGTTCTCTGAAGAGTTGTATGAGATTTTGTCTCATCCATTGTTAAAAAAACCAGGATCAGCTACATATATTTTCCAAAATGAATATCAGGAATCCCCCAAATTTAGGAATATTCCAATCTTAAAATTTGGATCTGGCATAATTTATTGTTATTTTTTTTGTTTTGTTTTGTTTTGTTCGGGACTTTTTTGCATGAAACAGAATTTTAAAAATACTGAGTAAAGGTACTCTGATGGTTAATGAAAGATTGGCAGCTTTCGAAGCTGGTGCTTAAAATGACCTATCCAAATACTGAGTTAAACACCTGAATGAAAAAGATCTGATTTTCAGGTGTCTGTGAACCAGGCACAACTTGAAGAAATGCTGGGATTATTTAGTTTGATTGGGACACATACCAGAACAGATGATAAAAACACACACATTAAAGCGTTCTATGACTGGGGCTAGTTTTGTGCTGTAAGAGTAGACGGAAATACAACAAAACTGAATTATTGTAAACTGTAAAATGAAGAAATTTAGTGATTTTAGTTTGCTGAATACATCTATTGAGATGATCATTGTAAAACAGAATTAAACACTGACCTTAATCTGGTTGAAAAGAAGCTGAGTTTAGACAAGAACACTTGTACAGATAATTAAGTCTTCCATATTATCTATCACGTGTATGAAATACAAACCCTAATGCTTTGTGAGAAAGTCAACAGCAATGAGAAGCATGACATTTTCTCTCTGGACAGGTTATTCCAGGATGGGAGTTCTCTCATTTTCCTCAGAAACACAGATGATATGGGCAACTGTCAGAAGCAGAAGATTAGAGATGCTGGACCACCAAAAGTGTTACCTGGGCCATACACCCATAGTGCTTACCAGCAAGTTATAGCAAATAAAGTTTTGAAACAATCAAGGTGATGTGGACTTACAACGACTTGCTAAGCAGCAGGCTCTCTCAGATGTTTCAAATTCCCTTTCCATTATTTAGTCTAGCAAAAAAAAGGAAGAATTGCAAGTTTTTACAACAGAAATTATCTAAAATAAGTACAGTGTATCAAATCTGAGATAGAATCATACAGTCATAGAATGGTTTGGGTTGGAAGGGACCTTAAATGTCACCTAGTTCCAACCCCCCTGCCATGGGCAGGGACACCTTCCACTAGACCAGGTTGCTCAAAGCCCCATCCAACCT